>CM071792.1:22533179-23733179 GCA_036559045.1 Platycarya longipes | reverse complement strand
ATGGACCATATACACAAAGTTCTATAAAATAAAACAATAAGCTCTTATCTCAATCTCTTTGTCTTCAAACGTTCGCTCGTTACATTCCTGCCATAGACACCACATAATACAAAAGGGCATCATCTTCCAGACATCCTTGATCTAACGCATACATCGAATCAAAGACCAACACGCCAAAGCATCCACCACAGATTCTAGCTTGACTCAAGCTAGATTCAATCAACTGAAAACCTTATCCTAAAAAACCCTAGCTACCTCGTAATGTAAGAGGAGATCATTCATTGACTCTCCCCCCTTTTGACACATGCAACACTAGTCTGCTATGATGATCCTCTTTTTCCTCAAGTTCTCCGTAGTGAGAATCTTGCCTAGTGCTACTGTCCACACAAAGAAAGCCATTTTTGGGGGAGCCTTATGATGCCAAATCTTCATCAATGGAAATTGGTTGTCCAGGACCTGTTTGAGAACTTTATAGAAGGATTGAACCGTGAAACTGCCTCTCCTCAGAGGGATCCAACCCAAGCTATCTTTAATCTAGAAGTTTGGATGCAGAGAGTATATGAGTCTACAGAAATCCATAAAACTAGACAACTCTTAGTCTTGCACCGCTCAATTGAAGTTCATGTTCCAATGAATCTGCCCCTCATTTGAACCCAAAACCTCTGCTACGTGATATCCTTAGCACTTGCAATCTGAAAAGAGGATGGAAACAAAACCCTAAGTGCCCCATCTCCGCACAATACATCTTTCCAGAATTTAATTCTTGTGAAAGCACCCAATTGAAGCCTTGATTGCCAGTGAAAGACCTCCCACTTGCTCCTTATGTTTTTCCCTACCCCTACCCCACTAGCCCCACTAACAAATTTCCTCTCCACTTGATGCTGAATCCCAAGTTGAAACTATCCTTGATGATGAACCCAAAGGAAGCCCCAAGTTTGTCATGGGCAGGGAAGAAGCGTTCCAGCCAACTCTTGCATATGATGGACGTCCCCAATCGGCATCATCTTGGATTTCCCGTAGTTCACTTTCAAACCCGATGAAGCTTCAAAGCACAAAAGTAGCACCTTCAAAGCTTGAACCTGGTCTCGATCAGCCTCACATAGGACAAGCGTGTCATTTGCAAACAAAAGATAAGATATATTAGTAAAACCCCTCTTGGGAGTTCCCAATAATAACACCATTATTCACTAAGGCTGAGATCATCCTAATTAACACTTTCATAACAATTACAATCAATAAAGAAGATAACGGGTCTCCTTGCCTCAAACCTTGGGAGCTTGGAAGAAAACCTCTAGGAGTACCATTAATCAGTATTGAGAAGTCTAGGTCTTCCACCATTCCCCGAAACCGCATCTACCAAGCATATACATGAGAAAGTTCCAATCAACGTGGTCATACGCCTTTTTCATATATAATTTACACAAAATTCCTGTACTATTTGCTTTCATATTGCTATCAATGCATTCATTTGCTATCAGTACTACATCAAGAATTTGTCTTCCTTTAACAAAGGCATTTTGGGGCTTAGTAATTATCTTTCCAATCACTTCACTAAGGCGATTAACAAGCACTTTTGAAATAATCTTGTAGACTCCGTTCACTAGGCTAATCGGTCGAAAGTCCTTGATTTCCATAGTACCCACCATTTTGGAAATAAGAGCGACAAAAGTGGTATCAATACTTTTCTCAAATTTCCCAAACGCGAACATCTCCTGAAAAACTCTTATAAAGTCTTCTTCGATTACCTCCCAGCAATCTTGGAAGAAATTCCTTATTACATTGAAAACCTCTTCCTCCCCGAAAGTCCACTCTAGCCGTACTACATCATTTGGGTCTATAGTGTCAAAGCATAAGATATCAAAATTAGGCCTCCAGCCCTCCTGCTCCGTAAGTTTTCATAAAAATCGACAATGTGGTTTTAATAACCCCTTTTTCTTTACATTCCATCACATTAGTTTTTAAAACCTCCATATTATTATTTCTTCTATAAGAATTGGCAACTATATGGAAGAATTTTGTATTATGGTCTCTTTCCCTTAACTATAGTGCTCTTGATTTTTGATGTCAAGATACTTATTCTCGTAGCATCACCCGCTCAAGATTTGATACCAGCAAGTATTTTGAGCTTTTTGATCATCCCTCTTGCACCCTATCCAACACCTGAATATCTCTCCTAATGACATTCTTATTATCCCCCAAGTTTCCAAACGAATGAGAATTCCAGATCTTCAAATCACTTTTTAAAGCTTTCAATTTTCTTGAGAAAATGTAACTAGTTGAACTAAAAAACTGGTAAGAGCTCCACCATTATTTAACTCAATCTTCAAATCCTTCCGATGGCAACCACATGTTCTCGAATTTAAAATAGCAGTGCCCCCTATGAAGACCCCTGCAATCCAATAGGCTAGGCTAGTAATCCAAGAAAATTCAATCCAAACGTTTTTGCCACATGTCTAGCAAGTGATTTTCCAAATCAGAAGATATAAGAAAACGATCCAACCTAGACCACGTGTGGCTGTTCGACCATGTGGCAGGACCCCAGTAAGTGATAGATCAATCAAATTCAAATCAAAGATACACTCAAAAGAAATCCAGACTAGCTTGTCTCACCCTTCTGTTTCCAAAGTGTTTATTAGAGAATCTAACTATGTTAAAATCTCCTCAAAAACATCACAGAACACTTTACCAACTGTGCAGACCAACTAGCTCTCCCCATAGAAACCTCTATATGCATCTAGGTTAGGGTTGTATACACTTGCAAAAGCTCACAAAAGATCATTAGACACACATTTAAACATACATGCTAACGTATAATGACCAATGTAATCCTCCACTTTCTCCACTAACTGTCTATCTCACATCAAAACAACCCCTCCCAATCCACATGAACACCACTCCACAAACTTCAGACTATTCTCATATTAAAAAACTTCAGTTTTGTTTCCTGGAGACACACTATGCCCGCTTTCCAATCTCGAACCAAATTTCATATCCACAGTCGCTTATTTACTTCATTAAGAGCACGGTCATTCCAAGACACAATCTTTGATTTCATTTGGGAAATAGCCGGACCTTTTCCTTTCGCTCTTCCTTTATTGGAAGGACCCTCTGTATTCATAGACTACTCCAACCATTTTAGTTTCTTTACTTGCTTTGAATACCCCCTTCGCTTTGTTTTGAGACCCTCTTCAATGGCAGTAAATAAAGGCATAAATTGTTCCTCGTATCCAACACACCCAATGCCCACCATTTGTTGAATTCCTCTAAGCATTTTTTTTTTGGCGAAGAGTTGGTAGCCATATGTCCAGTAGTGGCCTCGTCCCAAATTTATTGATGTGCCCTTACATATGGTGGAGGAAAATCTTGGTTACAATCCAAGCATCTAGGAGTGTACAAGTAAGAAAAAAAAAACCCACCCAAATACAAACCAACAAAAACCACAACAATAAACAAATATAAACAAGCCTATAGACAGAACTCTAACGTGCCTATAATAACAGTGCAAAATCTAACAAGCCTAAAGAAATAAGACCAACAAAATCAAGAAATACCTAAGTCTGCCAATCACACCCAGTCCAGGCTATACAAACCACAGACCTCACTGCCTAAATGAGACATCTCTCTAACCATATTATTCACCTTGAAGGCCCCTTCACGAGCAAGGAAATTCATAACCTTATTACCCTTTCTAAAATAATGACTAATAGTGTAATCAAATTCATCCAGTAATATCAACAATTTGTCCCAAAAATTCCAATGATACCAAACTATAAAAGCTTTAGCCAATATCCAAGAAACCACCACCAAAGAATGACATTCAATATCAATGCAAAAGAAACCCATCTCCTTACACCAAATGATACCTTCCAAGACTGGCCGAAGCTCCGATTCATTATTAGAACAAAATCCAAAAGACATGGAAAAATAAAAAATAAGCTTACCATTGTAATCACAGAGAATGCCCCCCTTCTCTCACATCAGGTCCCGGGTTCCCAAAGCTACTGCCATAAATGTTAAGCTTAAACCTACTCCTTGGATGTTTAACCCACTTCACAAGTTGAACATTACTAGTTTTTGGCTCCACTATTTTCACACTCATCCTGGTAAGCAAAACTCTATCATATTTGACAGACGCTTCACTTTATTCACATTGTTGGCAATATACTTAATCCAATACCTTATAGAGCTAAAAACAGAGTTGATGGATTTAGAAATACCTTCCATTCTCACCAAACAACGATGCTTCCACAATCACCAAATAACCACAGTAGGGATCAACGAAAACACCATCCTCAATTGGGTGTGCCACGAAGCTCTATTAAACAACCCTTGAACTCTTTCCTCCACCCTTCTTGAGCAGTGAAATGAATACCGAATTCAGCATAAACTCTCTTCCACACCTCTTTAGCAAACTCACCCTTATTAATCACATGGTCAAGGTCTTCCTCATGACCCACATTACAGCAATTACAATAGGATAACAACAAAAGGCCACATCTTCGAACTTGATCATCCACTAGAAGGCAATTAAGCGTTGCTTTCCAAATGTAAATGGCACTTTTTTTGGGATCCAATTGTTCCAAATCCAACAAGACCAATCAAATTTATGGAATTTAACACGAAGGATGTTGTAACGCCCCAATGGAAGACCCAAATCACATGGCTCATACTTCAAAAGAACTAGTCAATGATACAATTGGAGCCTCGTTAGAACCTTATAAAAAGTAAGAATTTCTTATTTCCAATCAATTTGGGATCTTATACACCACTTACCCTTATCAGGGTATCACAATCTACCTCCCTTAAATGCCCGATGCCCTCGTCAAGCTTGTTCCTCATGGGTGGCACAACTCAAGTCTTACATTTCTTGTTGGGATATGCTCCGATACCATTTGTAACGCTCTAATGGAAGACCCAGATCATATGGCCTATACTTCAAAAGGACTAGTCAATGATACAATTGGAGCCCCATTGAAAAAGTTTAAAAAGCAAGAACTTCTCTTTCCCAAATAATGTGAGATCTCATACACCCCTTTCTTGTAGGGTAAAGAGTATTACGTGATTTTTCTAAAATTTTTAATCCAGCACAAGAATCTCATTTTTATAACAAAACTGAATAGCATTTATTTTATAAAACTAGAGTTCTAATTAAAATTTCTTTCAAAAATATGTACTGAAATAACTGAAATTAAACTTGTATCACAAAGCACTAATTTCTAGAAATTCTTAAAATTTTAATAATTGCTCGATCTAGAGGTGCTCGCACTGATATCTTCCTCACCCGGTGGTTTAAAAATAAGAAATAAACTAAAATGAGTTGATGACTCAGTAAGAAATCCACCACGTGTAAATAATAATCATAGGAATTTTTTTAAAAAATTTATGCTGAGATCTGAAAACATGATTGTACATGTTGATCCTTATACTATGCATGAGAAAACTATCTAAATTAACTGACTAGCTGAATTAAACTGATTTATCTGAATTAACTAACTGATTTGATTTATTTAAACTATCTTATTGATTTAAATGGGCTCATTTAACTGAACAAATTTAACTAAACTGATTTAACTGAACAAATTTAACCTAACTGATTAGCCAACGTACTTAATCATGTGTGTAAGGTTGTACACCGGCTCCACTTCCCACTGCAGTAAAAGGAGCCGCTGATAGTACTCTAGCGTACTATGGTGGACCACTCTTAGGTCCGTGTCTTTTACATCCACCCTTATTTGATATGTATTGGTATCATATATTTAAATGACCATATGAATTAATTGATTTACTGAACTGTTTGACTATAATTAATTAATTGATTTCTAATATGATTTAATCATATACTTGAACTTAACTTAACTTATGTGACTTATGCGATATGAAATACATAATTTACATACTAATATAAATAATTATAACTTGCTGAATCTAAACATAATACTGAATAAAATGATCGTGTGTTGTGCTGTACTGAATGACATGCTTGTATGACATGAGGGGGATATGAAAATGACTATCAAATAACTAGCTCTACTAATAGTATAAGCTAACTGTGAAGATCCTAGTTTTGTGATGAAATTCACTTATCTCATAGTACTGCTTCCTAAATTATCTTTCATAACTCGACATTACCTATATGAAGTATGAACCGTTACTAACATTCCTAGAATAACGTGATGAAACATTCTATTAAATTAATATTGTAGAGAATAATTTAATACATATTATGCTTCATACAAAAGACATTAAATACTAATATCACAAAACTAATAAACACTAATAACTAATTTCACTTTAAAAATATACTTTAATAAAATAATCAAAACTATGTTCAACAAGTCGTAAGAACTTAAATTCATAAAATAGAATAACATACTTGTTCAATTTTAAAGCAAAAATATAATAAATACTAAAATCATTTGAACATTCTTAACATAGTTATTTATTTTCAGTTTTGCAACTTCAATAGTAAAATTGACATCAAAATCTATTTAGGTAAACAACATCATTCTGTTAATGAAATAGACTAAAGTTGAATTTAAAGTATTTCTAAATAAAACTAAAACTTACTATATACTACTAAAATATATTTGAAAGAGTTAAAGTATCTAATATTATAATTATGAGATCTTTAAACATTTTTTATAAAAAAAATATAAAGTTTCTGTAAAATAAATAAATCTTGGCTAGCCTATTTATAAGCATAACTTCACATATTATAGTAATTTTTTAAGAAATACATAAAACCAAGATTAACTTAATTTAAGCCGAAGATTAGAAGTCTAAACTATATCCTTTCAAGGCAAACTTAACTCAAAACATAAGTAGGATAAAATCAAGTCTAGCATAAGTCCAACAAATCTGCCATGGCTTACATTTCGAAGGCAGCAAGGTAATAACAGATAAATAATCTTCACCCTAGTGTATAGGTAAATTACATGGCAAAGTATTAATAATTTAGTCTAAAGGGCATTAGTGTAAAAGTAGTTTCTTTATTGAAGTCTACTTTATGAAATCCCACAAATGAAAACTCGATTGAGTACAAAACCAAAACTCACCGAAGGAGAAGAAACGTACGTCGAAAATAAAGGTATCCGGATCAAAATCATGGTGGTGACCACGGTCAATGGCGGCGACTTCTCTGGTGAAATAAACATTTTGAAACCTTTTTAGTTTGAGAAATCTGTGGAGAAATGAGAGAGATTGGCAGTAGCCTACCCACATGGCGTGGCTCTGTTTTGACGAAGAGAAACAGAGTCGGCAATGGTATTTAACGACTCGATGATTGTCTAGGCTGTGGTGGGGGCTAGTACGATGGCAGAGAGCTGAGAGAGAGAGAGAGAGAGAGAAAGAGGGAGAGTAACGTGAGAGAGAAAGAGTACGCCGAGAGAGGGGGTCTACGACATCAGTATGAAACTTTGCTGCTCTGTTTTGGGTGGGCAAAAACAGAGGTGTTGCTGTGACCTTGGGTAGAGGTGGTTGGCCGCGAGGTTTCTGTGATGTAGGGGCTGAACGTTCTCTATTTTGTTGGTCTTTCGGCATACAAGTTGGCGGTTGACTGTTGACACGGCAAGGAGAAGACTGGTGGTGCAGTCTAGCACTTTCCGTAGATGCTTCAGCGTGGAGGAGAGGGTGGTTGCAACCAAGAGGTGGAGAGGGAGAGAGGGTTTAAGGCAGTTTGGGGTTGCTGTGTAAAGGGGGAACGTGGTGATAGTATGGGAAGGGACTAGCGGCGGAGTCCTTTGATGGTCATTTTCGCCTATGCTATGCCGATCAACCACGTACATATATAAATGAAGAGAAACCCTAAAACAAGAGAGGGAGAGACGTGCATGGCTGGGATTGCGTGGGTTAGGAGAGGGAGCAGAACTAATTCACGTTTGAAAAATAAAACATATCGCTTTTGATTATACGCCAATACATATCCGTGATTGTAGAGAATGTTGGAAAAAAAAAGGAAAAATATTCGGCTGCAGCGACACACTGAAGAAAAGAAAAAGAAAAGAAAAGAAAAACAAATGCATGTGGTGTGCCGGTATAGCTGCAACCAGGCATGCCCCCCCAAAAAAAAGTACGTGAATGGTAAGGGAAGTGCATGAGGTGTGCATGGTTTAAATTATAAATTGTAATCCATTAGCACAGAGTTTTATTACGAAGAAAAGTCCCAAGAAAATGGTGAAAGTGTTTGGAGTTTTAAAATAAATAAATAAGTAGATAATAGAGCCTTTAACTCTAAAAAATTATAGAGATATAACTTACCGACTTTTAACTCAAAATGAATTCCACCTCTTTTATAAAAATATTAACAATATAATTAAAATAATAACTATAATGATAGAAATCTGTATTTAAAAAATGAACCATTTATTAATCCTATTTAAACCCTAAATATTTGGGTCGGTATGTTACAGATGTCCCAAGCCGACTTGGATGAAAACAACCCATTATGTCAAGCAACCAAATCAGTATATCCTGAGCCTGTTTTAAACTGCCTACCTAAGCAATAACCTCACTAGTCAAGTTCCCACCAATTTATTGATTCATCTTTTGAACATCCCAAGTGTTACTAATCACCAGGTCCTTAACACACAAATTTGGTTCATCAATTCTTTCCACCACATCATAGAGAGGACCCGTTTCCAAGAATTTATCATACCAAAGAGAAATGTTTCCATTTAACTTTCCACTCTGAGTTTTGAACCAGCACAGTGAGTTTTTCTGCCACTTTCTTCCTGGAAATTTAACCAGAAATAGTTCTTCCTTCCACAGCCACAAAACCATGTTTAGCGTATTTAGCTTTGAAATACTTAGCCCACAAAGATTTCTGGGTAATTAGTTGCCAAGCAAACTTCATAAATAATGAACTTTGAACCTCAGCCAAATCACTTATACCTACACCCCCTTCATCAATAGGCGCACATTCACACCTCCACGACTTCCATTTTTGCTTCGCCGTACCATGCGCCTCTCCCCAGAAGAAAGAGGAAAACAACTTGTTTAACTTGGAAATAACAGCTTTCGGCATATGACAAACAGATAGCAAATGAATAGGAATGTTTGACAATACATGCCGCAATAATATGAGACGTCCACCCTAGGATAGAAGTCGTAGCTTCCAGCCAGCCAATTTCCTAGAAACCTTTTCCACCAGGGATTCAAAATAAAATACCCTTAATCTACCATCTACCATAGGTACTCCCAAGTAAGTAAACAGAAAATTTCCTTAAAAAAAACCAGTTTCCTCCAAGATATCTCTAACTCTGCGTCTAGACATGTGTTTTGAAAAATAAATGGCCGATTTTTCAAAATTGACACATTGCCCAAACCAAGGCTCATATAATTTATTAACCTTCAACAATTCTCGGATGGAACCTTTAAAAGTGTTGGCAAACACAACAACATCTGCATATAATAAGTGCGACACCACTGGAGCATTAATCGGATGAGAATACAACCCAATTCTTCCTAACTACAGGAAATCACCGTATTTGCAGCGAATATTTTCACTGCAAAAGGCTTCATTTTCGCAGCTAATCATCAACTGCAGCGATTTTATGGGGCTGCAGTGTTCGCCGTTATAAAAGTGCCAATTATAAATTAAAGCATCGAAAAAGGTAATTCGCCCCAAGAGCAAACTTATTTGCGGCGATTATATAAACAATTTTCGCTGCAATTTACATTCCAGAATTACAAATCATTCGCTCGGACAAATGTTAGGTGCAGCGAATTAGATTTTGCCGCAAAAAACAAATGCAAGCATGCATTTGTCCAAGAAAATAATTTTCGCCACATTAAATAAAAATATTCTAAAATTTTTTTCAGGCAATTATAAAATGACTAGCTACCAATACAATTTTTTTTTTTTTTTTTTATGTCCTTTCAGTACCTTTTTTTTAATGTTTCTAGCGAGTGTTTATATATGTACCCAACTCACTTACAATATTAATAAACACTACAATATTTGTTATGCTAAACCAAAAATAGAAGATCAAACCAAAATTAAAATATAAAATGGCATATAATCAGTTTTCATCCAATAGTAAACTTGTTTAAGATTCATTTCCATACATGAATGTCATGGGTGCATTAATGAAAGAAAATTTATAAGTACTACAGAAAAGAACAACTAATATTTTTTACAAATTACAAAAACATGGGTATTTGAGCTTTTCCCTTCAGGTGTATGATCTCTACTGCAAATCCACTTCAATCTACGACCTTCATCATTCTACCTTTCAAAGAAAAATAATAGAAGATCTGCATTACACTTTTGGAATAGAGAACTAGAAGGTCTGCAACCTTGAGCAGTACAAGCAGAAAGAGAAATACAAATTTTCATGGTAATATCAACTCCATTATTAACTTAATACATTGCCAAAAGCTCTAAGAATAGTCTTTCTCCAGAGCATACCATACATCCCTTGAGAGGGAAAAAAAGAGTTCAAACACAGAGAGAGAGAGAGAGAGAGAGAGAGAGAGAGAGAGTAAATTCACTGAAGTGTTGCTTCAGATTTGCATTTTACAGGATCTTAAAAACTCATTCAATCAGTGATATGTTTTAGGGCAAACCAGTGATTTAAAGGATCTGATAATGGGTTTTTTGTATCTTTCTTTGTTCTTTGAGATGCCCATGCTATATTTATTCGAATGCCATGGTTTCTAAATGGAATTTTTTTTTCTTCTCTTTTGCTATGATCGTTCAAATCAGCCAAAGAACAAAAAAATGTTGGGAATTTGATTGCAGGTTTTACATGTCACCTAAAAGTTAAGCTAGTTACATCATTTTGTATGACATGTAGGAGAAGAAAATCAATAAATTAAGAACTACAGTTTTGATGTTCTAAAACTAGATGTAGTACCTGTACCTGTTTTTTGGTTCCCTGGCTTTCATATCTAAGAAAACAAGTCTGGTCTAGTGGCCAAAGCAATCCCGAGAAATGTATACGGAAGAAAACATCAACCTTCAACATATTTTTAATGGAAACAAGTGTTAATTTCACAATCAATTATGAAGTGCATGCCTAATTCAGTGAAAACAGACTAGATTTTCTCTGAATAATATATGTAATAAGGTTCGATCCTGTCATGAAAAGACAGGGATTTATTTTACCCTAGAACATCCTTGAAATGAAGCAAACTGGTTCAAGTTAAAAAATTAAAAAGGATTATGGTGTGTGATGTGTAGTGATGAATAAAATTTTTTATAGGTCAGTGAGGTACAAAGGATAGTGTTATAACCCACACTTTTCTGATAGGATAAGGTTTGGCACCTAAACGACAGCAATAAATAGCCCAACTGCCAGAAAAAGGCTCCTAAACCTAGTGCTCACATGCAAGTTCTCATCAGGACAGCACAAATTACATAGAAAAATCGATCACACTCAATGGAGGATCAAGTTATATGCTTGAATCTTCCAACATTGCCATGATGTGATCATATATCTGTACATCATATTGCCAAAAGATTCAAAACCTTGCAAGTCTTATTAAGACCTTGCATGATACGAAAATAAAAAACAAGTATATAACAAGTATTCAACTTCTAATCAACCAATCAGAGTATATACACGTGATCAACACAAAATGTAAGTCACCAAGGAAAAGTCTGATAAAAATCACTCAAATCAAATAAAACTTGCACAACAATAAAACTTACCAACCGATCTGCAATCACAAGGATTGCTACGCTTTATAGTATAACAGAATCTAAGGTAACAACAGAGGCCATCAAATGAAATAAAATACACCATCTTAAGCCATGCCAAAACAGAAAAACAAGAAAATTCATAATTCCTGCCTATTCAGATTCTCACAAATTCTTGGGTAATCAGAGAAATGTAACTGTGGTAGCCCCATTGCCCAGCTGTCGTTCACTAGGAAAAAAATATAACAAGAGATGTATGGGTGAAGATTAGAACGGGTCTGTTCACTAGGAAAAAATTCTTTGCTTGTCTATGTTTTGTTTACTTGTGTTTGAGGCAGTCATTTCAATCAGGGGCGGACCCAGCTTGTTCATTGGGGGGGCTACCGCCCCCCCCAAAGTTTTTAAAATTTTAATTTATAATATAAATATATATAGTTTTATATATATAAAAAATTAAAATTCTCCCTTAAATTAAAAATAAATAAATATTACCCCCCTCAAATTTTTTTATTAAAATTATTCATCTAAATCTTAATATATATCAATTTATATTCTAATTTTTAATTTTTACTGAAACTCAAATTTTAATTCATATAAGCTCACAGTTACTCAATTAACAGTCTAACTCTAATAAAAAAATTAATTGTAAATTTATATGATTATAAAATTGACTGATTATACTCACTTATTTAGTTTCAGTCTAATTTGTATGATTATGAGAAATAATTTGTTAAAATAACAGTGTTACATTATTACTTATTAGAAAATTCTCAAATTTATTTTTAATCTTTAAATTTTTATTAAATCATAAAAAAATATAAGCAAGTACTTAAAAATAATTAATTTTTTTTTAAAAAGACGTGAACAATTCAAAAATTAATATACATTTAGAGAGTTTAGTTATAACAAAACATGACACTTTTATCACTAATAATTATCCTTATAAAATTTATATTTATTGCACATTTTATCGATCGCCCCCCCAAGCACAAAATTCTGGTTCCGCCCCTGATTTCAATTGTGCTGGTTTCTTGCTCTTTTTTCTTAATGCTTGTTTTTCCTTTAATAAACTCTTGTAATATTCTAAGTGTGTGCTTGTTTGGAACATTGGAGACACCACTGTTCTAAGATTCAGCAAATAAAAAACTTTACAATGATCATTCAGCAAATAAATAAACTATAGCATGTCCTTATGGTGTTTCAGCACATAATCCACCTACATGATCATTCAGAATACAAAATTAAATTTACATCTTTTACTAATTTTCACTAACAACAAAACTTCATTTCTAGTACTATATATCGAATTATACATTGTCATGTACATTATGATGATCATGTGCATAATCTAGGAGCCAATATCAGACAGATAATTATGGTATACCTTGCACCCTAGGGAGCAATGGATGAAGGGTTCTTGGAGGCTTCTGTCACAAGAAGTGCAATAGTTTCCAGATCCCTTAAATTGCCTGTTTTGAGGCTTCTTCTTGTTGTCTCCTCGTTGTTGTTTCCTAATCTCTTCCAATTCCTTATTCAGTTTTATTGGAAGATGGATGTTGGGGATTTGTCACCCTGTCGTGCGTTGCTTTGGATGGGCGGATGAGCATCAACACTACTACAGCAGTAGACATTTACATTAATTAATTAATCGCCCATTCTGATCAATATTATCATATATATAATATAATATTAATATTCATGCAAGTTATGGTGGTGGTTTGTTTTGCAACTTACAACTTAATTTTAAGCTTAATTCTTCATTTATTTAATTTAAATATGAATGCAAAGTTGGTCAGGCAATAACAATGTTATTAAGCTCATATGTATATTCTTGCTTGAACCTTAAAAGCTTTATTTATAGGAAAGAGTAAAATTACAGATACTTTAATTAGCTTGATTCAGTGAAGCTTAGGAATCAAAATTTATATGGATTATTCAAATAAAATTGAACTTGTATTACCATACAAATATTATTGAGCATATGAATTAATGCATTACAAGGTGTCAGTATCCAATTATAAGTCAGATATCTAAGCATTCAAAGCCTACAGAATTGAGAGAAACCAAGTCTGGATTCATCTTATACAAGCACATGATATCAATCCAACTCCCGACAATATATAAATCCCAACGGAGTAAGAGCAAAAGGGATCCTTGGCAAAGAAGACATCACAGCATAACCAAAAACAAAATGAAAAAGAATATATCACCTCGTCAAACAATGATTGCACATATCCTTCGAGCAGTTCTTTAAGAACAGACAAGGCCATTCTGTATAAAATAGTGGCAGACAGCCTATACAACTGAAGCTAGAAGAAACTTTTATGCAGTACTTGGTACAGAATTCCTTAGTTTAAAAAATTGATTAGTCAAGAAATCTCTTTAAAATTAAATCCATTCACTTTTTATGTAATAGTACAGAATTTCAAATGTTTGCTTCTATTTTTAGCTGAGCATTTATTTACTTACCTCATTACAGGGTCACCATATAATCATTTATTCGGCAATGAGAATCAAATGTAACCAAAAAGTCAAACCAATTACAGATAATTTAATTAGCTTGATTCAGTGAAGCTTAGGAATAAAAAATTATATGGATTAATCTAATTGGTATTGCATGCATTTGGTAACTCAAAAATTTTATGGATTAAGCTTAGGTACCATTCGGTTCTCAAAACAGACAAACCCCCTGAATCTGTTAATGGAACCTTGGCAAGGGTGCTTCAGAGAAAACAAAATCTCAGGTACATTCATTCTGGAGCAACCAAGTGATTGATGGTAACGAAAATTAATTTCCTAAGCAAATGCCTATTCTGTCAGAAGATAGTCTACCTGATTTAATTTTTTATTAAATCAACAACCACTACTACTACATCAAGATAGAAGCATAAAAAATTATCATTATTGAAACAAGTATTTGATTATGGTTTTACCGGCTATGAGAAACCAAGCAAATGGAAGAAATCGGAGGCGGTGAGGACGTTGCAGTTTGTGGTGGAGCAGGTGGCGGGTAAGAAGGTAGGTTTTCGCGCGACTCAAATTCAGAAGCTTTGGGTGATTGCTACAGTGCCGATAACTTGATTGCTAGCTTCCCGAACCCTAGCAGTAATGTTCGACTTCATTGAGACTCTGAGTGGGGCGAAAATTGAATGTGGTGGGAAAGATAAAAGTGCGGGGAAAATAAGGGAATGAATTCGCGCCTCATTAAAACCTTCTTCCCCGCAAAAATAAATCGCTGCTAAAATTAATATATCAAAACACTTTTACAGCGAAAAATGGCCGAAACATTCACTACGTTCTATCCAAAAAGCACGAGCGTCGAATATATGTGAAATACAGGCGGCCACTTTGAAATCGCCACAAATATTGAGTTTAGCCAGCGAATTGTTTTGCAACGAATTAAAAATCGCCGAGAAAAACGATTATTCTCGTACAACCTGGAGCTGATTAATCTAGAGAAGACTTCTCCATAATAATAAACAAATATGGCAACAAAGAGTTACCCTGTCAAAGACCTCTTTTGGATTTAAAGATTCTTTTAAAAGCCCCATTCATTATCACTGAGAATCACGAAGAGGCAATACAATTGGAAACTAGCTTGCAAAAATTATTTGGAATGCCAAAAGCTCTTAAAACAGCCATAAAAAAAAATTCCAATATACTCTATCATACGTTTTATCCATATCAATTTTTACCATCAATTCCCTCCCCTCGCATTCTTGTGGAGGTTTTTAATCATTTCCTACGTGAGAGAAATATTCTGAAAAATACTCATTCCTTTTAACGAAGGAACCTTGCTCCGGGGAGAGAATTTTCTCAATTACTCGAGCAAGTCTATTCACAAGCAACTTGAAAAAGGCTCTGTAAATAACATTATACAAACTAATAGGTCAGAATTTATCAAATGATGAGGAGTCCTTAAGTACTTTAGGAATCAGGACAATGAAAGATAAAGAGTAAAATCTAGGAAGTTCATTCCTTGAAAGAATTCTCGGACAACAACCATTACATCCTTCTTGATAATATTCTAGCAATAAGAATAAAAAAAAGATCCAAAATCGTCAAGTCCAAGGCTGCTATTAACATCAATAGACTTAAAAGACGTCATACACTTCTTGTACTTGCGTAACTAAATTGAGAAGACTAATCTCATCGTCACTCACTACGGGCCAAATTAAACTAGACAGCATAAGGTCTTCTCTGGATGACACATTACTCAAAAATTGCTCAAAGTAAGCCATTGCCCCCTCATGAACCATTTCAGGAGATTCGAGTATAGAACTGTCTGCAGACCTCATCATTTTAATGCACGTCTGCTTTCTACATTGGGCAAGAATAGAGTGGAAAAACTTGGAATTATGGTCTCCTTCATTAAGCCATTTCTTCTTTGCCTACTCATCTTTTCTCTTTGGATCCAAGAACCAAGTTCTGTTTTAGTAGAAACCAATCGGCATCCACTGAAATAGAAAAGTTTTGTTGGAGCGAATACTCTAACACCTCTACTCTTTCCTCAAGAGCATGGATATGCCAATCAACTCAACCAAAAACCTCCTTATTTTATACCTAAAGAGCCACTTTTAATCTTTTAAGTTTTCCAGGAAGAACATGTAAACCACTCTCAGCAAGGATACACTCATCCCAAGACCTCGTCACCATAGCAAGAAAATCATCACGAGACATTCACATGTTCTAAAATCTAAACGAAGCAGGGCCGTATCTCATAAATTTCGTAACCAACTGAAATAAGATCGGCGAATGATCCGAGGTTCTCCCATTCAAAAATCGAGCAACAGCACCTCCAAACTTGGACACAAATACATTGTTAGCAAGCACCCTATCTAGTTTAGCCCAACTACGAGCCAAACCTTGATGTCCATTACACCAAGAAAGTTGTTTTCCCTCCATCCTCCAATCAATTAATCCACAAGAATGAATACAATTATTAAAGTCCTCCATAAAGGATCTCAATCTCGGATTACCTCCAACCCTTTCATCATTCGCACGAAAGATGTTAAATTTACTCGTCACAACCCAAGGGATTGCCGAGAGAACCGTCAACAAGAAAGCCTTTAAGGCTACAATGTCCAAAGTATGGAACTGCAAAAGCTAGATACAGTACTCGTGAGACACCCCAAACCCGTAGGGGTCCTGAAAATCAACCTGTTTGACTTTGACCTATTTTCATCTACAAATACTATCTAAAAATATTTAATCAAAAATCCACAAATAATTCCTCATCTCCAAATCTTAAAACAATTAAATATGAGATATCCATAAAGTTCATACATTAAACAAAATAATGCCACCGTATAGGGTCCACAAACTCCCCATAAAAATATCCTACTAACACTTTGATCTATTCATGCTAAATAACGTAACAACAAAATAATAAATATCGTCTTCACTTCAACCCAAAAGATAACCGCCTATCCCGGTCCCAACATATTAACCTTGGTCCTCAGTTGAGACCTCCACTTCATCTGAAATGTATATAGATAAGGGGGTGAGTTCATCCACAACTCAGTAAGTAAAATACCTATACTAGTATGTAAATCATGAGCATTTTTAATAAAACTCTTAAGCATGTAATGGAAAAACTTTTATTCAAAGGAAACAATTCCAAAACTTATAAACCAACCAAAAGCTGAGCGAACTTTTATTTTTTCATAAAGTATACACAAAACCAACTTTTTATACCCAAAACACTTTGGCAAAAATAACTGTAACATCTCATCCATTTCCAAAACATATACCATGTTTAACCCCCGTGGTAGGGTTGTGCTATCCCCGATGGCCAAACCAGGCAGTATCATATTGTGAGACTTTCTCTCATTCGTTCTCGGAGCCCCGAGTGTGCACATAGGAAAGAAACACATAAAAAGGATCACTTTGTTTCCAAAGTGATTGCACTCCTATCATATCGTATCATGGAGGTACCAACCATATCACGTGAATCCATATAATCATGTCCGAACCATATTCAGAAATAAAGACAAACAGATAAGTATGCCAAAAATTTTTCCGTAAACATATCATATTAAGCCACTTGTTTTTCACTTTCTTATCCATTTCCATATAAGCCAAAAAAAACACAACAAAACATATTATTTTACATGCACAAGATAGCATCAAAATTAATGTTCGCTCTTATGCATAGTTCAGAAACATGTCAAATATTGCTCATGTCTACACATTTCATGTCAAAAGAAAACTTTCTCTATCGTATAAATTTTCATGAGCGAATGCATAAAACATATACTGAGGTTGTTTTTTACCTTTTTCTTTAAAAGCAGAACATGCACATTTTATAAAAAAAACCAACCTCAAACAAATTTTCTTTTTATGTAAATCTAGGATAGGAGCCCCGCTTACCTGACTCCTATAGCGAATTATCAAAATTTCGAGTCCGATCTCTAAGATTCTCTCGCCTATCTATAAAAAAAAAATACTCAACATTAACGGCCAGCAAACCCAATCTATGTATATACAAAAATGATAATCTAATGTTCCTAATCTGAAAAATTTGCAAAACTCCTTTCTTCAAACTACACTAGCTTAAAGCATTACAATTTACTACAAATATCAAGTCAAACAACACCCATTTAACATGCTGACCAGTCCCAACATCTGGGTTGTTATGCCACGCTCACATGAATATATATTCCTAACTTTCCAGCTTACAAACCCAACGAGACCAGTCACCCAAAAATCATTTAGCAACATAATTATTGACCTCAACACAACCAATCGGTCTAGCCAGCCACAAAAATGACGAGTTCCCAAAATTCAACATCACAACTAAAAATACTCCAACCCACGGCGATAGCAGTACCAAAAACGGAAAGAATTTGTACTAACAACGGAAAAATACATCAACGAAATTCTGATCAAAACACCCATACTACCCCTCGGACAGACCCAGAAATTTAAAGAAAAATCTCTAAACCAACTCACAAACGTTAATCATCCATTCAATCAATTGAGAACTTACCGGTGCGAATTTGGGTGAACGAAAACAGGGGTCGACAGATCAAATCCTTGCTTCCTCTCCAACTCGACTGCCACCAGCAGGAATTAGCTAGATTCTCAGTGACTAAAGCCCCAAACCGAACCCTTTAATATAGATGAAATTCATGAAAAGTTGAGAGGTTTAGATCAACTTACCGAGGAGATGAGTGGATGGCCACAACAGAGGAGATCGGCAGAAGAGAGAAGACCCAAAAACAGGGGTACTGTCGTAGAGAGAGAGAGAGAGAGAGAGAGAGAGAGAGAGAGACCGGTGAAAGTGAAAACTAACTCGCGAGGAGGTGAAATCCATTTGATGCAAACTGCTGGGCGTGGCAACTGGCGAACGAAAATCGGAAGCAACGTGGAAAAGCAGGGGAGGTTAGAACCGTCGGGTGCCGAAGGAAAGAAAGGAAAGAAAAGAAAAGAAAAGAAAAGAAAGAAGAAGGGGCAGAAATCTGATACCTGGGTGAAACGGTGCCGTTTTGGTGAGCTGGGCCGGGTTTTTGATACACTGGAATGGGCCTGGGCTGCGGGCCTTACAACTCGGAAATGGGAACAAACCAATTGTTGATAGAATTGCACCAGGAAACTGATCGACAGATGGTCCTAAGTGGCCGACCTTGGACATTCAATAGATGGTTAATCTGCTTGCAACTCTTTGAAGGTAACAAGTCTATTAGCGAGATTTCATTCTCCAAGGAGGAGTTTTGGGTCCAGGCCTACAACACGCCATTTGCCAACATGAATGCCAAGGTTGGCTAGCGCATTGGGGACTCCATTGGTTCATGTATCTCCATCCAAGCTGATAATAGGGGGATATGCTGGGGCAAATGCATGAGACTCAAAGTTTGACTGGACATTACCAAGGTACTATAGAGGGGCTCTTCCTACTACTTGATGACCAATAAGTCTGGATCCCTCTAAGGTATGAACGGTTGCCCAACTTTTGTTTTAAATGTGGGTACATAAACATGGTCCGCAAGGCTACAATGCAAAAACTACTTCCAACTTCAAGCTACAATATGGAATGTGGCTACGCTCTCCAGCATCTAGAGAGGAAGATTTCATACCAAAAAAGTATGGAAGGGACCCTGAAGCTCAAACCAGAGGAGAGGAACTAGCTATAGGAGAATCAAAGGATAGGGATGAACCTAATTTCGAGATGCCTGACCAAGCAAACAAGGAGCAATGTGTCCCTCTACCATACAGTGACAACTTGGGAGCTAAACAAAAGAATGGTACGATGTCAACCCCTCAGCAGAAAGCACTTGAAGTTCAGTCCACTCTTAAGGAAACCACAACCCTTTTACCCTCTGAGAATGTAGAAAAGGAGGTCAACTCCTCAGGCACATGTTAGATGCAATGTGTAACGCCCCGTACTCGTAGGGGGTCACGAAGTCCAACCTGTTTGGTATAATCCAAACTCAACTACAAAAAAACAAAAATAGGTCTCCGACCATGCTCAAATAAAAATATTTTCCACATCTCAATCCATATAACAATGTCCACCAAGTCATAAAATAAAAGCATATGAATAAATCATAAATGAGAGGGTTCACATTCTCCCAAAAAGCTTAACAATAAAGAATAACTAACATTCTAAAAATCCAAAGAAACTAGAACCCAACATAAAAAAAATTAATTGTTTTCCCCCATTTAGCCTGAGGCTCTAACTGCTTAAAACTTGGTCAAGGCTCTACTCTTGATCCTCTGATGGAACATCCAAATCATCTGAAAATATATGAGATAAGGGGGGTGAGTTTTTCCACAACTCAGTAAGCGAGAAACTTATACAAGCGTGTAAACATAAGCATTTACCAAGTAATAAAGTACGGAACAAAACATAATTATGCATAAAAGAAACAATGATTTTCAAGACAATTAAATCATAAAGTACTTTGGCATAACAAAACTGAGTATTTTCACTATATCAAACGGAGCATCTCACAAAGCAAAGACCATGTTTAACCCCCGTGGTAGGGTTGTGCAAATCCCGGTGGCCAAACCAGGCAGAGACAGAGGTGGAACTTTCCCTTATTCGTTCTCGGAGCCCCGAGTGTGCACATGGGAAAACCCACAATAAACCACTTTGTTTCCAAAGTGGGTGCACTCAGAGATAGGAAATTGGTACCAATCCAAACAGAACAAAAACAGAGCAGAGCAGAGCAAAGCAGAGATAGAGTCAAATACCAACCAGAATACTATGCCAAAGGTTTTCAGAGTTATTAAAGACACATAGTTCCAAACTATTTTCAGATTAAAGCTTATATAAATAAAACGTCGTCAATGCAATCAAGGCATAATTTTTCGCAGATAGACAAAAACACTCTTTTTCACATTTCAGAAAATAGCATGACAAAAAGCAGGCTCATGTCTACACAATGCATGACAGAAATATTTTTCCTTCTTTCATATAAGCTTCATGAATAATGCAAACAATCGACTGAGGTTGGTTTTTCTCAAGTTTTCATTTCATAACTAACAAAAGCACAAATTTTCAAAAGTCAACCTCAGTCCTCTTTTGGTATAAAACCGAGCATACGAACCCCGCTTACCTGACTCCTGTAGCGAAAAATCAAAATTTTGAGTCTGACCACTAAGAGTTTCGTCACCTATACATGAAAATAATTTCCTTTATGTTAATGACCACCCCAAAGGCCTAAATCTGAAAAATTATAAGTTAACTACAATGCCTGCCTAAATTCATAAATTTCTAGCATATCAAGCCCAAGCAACCAGCCACTACGACCCGCAAAACCAGCGCACTCCATACTAAAATATCATTTCAGCCCACTACCAACTCATCTCAAGCATCCCTCTGATAAAGCCAACCCAAAAATTTATATTCTCCCATACGTTCAATACTACCAAACCCAACCACTTATATCACACAAAACATCACAAATAACCCATCGGCAGCACCAAACAGCAAAAGAAAATTAATAACGAATCCCTCGAACATCCATCAAAAATCACTTCGAAAATGGATTCGGAAAATAGAGAAAAGAAAATATTCCATATTTATCTCAGCATAAAAAAAAAATAGTACTCAACCGAGGTATATACATTTCAAATAAATCACGTATTCCTCATCCCACACAAAATTCAGCAACTGATCATCAAAACCCAAAACCTTCAAAAAGAAAGGTTTCCAGAAAACAGAGATCGCAAAACCTTCAAACAGAGATCACAACAAAACTTTTATACGTAAAAAAAATATCTAGTAACGTTAACAATGCCCCCAACGAAACCATTATTCCAGCCCCAATCAAAATCACTTCTAACTTTCGCATGACAACAACGGAAAAATAAACCCCAACGTAAACTTGAAAACCATCAATAATACCCCTCGGGAGACCCAGAAAATTGAAGAAAAAAAATCTAAACCAATTCACCTGAGATGAGCATCCAAGAGGAAATCCATAAATCTTACCTCAAGTGGAAGAATCACACGAAACAGGGCAGCAAAACCCGCGGACAGTGGCCGGATGGAATTGAAATCCTGCCTCCCCTATGCTCGGCTGAAACCAACGGGTACCTATCAATATTTCTACCTTACATGGATAGTAATAGTTGCAAGAGAAAAAAGGAGAGATTGGGATGGACTTACCGGCAAGAACAAAGGGTGAACGAAAACAGAGGAGCCGGCAATGAGGAGACCCAAAACGAAGATGCAAATGCCGAAAGAAGAGAGGGAGAGAAATAAATCTTCCGTTGAGCCTTCTAGTGAATTCGGAACTGCCGAGAACGTGGGGGAGTGGGCGTGAGAAAGAGGCAACGAAGGCAGAGGAGAAAACCGTCACCCAGGGGAAAGAGAAGGAAAAGAGAAGAAAGAAAAAGAAAGAAAGAAAGAAGGAAAGAAAGGGACGGAAGGTTAATTACCTGGGGAGAGAAACGGCGTCGTTTCTAGGGGGCTGGGCCGGGTCTCGTTAAACCGGCTTGGGCCTGGCTACGGGCCTTACACAATGGATCAAGGTGTCAACCCCTATCAAGCTTTAGACAGCAGATCTCAAGGCCCAGAAATTTTTATTAGCCCATTTCATATAGAGCTAGGTCTAGAACTTGGAATCAATTAAAAAGCAGGCCATGTGGAAACGGAAAGCCTGTGACAAATCCTTTATTAATCTAATGTTGGATCACGAGTAGAACAAGGAGAATTGCTCACGAGCTGCCAAGAGGAATGGGCTTCAAATAGATGCAGAAGCCATGTTAGCTGTGTAAAAAAAAAAAAAAAAAAAACTAAGTCATACAAGGCTTTCTCCAAGCTTTCAATCTGCAATGGAAAGGTGGTGGCTAGGAAGCCCCCCTAGAATCATGACTTGCCTTAGCTGGAACTGTCGAGAGCTTGGAACCCTTGATCAGTTAAAACCCTTGATCATCTTATCAAGGAGAAGTATCCCAAGTTGATTTTCTTAACGAAAACCAAAAGTAATAAGGAAAAGATGGAAGAAATCTGAGTCCTACTCCATTTTGAAAATTGTACAACAACAGCAAGCAAAGGGGCCAGTGGTGGACTAGCGCTCCTATGAAAAAATGAGATGAATGTTCAAGTTTGCAATTACACTTAAATGTTACAAAAGTGCAGTGGTGACTGAAAATGAGGCAAGAAATTAGTGGTTCTTCACTAAATTTTATGGCCACCTTGAGGCCTTAAAAAGGAAAGGAAGATGGGCTCTTCTACAAAGGATCAGGGAGATAACAACACTACCATGGTTATGCATGGGGGATTTTAACGAGATACTATGCCAATATGAAAAGTCAGGAGCAGCACTAAGACCCTTTAGACAGATAGAGGACTTTCGGGAAGCTATTGAACTGTGCAAACTCCAAGCAATCTCTACGAAAGGCCCAAGATTCACATGGGCCAACAACCGAGAGGGAAGAAGCGTCACTAAAGAAAAGCTTGATAGAATCATGGATGATAGTAAATGGAAGAACCTCTTCTCGAAGGCAAATGGCCAGGTATTGCTTACTATGAGATTAGACCACTCACCTCTACTCCTCACCTTTCCAGCTAGCTCACCATCCCGAGGAACAAAATCAAGAATATTCAGGTATGAAGCCTCTTGGTTCCTTAAACAAGAATGCTCTCTACTAATTCAAGATGCATGGCTTAATTCCTCCAATACTAATATGACTGGACCATCGATTATAAGCAAGCTGACTAGATGCAGGGAAACTCTCCAAATATGGAATGCCTCCCATAGGAAACATAAGTACCAACTACTGAAGAGAAAAATTCAACACCTCACCTCATTGCAGGAAGAGAGCAATGGAGATAATTTGGATGCTATCAAATAGGTCCAAGTCGAGATAGATCAAATACTAGCTGAGGAAGATATGAGATGGAAGCAACATGCTAAATAACATTGGCTTAAACGTGGGGACAAGAACACAAAGTTTTATCATAACTTTGGCAACTAGAGAAACTCCACCAATCGAATCAACAAGATCCTCGACTTAGATGGGAAAGTGTTGCTCCTAAAAGACCAGATAGCAGTGGCCTTTCAACATCTCTACTCTGACTTACTCACTTCCTCAAACCCAAACTCCATCGTTGAGTGCCTAAGTGGTGTTAACCCTCGAGTGACAGAAGTTATGAACCAGAAGTTACTCAGAGCATACACAAAGTTGGAAATCCAAGAAGTTGTATTTCAGATGGAGGCACTTAGCTCCTTGGACCCAATGGGTTCCCTGCCCACTTCTTTCAAACACATTAGAATACCATTGGTGCTAATATATGTTCATATACCCTCCAGATCCTAAATCAAGGTGAATCATTAAGAAATGTCAATGACACATACATAACCCTCATCCTAAAGAAGAAATACCCGAGACATGTAGTTGACTTTAGACTGATTGCACTAAGCAATGTCACTTACAAAATCATTGCCAAGGCCATTGCAAATTGCCTTAAGTATGCTCTTACTGAAATTATTTCTCCCAACCAAAGTACTTTTGTGCCGAATAGGTTGATCTCAGACAACATACTCGTGGCATAAGAAACCTTGCGCACCATGAGCTCAAGGTTCAAGGGAAAGGGAAGTTACATGGCACTTAAACTCGACATGAGCAAAACTTATGACTGAGTTGAGTGGAGTTTCTTAAAGGCTATTATGAGCAAGTTGGGGTTCGAAGCCAGGTTTATCGCCACCATCATGAACTGTCTTACCACAATCTCTTACTCCATAATCTTAAATGGAGAAGCTCAAAGTCCAATCTCTCCTTCTAATAGACTAAGACAAGGGGACCTCCTCTTACCATATTCATTCATCATCTGTGCTAACGGCCTATCCTTACTACTCATGCAAGCTGAACTCCAAGGCAAGATAACCAGTGTACCTATTGGCAAAGGACCCCTCAAAATTAATCACTTCTTTTTTGCCGACGACGGCCTTTTATGTTTCAGGGCAAACCAGATAAAGTGGACAAACATGATGCACATCCTCGACTTATATGAATTTGCATTAGGTCAAATGTTGAATAAAGAGACAAGACTTGCCTTTTCTTCAGCAAGAATACAACCCGAGCCACTCAAGTTAGGCTTCTACAAATTGCTGGTATTCACTCCCATGGATCATTTGAAAAATATCTAGGCCTCCGAATTGTAGTAGGTAGGTTCAAAGTGGCAGCCTTCTCTTCACTCCTGGATCGAACATGGAACAAAGTGGTTAATTGGAAAACCAAAATGCTGTCAGCTGCCGAGAAAGAGTTTTGTTGAAAGCAGTCCTCCAAGCAATTCCCACCTACACGATGGGCATATTCCTCCTCCCTCAATCCATCACTCAAAAGTTAAACAAGAACATGAAGGAATTTTGGTGGGGATTTCACGAGGGACACTCAAAGATGGAATGGCTACCTTGAAGTAAAATGGGACAACTAAAGGACCAAGGGGGGTTAGGCTTTCAGGACTTCAATGGATTTAACTTAGCAATTGTGAGATCCCAGATTTACGTGTATTTTTGCACGTAATTTTATTCTCGGTGTTAATTATTTTAATTTATTTTAATAATATTATTAGTCGTGTTTTATTTGTTTAAGATATTTATTTGATCTATTGATTAGTTAATATTAGTTCTATGTTGTTCTTATAATTAAATATTGAGTTATATTGCTTTTCTTATTTATTTTAATGTGAGATAATTATTTTAATGATTGGAATTAAAATTCCTTTATTTTATTATGTGATCTTATTTGATGTGCTTTCTTAATTTTAATTAGTGTTTTATATTTAAATTATTCTTTAAATTAAATTAGTTTATTGTTAGACTTTAAATATATTATTTTATTGATATTAAATTGTAGTATTTTTGACTCGCTTTTATTTAATTTATTGTGTTTTTCTTCTAGTTGGATTCTATTTCTTTTCCCTTCTCTTTTTCTTTTCCTTTTTTCTTTTCCTTTCTTCTTTTTCTTTTATTTTCTTTTTCTTCTTCTCTTCCTTTGCTTCCCAGACCCGTGAGCCCCCTGTTCTCTCCTCTCTCTCGCCGGTCCTCTCATCTCCACCCAGGGCCGCTGTCGGCCACCCACTGGCGACACCGCCCAGCCCAACCTCACCCCCACCCCCACATGCTGGCGAGTCCAATGGTACCGGTGGTGTCACCTCCGGCCACCCCACCGCCCTTACACAGCCCCTACCCAAAATGAGTGTTTTAGCTTCCCTTGCATTATCCGGCCATCACCGGCCACCCCTTGGCACTGGTGACCTACCAGCAGCCTCCCCACCCTCCAGCGAGCATAACCCACCGCCCAAAGCTACCCATCTCTGCCGTTTACCCCTCCACCCGAAATGGGTCCTTAAATGGATCCATTTTCGCTGCGCCGCCGTCCGGCCGCCGTGCATCTCATCTCTGCCCCCAAACCACTCTCCTTGCCCAGCCGGTCATCCCCCTAGCTCAGCTCCTCAAACCGCGGCCCCACCTTCTCGGTACAACCCCAAACCCGAAAATGGGTTTCCACCCTTTTGGAGCCCGATCTGCCACCTTCCGGTGGTTGTGCTGCCACACCACCACCTCCATGAGATTCCCCACCTTCCAAAGAGTATTTTCCTAAATTTTGGTGTCAAACCGAGCACTCTAGCCTAACGTACAAGTGACCGCTACGAGTGCTGCGGAGTGACGTTTGCTCAAGGATTTGTGTTTTTAACCGCTGTAAGTATTTTCCAAATAAACTTTAAGATTTAAATATATTTTTGCATCGACAGATATTGTGTTGGTCATTGTTGAAAATTATCAATTGTTGGTTATTTGGTGCATGGTCATTTACATTGTATATTTACGCACACATTTATGTGTTGAAAATGAAAACTGGGTTTTCATTGTGTTTATGGTTTTCGGGTGCGTGTGTATCACGACCCCAAGTCGAGATGAGGCATTATCTCGGTGGAGCTCCTCTGGTCACTCGGGAGCGGAATATATTTTTCCCTTTTTATAAATATGTATTTTTATGATTTATCTTTCGGATGACTGTATTAAATCTCCCGTTGGAGAATTTATGTTAAACTGGTTTGTAAAATATTTCTAAAAATTATGGTACTTAGTTATTGACCTAATATATCCGCTGCTTTTATTTATGTATGTCACATGTGTACACACGTTTGGCACTTGTCCTTGGGATGTGTGACCCGTTTTGTCAGCATCCCGACGCCTCAATTCCCGTGTTTATTTTAAGAAGAATTTAGGGGCGTCACAGCAATGTTGGCGAAACAGTGCTGGCGTATCCTCCAAAACCCAACTGCCTTAGTAGCTTAAGTATTTCAACAAAAAGATTTTCCAAAGACTAACTTTCTTAATGCCAAACTTGGTCCTGCACCCTCCTATGCATGGAGAAGCTTGCTAGATGGACACAAACTGTTGATACAAGGACTCTCCTGGCAAGTGGGTAATGGACAGTCAATTAATCCATGAGTTGACAAGTGGCTTCCCCACTCCCAACACCCCACAATCCACCCTAAAGGAGCAAATAGAGAAAGCTTTAAACTAGTGGCAGATCTTATAGATGCAGACGATCGAGTTTGGAAGGTAAATCTACTAAGCAGTCTTTTTTCGGATGTAGAAGTGGCAATGATAAAAGCCATCCCTTTGAGCTTGTCCAATAGAGAGGATAGAATAATCTGGCACCATACCACCAATGGTGTCTTCTCTGTAAAAAGCGCTTACTATCTTCACCAAAATGCAGGCCAGGCCACCAAAGAAGAAACATCATAGAGAAGTCAGCATAAGAACACATGGAAATCTATATGACAACTACAAGTGCCAAGTAAAGTCAGACTCTTCCTTTGGCAAGCCTGTAACGTAGCTCTCCCTACCTTTGAGAATATACAAACACGAAAGGTTTTGAAACATGGAACATGTCCTATATGCAAGCTATTTTCCCAAGTTTGTTGAGCATGCTTTCTGGACCTACTCAACCACCCGGGATGTATAGGGACAGAGCAACAAGAAGATTCAAAAGATGGCAATAACATATGCTCCCTTCATGGAAACCTGGTCTTTGTTATCGCAGAAACTTACCAGTGAGGATCTAGCGGAAGCTGCGGTAACAATCATATTGATCTGGCTAAGAAGGAACTCCTTGGTCCATGGGAAAGAGCTCTCCCACCCTAATTCCATACTAACTAAGGCAAAGGATGAGTTATCGAGTTTCAAAGAGTTGCAAACCCAACCCAGAATGCTCAAGGAAACACAAAGGCCATGTACCAGAGATACAAAGTGGCAGGAACCTCCAACTAGTGCCGTCAAAGTCAACTGGGATGCTGTGATGTGTAAAGAAAGAGGCAAAACTAGAATCAGAGCCATTATTAGAGACTCGAAGGGCCATGTCCTTGGCTCCCTTAGAGCATCATGAGACCTTCAGGTCAATCCCATCAATACTGAAGCTTATGCACTGATGATGGTCGTGATCTTCAATAAAGAAAGTGGCCACAAACAACTCATTTTGGAAGGTGACTCTCTCTAGGTAGTCAACAAGCTAAAGGCAACCCCTACAGACTAGAGTCTCAAAGGATGCATAATTGCAAACACCAAGATCATGCTTAACAACTTTGCAATATGGCCAGCTCATCATGTCTACCGAGAAGCTAATCAGGCGGCACATGTCTTAGCTAGGACAACACTTAGTTTAAACGAAGACTTGTATGATTTGGAAGATTACCCTTCTTGTATTCACTCCATAATCCTTAGAGTATGGTGTAAGTCTTTTTGAGTAATGAAAGATTGGTTTTACTCTTAAAAAATTAAAGCACCAAGGCTAAAGCACTTCATTTCTTTGAATAAATAATAAAATATCAGGATTGTAGATCTTTTGATTGCAACAATAATATATTTTCTCATAAATGGGGGAACAAATTTAACTTTGTCCGTTAACTAAGATAATATTAGTTAGTTAATTAAATGATATGTAAGTATGAAATTTGAAATAGCTCTAAAAGTGAATAAATACTAATTGGTGAAAGATAACCAAAATGCACTACACATGAAACAAAATATGCAAGAAGATATGTTAAACCATACCCAAGTTGTGACAGTGGTCAATTAATATTGCCTGCTTCCTTTAGACATTCTCCTGTTGCACTAGTTAACTTTTGTTCCCTTGAAACACCTAGATCGACAAGATTTATTCTGCTTGTTTTGAAGCTGCTTAAACCATTAGCCTTGCTCTAGAAAAATAATGGTTTACATAAGATCCTTTCAGCAAATATGTGATCCAATAACAATAAAGAAATAGAGGTATTTACAATTTCTATTATTTGTCAAAGAGGCTCAACTCAAGAGCTATATGTGTGAGGAAATGGGCCAATCAATGTTGTTAAAAAGAGTGATTAGGCACCTGGGCCAAGCAAGGTACCACCAAAGCACCATTGTTGTCTAGAGGAAAGATGCCTTTAGTGAGTTCAATGAGGCGATTACCTTTGATCCCCAGACAAGTGCCTTATATAAAGTCTCAGTGGCTCGAGGCAACCACCTCTCTAAAAGGTACTATATTTAAATGTGGACCGAACAATAATTTAGTGAAATGGTTTCTAAAAATTAAGTAAAGGAACAATTTTGTCACGAGGAAAAATGTCCTATAAATCTATAAATGTGGTTGTTCGGAGGGTCTTAATCAAAGGTCAACAAGGAAAGAAAATTGGGAAAAAAATACATTGCAATTTTTTAGACCAGCTCTTATCCATTTTGCACAATCTCACTTCATTATAGATAATTCCAATGCATCAAATCGATAACATTTTATTTTCACAACATGTATACTAATTATCTCTAGAACTTTTTTAAGGAATAAGTTTACTTATTAAAAATGTCTAGAACCTGACACTTTTAGTCATTGCCTTTTTCACACTTTATGTCATAAGAATGCAGACACTAGGTGCCTTAAGGTCCACTTTTGTATTTGACAATATTAGAGCCAAGTATATGCACTAATCACATTGACACCTAAAATTTCCATTTTAAGCAGGCCTATTTAATAACCAAGAACCAATACAGGGACATGCAATCACATACCAAAAGATCTAAAAGAGTTTCACATGAGTTTAACCAACAACAAATATCAAGAACGCTAACACCAAACAAATAATCTAGACATTTTTGTCACATTTCTAATCAGAAAATTCTCTATAAAAAGCTGACATAAAAAACTTCACAAAATATTAGTTGACTTGGCTATAAAAAACTGGTGGTTCTTTTTTAAATATTTATAAAATGCCTCTAACAGATTATCCTAACCACATTTACTCTATTTCGTAGCAGATTATAAATAGCAATTAAGTATCCAATAATCTCAATAGTGGATACAATTATCTTGCATCTGGATTCAACAACACAAATGAATACAGTATGCAAGTGGGAACTCTAAGCATTTATACTAGTTGCACTTGCACATGTCCTCCTATTTGACATCCCCTGGATAATTTATTAAGTACTTGTGAATATAATTCATTAAATCTATTTTACAATAATAGTAACTTCATAATCTAACGAACTACATGAAACCACATTAGCTTGTGAGATTTATTTTATGGGATCTCTATATGGCTAAAGTATTTTTCTTTTTAAAAGATAACCTCTCGTATTGAATTTGAGAGGCTAAGAACAAGGAAATCACATGGAGACTAATCCTTCAGATTAAATGGAATAAATTATAAAAATGTATGATCTGTTAGCTTAAAAACTTTCTATTTGCGTTAAAATCATATTTTTGATATTAATCTTGCTAGTAGTTGTCCTTATGCATTACCCCAACATAAGGAAAGAGTTTGGATACAAGACATGCACTTCATGTGAGCCTTACCTTATTTATTATTGTCTCTATAAGTTGCTAACGAATTTGAGGATTCAGATGCATGTGCCCTTGACCTCGTCATTCACATTAGGGTGCTTGAGGCGAAAGCCATTGAGGTTTTTAATCCTTGAATGTCTCAAAGTGAAGAAGTAAGAATTAATTTGTGGGACATTACTTAGAAATAATGACCCTTAAAATTTGATTTCCTAAGGTGGAAAAAAAACATGTTACCCTCCGTGCTAATATTCTTTCCATCATAATGCTAGCACAAGTTCCAAAATTTTGCAACACCTTGATTGGGAAAGAACCTCCAATTGCATGATTCGAATCTCAAAGTTAAGTCATTACGTCCCCCTTTCCAATTATATGTAATTTAGGGTGCTAAAATGCAGTGGTCAATCTTTCAAAACTACATCGCAGGCCTATAAGACAAACACCACCGTGATCTTCAATTAATGCATTTTGTTTACACCCTCTTTTGATTTATTTAGAAATAGAACTTGTGTCTGAGATTGCCATTTCTACAGTTTTGATTTTTAATGGAACAATCTGCAAAGAAAAAATTTGAAAAAGAAAAAGAAAAATTACTCATAAAGAAGTACAAAAAAATTTATGCAACAAAATGCTCTAAATATATTGAAATAAATGACAATTAAAGGATTTCCATTTTCCACCATTTGATAGTCTACCCTGACAAAATCTCTTGTAGTAACAAGCACATGTAGAGTTACCTAACGCAACATGATGTCAACCCTTTAAATTTTTTCCACCTAACTGGTCCTTATAAAAAACTAGTGTCTCGGAGGCAACTGTTAGGATTTTTCATTTTACCAAACTAAAAACATACTAACAAAATAACATTATATAATTTGATTGGAAATGCATATGCAGTTGTACAGTCCAATGATTTGGTACTCAACGAAAGTGCAAGAACAGGTCATGAAGTGTGCTACTTAACATTTCCCCTTTTGAGTTTAGTAACAGTTAAATTATGAGGGCCACATTAAGATAAATATTCATGCTATGTCTAAAGTATGAGAAGTATAGTCACATCCTTCATTGTACATACTGACTCCTCTTTGAGATTTTCAACATAGGCACCAGATTTAACATCTTCTTGTTAAATATTTTAATATGACATTAATAAATAGATTTTCGATTTTCTATGATCCACAATAGTAAAACAATAATATGAGAAACGTACTTTTCTCCATCTGATTGATGAAGAATTGATTTGACTATGAAAGAAGGATCACCCTAATAACTTTGTCTCATAAGTGTCTCTCGATGGCTAAAGGCATTCTAATGTTCTAGGTGAGAACCCTTGAACCTCCCAGTGCTATTTATAGACTTCCGATCATCAAGAAATTTAGGAGTTTGTGTCTGACTATAATTAGAAATACAGACTTTTAATCTTATCTCTTAGGAATAATTCGTATCTCTTCATAACTCAAATATTAACCGATAATGTTTTGAACTATTTCAAACTGATGAGTTGGGTGTATGGGACATAGAGTTTAAATAAAACTCTTACATTCTCCCACTTGGCCTATACGCCCATAAAATAATACTTTTCGTTTATGGACTTATCACAGAAAATTAACTATACTGCGCAAATTTATTTCCTGAACTTTTTATAGCTCAAAACACATTTCATGAGTTTTATAATATCAATGTCAAATTAGCTACCAATGCGAGTCATAGCGGTCCTTTGTTATATAATCAACAGATTCCCTTCCATATATCACAACACTAGTAACTAAATTTAACACACGATCTTTAATTGGAATAATTAAGGAATAATTAAGGCTAATATTGTAATACCTTTGGGTTCCAATTCATGTCTATTGTAGATATTAGCTTGTCATCATTCATCCACGTCTTTCAATGTATATATCAAGTGGAAAGACAAGAAAACATAAACAACTATAATAGATATCTTTTAATGTCCAATAACAAAATACTTAGTGTATCAATTATCACTTCATCATGTTCACATTATGCGTATAAACATACAACCCATCTTTTCATCATGTCTTTTTAAGTGTAATCATTAACATATAATTGTTATGAACATATTTATTTTTGTACTTTCTCTTTAACACTTAGGTATTTAAAATTTTATCAAATACTTATCATTCAGAGAAAAAAATACTCTAAGGACATGCATTCTTAGCGTCTTGACTATAAGTCGACAATTCCAAGTCCTAAGATAAATTTTCTCAGCCAAAAACCATACAATGTGGCCTCAAAGCACGCCACAAACTCAGAGTCTGAGTATCCAGTTACCTCCAAACTATCAGTTATTCTAAAGGTAAGCCAACAATCTTTAATTCCTTACATGTATCGTAATATCATCTTTACTGTTTTTCTAGCGATGAACAACTTTTGAAGCCAAAGTTCTTAAGAACTCTTTCTATATAACTTTTTTGAGACAATTCTGACAATCCTTGTTTTTGATCCCAGAAGATTTCTATTCCGATCACAAAGAATGCCTCATACATATCTTTTATTTCAAAGTTCTTAAAGAGAAAGGGGTTTCATAAAGTAAGCCAAGATCACTATTAGCCAATAAGATATCATCAACATACAGGATCAAAATTATGAACTTACTCCCACTAACCTTTAGGTATATACACCGATCAACGATATTTTCTTTAAAATCAAAGGCTGTAATAGTATCGTTGAACTTTAAGTATCATTGTCGGGAAGCTTGCTTAAGCCCGTATATCGATTTCTTAAGCCTACATACTAGGTGATCTTTGACTCTTTCTAAGAAGCCTTTTGGTTACTCCATGTAGACCACTTCTTCCAAACTCCCATTTAAAAAGGCTATTTTCACATCCATCTGATATAACTCTAAATTATAATGAGCTATCAATGTCATAATAATTCTAAATGAGTCCGTTTTAGATACTGAAGAAAATGTCTCTTTGTAATCAATGCCTTCTTTTTGAGTGAAACCCTTAGCAACAAGTCTGACCTTATGTTGTTCGATGTTGCCTTTCGGGCCGCGTTTGGTTTTAAAGACCCATTTACACCGACTCTTTTATTTCTTTTAGGCAACTCAACGAGATCCCAAACTTAATTTTGATCCATGGATTTCAACTTTTCTTTCATGGCATCAATCCATTTACTATAATCACTTACCTCTATGACTTGTGAAAACATTAGTGGATTTTTACTTGTCCCAATGTCAAATTCAGATTCCTGGAGATACACCATATAATCTGTCGAAATGGTAGGTCTCCAATTTCTCTGAGATCTACGCAAGACAATTTGTTTTGATGACTCCGAACTTGGTTCATCAATGGTATTATCATTCTGAGATGAGTGGTCATTTACTTGTTCTATGGTATCATCGGGATAATCGATTAGAGGAATTATTATCTTTTCTAAGGATCTAGATATAAGGACATCTACCCGTATTTCCTCAATGATCACATCTCTGAGTTCAATTCTCCCACCGATCTCGCCAAGTTCAATGAATTTGGCATTTTCTATTTCCACCATTTTTGGACTGTGATTAGGACAATAAAACCGGTACCTTTTGAATCTCTCTGGGTAACCAATGAAGTATCCGCTTACTATTCTAGGATCCAATTTCTTTTCATATGGGTTGTAAAGTCTCGCTTCCACTGGGCAACCCCAACCATGCATATGTCTCAAACTTGATTTCCTGCCAGGTCATAGCTCGAAAGGAGTTTTTGGAACTGCTTTACTATACTAGAAACTCAGTTTAAGATATGCATTATCGTCTTAATAGCTTCAGCCCACAATAATTTGGGTAAGGTAGAATTACTTATCATACTTCTGCCCATATCCAATAAAGTCCGATTACGCCTTTCAGCAACTCCATTCTGCTGTGGCATTCCAAGCATCGTGTACAGTGCAACAATACCATGCTATTCAAGAAGTTTGGCGAATGGACCCAGATTATGGCCCGATTCATCATACTTTCCATAATATTCACCATCTCTATCTGACCTGATGATTTTTATCTTTCTGTCTAACTATCTTTCCACCTCCATGAGACATACTTCAAGCACCGATACAGTTTGAGATTTCTCATATAACAGATAGATATATCCAAAATGTGAAAAATCATCTATAAAGGTGATGAAATACTTTTCTCCACCAAAACATTCTATAGAGAATGGTCCATATATATCTGTGTGAATTATTTCAAAAAACTTTTTACTTCTTGTGACGCCTTTCTTAGTATGTTTGGTTTGTTTTTCTTTTATGCAATCCACACACACTTTAAGATTAGTAAAATCAAGGTGCGGAAGAGTCAATTTTTTTATTAATCTATGTAACCTTTCTTTGGAGATGTACCCTAATCGTTTATGCCACAAGTCATCAAATTTCTTTTAGTTCCAAAAAAAAAAAGTTTCATGGTATTTTTAATAAATATACTATTGAAACAGGATCAATTAAGACCATTAGAGAAAAAACCCAGAACCAATAGAAAAAATTAGTTTAAAACAAACTTAGACTACTATCATAGAACGAAAACAAATAACCATTAGTTCTAGTCTGGATAGAGAAATCAAATCATGCCTCACTGAAAGCACATTTATGAAGGTTTAAGATTGACCAATACTCAAAACTAAATGAAATCTCCAATGCCTAAAACTTCAACCTTATTTTTATTTTCTATAAAGATAAATGCTCACTGGTGTTTAATGTTTAGTTTGTAAAATATCTTTCATGGTTATGAAAACATGAACCTTAGCACCCGAATCTAGCCACCAAGAATTAGTGGGAACATTTACAAGGTTTGATTTAAGACATACAAAAGTAAGTGACTTACCCTTCTTTTCAAATCAAGCCTTACATTTCGAACACTCAGCTTTCATGTGTCCAATAGTTCCCACAAATTTAGCATTTGCTACTATTATGTTAAATCTGATTAACTTTAACAGTTTTTTTTTTTCATTCGGTGGTCCAATTCGTTTCTTTTTACCATAATGATGCATTTTCTTTTCAGCTTCTTCATTCACACAATTAACAGAGTGATGTTCTTGTTGTTTCAACTTAGCCTTCCCTGAACTTCATTTCTTGCCAACTCATTCAAATTCCATAAATCTTTAATAGCATTTTAGTGCGTTCGGAATTGAACATACTGAGGTGACAATGAGTTTAGAATAAATTAAACAACGAGAGACTTCTTTACTTTTATTCCCAGGATTTGTAGTCTGAAAATAATATTTATCATATAATGCTTTGAGTTTAGATACTTATAAACTGTAATCAGAATTTAAACACTTATGGCCAAACTAGTAGTATCATCAAAAACCTCATTTGGGTGTAGATCTTAACACACTATACAAAGTGTTCCCTCCTACCGTACTTTTATGGATAAACTAGTAATGTTATCGAAACCCTCCTTTGGAAGTAAATCTTAACACACAAGGTGTTACCTCCAATCTTATTTTTGATGGATAAACTAGTAGTGTCATCAAAACTCTCATTTGGGAGTAGGTCTTGATACACTAGGTGTTCCCTCCATCATATCCACTTTACTATGGGTTTAATGATTTGTCACCAAAATTAAGAAAATCTTGTACCTTTGGACAACCAATCTTTTTTTGATTTTGATGTAAATCATTTGTCTCACATTAGATATACATGACATGACAATAAGAGCCAAAGATAGACAATTCACAATAATAATATGCATACAAATATAGATAACAATAATATGCATGAACTACAAACTTTGATGAATTTTACTGCAGGTATGAATAATATTTACTAAGTAAGTTTCCAGGAAAGATTATTCTCTTTCCTAAACAGAACTTCAAGGTTTCCAAGAAAGATTGGAGGGTCACAACAGACATACTTAGAATTTCTAATCTCCTAGACAGAACCGCCTTAGTTTGTACATATCCACACTCCCTCAGCAAAGATCATAAAATTTTTCATTTTAAACCAAATATGATTTTGCTAGAAAATCACCATAATAATATGTTTAGAACTTTAACACTCTTTTCATATATACATGTACTTAACTTTAATAACATGTATATAACTTTAATAAAATTTTATACATGTTCATAACAATAAAATATGCATGGAAAATAAACTTTAATACATGTTTAGACCAATAATAACATGTATAGAAAATTTAATACACTTTTAATAACATGTATAAAATTTAAATATATATATAATAATAATAAAGTATGCATGTAAGAGAGAATAATAAAGCATCACCTTTTTTTTTTAAATAATGTTATAATAATAAAATAATATTATTTAATTTGGTTTGGGTCGAGGTCGGGTTGGGTCAGGAAACATGGCCAAGACCCAGATCATGAATGGCCAACCATATCTATTGACCTGGGTCGGGCTTGTCTTATTCAGCCCTTTGGTTTTGGACTGGGCCAGAGCCCACGGCCCGATCCAATTGCTATCCTTTCCTTTTTTTTTTGTTTATTGTAGTTGGGCTGGGTTGTTGCAGTGGCCCATTTAACCCATTTCCCTTTTCTTTTCTTTTTGAATTGGGCCAGAATTTCAGCCTAGCCCATCAACCTAGGGCATGAAACCCTAAAGGTTTCATCTCCTACGCAATGTTCATCCGCCGCACTGCTCATTTTTCAAAAGCTCAAATGTTGTGACCCCTTAGCCACAGTTGCAAGTGTTGCCGGTGATGAGGGACAACGTCCTCCCTCTGTCGGCAACCCTTTCCTCTCTCATCTATTTTTTTTTTCTCAGTAAACCTCCCCGGCAGTGGGCTTTAGAACCCTCTGCCTCTGTTACAGTGGCATCACGAAGGGCTTCCTCTGCTCCTCCCAGCGTCGACCTCATTGGAGGCCGATGAGAACCTTAATCGAGCAGGGGCGGCACCCATTCAGGACTTCATAGCCCTATGTGCTGCTTGGTCACCACCTTTGCTCCACCGAGTGTTAAGCCACCGGCCAGTGACCACCATGCTCACACGATCCTCTAACCATGGCCATTGGCTTTATCAATACATGGGCTACAAAGAATTGCAACGATTCACATGGTGTTTCCTTTCTCCACAGAACCCATCTCATATTCTTTTCTCCATTGCAACACGTGACAATGCGCAATACAATGTAAGAACAAAAAAAGAAACCGTAATAGAGAAATAAGACAAATCCAAATGCAATCAGATGTATCAATGTGAGAAATATTATGGATTCCCTATTTCTTCAGCACAAATACACTACGATAAATATAGAAAACAATAACATAGAAATAGAAATATATGTGCTCCTTGTCATTGTGTGGGTCTTTCACAAAATATAGATGTGAAAGGAAAACGTCGTCAATGATCTCTTTGTTAGACCGTTTTTAATCTTTAACATGATAATAAAATCACTATACATGAAGGTATAAATGCATTACATATTTTATCAAGATCATAAAAAATCTATAACTTAAATCTCTGATAGCACATGTTAAATATTTTAACATGACATTAACAAATGGATTTTCAATTTTCTATGATCCACAATAATAAAACAATAATATGAGAAACGTACATTTCTCCATCTGATTGATGAAGAATTGATCTGACTATGAGAGAATGATCACTCTAACAACTTTGTCTCATAAGTGTTTCTTGATGGCTAAAGACACTCTAATGTTGTAAATGAGAACTCTTGAACCTCCCAGTGCTATTTATAGACTTCCGACCATCAAAAAATCTAAAAGTTTGTGTCTAATTATAATTAGAGATACAGACTTTTAATCTTATCTTTTAGGATTAATTTTCATCTCTTCATAACTCAAATATTAACCGATAATGTTTTGAATTATTTTAAACTGATGGGTCTGTGGGATACAGAGTTTAAATAAAACTCTTACACTTCTCTTATTTGGGAGAAGAAGACAACAAAAGATCAAAGAAAACGAGGTTTATAGTAGCCAAAAAACTTAAAAAATATATACATGAAGATGAAAGGATAAAAAATTCCTCTTACCTGGAGATTTTTTTGATATGGAATTTGCTCGTTGTAAATCCACCAAAAAAAAAAAAAAGAAAGAATCAAGTGGCATAAGCTTACAAGCATGGTTAGGTCAAGCATACCAAAAGCATTTACAATCAATCAACCTCAAGAAAAGAACAACAATACTAATACTCGAGTTGTTTATTGGCATGCTTAATTTGCTCCAATAAAGGAAACACAAAAGCACAAATTAGGACCATTGTTCAACAATACAATTTAACCTTCCGTGGTTTAAATGAAGTACAATTTTCCTTCCAACAAGGCATTGGCCATACCCCAAATAGTATATGTCTTTCCGCTTCCCTAAAGAAATCAAATTTTCAGATACGTGGAGAACATTGATAGGATCATTATACTTGAAAAATAATAATAATAACTGAAAAGAAACAATGAAAACTGAAAAATACCTGTCCAAACGCAAATACAGAACTATTGAATCCAGCCAAACAATTTTCAACAAGGGGTGGTCCTACAAGCTCGAACATATCTTGCTGAAAATAAAATAGAATTATTTAGCATTCAACACCAACAACAGATTAAAAGGTTTGTGTGGAAAGCTAAAAAACAGAGAGGGTCGAGTATATGTGTGCGTGAGTAAACCAGAACAGGGAGGGTGAGATCAGAGAGTGGGAGGATTGAGAAAAAGCTTATCAGTTGAAGAGAATTAATGGAGATGACAGCATTGTCTGGTTTGTTTTAATAGATAAAACGATATAAAAGTTAAAATTTGAATAGAATATTATTATAAAATAATTTTTTAATATTAGTTTTGTTTTAAAATTTGAAAAAAATACTTTATAATTTAAAAAAACTGACCTGTTTATTTTATTTTATATAAAAAAAATTAAAATAATAATAATAATAATATGAGATGAGATGAGAGTATTTATATAAGTAAAATAGGCCTTAATTTACTGGCATCAAGGTACAAAGCTAGTTTTGTTTTTAAATTTTCTAAACCAGAATTTAAAAAAATGATTAAAATTAATAACTTGTGAAAATAGTATTCAATTAGATTTTCGGAAACCACCACCTTTATGGTTTCGCACTCCTCTTCTTCGCATGGTTTTCGAAGATGAAAGGAGGAAGACTCGGTAGCTGAAGAGTTTGGTCTGAAGAAGTGACTCACTATAAGAAAACTGGTCTGTTGTGACATTTTTATAACAGCCAGATAGACTATTTGAGACATAAAAATGTCACAACTACTTATTTGGTTGTTATAAAAATGTCACAACAGTCCAATTTTTTTGTAGTAACTGATTTCGTTGGAGAAGATGAAGGGTGTAAGGGTAAATGTGCAATGAGAGAGAATGCAAGAGAGAGAGGGAAAAGAATAAAAAATATGCTACCCTTTTATCTTTGTTGCCCGAACCTTTTATTTTCCAGCTAGATGATTTCACCTCTTTAATTTTAATGGACCTTGGGCCTTAAGGCCATCCGTTAGTGTTTTTTTAAGGGTATTGGGCCTTGTTCTTAAAATGAAATTGCTAGACTTAATTGTTTATTAAATTGTTAGGCCCGATCTTATATTATTCCAGAAATTTAATGTGGTTTAATTGGACTGTTTTCTTATATTGGGCTTAATATTAATATTGCATAAACTATTTTCTTATGGCTTTTAAAGTAGACTATAGTTTTACTTGATTAAATATGAGCCCTGCCCTTGTTTCGTTATATTCACGAATGAGTTAAAACAGGTTGACACAACAGGATACATTATGTTAATGGATCGTGTTAGGATTAAAATTGACTCCTATAGTATAATATACATACCTTGATAGGACACAACCCGTTTACATGCTTTGATACTCCTACTCTTAATAGGAGAGGTACCTATTGTCTCTAAAGTTTTTAATTTGTAGTTAATTCGAAAAATTGGATTTATTCTGGGAACAGAGTTTGCAGATAACAAATCGCCTAATTATCTATTCCCTCTTGAATAGGGCAAGTTATATATTAATTTTGTTTCTTCAAGTACTTTACTATATGAATATTAGGGGTGTACAACCAGGTCAGCATAACCGAATCCGAATCTGAATTTTAAAAATCAAACCATTATCTGCTCAGATTAATTTGGAAGTAGTCTAGGCAGATAACTGGAATCATTAATACTTTAAAAAAAATGATTAAACTTTAAAAAGTATTTTCATAACATTTCTAAAAAACATATATGATATCATATTTAAATTGCCTAGATTCTTAAAAAAATAAAAAAATAAACACTTTTTAATTTATTTTTTCTAAAAGATAAAATAAATAATAAATAACAACACAAAATAAATAATAATGTTTTAACATCACAATGCAAAATATTAATTCACAAAGAACAAAATAAATAATTATACATCATAACAAATTAGGTTAATACAATGCGCTACTCTTCACATCTTCAAACTGGAATTGGGGGGAAAATTGATTTCTGTCATCTGCAACACAGGTTGAAGCAATATCAATTCAACTGTACAATGCCATCACTAAAACTTTACAATCACAGGCAGAATTCAGATGTAAGCACTGGTGAAGTATCAAAATGCAACTTAACAGAAATTTTGTGGACATATATGAAATATGAGTTGAACTACCTACACTACCACTAAAACTATCCTCTATCTATTTAAAACATAAAAAACAAAAGAGAGAAATATAATAAAAAAATAAAATCAACAGCTAAATAAAACTTTGACAAATAATTATAACCAGCATGCAGATATACTAATAGGGCATATGTTTTAGTAGCTTGACAATCTCTCGGCATCAAGCTAGATACATATTATGCTCATTAAACATAATTAATACAACAATAAACATAAAGATCACAGAAACAAATTTATTTTTGAAAGCAGTTTTGCTTTGGTTTTTGTGTTTTTGATATTGCCTTGGTTTGGTGGTGAGTGGCTCACCAAATTCCAAACTTGTTTTTACATGGAAAATAGGCAACATTAGAGAGACTTTCAAAAAAGGAAAGTGATCCATCAAAAAAATAAACCCAAATTGAAATGGATTGGAAGATAGACAGATGGAAGCCTAAAGACTATAGAATGGCACATTCTGCACCACTCGACCCTGGACCCAATATCTCTTCCAGTCAATGGCATCTCTCCCTTCCATATCTTCAACTTTCTTCTACTACCCATCCCCATTTTTTTCCTTTTTTGGTTTTCATCTCATTTTTCATAACTAATACAAAAAAAAAGTAGCATGCCTTATGCAGCTGCCATTTCAACCTTAGAACATGGGCTGCAACCATTTCAACCTTAGAACATGGGCTGCAACTTTTAATTAAAAGATTTGGTAAAAGATAACACAGCAGTAAATGTTAAATATGTCATAAGTCAAGGATTCCTTGTTCCAGTTGATGGCGTTAATACAGGGAGAGTATTTTCAAACATCAGACATTTCTACTGTATAACAGTCAAAGCCTTCCATCAATAGGTCTTAAGTGTAAATGATAACTGCACAATCTGCAGTGCAGTGAATTGAGCATACAAACCCTTTATTGTTTCTCTACTTTATCATTAAAAACTTATTTCACAATTAAACCTTCACAATTGGATGAAGCAAAGAAACAAAATCACTATGTAGAGTTTTTTTTGTTTATCAGCTTGTTGAAAACCCTTTCAAATTTTACCAAGAACGAAGCATCAGTTTGTTATGAACAATACTTTTTTCTTGGAACCAGAGATTGCTAAAGTTGAGAGTAATTTCTTGAAATCAGAGATTGCTAAAGTTCTCTCCCCAAACTTTACTTTTTTCCTTGTAAAATTGTATGAAAGTTTGTAAGAATCGTGAAACGAAAACAGAGGATTTGAGAATGTGATTCTGAGTAAATCTCATTGAACTGAATTAATTACAATAGAAATACAAAGGCTGTATTTATACACTTGACTAATAAACAATTGACATCTGTCCACTTTAACTCTTTGCAATTCTAATTCTAACTAATTTAACTGCCAGTTTACACAGCTAGCTAGATGGCAATCCAGTTGACTTCTGTTGGGCTTCTCGGGACTTCAATTCCAGTTCCTCAATATAATTTTGGATATTCCAACACTGCTCCTTGTGCTCTGTATTTGCTGTTGCTGATTATACATTTGCATTGTACACACGTATAGACTGTTTTCATAGGGAAAACACATTGAAATTTGTGACCTAGAAAAAATTGCAACTAATGAAGAAGTGGTCAAAAATAAAAGAATCGAGTACTCTCTTTTGGATTATATGACTGACATGCTATTGCATTATTCTTCTAAAATCTGTGTCCAGTGCTTTATTACATTGGTGTGAAATGGTAATTCTAATGATTTTCCAAAATGATTGGGAGATTTTGGGTCTCATGAAAATCGAATTCTGAAGTTCTGAATTGCTATCAATTTCAGCTAATAAGTATTTACGGAAAAGCGCTGAGGGCTACTAAAGAACTTGGAAACCCTTCCAAATTTTACCAATAACGAAGCATCAGGTTGTTATAAACTATACTTTTTTCTTGGAATCAGAGATTGCTAAGGTTATGAGAAATTTCTTGGAATCAGAGATTGCTAAAGTTCTCTCTCACCAAACTATATATACTTTTTTCCCTACTCCTTGTGCTCTGTCTTTGCTGTTGCTGATTATACATTTGCATTGTTGACTCGTATAGTCTGTTTTCATGAGTACTCTCTTTTGTTAGATCAGGAGTTCTCTCTTTTGGATTATATGACTGACATGCTATTGCATTTTCTTCCTAAATCTGTATGCATTATTGCATTGGTGTGAAATGGTAATTCTAATGATTTTCTATTATGATTGGAGGTTTTCAGGTCTCACAAAAATCAAATTCTGAAGTTCTGAATTGCTATCATTAGACAACACCCATTACCTCAACACGCATTACTTCAACACGACACGATAATAGAGAATTAATATTTAATCTTAATAGGTTCAAATCAAAATGAGTTAACCTATTAAGACATGAATATTTAACGGGTTGATAACGGGTCAATCCATTTTAACCCGTTATGACACGTTAAGAAAATTAGAATTACAATTATACCCTTATACCTAAAAGTAAAAGTGTTAGAATTTTAATTTCGATATTTTTATTGTTTAATTATAATTTTGGACTTGTAGTTAATTTTATAATTTTATTTTAATTATATAAAATTATGCTAAATTTAATCAGTTCAAATGGGTTGACTTTGGGTATATTTAATTCATTTACATAAACAGGTTGAAAATTATCGTATTGTGTCATGTTAACCTATTTTATTATATTTACTAATGAGTTAAAATGGGTTGACACGTCAGGATACGTTATGTTAAAGGATCGTGTTAAAGTTATGATTGATCTTTATAGTATAATATACATGCTTTGACATGACACGAACCGTTAACACGATTTGACGTACCTCTATCCATAATTGGGGAGGTACCTATTGTCTCTAAAGTTTTTAATGTATAGTTAATTGGGGAAACTTGATTTATTCTTGGAATAGAGTTTGCAGATAACAAATTGCCTAATGATATATTCCCTACTGAATAGTGCAAGTTACATCTTAATTTTGTTTCTTCAAGTACTTTACTATATGAATATTAGGGGTGTACAACCGGATCAACATAACCAAATCGGAATCCGAATTTTAAAAATCAGACCATTATCCACCCGGATTAATTTTGAAATAATCCGGGTGGATAAGTGGATTAATTAATATTTAAGAAAAAAAATTAATTAAACCTTAAAAGTATTTTTATAGCACTTTTTTAAAAAAATATGATATCATTTTTAAATTGCCTAGATTCTTAAAAAAAATCATTTAAACGCTTTTTAAAATTTGTTTTTTCTAAAAGATAAAATAAATAATAAATAAATAAAAACAAAAAATAAATAATAATGTTTTAACATCACAATGCAAAATATTAATTCACAAAGAACAAAATAAATAATTATACATCATAACAAATTAGGTTAATACAATGCGCTACTCTTCACATCTTCAAACTGGAATTGGGGGGAAAATTGATTTCTGTCATCTGCAACACAGGTTGAAGCAATATCAATTCAACTGTACAATGCCATCACTAAAACTTTACAATCACAGGCAGAATTCAGATGTAAGCACTGGTGAAGTATCAAAATGCAACTTAACAGAAATTTTGTGGACATATATGAAATATGAGTTGAACTACCTACACTACCACTAAAAGTCTAAAACTATCCTCTATCTATTTAAAACATAAAAAACAAAAGAAAGAAATATAATAAAAAATAAAATCAACAGCAAAATAAAACTTGACAAATAATTACCAGCATGCAGATATACTAATAGGGCATATGTTTTAGTAGCTTGACAATCTCTCAGCAACAAGCTAGATACCTATTATGCTCATTAAACATAATTAATACAACAATAAACATAAAGATCACAGTAACAAATTTCTTTTTGAAAGCAGTTTTGCGTTGGTTTTTGTGTTTCTGATATTGCCTTGGTTTGGTGGGGAGTGGCTCACCCAATTCCAAACTTATTTTTACATGGAAAATAGGCAACATTAGAGAGACTTTTAAAAAAGAAAAAGAAAAAAGGAAAGTGACCCATCAAAAAAATCAGCCCAAATTGAAATGGATTGGAAGATAGAGAGATGGAAGCCTAAAGAGTATAGAATGGCACATTCTGCACCACTCGAACCTGGATCCAATATCTCTTCCAGCTAATGGCATCTCTCCTGTCCATATCTTCAACTTTCTTCTACTACCATCCCCATTTTCTTTTTTCCTTCTTTTGTTTCCATCTCATTTTTCATAACAAATACAAAAAGAAAGTAGCAACTTTTAGTTAAAAGATGGGCTGCCATTTCAGCCTTAGAACATGGGCTGCAACTTTTATTTAAAAGATTAGGTAAAAGATAACAGTACAGCAGTAAATGTTAAATATGTCACAAGTCAAGGATTCCTCGTTCCAGTTGATGGCGTTAATACAGGGAGAATATTTTCAACCATCAGACATTTCTGCTTTATAACAGTCAAAGCCTTCCATCAATAGGTCTTCTTTCGCAATTAAGCCTTGAGAATGTGCAAAACAGGATAAGATCAAGCAAAGAAACAAAATCAATACGTAGATTTTTTTGTTTTTCAGCTTGTTGAAAACCCTTTCAAATTTTACCAATTACGAAGCATCAGGTTGATATAAACTATACTTTTTTCTTGGAATCAGAGATTGCCAAAGTTATGAGAAATTTGTTGGAATCAGAGATTGCTAAAGTTCTCTCTCACCAAACTATATATACTTTTTTCCCTACTCCTTGTGCTCTGTCTTTGCTGTTGCTGATTATACATTTGCATTGTTGACACGTATAGTCTGTTTTCATGAGTACTCTCTTTTGTTAGATCAGAAGTACTCTCTTTTGGATTATATGACTGACATGCTATTGCATTTTCTTCCTAAATCTGTATGCATTATTGCATTGTTGTGAAATGGTAATTCTAATGATTTTCTATTATGATTGGAAGTTTTCGGGTCTCACGAAAATCAAATTCTGAACTTCTGAATTGCTATCATTTTCAGCTAATAATCATTTACGAAAAGCGCTGAGGGCTACTGAAGAGAGGGTGAAGGATTTCAAGTCTCGGCAAAAATAGTTTGTTACTGATGAAGCAGAAAATTCATCTTGCTTCATGTAAAGCAACAGCAATTATCCAAGTGAGTTCCATTAGGTGGAGCCTGGAGGTCAGTCTCTGAGGAAAATATATAGTGGAGTACTTGGCTCTTTGAGCTGATTTGTGGTTTCTTGAGGGTTTGTTTGACAGTGAGAGAGAACGAAAAAGAAGTAAAAATTAAAACGCTTTAAGCCAATCGCTACACATCTAATGCACCACACCAAATTAAGCAATAAACCTTTGTAATTGATAGTGGAGAAACATTCAAGCGACCAATGGTCACCTGAGCCTTATAAACCAAGATGTTATGTACGTAGCTTATTTTTTTAGCTGTTAATGAAGCTTGAAACTTTCTTTTATCCTTTTGAGCATGAAGAAAATGGTTTAAATTTGTGAAGCCTATTAAGCCAAGGGTTCTCTTGCTTTTAGCAGGTTGACAACATTCAGGAAAAAACTTAAAGAGTCGTTCGTGCTCCGAAACAACAATTAACACCCCCCAATAAAGGGGCGCCATGTATGGGTTACACCATCCCATCCAAACAACTGCAACGCATACGATTTTAGTCTTCTCTCTTCTCAGTTTCTTCGACCATCGAAATGTATCATCGGCATCTGTCCTCCAAATTCCAACCCTCTCGTTCTGTCGCCAGAAGATAGGAGATGCACTATGTTCTTTCTTGTAGATACAGAAAGCTTGGTTTTGCGTTTGGAAGGGAAGGAAGGGTTGAGAAAGAGAAGACAAAGAGGCAATGCAAGAAGAGACTATGGCTACCGTTTCCTTTTCCCTTTTTTTTTTTTGAACATTTGCTTCCTCAAACAAGAACTTTAAAACAGGTTTTTAACATTCTTTGCGAATTTGGATAGCAGACTTTGTAAACTTATTTGTTTTTTTTTTTTTTCATTTCCTTTTTCTTTTTGTATTTTAGTTTCGTTGTAGGGAGAAAAATGGATAAGTCTGTTTGGAAAATTAACGGTCTGTACTTTTACTTTAGCAACTTTGTTTGGTTACTGCGAAAATAATAAAGGGAAAACAAGATAGAAGATGCAGGCTAAAGAAGGCCTGATTTCTTACAGGCCTCCAGCCACCCCGACACCAAAGAAGGACCACATCCCTCTGCTGTGCTGCAGGCCTTCAACCCCGAAGTTCCCTCTGCACCATGCTCCGGTACTGACACAGCTGATGTCCCTTACTCCAAAAGTATGCTGTACCAACACTGAACACACGGCAAATCCACCAGCAAGCAAGCATCCAATACAGAACCAAGGCACATCGCATCCTTAAAAGATTTTTCCCTCAACCTATTGATGTATTGATGTGTACACTTGTGATTGGTTCACATGTCAACCTGTGAAGTGGTGCATGTATTTTCGTGTAAAGTGATTTACCTACGGTAATGTGTATAAAAAGAGGAACAAAATACTTTGTAAAGCAAGAATTGAAAATGTAAACAGAGTACGAAAACTAAAGGCTTTCAGCTGAACATTTCTTCAAACATCTCTTGTGCATTACAACTTTTCTTGTTTCAGCTTAGTTTTGTTAATATTCATTTGGCAAGATTTAAAAGGTGAAGAAAGCCGAAGGTGGCTACTAAAGATCAAGATAAAGAGGAGCTGATTTCTTCTTTTGCTAGTAGAAACCCAGAGGGTATTATGAGAAAAGTGAATGTTTGTGCTTTTATACTAATATATAAGATTATCTTTGTGAAATAAGGAAAACTGAAATTATGGAGCTTACAATATGAAATTGAGCAAACAATACAACACAAATCAAGGTGTAACATCACCTGATGATTAAGAAGATAATAACGACTGTGAATCTGAAGATGAGGCCGTCGTGAGCATACTATCCATACGTGACGTTGTTGATATAGAAACAACGTCATATTGCATGGATATTTCAGTTTTGACATCTCTAATCTCTTCATATTTCTGCTGAAGGTTAGAAGCTGCTTTTTGCGACATTTGGTTGGCCTCCAATTCCATTGCAACTTCCCTCATTGTAGGACGTTTCTTTCCTTTCAAGTTCAAGCATCTTTTCGCAAGGTTTGCAATCGCAATGATTTTTTCTTTTTCCGCTTCCTTCAAGACTTGATTATCAAGTATGTCAAATAATTTGTTCTCTTCCACCGAACTAACGAAAAATGTAGCTAAACTTTTGGTATCTTTCATTCTTGTTGAGATAGCTTTTTCTCCGGTCAAGAGCTCAGCAAGAACAACACCAAAACTATAAACATCACTCTTATCCGTAAACTGGCTTGACTGAAAGTACTCAGGGTCTACGTATCCAAAAGTTCCATGTACTAATGTGCTTAGATGAGTTTGTTCGATAGCAACAGATCTTGAAATTCCGAAATCAGCTACTTTCGCTCTATACTTCTCATCTAAGAGGATGTTTGCCGACTTAATATCGCGATGGTAAATGGGTGAAGAAGCTGCTGAGTGTAAGTAGGAAAGAGCCGCTGAAACTTCTATAGCAATTCGTAAACGCATATCCCATGTTGGTGGAAACTCCTCATTTTGGCCATTGAGATATTGGGCAAGAGTTCCATTAGGAATGAATTCATAAACAAGAAGTGGAACTTCTGTTTCCAAACAACAGCCAAGCAGTTTAACCACATGCCTGTGATTAATTTGTGAAAGAATCACAACTTCATTTATGAATTCTTGAAGTTTCTCTTCATCAATTACGTTGGACATTTTTATTGCAACAATTCTTCCATCAGCCAACATACCTTTGTAAACAGTGCCTTGTCCACCATGTCCAATTATTCTATCTGCACTAAAACGATTAGTGGCCTTCTCCAAGTCCTTTGAATTGAACAATTTGGTGTTCTCAACATTGACATTGTTCATGTTTGTAAATAGTTGTTGTTGTAGAAGTAGTCCACCATTTCGTTTGAAGAATTTTTTCTTGCGTTTAATCTTCATCCTTTTCTTTATCACTTTATATGACCACGATCCACCGAAAATCAAAAATATGACACCAAGGCTCGTGCTAACACCTATTTGACTCAATGAGATAGAAAGATATTAGTACTCCATAAGGAGTACTGGTGATGCAATCTAGTGTAAATGGTAATTAAAATAATAAATTTGCAGATTAGAAAGACGTGATTTCTATGAATGCTAGAATATTTCTATGAAATAGAAATATTCCAAAAAGATGCGGCTATGGTTACTTATAAGTGTAAGTTGGCTATTAGTGAATAATAATAATAATTGAAATGAAAATATATATATATAGTTTTCGGGTTGGAGATCAAAATATAGATGTATATATGTGTGTGTGTGTGTGGAACTAAAGACCGATCGGGGATTATATATATAAAATAAAGAATAAAATATATCTCTTCCGACGTCAATTTAGATTTTTGGGACATGTAATCGTGATTTCATATGATTCAAAACTAACATAAATAACGTCCTAAATCTATGAGTTCTCTAAAAATGTGGCACAAGTTTTTCTCAGCAGCTTACAGTACGTCCAGGAAACATAAAAATGGTGGAATTAATTAATAATGCAGGTACTTCCTCATGAGGATGGTCTCATATATCCTAAATACTCTATCGAGAACGAACGACGTCTTTAGTAACCTTAATTATTTGCGTTGAACTGAGTTTGCCTAATATATTGTCATTTTTAGAGACATTAATTGCTTGATTCTTCGTTCTTAAATTCTGTTCTTTCTAATTTCCTTTTTCATCAAATTTATTAAATGAGTGGAATGATCTACTTCACAACTAATATTTAATATTGCAAATTAAAGGATGGCCGGAAGATATACCTATGATTATGAAAGGCTTCTTGTTCTTAGGAGTTACACAACGATAATAACCTTCAGTATTTTCACAGCGTGCATGAGTTGTACACCGGTTGAGGCGATCGTCTTCACATTCGTCAATATCTGCTAATATTGTAATGAAATGTGTTAAAATAGAAAATATTCTAATCATAAAAAGAAAAAGAGATTACATAAAAATAATTTTATAAATTGGTATGATTCAATATGATTCTAAGATTATGAAATTATTTTTATTATAAAATAGATATCATATCAATAAAAAGAAAATGTGATAAGCAGAAAATGTAGTAGATATCCTGTAATCCTACGATTTATTGATGCTCGTATATATAGAGTTCACTTATTTAAAATCATTAAATTTTGAAATATATATATATATAATCCAACTTTGAGAGAGGGCTTGAAAGATCGCAAGGAGTAAGAGGCAGGGGAATGAAAGATTCAGCCTTCTTAATTTCCTTTACGTGATAAAAGGGTTACAATTATTAGATCTGAGAAATCTTTACACAAAAATAAGTACAGGGAAATGAAAGATTGCAAGGAGTAAGAGGCAGGGGAAGGCAGGGGCAAAAAAAGGAAAGAAGATACAGGTATGCAAAAAGAAAAGAAGGGACAAGCACACAAATCATGAAATTTATGGAAAATGTAAAATATACTTAGAGAAAAACTTAGTACTTCTCTACATGTCAATAAACTAAATTTCACGTCTAATAGAAAAACTTAGTTCTTTCAAATTTCAAATTGGAATTAAAAACAATAAACTAATAATATGAGTGTTGTACTGTTGGAAGTAAAAGTATAAATAAAACTTATAAATATATGTATCACGTCTCTAAATTTATTTGACACCTTTCTAGTTTCTATACACCTTGACTTGCAAATCAAAAGACTTGGAGAACCAAATGGATTAAAAAGTTTGTTGCGATCGAGAAATAATATACCTTCACATCCTCCGAGAAGGTAGGGATTTCCCCTGTAGCCATACTCGCACACACAGAAGTGCCTTCTGTCTCTCGTGCTCGCGCTCGCGCTCGCGCTCTCAGTCCAATAACAAGAATAGGTTGAGTTCTTGTATTCACTTGCCGTCGAGTTTTTCCGTATGGGAAGAGAATAGAAAGAAGTATTGTCAATCCTCAAACCCAATACCACTGGAACGGACATATTTGGTCTCGGCTCTGTGAAATTGGTCTCAAACCAATCCTGGTCAACCAAAAATGCATAGATGCACTCCCTACTACTGCCATCATTTTTCGGCTCTATAATATTCGAGAATGACTGAAGATTATATGGGATTGTAGTTTGGCAACAGTTTGTGGCGTTGCAACGACTTCCAATTCTGAATGGAGGTCTGTCACAATGGGATTTGCACCCACCATATGAAATCGATTCATCGGGCAAGGACCACATGGAGGCATAGTTGTTGCAACCCATGGCAACGAAGCTGTTGTAGCTGTTGGAGAAGACGAAAGGACTTTTCTCTAACTCCAGTACATTCTTCGTGCTGGTCGTGTCATTGCTACAGCTACAAAATATGGGAAAGTTGACGCGAACTGCACCGGTAGTTATGTTAATCTCCAGCACCTCTAGGTTGGAGCTCTTCAAAAAGGGTTTTTGAAATCCCAGATGATCATAAGAAGAGTCATTTCTGCAGACTATCTCAAACCAATCTCCGAAGTAGCAACCATTTCCGATTCCAAACGGGTATGGAATGCTTACTTTATTCCCACAGTCTTCTGGACATGAACTGTCTATTACATTCGATATTGCTCGAGCGAATGCATTCAGTAGTACTGAGCACATCATGACTAACACAAGCATCCGAAACATATGGAGTACCACTACCATTTGCAATTCCATGATCAAGATGATCTCTTTGTATGATGATTTTGATCAAGATCTCGATCGATCGGTTTTATATTGTACGTAGTAGTTGAGATAATTCAAAGCTGGAAGTTGCCCTGAAGGCCCAAGTTAGCATGAAAGAAACTTCTCACATACAGCTAAAAGATTAGGCTTTGAAATGACTTTGTAAAACCAAGTCGTGTTCTCTGCACCAGGCTTTTTTCTTTGGTGTGGAAAATTCTCTGCTGCAACCGTTCAACACGCGATCAAATTAATTAGAATGCTTAGTCAATCATTAAAAAAGATAATTAAAAAAATATAAAATTTTATTAATAATCACTTTCTTAATTATTAAGTAAAATAAAAAAAAAAATCAAAAACAAAAATAGTAGTAAATGGATAGTAAAAACATTGTAATTCTATCATTTTCTTTTTTATAAATGCTCTCATCTCATTATTATAATTTTTAAAATTTTCATACAAAATACAACAAATAATTCAAATTTTTCAAATTTTAAAACAAAAATAATATTAAAAACTTATAATCTCATAATATTTTATTTAATTTTCATTTTTTTATCTCAACTTATCTCATTTACATCAACATCTACTTTTTTTTAAATTTGCAAATATCGCATAACCATTTAAGAAAAAGTGAATAAATTAAAACCTGTATGAAAATAATAATAATAATAATAACAAAATTCACACTTTTTTCAAAGTGAATACACAACACTTATATATTTCATGATTGTATGTAATATTACATTTTTATTTTGTTCTTATTTAGATATTTTTAAATTATTATAATATTTAAATAAAAAAAAATCAGAAATTCATATAAAAGTACTTACTTAATTATTAAATAAAAAAAGCACGTGGATCCAAACAGTTTGAGCTTTGAATAGTCACAGGAAATCTCCAAAAGAGAAATCAATAGCTTTCTTCCATAGTTTTCCACCATCGTATTATAAGCATTTTCCTTATCCAAATTTTTATGAAAGGGAGAATTATCATTTAGATGTGTAAAACTTGTTATTTTTTAAAAATATTTTTAAATATTTTTAAAAAATTATAAAGTTATTAAAAAACACATTTTAAATATTAAATAAAAAAGATTATTCTGTGTGCGACTGAGTTTTCCTTTCTATCAAATGGAAGTTGGCTGTATTAAATTGTAGAAAAGTCAGTTTCGAAGGTACTAGAAAAGAAAATATATATATATATATTTGAAAATATTTAATGCAAAACTCCATACTAATGAATGGAGGAAATTTTAACTTTTAAACTCTAAAATGACTTAAGATATAGTTAATTATGATCATTTCAAAACTTAATTCTATCTAATAAAAAATTATAATTATATGGGGATTTGGACCAAGAATTTGACCAAGGAATAAGGCCCAATCTATACAACGAAAGAAGCCAAATTTAGGAGGCCCAATGCAAAGTAGGTAAACCCCTCGGCTTGACCTCGAAGGGGAGCCGACATTTTAAATTACCTGCATAGGATGACACAACAAAGGATATTATACATCACCACCCATGATAGTTAGGAGAGGGCATAAGAGATGGGATTTAACATCCTGGAATGCCTTCCGAGTGATGCTAAGTACTTGAGTATCTATCCAATTAGGCAAACAAAGATAAAACAGAGCCTTTGTTCTCCTAACATGAAGACATCAATGGGCAGGCACAAAAGCTAGCATAAGGGAGCATACAAAAAAAACACGCTACATTAATGAGAAAGCAAGGGAGCCACACCCATTAATGATGCCACAATCCAGACTACCCCTCGCATTAATATCGCTATCGTAGAGGCTATTTCGTATTAAAAACTTGAAAAAAGAATACACTGTTAGAAAACTACTTATCCGTTAAATACATATTAAGAAATATGTTCTCACAATATTTTATTTAATTTTCAATTTTTTTTTTCAACTCATCTCATCTCATCTGCGTGAATATCGATATTTAAAAAAAAAATGATAATTGCAGCGGTGAATTTGCAAGCATCACATAATCATTTCAAAAAAATGAATAAATATAAAATCTACATGAAAAAATTAATTTTTTTACAATAGACTCCACATTTTTTCAAAATGAATACACAACACTTATATACTTCATGAGTGTATGTAATATTACATTTTATTATTTTGTTCTTGTTAAGATATTTTTAAATTATTATGATTGTTCAAAATTTTAAAAATTCAAAAATTCATTAAAACATACTTACTTAATTTGCAAAAAAAAAAAAAAAATACAATCGATAATCTTCTTTGATAGTTTTCCCCCGCGGTATTGTAAGCATTTATTTTATCCAAATTTCTATGAAGGGGGAGAATTCTTGAATCTTTCTCGAATGAGATTGAGTCCGTATCTGTTGTTACTCCAAGTGAATTTTGGTCCATTAAAACCCAGGTCAATAAAACTATTTCTATCCATGAAAAGTCGAAGATCTTTAGGGTAAAAGGTTTAGGTTTACTCCTAGTTTTTCATTTTGAGTGAGAATAGTATTAAGATCACCTATGAGTCTATGACGAAGGAAGGACCAGATAAGCATCCGTGATTTTTGCAAGGTTTTCCTAGAAAAGGTATTTATTACAAAAACGAGCAAGACAATAAACTAAAGATAAAAACCGAAGTAAGTGAGAAGGATCCGAATAAACTAAAACAGACATTATATTACTGGACTTATGCATTATTTCATATTCAAAGCCTGGACAATACAAAAGTAACAGACCACCCCATTTCCTTGAGGGCGGTATATTCACAAAAAAGCTAAGACCAAGACTATTTACAACAAAACTAGAGTCTTTCATTGGTAATAAAGTTTCTGAAAGAAAGATAACATCAGGGTTATGGTCCCCGATAATTGCCCTTAAGGATCTAATTGCATGAAGTTGGACTATACCTCTGCAATTCCAAGAAATCAGCCTCATGGCTCTTTTGAGGATAGGTTAGGCCCTTTCTTCTCAGCCATTGGATTCAAAGGGAATAAGTTCATAGTCAGATTACGAACATTGTTACCAAAGTCTTCTCAGCCTTGGTGCGTAGTTTGAGGCTGCTGGCCGCTTCTTTGCAGAAGATTTTGTCGCTTTGTTTTTCAGTTTCCTTTGAGGCTTCTTGAGTTTTTCCTTTTGAGCTTGATTTTGATGCAGGGAAAAGCTTACTCCTTCATTCCTTTATGTACCTTCATTCCTTTATGTACCTACATCTTTTATCACAATAGAGGAGTTAAAAAAACATTTTTTTAGTGGAGTATTACCATCACTCTCTTCGATTAAAAGCTTCATTTTTCCCATAAACTTCATTGTGGGTTTCTATGAGACTGGAGATGACAAGTTTAAGCATTCAGATGACGGAATTTCAAGTGTGGGGAGAGTCTGGTCCGAAGGGATATGGGCGGAAGGTTGTGGAGAATTTAAATGGATGGTCTCTAAAGCGAGACAAGCACGTCCGGTCTGGGTAAAAAGAAAAGATAAGTTATGCATGGACCTCTTGGGATGATTTGGGCTAGCATTTTTGTTGATCTGATCGATTACTTGTTTGAAGAAAGGTTCTGGCCCATGCCAGTCAGTGTGATCCTGTGAGTGAATGGGATGATTCTGAATGGGGCATGATTTATTTAACTTGTTGAATCTGGGTTGAGGGAAATGGGTATTTGACTTGGATGTTTCTGATGGGCTTGATGAGTGAAGATGGGCCAACGTATTGGTTAAGCAAAATCAAAAGATGAAAAGGCCTCTTTTGGTCCAGATTGGATGATAGGATTATCGGTTTGGGACAGGTGTTGAGATGAGGAACTATTGTTACCAAAAAGAGAGATATGATTGAATGCAGAAGTGACTTCAAATCTGATTGGATGTCCTTTCTCAATAATAGAGACTGACTGATTTGTCAAGTGGCTTTGAACTTCACCACGTGTATTATTAACGTTACAATATATTTATAAATTTCTTTGTTTTTTAAAATTATTTTATAATTAATTTAGTATTTTTCTTTCCCTTATGAAATTGTCGAGGAAGACACATTAGTGATTAGAGGATAAAATGTTTCAGAACCCCCTTCAGGCCGGTGTCACCTACATAGGTGATTAACGGAGACCAATTAAATTTTGACACGTATACGTTTTTCACAATAATTTGATTACAGCGCATAACAACTGATTATTCACTCAAAATAGCATTTCACGTAAAAGGGGCTCTATTTCAAAGAGGGATCCTGCGATTTCCTTCGTTTCCGTCGTGCAGCAACCCAACCCAACCCAACCCAACGAGAAGCAATCCAGGCTTTGTATTTTGTTTTCCTTCATTTTCCTTCATGCAGCAACCTGATGGGAAGCAATCATAGTTTGATTTCAGCCCTATTTTCTCACCATCGAAGAGGGATTTTTCCTTCATGCAGCAACCCGATCCGACGGGAAGCAATCCAGGCTTTGTTTTTTGAACGCCATCTAAGAAGGATTTCTCACCATAATCCAGTTCAATTTCAGCCCTATTTTCTCACCATCAAAGAAGGTCTTTTTGAACGCCATCTAAGAATGATTTCTCACCATCATGGGCAGTTCTTTCGTGCCGATATTATCACCATCGAAGAGGGATTTTGATCGTGCCAATGAAGAAGGATTTCTCACCATCGATTAAGCACGCGATTTCATTTCGTGCAGCATTTGATTTCTCACCACCGACTAGGGGTAGTTCTCTAATCCCTAGTTTTTTTAGTCCTTAATTTTTTATAATCCCTAAATTCTTATAATCCCTTATTTTTATTGTGTGTTTTGTTGTAAGGTTTTTGCCTTCATTTCCTACTGTCCGCACAACGAAGAAGGAACTTACCAAAATCTTGGTAAAATTTGTTTGGTAATTGTTGTTGGTTTGATAGTATTGCTTAGTACTTTTTTCATATGTCTAGTTAATATATCCGTTTGAGCTCTGATAAACCAAAATATTTTGTGTTTGAATTAATTTGGAAATCATAATTCACTTCATTATATAGTGGTAATTTTATACTGATAGTTTTTGGATTCCTTTGTTTTATGTTGGGATGAAGGAATTTGGTTGGAGTTCAGATAGTGATGAAATGATTGGAAACTGTCCACAAGTTGTAAATATTGAGGATGAAACCGTGGATAATGTGAATATTAGAGATGGTATGAATTTGGTAGATGGATTGGATATGAGAGATATTTGGATATGGGAGATGGTGTGAATTTTGGAGGCAGTGATGGCAATGGTGTGATTGTGGAAGATGGAGATGGAGTGAATGCAGAAGATGGAGATGGAGTCAATTGCAATGCCACTTCAAGTAGTGGACTTTTTGAAGTGTTTGTCGGGAAGGAATTTGATGAAGTTGAGGACGCACAAGCATTTTACAAGGCGTATGTAAGACAAAAAGGTTTTGCAACGAGAACCAACCATACTCAACTATCGAGAGGGGACAAACAATTAAATGGAGTTCACTATGTTTGTACAAGGGAAGGGCAAAAGCATGATAGTCTCAAACAAAAAGAAAGGGACCCAAACTTCCTAACACAAAGATTGGGTATAAAGCTACCATGTGTATCGAAAAGGAGGGTGATAAATGGTTGGTATGCAAATTTGTGCCTGAACACAACCATGAGCTCCCCAGTCCCAAAAGTACTAGATTGCTCCATGGACATAGAGGAGTTACACGTGTTCAAAAAAATCTCATTGAGACTCTGAATGAATCTAGTATACTGACAAGAAAGATAATTTCGGTTTGAGCAAAGAAGCAGGTGGTGATTTCAAAATTGGGTGTATTGGAAAGGACATCGAAAATTTATTGGTAAATAAAAGAAGAAAACTTTTTGAGGAGGGAGATGCACAAAGGTTTGTATACATACTTTGGAGAACGATAGTGTAAAGAACCTGGGTTTTTGTACTCTATGTAGATCGATGAGAATGGACATATGGGAAGCTGTTTTGGGGCAGATGCCAAATCAAGGCAAGCATATCAATTTTTAGGGATGTTGTGACGTTTGATGCGACATACCTCACAAATGTTTATAAGATGCCATTTGTGTCGTTTTCAGGAGTTAACCATCATCATCAAACCATAATGTTTGGTTGTGCACTGTTAGTCAATGAGACAGCTGAATCCTATATTTGGTTACTTAGGACATGGCAGGAAATAATGCTTGGGTGGGCCCCAAAAATCATTATTACTAATGATGACAAAGCTATGGGTAAGGCCATTGCACGTGTACTCCCAAATATAACTCACCGGCTGTGTTTGTGGCATATTTTACAAAAATTTCCAGAACATCTGGCACATGTATACAACAAGTTCCCAGACTTTCAAGAAGAGTTCCATCATTGTCTCCATAAAACAATAACACTTGATGAGTTTGAGGCGGAATGAATTTCAATAATGGTGAAGTATGGCCTGACAGATAATGATTGGCTGCAACATCTGTACGACTGACAGGAAAAGTGGGTTCCAGCATACTTGATATCCACATTTTGTACTGGTATGTCAACCACGCAAAGGAATGAAGCATGAATAAATTTTTCAAGGACTATGTGCGGTGGTTCTCCTCGAGTTCTATTGTGCGGTGGTTCCTCGGGTTCGACAAAGTATGCTTTGGTTCCTCGGGTTCGACATAGCTTTGGTTCCTTGGATTCGACAGAGTATGCATTGGTTCTTGATAGAGCTTTGGAGAGAGAGCAACGTTCCATATGAGAGAGATGAGCAGAGAGAAGAGGAGTAGGGATGTTCGTATGGGCGAGAGAGAAGAGGGGGGAGGGGGGATGTTCGATTTTCTCACTAGAGATGAGCAGAGAGAAGTGGGGGGGTGTCGTATCGTATGGGGCAGAGAGGAGGAGAGTATTTCCATGCTCTGCGTCCTAACCTTTCATAATATGTGTCCATTAATTAACACTACGTGGCAAGCATTAATTGGTCTCCAATAATTGGTAGTTGCAGGTGTCGACACTTGTGGAAAGGTTTTCTCAAAATCTTTTAGCATTTGAGGTAGATTTAAGTTGTTGTGAAGAATATGACATTCGTTTTATTGTTGATGAGGTAGTAATAACTAATAAGGGCTCATTTGGATACAAAAATCGTTTTATTTTATTTCATTTCATTTTATCATTACAAATTTTTTTTTTCAGTTTTTACTATAAAAAGTAATAAATAATATAATTTTTTCAAATTTTAAAATAACAATTATAGTAAAAATAAGTATTCTAATAATAATATATTCAACTTTCATCTAAAATTATCTTATTTCATCTCACTTTGCAAACAAGCTCTTACTCTTATATTTCCCTATATGTGTGCCTATCTTTATTTGCATCCTAATATTATATATAATGCCTGATTTGTTTATATATATATTTTTTTGTCTTAGGTAATTGGTGGATTTTGAAGGCTGGGAACAATGTGTGGGTGTTACAAGTACAACATAAAATTAGACCTAGTTTTCCTTGCATAGGAAAATTGGGATATTTCTTTTTTGAATTGAGTTGAGTTGAGATCAAACTAATTTAAAGTTAAATAAAATACTATTAAAATATATTTTTTTAATATTATTATTTTTTTGAATTTGAAAAAGTTAAAATGTTTATTTTATTTTGTGCGAGAATTTAAACAATTATAATAATAAAATGAGATAAAATAAATTAAATTCAAATAATAAACTAGATATAAATTGATCAGAGATAGATCCTTAAATATTGGTGAAAAGCACAGCTTCTGTCGGGAATGGACCGGTTAACAAACAACAAATAGGAAGTAAACGCAGCGGAAATGCAATAGACTGAAATAAGACAATACACATAGAACACTTTGTACACTAAGATTTGAAGTAGTTCAGCTTAACACAAGCCTACTTCTATTGTTAGGTCGGTCTCAATGAATCAACTATAGAATAAAAATGGAGTACAGAGATTGAATCACAAGATTATTACAAAAAATCACTCAATCTCACTTACAAGTTATAAAGCTCTCTAACACACTCACAACCTTTTCTTACAAATGCTCTCTTAAAATCTAAACCAAAAACAGAGAAAAAAATGAGTTCCTCACGAACTACAGCGTTCAAATGAACGCGGTTCCTCTTATAAGCCATATCTCGCTCGAGCGAGACTACTCTCACTCGAGCGGAACACTATTTGAAACGGCGCCAACCCTAATAACAGAACATTAGCTCAAATTGAGCATCAAGCGAGACTCGAGCAAATATCTAGGGTTGACTCTTGCTTGAGCGGGATGTCGAGCGAGAGTCGTGTGAAGTCTCTGTCTGGAATCTCGCTAGAGCTAGAAGTCGAGCGAGAGTTGAGCGAACTCTCTGTCTGAGATTTTGCTCAAGCTGGAAGTCGAGCGAGGGTTGAGCGAACTCTCTGTCTTATGTCTCGCTCGAGCTGGACGTCGAGCGAGGGTTGAGCAACCTTATGGGTTGAGTCTCGCTCCAGCTACCGCTCGAGTGAGAGCCGAACAAGCTTACTGCAGATGTGCTTTCACATCTCAACAACTTCGATTCTATGTATTCAATCTACCAAGTCCTTTCTTCTGCATATATGCCCATTGAGGCTCTACTTTATGTGGGCTCCAAAGTATCATAAATCATACATGCATTCTCAATTACTTCTACGTCTTATCTTTTAATATAAAAGAAATTATACACACAACACTTTAAACAATTCTTTAATATATATCACCAAAATTGATCTTTTCTATTTTATATATTGATCTTAATTATATATTATACATCAATTTATCTATTTTTTCTTTAGATTATTTAAATATTATAATTTCTAGTATTTTTTATTGTTTCTAATATTTTTTCTAACTATTAATAATATCTTTACATCTTTTGATAACTTTTGAGTAGTGAGAGAGGTGAGAGAAATTAATTTGAATTATTTTATAATGGTAAATTGTATTATTTACATGTAAAAGATTTACTGTTACAAAATTTATAATAAAGATGGAATACAATATCCGTTGAAATGAAATTCTGAGCAACTTTTTTTATATTTTATAAAAAGATGTATTTAACAAAAGCCATTATAAATGCTAAAAGTCTTTGAAGTTGATGGTTATTTAGTATAGAAAAAGAGTAATGCTGGGGAGTAGCCAGCACTCAGGGCACTCCCCTCACATAAATAGTGTCGTGCACTGTTTACGATACTGTTCATGTGAGGAAAAGTGTATTGAGTGTGGCTACACTCCCCCTCATTTTTCATAGAAAAAAAATCTAGAAATCAGTCCATCTGGTTTTTGAAGAACTGGCCCTTAATAAAAACTAGCCACGTAAGCTTTTTACCAACATTACCATACATTTGCATACCCGAGAACAGCTCTCCCTTTTCTCATTCTTCCTCATTCCTCACCCCACTCCAGAACTCAAACCCATCCTCATTCCTCACCCGCTGATTCCCAGACCAAAAATCACAAACTTTGATTTCGCAGGAGAAGGCTCTTTACAACTTGAAAAAGGCCCTTCATTACCAAACAATGAGACTTGGGTTCTTTCTTCTTTACCTTCTATCCTGTTTTTCCTTTAATATTTGTTTTGAAATAAAAAAAAAAAAATATATATATATATATATATATATATATATATATATATATCAAGAAGAAGAAATGAGGAAAAAGAAAGAATTTGCATTGCATGTCTCCATCATTTTGCTTGTCGACAAGTCTAAGGATATCAACCACCTTCTCCAAGTCCAAGTCATCCTCCTCTGCCATGGGCTCCACCATCAACAACTTGCATTGCATTTCTCCATCGTTTAAAACATATGTAAAGGAAAAGTGTTGAAAACATGAAACATGAAACATGAAACAAGAAAGCTTTTCCGCCATTTTCTTTTTGCTCGAACCGAAGATTTTTGATGGTCGATGGAACTGAGAATAGAAAAGACGAAAAGTGTAGATGGGTTTTAATCAAGTGTAGTCTTCTCTATTTGTTATATTTTCAAATTGCCTATGTGTCTTTATAGAAAAATACTATAAAGCACAATAGACATTAGGCACTAAACACACACCCTACATGTATCAATAATAAAATGTTCATTTTATGGTTTTACCCTTAATTAAATCCTTTGCTTTCATTTTGCGCCACCAGAGACTACCTGTGCATTTCATTCTTTCCCCATGGTTGAACGCAGCGGGATACCAGGTGTGAGAAGGAGCTGAAACTAGCTCGACATAAACCATATTAAAACCCATACAGTTAGACTATGTAGAAGATGCTCCACAAATGACAAGATGCCTGAAATAAATTCTTGTGGGCAATTCCAGTTCAATAGATAAACTCAAGAAATCTCATTAAAGCCAATGCCTGGGGCACCCAGAGAGATGGTAGCTTAGTTCCTTTTGCAGTTTTCATTTATTCATTCACTCCTCCTTGTTAACCAACTCAACAATGAAGATATTGCAGATCCTACAGTTAGTGAAGACACGGTTATGAAGGATTGTGCTGTTATCAAATACAAAGCTGTTGCAGATAGATTACGATCCAAAGATGTACTTGAATAGGAAATAAGATCAATTCAGTTATAGCATTTTCTGTAACTAATTATTTTTGAGATTCAAATGTAACTACTCCCTTGTAACTCATCACTATAAATATATGAAGTAACATACGGGTTGATCACCTTTGATCACCCTTCACTCTGCCATCTTTCTTTATTTCCTTTCATGGTATCAAGAGCCACTGGCCTACGCCTACTCCTTCCTCTTCTCATGGCTTCCGGCTCTTCAAATGTCATCTCCTCCACACTCAACTTTCCTAATTTCACTCGAAGTCATTTTTGTCAAACTCGAAGGCACCAACTATCTAATGTGGTTGTCTCAATTTCTTCTTGTTCTGAGAAGCAATGATCTGTTGGGTATTGTTGATGGATCAGAGCCATGCCCAACAAAATTTTGCCGTGATGTTGATGGCAAAGAAACACTCAATCCTGAGTACACTCTTTGGGTCAAGAAGGATCAAACTCTCCTTGGTTGGATCAACTCCACTCTATCTGAGAAGGTCTTGGCCACAGTTTACGGCCTCAATACTTCAAGCAAGTCTGGTCTGCCCTTGCAAACAGATTTGCTTTCCAATCTCGACCTCGCATTGCACATTTGAAGAGGCAATTGCGAACTCTTAAGCAAGGTTCTCAAACTTGCTTTGAATATCTTCAAACTGTTAAAGCATGGGTTGATAAGCTTGCAGCTACAGGCAAACCAATTGAGGATGATGATCTGATCTCATTCATCATTAGTGGCATTCATACATCCTTTACACCCTTCATCACATCTTTTTCCCTTGCCACCCAAGAAAGTCCTCTTTCTTTTGATGACTTCCAAGATGAACTTCTCAATCATGAAACTCTCCTCAAAAAGAGCAAACACCCTCTTTTGACACTTCCACCTATGCACTTTATGTCCCAAAACCCAACAACCGTGGGTTCCATCCAAAGAATAAACCCCCATACAAATTTCCCAACTCCAATTCTCCCTCTCCTAAGCCTAATACTTCTACTGGTCTCCTTCCTACACCTAAACCAATTCATATCAACCCACTACACAAGCTCCCCGCACCAATCGTGTCCCATGCTAGATATGTGGAAGGACTAATCATCAAGCCCTTTATTGCTCCTATCGGATGAACTATGCTTACCAAGGGAGCCATCCTTCATCTCAACTTGCAGCCATGGTCGCCTAGTCTATCAAACTTGGATTGCAGATAGTGGAGCCAATGCCCATATAACCAATGAGCTCGAGAACTTGTCCATCCGGCAGTCATACCAGAATGAGGAACAGGTGGCAGTCGGCAATGGAGCTGGTCTCAACATGTACATAGCCAACGTTGGTTTTTCTCTTTTAACTAATTCCACTCCAAATCATCTCCTAATTTTCATATGAAACATTTTGCATTGTCCTCAAGCTTCGGCCAACTTACTATCTATTAACAAATTGTGTGCAGATAATTCTTGCTATTTTGTTCTAACCCAATCTTCTTTCTTTGTTAAGGACACACGGACTCATGCATTGTTGCTGGAGGGACAATGTGAAAATGGACTCTACCCACTTCAATTGCACAAGCATTCTCCTCAAAGAAGATGTGTCTCCCCTGCTGCTCCTTTTACTGCTTTTATTGGAATAAAAACTTCATCAACTGGATGACACTCTAGGCTAGGCCATTCTGCCCCTGATGTAGTCCATTATGTAATAAGACATTTCAATCTTCCTGCTTCCCTTAATGATCTCAATAAAACTCATGTTTGTGGTTCATGTTAATTAGGCAAAAGCAAACGTCTCCCCGTTCATGCATCCACACGAGTTAGCACTGCACCCTTGCCAGCTTGTTCACTCTAATATTTGGACATCACCGGTTCCCTCTATCACTGGCTAGCGATATTACATCATTTTTATTGATGATTTCTCGCAATACATATGGTTCTATCCATTTTACAATAAATCTGATGCCTTTAATCACTTTGTGAAATTCAAAACTTTTGTTGAAAATCAACTATCTACTACTATCAAATAATGTCAATCTGATGGTCGGGGAGAGTTTATCTCCCCTCTGTTTCAATCCTTCTTGCAAAAATATGGCATTTTACACTGAAAATCTTGCGCCTACACATCTGAACAGAACAGACTTGCTGAAAGAAAATTGCGCCACATCTTAGAAAAAGGTCGTACTCTTCTTGCACATTCCCATTTATCCCATAAATATTGGGTTGGTGCTTTCATTACAACTGCTTATCTAATCAATAGACTACTGACACCCACCTTAGATAATCAATCTCCATTTAGCAAGCTCTTCAATAAGGATCCGAACTACAAGTCACTAAGAACTTTCAGGTGTAAATGTTATCCTCTCCTTCGACCTCAAGGCTTACACAAATTGGAATATAGAACCAAACCATGTATCTTTTTGGGATATCATCATGCCGGATATAAATGTCTTGAACCAGTCCACAACAAAATTCATCTATCTCGCCATGTCATCTTTGATGAGAATGCATTTCCAGCAAAAATAATGGAGTCCACTTCACTGTCTCACAGTATCTCTGCACAGACCGATGTGCCTTTCACTGTAAGTCTTCCTCAGTCACCCTCACATATGTCTCATTCAAACTCATCTCCTAGCCTGACATCACCTCACATTGATACATTGTCTCCCACCCATGATCTAGAAAATACTGCATCTAGTTCTCCTCCTCCAAACAACCATGATATATCTCCTACTCATCCTATATCTCCACAAAGCCCTATGCCTATATCCGAACCTCCTACATCTCCTATTGTCAATCCAACTTCTTCCCACGAGATCAACGATCACCCTATGGTAACTAGGTCCCAAACTAGTTCTCTTAAACCTCAGACCTTTCCTGACTTCAAACTTTACAACACAAAACACCCATTTTCTTTCTTTCATAGTGTCCTTCTAGATGTTGAACCAAGCTCTTATAGCAAAGTTGCCACTGGTCCTCACTGGCAAACTGCTATGCAACAAGAATTTGATGCTCTTATGGCTAATGGAACATGGTCCCTCTGTCCTAGACCAACCCACAGCAATATAATTCGAAACAAGTGGGTGTATAAAATCAAACAAAAGCCTGATGGTTCTATTGATCATTTTAAAGCACAAATAGTGGCAAAGTAGTTTGAGCAAGTTAATGGAATTGACCATACTGAAACATTCAGTCTAGTTATCAAACCATCAACTATTCGCATTATTTTATGCTTAGCAGTTTAATTTGGTTGGCATGTTCGTCAATTAGATGTATCTAATTCTTTTCTTCATAGTTCACTTCTTGAGGAGGTGTTTATGGTGCAAATTCAAGGATTCAAAGATCCACATTAGCCGCACCATGTTTGCAAGTTACATAAGGCTATCTATGGCCTCAAACAAGCCCACGGGTTTGGTTTAACAGATTTTCCAGTTTTCTACTTGATTTTGGATTCAACAATTCCTTAGTGGATTCTTCTCTATTTATCTATCTAAATGGTGAAGTCAAGCTCTATATTTTGTTATATGTAGATGACATCATTTTTACATGAACTCATCTTGAGATCTTACAATCATTTATCTCTCAGCTTCAACATGAATTCCCACTCAAAGATTTGGGTCCACTTGGATATTTTCTAGGCATACAAGCTACTCAAACATCTCATGTGCTACAACTCAACCAGACCAAGTATATAACTGATCTCCTCACTCGCACTCACATGCTTGGTGTCAAGCCTTTCAAAACACCGTGTTTTGTTGGCTCGAAATTATCTCAGCTTGATGGTGAACCTCTCATTGATACCACAGAATATCGACATGTGGTTGGCTCATTGCAATATTGTACCTTGAACAGACCTGAGATAGCATTCTCAGTCAATCAGCTTTGTCAACATCTTCATGATCCTACTTCAGCTCATTGGATAACAGCAAAACGAGTTTTGCACTATCTAAAGTCTACTGCTGATCATGGCCTTGTCTACATTTCAGGACCTCTTCACATCTCAGCCTTTTGTGACTCTGATTGAGCAGGAAGCCTTGATGACCGACAATCTACCCATGGACTTGCTGTGTTTCTTGGCAATTCTCTCATATCTTGGAGTTTCAAGAAACAAGGGGCTAGGTCTAGCACTGAAGTTGAATATCGCTCACTTGCCTCTGCTGCTGAAGTATACTAGGTGCGCATGTTACTTAGAGATCTCCATATCACACTGTCAACAGCTCTTGTGATCAAATGTGACAATGTGAGTGCATTATCTCTTGCCTCAAATCCAATTTTTCATGCAAGAACAAAGGACATAGAAGTGGACTATCATTTTATTCGGGAGAAAGTACTCAATCAAAATATCTTCATCAAATATGTATCTACCACTGACCAACTTGCAGACATTCTCACCAAGGGTCTATCTTCAACAAGATTTCATTTTCTCAAGACCAAACTCATGGTGGTTCCCCCATTAGTTTGTGGGAGGGTGTTAACCAGCTCAACAATGAAGATACTGCAGATCCTACAGTTAGTGAAGACCCAGTTATGAAGGATTGTGCTGTTATCAAATACAAAGCTGTTGCAGATAGATTACGATCCAAAGATGTAGTTGAATAGGAAATAAGATCAATTCAATTATAGCATTTTCTGTAACTAATTATTTTTTAAATTCAAATGTAACTACTCCCATGTAACTCATCACTATAAATATATGAAGTAACATATGGGTTGATCACCTTTCACCCTGCCATCTTTCTTTATTTCCTTTCACTCCTTACTCCCTAATTGTTCTTCCTCCCAGTAATTTCCATCTTTTCCTTTTGGAACTTCTTTTTACCTCAATTTTATGTAGGCTAGTCTTGTTAATCATACATCCCCCGCCACTTTCACAGAAAGAATGTTGAGAAGTAGCATATGATGGACGATTTTTCGTTATGGATGAGGGCAGCAGGAATGTAAAGGGTTTGTATTTTTACAGTTTTAATTTTTTTAAACGTCACTTATCCCCATGTACATTTCGTGAATCCTAGAGGGGCTTTTTTGTAGCATTGCTCGTCTTTATATTAGTGCATGGCTGCTTTTCTCCCATTTTCAGATGAGCTGGTTCGAAGTCATGTTACTCATGAGTGAAAGCTATCTTTTTTTTTTTTTTTTTTTTTTTTCTAAGCAAAATTTATCTAATTTCTCTGTAAAGAAAGAAATATTACTGATCAAGTAAAGAGCATTTTCCCGAAGTTTCTATATCGTTTAAAAATATTGTTAGACATTTCTATAATTAGGGGTACTGGTAATATATTACACCACCCATTATCTTAACACGACAAGATAATAGAAAATTAGTATTTAATCTTAATAGGTTCAAATCAAAACGAGTTAACTTGTTAAGACATGAATATTTAGCGGGCTGATAACGGGTCAATTCATTTTAACCCGTTATGATACGTTAAGAAAATTAAAATTAAAATTATATCCTTATACCTAAAAGTAAAAGTGTTAGAATTTTAATTTCGATATTTTTATTATTTAATTATAATTTTGGACTTGTAGTTAATTTTATAATTTTTTTTTATAGATATTGTAATTTTAACATTTATATAAAATTATGCTAAATTTAATCAGCTCAAATGGGTTGATTTCGGGTATATTTAATTCATTTACATAAACATGTTGAAAATTATCGTATTGTGTCGTGTTAAACTATTTTATTATATTTACTAATGAGTTAAAATGAGTTGATACGTCAGGATACGTTATGTTAAAGGATCGTATTAGGGTTATGATTGATCTTTATAGTATAATATACATGCTTTGACATGACATGAACTGTTAACACGATTTGACGTACCCCTACCCATAATTGGGGAGGTAACTATTGTCTCTAAAGTTTTTAATTCGTAGTTAATTGGGGAAATTGGATTTATTCTTGGAATAGAGTTTGCAGATAACAAATCGCCTAATGATATATTCCCTATTGAATAGTGCAAGTTATATCTTAATTTTGTTTCTTCAAGTACTTTACCATATGAATATTAGGGGTGTACAACCGGATCAGCATAATCGATAATCGGACTCGAATCCAAATTTTAAAAATCAGACCATTATCCGCCCGGATTAATTTTGAAAAAATCCGGGTGGATAAGTGGATTCATTAATATTTAAGAAAAAAAAACTGATTAAACCTTAAAAGTATTTTTATAACACTTTTAAAAAAAAATATGATATCATTTTTAAATTGCCTAGATTCTTAAAAAAATAATTTAAACACTTTTTAAAAACTTTTTTTTTTCTAAAAGATAAAATAAATAATAAATAAATAAAAACAAAAAATAAATAATAATGTTTTAACATCACAATGTCAAATATTAATTCACAAAGAACAAAAAAAATAATAATACATCTTAACAAATTAGGTTAATACAATGCTACTGCTCTTCACATCTTCAAACTGGAATGGGGGGGAAAATTGATTTCTGTCATCTGCAACACAAGTTGAAGCAATATCAATTCAACTGTACAATGCCATCACTAAAACTTTACAATCATAGGCAGAATTCAGATGTAAGCATTGGTGAAGTATAAAAATGCAACTAAACAGAAATTTTGTGGACATATATGAAATATGAGTTGAACTACCTACACTACCACTAAAAGTCTAAAACTATCCTCTATCTATTTAAAACATAAAAAACAAAAGAAAGAAATATAATAAAAAATAAAATCAACAGCAAAATAAAACTTGACAAATAATTACCAGCATGCAGATATACTAATAGGGCATATGTTTTAGTAGCTTGACAATCTCTCAGCAACAAGCTAGATACCTATTATGCTCATTAAACATAATTAATACAACAATAAACATAAAGATCACAGTAACAAATTTCTTTTTGAAAGCAGTTTTGCGTTGGTTTTTGTGTTTCTGATATTGCCTTGGTTTGGTGGGGAGTGGCTCACCCAATTCCAAACTTATTTTTACATGGAAAATAGGCAACATTAGAGAGACTTTTAAAAAAGAAAAAGAAAAAAGGAAAGTGACCCATGATAAAAATCAGCCCAAATTGAAATGGATTGGAAGACAGACAGATGGAAGCCTAAAGAGTATAGAATGGCATATTCTGCACCACTCGAACCTGGATCCAATATCTCTTCCAGCTAATGGCATCTCTCCTGTCCATATCTTCAACTTTCTTCCACTACCATCCCCATTTTCTTTTTTCCTTCTTTTGTTTCATAACAAATACAAAAAGAAAGTAGCAACTTTTAATTAAAAGATGGGCTGCCATTTCAGCCTTAGAACATGGGCTGCAACTTTTAATTAAAAGATTAGGTAAAAGATAACACGGCAGTAAATGTTAAATATATCACAAGTCAAGGATTCCTCCTTCCAGTTGATGGCGCTAATACAGGGAGAATATTTTCAACCATCAGACATTTCTGCTTTATAACAGTCAAAGCCTTCCATCAATAGGTCTTCTTTCGCAATTAAGCCTTGAGAATGTGCAAAACAGGATAAGATCAAGCAAAGAAACAAAATCATTACGTAGATTTTCTTCCTAAATCTGTGTGCATTATTACATTGGTGTGAAATGGTGATTCTGTTGATTTTCTATTATGATTGGAAGTTTTCGGGTCTCATGAAAATCAAATTCTGAAGTTCTAAATTGCTATCATTTTCAGCTAATAATCATTTAGGAAAAAACGCTGGGGGCTACTGAAGAGAGGGTGAAGGATTTCAAGTCTCAGCAAAAATAGTTTGTTGCTGATGACGCAGAAAATCCATCTTGCTTCATGTAAAGCAACAGCAATTCTCTTAGTTACTTGTGAGACAGATGGTAATTTTTTTTATATCAAGACAGATGGTATCAAAATAAAGCATCTATGTTATAACCTCTTGAGAATTTATCTTTATCTGCTTCATGCAGACAATCCATAATAAGGAAAGAAAGTTGCTAAGAACTGTTAGTTGCTTCACTTCTCTCATCATATCAAAGTTTTGAGCAATGCTAGGGATCCCTATTTTGGTATCCCTATTTTTGGATCCTTATTTAGGGATTCTTACTTGAAATATTTTCTTTTAGTTTTTTATTTTACATGATTTTTATATAAGTATTTTAAAATAATGTTATGATTTTTTTATATTTTAAAAAAATGGTTTTAAGATGTTAAAAAAATCATGTAAATAAAACATACATCTTAAAATACTTAAATTTTTAACTTTTTTATAAGATTTTCTTAACATCTTAAAACATTTTTTAAAAATATAAAAAAATCACAATATTGTTTTAAAATACTTATATAAAAATCAAGTAAAATAAAAAAATAAAAAAAAAAAGTCTCGAGTAGGGATCCCAAAGGAGCCCTAGCATTTTCTCAAAGTTTTTTGATGATTTTTGTGAATTTGATTTGTTCCAGAATATATCCTCTCACAGGGGTTTAGATGGCCAAACAGCCTTGGTCTCTTGGTGGGTTTAAAGCACCCTTGTCATTGTCAAGAAGTGAGTTCCACTGGGTGGAGCCTCGAGGTCAGCCTCTGAGGAAAATATATAGTGGAGTACTTGGCTGTTTTAGCTGATTTGTGGTTTCTTGAGGGTTTGTTTGACAATGAGAGAGAACGAAAAAGAAGTGAAAAAAAGGCATTAAGCCCAGCGCCACACATCTAATGCACCACACCAAATTAAGCAATAAACATTTGTAATTAATAGTGGATAAACATTCAAGCGACCAATGGTCACCTGAGCCTTATTAGCCAAGATGTTATTATGTACGTAGCTTATTTTTTTAGCTGTTCATGAAGCTTGAAACTTTCTTTGATCCTTTTGAGCATGAAGAAAATGGTTTAAATTTGTGGAGCCTATTAAGCCAAGGGTTCTCTTGCTTTTAGCAGGTTGACAATATTTATTTTAGGTCTCTAGCCACCACGACACCAAGGAAGGATCTCATCCCTCTGTTGTGCTGCAGGCCTTCAAACCCCAAAGTTCCCTCGGCACCATGCTTCAGGACTGACACAGTTGCTGACCCTCACTCCAAAAGTATTCTGCAGGAAACCAACACATGGCAAAGCCTCCAGCAAGCAAGCATCCAGTACAGAACCAAGACACATCACATCCTTAAAAGATTTTTCACTCAACCTATTGATGTGTACACTTGTGATTCGTTCATATGTCAACTTGTGAAGTGGTGCATGTATTTTCGTGTAAAGTGATTTACCCACTGTAACGTGTATAAATAGAGGAACAAAATGCTTTGTAAAGCAAGAATTGAAAATGTAAACAGAGTCCGGAAACTAAAGGCTTTCAGTTGAACATTTCTTCAAACATCTCTTGTGCATTTCAACTTTTATTGTTTCAGCTTAGTTTTGTTAATATTTAGTCGGCAAGATTTAAAAGGTGAAGAAAGCCGAAGGTGGCTATTAAAGATCAATATAAAGAAGAGCTGATTTCTTCTTTTGCTAGTAGAAACCCAGAGGGCAATATAAGAAAAGTGAATGTTTATGTTCTTATACTAATATGTAACTGCAAATTATGGAGATTACAAGATGAAATTGAACAATCAATACAATACAAATCAAGGTGTAATATTACCTGACGATCAAGAAGATAATATTAATGGTTGTGAATCTGAAGATGAGGACGCGATGACACCATCCATGCCTGACATTGTTGATATAGAAACAACATCATATTGCATGGATATTTCAGTTTTGACATCAACAATCTCTTCTTATTCCTGCTGAAGGTTGGAAGCTGCTTTTTGCGACATTTGTTGGCCTCCAATTCCATTGCAACTTCCCTCATTGTAGGACGTTTCTTTCCTTTCAAGTCCAAGCATCTTTTCGCAAGGTTTGCAACCGCATTGATTTTTTCTTTTTCCGCATCCTTCAAGACTTGATTATCAAGTATGTCAAATAATTTGTTCTCTTCCATCGAACTAACGAAAAATGCAGGTAAACTTTTGGTATCTCTCGTTCTTGTTGAGATAGATTTTTTTCCGGTCAAGAGCTCAGCAAGAACAATACCAAAACTATAAACATCACTCTTATCCGTAAACTGGCTTGAATGAAAGTACTCAGGTCTACATATCCAAGAGTTCCATGTACTAACGTGCTTAGATGAGTTTGTTTGATAACAACAGATCTTGAAATTCCAAAATCAGCTACTTTTGCTCTATACTTCTCATCTAAGAGAATGTTTGTTGACTTAATATCGCGATGGTAAATGGGTGAAGAAGCTGCTGAGCGCAGGTAGAAAAGAGCCGCTGCAACTTCTATAGCAATTCGTTAACGCATATTCCATGTTGGGCAAGAGTTCCATTAGGAATGAATTCATAAACAAGAAGCAGAACTTCTGTTTCCAAACAATAGCCAAGCAGTTTAACCAAATTCCTGTGATTAATTTGTGAAAGAATCACGACTTCATTTACGAATTTTTGAAGTTTCTCTTCATCAATTACGTTAGACTTTTTTATTGCAACAATTCTTCTATCAGCCAACATACCTTTTTAAATAGTGCCTTGTCTACCGTGTCCAATTTTTCTATCTGCACTAAAACGATCAGTTGCCTTCTCCAATTCCTTTGAATTAAACATTTTGTTGTTCTCAACATTGACATTGTTCATGTTCGTAAATAGTTGGTGTTGTAGAAGTTGTCCACCAATTCGTTTGAAGAATTTCTGCTTGCCTTTAATCCTCATCCTTCTCTTTATTACCTTGTATGACCACCATCCACCGGAAGTCTGAAATAAGACACCAAGGCTTACGATAACACCTATTTGACTCAACGAAATAGGAAGTAGAAATGTTACTCCTTGAAATTGAATTAACATCAAAAGCAGGTTCACATAAAATTGAATTAACATCAAAAGCAAGTTCACATAAAATTGAATTAAACTGGAAAAAAATACAAAAATAAAAATATAGCTTTTGGGTTGGAGAACCGATGATCTATATAATATTCATCTCAAGTCACTAAGACAACTCTTTAGACAATCAGTACTAGCAAATTAATTATCTTAATTTAGAAGGTGATTGCATTTTGGAGAGTCGGAGACAATATAGAACTATGTGGTATAGGTTTTTTGTTTTCCTGTTTCTTTTTTTGGTTTTTCCTTCAACCTGTGGGATAAGTTCTTAATTAACTGTTGGAATATGACTAGAATCCACTGGTACAACATATATTTATAATAAGGGTACGGTACAACATATGGAAATGATCATGTGCATAGTCTCAGAGTGTACGTACTAATGATTAGGCCTCACAAGCTCCAAAACTTTTAAAAAGATGGAAAATTTATGGGATTTACTTACATGATAAGAAGAAAGTTGTTGAAAATATTTAATATTCACTAAAAGAGGGTCTATTGACTAGTTCTCTTAGTTAGCATAATTAATGTTATTTTTACTATCTATGAGAATGCGGTTTAATTCGTCGATACAAGAGAGGAAGACATACCTATTATTATGAACGACTTGGAGTTCTTAGCATATGGGACACAAAGGTAATAACCTCCTGTATTTTCACAGCGTGTTGCGGTGATCAGGGTCTGTACATTCGTCAATATCTGCCAATATTGTAATGGAATTTGTTAAAAAAGTGATGGTACATGCAATAGTAAAATTTGTAAGTATTGTACAGTCATTTTAAAAAAATATATGTAATTTAGTATTATTAAAAAATTATTTTTTTAATATAAATTCTATATTTATTCTCTTTTTTTAAAAATAATTATGCAGCGATTACATACTTATAATTGTAACTATTATTTCTCTTCTCAAAATATTTAAAGAAAGAAGAAGAGAATAGACATTTCCTGCATATTCGCCCAAAAGCATCCATTTTTAAAATAAATAATGATATTAATTACTATAATATTCTTCAACTACTTATTTACTACTATTTTTTATATTTCAATTTTTTAATTTTTTGTAATTTATTTAATAGTTAAGAAAGTGACTATTAATAAAATTGTATATTTTTTATTTATTTTTTCTTAATAATTCCGGATGTTAAAAATTTCTTAAAAGAAAATGATAAAAAAAAAAAATTCAAAATATATTGTAAAAATTTCTTAAAAGAAAATGATAAAAAAAATGCTATGGTGCACACCTAATGTGCACTCCAAATATGCACACAAGTGCAAATGTTTTTTTTTTTTTTTTGTTTTTAATATCCTTAATCATTAAGAAAAAATTTTAAAAAAAAAGTCACAACTAGTCAATTTCTTAACCATTGAAAACAATGAAAAAACTCAAAAATTCAACATATATGAGTTGACATATTTAACGAGTATATTTAGAATTTATCATCATCTAAAATATTTAGGACAACATTGAATGGGTAATAGATATTATAAGACCCACTTCCTATATCTCTCTTGTTAATGGAGATTTTGTTAGCTTGGATTAGTGATGAAGTGTTTGAATTTGAATATGATAGAATTTTATCTTATCATTAAAGTTTTGTTTTTTGAATTAATGTAATTTAAATTATGGGATTTATCCATATATAGTAATTTGAGTCCATTTATAAGTCGAGAGAATCTGTTATAGATGTTAGAAGATTGAATTTTGAATTTTGAAATTGCCCAATCAGCAGACAATTTGAAATCAAAACGTTGCAAGAATTTCAGAAGCTTGTTAGCAACCTGTTAGAAAATACACTTTGATGAAGAATGATCTGTCAGCGGATATGTTTCAGCAGCACACTTTTGGATAATCTATTTAAATCAAGTCAAATTGTAACCCAAGCAAGGGTTTTCGGCCAAAGCTGATATTTGGAGATTTTTTAGAGCCGTTTAAGAGGAAAATTAGTGGATAATTTTTCTTGTGATTTTTATATATTTGCGAGTATGATCTTATTCAAAGTTTGAGAGGATCGTTGATTGATGTTCGTGATCAACCACTAGAGATTCCAATAAGAAAGACCAAAGATTGGAGATCGTCAAAGATTCTGATTACTTAGTACGATAGAAGACAAGTGAGTCGCGTGTCTTGGGTAAACGAGTTAAGTTATAAAGGTTTTGTAATCGTTTTACTTGTAAACATCTCAATCAGTAAAATTGGTTTTCCTGAGCTTGGTTGTCCCGTAAGGTTTTACGTTTGAGGAGTTCTTCAAAGGATTTCCTTTTGTAACCAATCGTCATGTTATGTTTAATAATTTATTTATTGCATATTTTTAATTATTCACAAGATTGAAATCTTACAAATTTGATTGTGAAAATTATTAGATATATTCGACCATACAAAAATACAAAGGGAATTTCATTTCTCCTACTTGAATTCACTAAGCTGGTTAGAGAACAATTTGAGAAACTTTAATCCCACTTGGAGAGAGGGCTTGCTTCCTCATAAAAGGGGCCGGTCATGATGGTAAGATTTGAAAAATCTTTACACCAAATAAGTATAATGTTGTGTTTGGCAAGTAAAAATATCTTAGGTATTTTTTTGCAAAGTCATAAGGTTATCATGAGTTCTTGTGTTCTTTATCCGTATATGATATAAATAAATAAATAAATAATAAAAGTAAGTATATGGTATATAGATGCATACATTTTAGGGATATTATAGTATTCTGTTTCCAATACACGAGTTTTCTCCATTCTTTTTTTTTTAACTTCTTTTATAATCTTCCAGTTAACGTTGAAAATATATAAGGGCTTTTCCAATAATGTTATAAATCGTAAATATAAGTATTTTACCGATGTGATAGTATCATTTCATAAAAAACACAGATCTTTTTTAATTATGAGCTTTCCATTTAATTTGAATTTCAAATTTGTAAAAAGATGTTGTGATTGTATATAAAACAATGATACAAACTTTGTTCATAGGAAAGATAAAAACAAAAAAAAACCGTAATTATATTTACAAGCTAAAGTGAAAGGCGCTTTCTAGCTACACGGTTAAACAGGATGATTTAATTTGCCAAAAAACTATATATATATATATATATATATATATATATTAATTTCGTTCACAAATCATATCACGCCTTTATACTTTCGATCAGCTTATCTCAGTTGGATTTTGTTATAAATCTATCATAATATTTAAATACTCAGTTCAAAACTTCTTTACACTTTAAATTTGTAATTCTTTACACTTTAAATTTGTAACATTTTTCAGCTCAATACGTATTTATCATATGAGATTTATAATCTTTTTTAATTTTTTATAATTATATCTAAATAAATTTTAATATTTAAATATATCTTTTGGTCTAATTTAAATAGTAAATTGAGATTAGAAGAATTGAAATAAAAGTTAAAAGTTGAATAAAATTTCATTAGAATAAATTTTTTTAATATGATTATTATTTTAAAATTTAACAAAAATTAATTAATTATTATATTTTATATAAAATTAAAAAAATTATATCAATAAGATAAAAAGAAGTTAAAAAAATGGTAACTCAATCCAAAAAAATCTAAATAAATGAAGTAAATGAATAGGTTATTACGAGCGAGAAATTTACCTCGACATCCTCTAGGAAGATAGGGATTTCCTTGGTAGCCATGTTCGCACTCGCGCGACCCACAATAGTGCCAGCTCCTGCTAATCCCAGGAGTAGTAATAGTATAACTTTGCTCATAACAATAATAGGTTGGGTTCTTGTATTCCCTTTGCCGTCGAGTTTTTCACTGGGGGAAGCAGAAGGGAATAGAAAGAAGTATGGTCAAGCCACCATAACAATACCACTGGAATCGACATATTTGGATTCGGCTCTGTGAAATTCTTCTCAAACCAATCATAGTCAACCAAAAATGCGTAGTTACATGATTGGTCACTATCGTTATTGTGGGAACTTTTCAGATCTATAATTTTCGAGAATGACTGAAGATTAGAAGGGATTGTAGTTTGGCAACAGTTTGTGGCATTGCAACAACTTCCATTTGTGAATATTGGAGGTTCGTCACAATGGGATTTGCACCCACCATATGAAATCGAGTCCTCGGAAAAGGACCACATGGAGGCAAAGTTGTTGCAACCCATAGCTTCATGTTGTTGCAACCCATGGCAATGAAGCTGTTGTAGTTGTTGGAGAAGATGAAAGGACTTTTCCCTAACTCCCCATTGATCTTTTTGCTATTCGTGCCATTGTTACAGCTCCAAAATATGGGATAGTTGACTCGAACTGTAAGTGCAGTTATGTTAATTTGCAGCATCTCTAGGTTGGAGCTCTTCAAAAAGGGTTTTAGAAATCCGAGATCATAAGAATTAGAGTCATTTCTGCAGACTATCTCAAACCAATCTCCGATGTAGCAATCTTTTCCGATTCCAAAAGGGTATGGAATGCTTACATTCCCACAGTCTTCTTGACATAAACTGCGTATTACGTCCGATGCTCGTGCGAACGCATTGAGTAGTACTGAGCACATCATGACTAATACAACCATCCGAAACATGCATACCATTTGCAATTCCATGATAATCAAGATTTCTTTTTGTGATAATTTTGAACAAGATCTCGATCGATCTGTTTTATATTGTACGTAGTAGTTGTAATAATTCAAAGCTGAAAGTTACCCTGGAGCCTGAAGGCCCAAGTTAGTATGAAAGAAACTTCTCATAGACCACCAAAAAAAAAAAAAAAAATTATGCTTTGAAATGATTTTGTAAACCCAAGTCATGTTCTCTCTACATCTCTAGACTAGCTTTGTTTTCTTGTGTCGAAAATTCTCTGCTGCAACTGTCCAGCAGCAATCAAATTAAGAAAGCTTAGTCAAATTAGGGGATTGCTGGGGCCATGAATACGAGAGTTTGTACCTTTAAGGACTAGTACACGTCACATCTCTAGACTAGTGTATTCTTATAAGAGAGATGCTTTTTCTCCCGAGGTTTTGTGTCCCGAATGAGTACCGAATTTAATTTTTATTTTTTTTTCAATTTTTATTTTTTTTACTAAATGATAAAAAAAATGTTTTTTTAATAATAATGTATTTTAAAAAAAAAAATATTTAAAACTACTAAAAAAATATTAAAAATAAATCCAAAAAATTAAAAAAAAAAAACTCCCTTCATTCGGGATAAATTCGATGAGGGGATGTAACACCACTCTTCTTATAAATACTCTCATCTCATTTCAATTCATCTTATTTTATTTATATAATTTTTAAAAATCTTACATAAAATAAAATAAACAATTCAGTTTTAATCAAATTTTATAACAAAAATAATATTAAAAATATATATATTCTCATAATATTTTCTTTAATTTTTAATTTCTAATTTTTATCCCAACTCATTTCATCTTCATCAACATCTATACTTTTTTATTATTTAAAAATGATACTTGTAATTGTGAATTTGTAAACATCGCATAATCATTTTGAGAAAAGTGAATAAATATAGAACTTCCATGAGAAAAATTAATTTTTAATAATAAATTATACACTTTTTCAAGGTGAATACATGACACTTGTATACTTCATAATTATATGTATTTTTTTAAATTTTATTCTTATTTGGATATTTTAAAATTATTATAAACATTTATTTATTAAGAAATTTATTTAAAATTACTTATTTAATCATTAAAAAAAAGCACATGCAGCCGAATACTCGAAGCTTTTTCAATAGTCACAAGAGGTCTCCAAAAGGGAAATTGATAGCCTTCTTTGACAGTTTTCCATCATCGTATTATAAGCATTTTCCTTATCCAAATTTCTATATATGAAGGGGAAAATTCTCATCTCATCTAGAAGTGTAACCCTTTTTCCTTTTTAAATATTTTAAAAAAAATTATGAAGTTTTTTAAAAAACACATCTTAAATATTAAATAAAAAAGGGTTCTCTCTCTCTGGGTTTCGTTTCTATCAAATGAAAGTTGGATGCATTAAATTGTCAGAAAAGTCAATTTTGCAGGTACTTGTCTGAGAAAAGAAAAGAAAATTAATATATATTTGAAAATATTTAATGCAATACTTAATTCTAATGAATCGAGGAAAGTTTAACTTTTAAACTCCAAAATGAGTACTTAGGATACAATTAAATATTATAATCATTTCAAAACTTAATTCTATCTAATTCTATCTAATAGAGAATTATAATTACAAGGGAATTTCAACCAAAAGGTAAGGCCTAGTCTATACAAGAAAAAAAAAAAGTCGAAATTATGAAGCCCAATGCAAAGCAGGTAAACCCCTCGACCCGACCCGAGGGGGAGCCAACATTCCAAATTATTTGCAGAGGATGACTCAACAAAGGATATTACACAACACAACCCATTATAGTTAGGAGACAACATAAGAAATAGAACTTGTCATCTTAGAATACTCTCTAGAATACTCTCCAAGCGATGCTAGGTACTAGAGTATCCATCCAAATGGGCAAATAAGGATAAAGCATAGCATTTGGTCTCCTGCATGAAGACATCAATAGGCACATAGAGAGGCTAGTGAAAGGGAGTAGACAAAGAAAACACACTACATTAATGGGAAATTAATGGGAAGCCAAGGGAACCACGCCCATTAATGTTGTCACAGCTCAGACTACACGCCGTATTAATATCATTGCGTAGAAGCTACTTCACATTAAAAACTCTAACAAATTAATAGTGGAAAAGATGAGTGCCTCATAGGGATATACATGTTCTGTCCCCCCTAGGCTCCATAAATAACAGACTCCCAACTACAAGGGAATTCTGGACACTTTACTCTCTACGCTTTTATAATAAACAAATTGCCAAAAGCTCCCAAAGCTCCCAAAGCTCCTACTAGCTTGAACATCAAAGACTCATCGACTGTCCACTCCTCATCTTCCTCCTCTATATTGTTTTTATAGGCTCAAATTCAGAAGACATGAGCTCCTAGGACTTTGATCCACAAGTGTGTAAAATATGGCATTAACAATAATTATGAAACTTAATTACAACTTAAATATACTTTTATTAAAGAGATATAGGGGTATGGAACAAAGTTTTGAATTCCGCTTTAAATGAAAAACTAGAACATAATATTTTGATATTAATACGTTTTGGTATACCATTTAGAAATAGTTTTTATATAGATAAATTTATTATATATATAAAAACAATTACATATATAAAATATATTCCAAACTAACTGGAATATATATAACCATATTTAGAATCTTTACATAAATATATTAATTATAAAAATGTATGTTTTTTTCATTTTAAATCGTTGTTATCAAACGAGATATAGAAGAATGTAGGAGTGCTACCTAGCCCTAGGGGTAGGGCCACCCATTTCCCTCAACCCACCCCCACATGGATAGGGGTGGGGAATGTTTTTCCACATTCCGCCCACATTCCTGTGGGGGTTGGTTACCCTATTTGCTATACGGGAAGCGGCTAGGGAATTTCAATATTCGTCCACCTCCCGCACCCCAACAATATCTCTTATAACTCCATAAAAAGAGAAAAAAAAGTCCTAGTTACCAATTAATGAGAACCTCGTTCTTAGTATATTTCTGTGTATTAATTATTTTTTGTCTTAATAAGTAATCAATATTAAACCTTGAAAATGTGCAAAACAGGATAAGATCAAGCATAGAAACAAAATCGCTACATCGATTTTTTTGTTTATGAGCTTGTTGAAAACCCTTCCAAATTTTACCAATAACGAAGCATCAGGTTGTTATAAACTAAACTTTTTTCTTGGAATCAAAGATTGCTAAAGTTAGGAGAAATGTCTTGGAATCAGAGATTTCTAAAACGCTTCAAGCCCATCGCCACACATCTAATGCACCACACCAAATTAAGCAATAAACCTTTGTAATTGATAGTGGATAAACATTCAAGCGACCAATGGTCACCTGAGCCTTATAAACCAAGATGTTATGTACATAGCTTATTTTTTTAGCTGTTCATGAAGCTTGAAACTTTCTTTTATCCTTTTGAGCCTTAAGAAAATGGTTTAAATTTGTGAAGCCTATTAAGCCAAGGGTTCTCTTGCTTTTAGCAGGTTGACAACATACAGGAAAAACCTTAAGAGTCGGTCGAGCTCCGAAACAACAAATAACAGCCCCCCAATAAAGGGGCGCCACGTATGGGTTACACCATCCCATCCAAACAAATGCAACGCATACGATTTTAGTCTTCTCTCTTCTCAGTTTCATCGGCATCTGTCCTCCAAATTCCAACCCTCTCGTTCTGTCGCCAGAAGATAGGAGATGCACTATGTTCATTTCTTATAGATACATAAAGCTTGGCTTTGCGTTTGGAAGGGAAGGGAGGGTTGAGAAAGAGAAGACAAAGAGGCAATGCAAGAAGAGACTATGGCTACCTTTTCCTTTTCCCTTTTTTTTTTTTTTAACATTTGATTCCTCAAACAAGAACTTTAAAACAGTAAAACTGGTTTTTAACATTCTTTGCGAATTTGGATAGCAGACTTTGTAAACTCATTTGTTTTTGTTTTTTCATTTCCTTTTTCTTTTTGTAATTTAGTTTTGTTGTTGGGAAAAAAATGGTTAAGTCTGTTTGGAAAATTAACAGTCTATACTTTTACTTTAGCAACTTTGTTTGGTTACTGCGAAAATAATAAAGGGAAAACAAGATAGAAGATGAAGGCTAAAGAAGGCCTAATTTCTTACAGGCCTCCAGCCACCCCGACAGCAAAGAAGGACCACCTCCCACTGTTGTGCTGCAGGCCTTCAACCCCGAAGTTCCCTCTGCACCATGCTCCGGTACTGACATAGCTGATGTCCCTTACTCCAAAAGTATGCTGCACCAACACTGAACACACGGCAAATCCACCAACAAGCAAGCATCCAATACAGAACCAAGACACATCGCATCCTTAAAAGATTTTTCACTCAACCTATTGATGTATTGATGTGTACACTTGTGATTGGTTCACATGTCAACCTGTGAAGTGGTGCATGTATTTTTGTGTAAAGTGATTTACCTACGGTAATGTGTATAAATAGAGGAACAAAATACTTTATAAAGCCAGAATTGAAAATGTAAACAGAGTCCGAAAACCAAAGGCTTTCAGCTGAACAGTTCTTCAAACATCTCTTGTGCATTTCAACTTTTCTTGTTTCAGCTTAGTTTTGTTAATATTCATTTGGCAAGATTTAAAAGGTGAAGAAAGCCGAAGGTGGCCACTAAAGATCAATATAAAGAGGAGCTGATTTCTTCTTTTGCTGGTAGAAACCCAGAGGGTATTATAAGAAAAGTGAATGTTTGTGCTTTTATACTAATATATCATATTATCTTTGTAAAACAAGGAAAACTGAAATTATGGAGCTTACAAGATGAAATTGAACAAACAATACAACACAAATCAAGGTGTAACATCACATAATGATTAAGAAGATAATAACGACTGTGAATCTGAAGATGAGGCCATCGTGAGCATACTATCCATACGTGACGTTGTTGATATAGAAACAACATCATATTGCATGGATATTTCATTTTTGACATCTCTAATCTCTTCATATTTCTGCTGAAGGTTAGAAGCTGCTTTTTGCGACATTTGGTTGGCCTCCAATTCCATTGCAACTTCTCTCATTGTAGGACGTTTCTTTCCTTTCAAGTTCAAGCATCTTTTCGCAAGGTTTGCAACCGCAATGATTTTTTCTTTTTCCACTTCCTTCAAGACTTGATTATCAAGTATGTCAAATAATTTGTTCTCTTCCATCGAATTAATGAAAAATGCAGCTAAACTTTTGGTATCTCTTGTTTTTGTTGAGATAGCTTTTTCTCCGGTCAAGAGCTCAGCAAGAACAACACCAAAACTATAAACATCACTCTTATCTGTAAACTGGCTTGACTGAAAGTACTCAGGATCTACATATCCAAAAGTTCCATGTACTAGTGTGCTTATATGAGTTTGTTCGATAGCAACAGATCTTGAAATTCCAAAATCAGCTATTTTTGCTCTATACTTCTCATCTAAGAGGATGTTTGTCGACTTAATATCGTGATGGTAAATGGGTGAAGAAGCTGCTGAGTGCAAGTAGAAAAGAGCTGCTGCAACTTCTATAGCAATTCGTAAACGCATATCCCACGTTGGTGGAAACTCCTCATTTTGGCCATTGAGATATTGGGCAAGAGTTCCATTAGGAATGTATTCATAAATAAGAAGCGGAACTTCTGTTTCCAAACAACAGCCAAGCAGTTTAACCACATTCCTGTGATTAATTTGTGAAAGAATCATGACTTCATTTACGAATTCTTGAAGTTTCTCTTCATCAATTACATTGGACTTTTTTATTGCAACAATTCTTCCATCAGCCAACATACCCTTGTAAACAGTGCCTTGCCCACCATGTCCAATTATTCTATCTGCACTAAAACGATCAGTGGCCTTCTCCAAGTCCTTTGAATTGAACAATTTGGTGTTCTCAACATTGACATTGTTCATGTTTGTAAATAGTTGTTGTTGTAGAAGTAGTCCACCATTTCGTTTAAAGAATTTTCTCTTGCGTTTAATCCTTATCCTTTTCTTTATCACTTTATATGACCACCATCCACCGAAAATCAGAAATAAGACACCAAGGCTCGTGCTAACACCTATTTGACTCAATGAGATAGAAAGATCATATTAGTACTCCTTAAGGAGTATTAGTAATGCAATCTAGTGTAAATGGTAACTAAAATAATAAATTTGCAGGTTAGAAAGACATGATTTCTATGAATGCTAGAATATTGCCAGGTTCACATAAAATTGAATTAGAAATATTCCAAAAAGATGCGGCTATGGTTACTTATAGTTTTCGGGTTGTGGATCAAAATATATATGTATATATGTGTGTGTGTGGAACTCAAGACCGATCGGCGACTATACTCAACAGTACTGTTACGATTATATATATCAAAAAAAGAATAAAATATATCTCTTCCGACGTCAATTTAGGTTTTTGGGACATGTAATCATGATTTATATGATAATTATGACTCAAAGCTAACATAAATAACCTAAATCTATGAGTTCTTTATAATTGTGGCACAAGTTTTTCTCAGCAGCTCACACGTCCAGGAAACATAAAAATGGTGGAATTAATTAATGCAGGTACTTCCTCATGAGGATGGTCTCATATATCCTAACTCTAACAAGAACGAACGACGTCTTTAGTAATGAGATATATAATGGGCATTAAATCTTATTAATTTCTTTTTTTATTGAGACGCAAACCTTAATTATTTGCGTTGAACTGAGTTTGCCTAATATATTGTCATTTTTAGAGACATTAATTGCTTGATTCTCCGTTCTTAAATTCTGTTCTTTCTAATTTCCTTTTTTATCAAATTTATTAAATGAGTGGAATGATCTACTTCACAACTAATATTTAATATTGCAAATTAAAGGATGGCCGGAAGATATACCTATGATTATGAAAGGCTTCTTGTTCTTAGGAGTTACACAACGATAATATCCTTCAGTATTTTCACAGCGTGCATAAGTTGTACTACAATGGTTGAGGCGATCGTCTTCACATTCGTCAATATCTGCTAATATTGTAATGAAATGTGTTAAAATAGAAATATTCTAATCATAAAAAGAGATTACATAAAAATAATTTTATAAATTGGTATGATTTGATATGATTATAAGATTATCAAATTATTTTTATTATAAAATAAATATAATAAATCACATGATATCATATCAAATTATTTTCCATAAAATAGATATACTGCTACGATTTATTGATGTTCGTATATATAGAGTTCACTTCCTGTACATGTCACTTATTTAAAATCATTAAATTTTGAAATATATATATATATATATATAATCCGACTTTGAGAGAGGGCTTGAAAGATCGCAAGGAGTAAGAGGCAGGGGAATGAAAGATTTGTTAGAAATCCGGACCTCCCAAAATTTCTTCTACTAGGATTTACTTTTGACAGAATATCAAAATAAATAGAAAAATAAACACAACACAAGAATTTACGTGAAAAACTACAAAATAAGAGAAAAACCACCAGACCTAAAGAAGAAAATATACTATGTAAAAAATTGTTACAATCACACAATTTTTCTCTTCACCCAAACGACACCCACAAAAATTTCTCCCATTAGTAAAATTATAACTTTCACCTCTCTTCCTTTTACATATAAAAAGGACAATAGAAGAATTTTACTAAAGTCAAAAGTTACTAGATAAGTTTCTAACTGGTGTATTTAATTAGGGAGGCTAGACCTCCTTTTATAACCTCATGCCTTGTCCCATTTTACAAATCCCACGTGGGATTACAAAAGAGCAAAGTCAACAAGATTCAGCCTTCGTAATTTCCTGTACGTGATAAATGGGTTACAATTATTAGATCTGAGAAATCTTTACACAAAATAAGTACAGGGGAATGAAAGATTGGAAGGAGTAAGAGGCAGGGAAAGCAGGGGCCAAGAAAGGAAAGAAGGGTATGCAAAAAGAAAAGAAGGGACAAGCACGCAAATCATGAAATTTATGGAAAATGTAAAATATACTTAGAGAAAAACTTAGTAGTTCTCTACATATCAAATTATTAATTGGCTGAAAATTATAAAATTTAAAATTCAAAATTGGAATTAAAAAATAAACTAATAAAGTAATATAAATAAAACTTATAAATATATGTATCACGGCTCTAAATTTATTTGACATCTTTCTAGTTTCTATACACGTTGACTTGCAAATCAAAAGACTTGGAGAACCAAATGGATTAAAAAGTTTGTTGCGATCTTGAAATTATATACCTTCACATCGTCCGAGAAGGTAGGGATTTCCCCTGTAGCCAAACTGGCACCAACAGGAGTACCATGTGTCTCCCGAGCTCCTACTCGTGCTAGGGCTAGTGTTCGTGCTCCTGATTCGATAACAATAATAGGTTGAGTTCTTGTATTCACTTGCCGTCGAGTTTTTCCGTATGGGAAGAGAATGGAAAGAAGTATTGTCAATCCTCAAACCCAATACCACTGGAACGGACATATTTGGTCTCGGCTCTGTGAAATTGGTCTCAAACCAATCCTGGTCAACCAAAAATGCATAGTTGCACTCACTACTACTGCCATTATTTTCCGGCTCTATAGTTGTAGAGAATGCATGGAGATTATTAGGGATTGTAGTTTGGCAACAGTTTGTGGTGTTGCAACGACTTCCAATTGTGAATGGAGGTCTGTCACAATGGGATTTGCACCCGCCATATGAAATCGATTCATCGGGCAAGGACCACATGGAGGCATAGTTGTTGCAACCCATGGCAACGAAGCTGTTGTTGCGGTAGAAGACGAAAGGACTTTTCTCTAACTCCAGTGGATACTTCGTGCTGGTCGTGCCATTGCTACAGTTCCAAAATATGGGAAAGTTGACGCGAACTGTGTGTGCAGTTATGTTAATCTGCAGCACCTCTAGGTTGGAGCTCTTCAAAAAGGATTTTGGAAATCCCGGATGATCATAAGAAGAGTCATTTCTGCAGACTATCTCAAACCAATCTCCGACGTAGCAACCTTTTCCGATTCCAAAAGGGTATGGAATGCTTACTTTATTCCCACAGTCTTCTGGACATGAACTGTCTATTACATTCGATATTGCTCGAGCAAATGCATTCAGTAGTACTGAGCACATCATGACTAACACAAGCATCCGAAACATATGGAGTACCACTACCATTTGCAATTCCATGATCAAGATGATCTCTTTGTATGATGATTTTGATCAAGATCTCGATCGATCGGTTTTATATTGTACGTAGTAGTTGAGATAATTCAAAGCTGGAAGTTGCCCTGAAGGCCCAAGTTAGTATGAAAGAAACTTCTCAGATACAACCCAAAAACAAAAAAAAAAAATAGGCTTTGAAATGACTTTGTAAAACCAAGTCGTGTTCTCTGCACCAGGCTTTTTTCTTTGGTGTGGAAAATTCTCCGCTGCAACCGTTCAGCACGCGATCAAATTAATTAGAATGCTTACTCAATCATTAAAAAAAAATAATTAAAAAAATATAGAATTTTATTACTAATCACTTTCTTAATTACTAAATAAAATAAAAAATTAAACAAAAATCAAATACAAAAATAGTAGTAAATGAATAATAAAAAATTAGCAACATAATTTCTTTTTGAAAGCAGCTTTGCGTTGGTTTTTGTGTTTCTGATATTGCCTTGGTTTGGTGGGGAGTGGCTCACCAAATTCCAAACTTGTTTTTACATGGAAAATAGGCAACATTAAAGAGACTTTCAAAAAAGGAAAGTGACCGATCAAAAAAATCAACCCAAATTGAAATGGATTGGAAGATAGAGAGATGGAAGCCTAAAGAGTATAGAATGGCACATTCTGCACCACTCGAACCTGGACCCAATATCTCTTCCAGCCAATGGTATCTCTCCCTTCCATATCTTCAACTTTCTTCTACTACCCATGCCCATTTTTTTTTCCTTCTTTTGTTTCCTTCTCATTTTTCATAACAATGAATTGCTTGTGGTGCAGGAGTCTTAATGTGTAGTCGATGCTTTACAGTTGGTCGGTATACAAATTGAATGCCATAAATGTCTATTGCTGTACAGTCCAACAATTTTGGGGAAAACCACAACGAATTGCTTGTGGTGCAGGAGTCTCAATGTGTAGTCGATGCTTTACAGTTGGTCGGTATACAAATTAAATGCCATAAATGTCTATTGCTGTACAGTCAATATATAAGTCAAATTGAATGCCATAATTTTAGCTGGTGTAAATATAATTGTAGCTGGTGCCATTCTGTCATAAGTGTACAAATTATGTTTGAGGTACTTCGAAATAAATGTCGTGTGATCACTTCTATCCAAATCAAGTTATGGCCATGCTTGTGATGTCAAATTTTGATCACTTCTATCCAAGAAAAAGGAAAGTTATTTTCGTAGTGTTGCAAACTTGCAAGATATTAATGTTGGAGGATAGAAAATGTGAAGGAAGATATCATAAAGTGCTGCGTTAATATTTTTGAAAAATCTCATAACTCAAAACATGAAGATCCTCTTCGATACGGGAAAAGTTTAAGATGATCTCTCCTCATCTTCGAGTTAAAACATTATTTGAATTTTATTTTTTAATTTTATTTTTATTTGAAAACTTGAAATTTTTGTATTATTTTTTATGTTTTATTTGGGAGTTTGAGAAAATTATAATTAGATGAAAAAAATAGGATAAAAAATTAGAGTTTGATAATTAAAAAGTATTTTGTATTTAAATGATGTTTGGGAATGAAATATCTGAAAATATGTGAGAATAACTGAAAACACTTGCGTTTCCAAACTAGCCCTTACTCATCTAAAAGAATTTCATTGGGTTTTTACTTACCTTATACATATATACATATATATATATATATATATGTATATAATATAAAAAAAATCTATTTATAAATCGGTGTGTAAAAGCACACCCTTGATCATGTCATTGACGTAGCAAAACTTGACCTATAAGAGAAATTTATATATAAAAAAAATATCTTACAAATTAAATCATGTCATGTCAATGGTGTAAAGAGTGTGTTCTCCATATTTGGCGTGTTACATTTTTTTTTTAAAAAAAAATGGGTTTCTTAAACATTTTTTAATAGTATTTTTATGTCGTATCGGGTTTTTATTTGTATAGGCTAAATGAAACTCTGTTCTTAGAAAAAAAGTTGTGGGAATCTCTTTCAAGGATGGGAGTTGTTGATAAATCTTGGATGGTCGTGGGAGATTTCAATATCATTAAAAATGATCTAGAGAAGGTTAGGGCTGTTCTTGTGTCAACTACGGCCAAAGAAGAATTTTATTAATTTCGTTGAGGTAAACTCTTGGTACGATCTTTCTTACTCGACCTCTAGATTACATGGCACTGCAAAAGAGATGGGCATTTCATTTGGGAAAGACTGGCCGATAGAGGTTTAGTTAGTCAATCTTGGTGGGTTGATCTTTTCCACATGTTGTGTTTGTCACGCTGAGAATTATTGCATTCTCATATCATTGTCCTATGTTGATTGACAATAAGGGGTTGAAAAGCTAAGCCCATCTTTTAAATTTCAAAAGATGTGGATAACTCACCAAATTCTCTGGAGTTTGTCATAAGACTGGTTTGAATAGGATGACATTTAAATTGAAGAATTGGAATGCTTCAGTTTTTGTTGGTATTTTTCAGAAGCTATCTGAATTAAGGGATGGTATTTTGCCTGGATCATCGTTACCTTCATCAAACTCAGAGGCTAATTTAAGTCATTTGCAGAAGTTAGAACCTGACTATGTTCAAATTTTACTTCAAGAAGAATTTTTTTTCAAACAAAAGACTAGAATTATAGCTTCTCAAAGAAAGGATAGAAATTCGAGATTCGTTCATAATTAAATTTTCTACCAATCATGGTGATATACCATATGCTGTAGTTAGCTTGTTTCAAATTCATTTAGGCTCAGAGAACATCTCATGTTGCTTTAAATTATACAAGTTATTCCACACTTGGTTAATGATGATAACAATTTGTACACATTGAGACCACCCACTTTGTAAGGAGTATTTGTTGACTCCATTCTAGCTAATTCAACTTTTGGACGAGATTGATTCTCATCCGTTTTTTTCTCTAGTTGCTGGGACATTGTTAGAAATGATGTACGGGATGTTGTATTGGCTTTCTTTATGAGGTTTCCTCATCCTAATTCTTTCTGGCATTCATTCATTACATTAATCCATAAAGTTGATGAGCCTATCACTTTTGTTGATTTTTGGCCAATAAGCTTATGCCAAGTTTTATACAAAATAAATTTTGAGATTCTTACAAGGCTTGACTCTTTATTGCCTAGACTTGTCTCTCCTCAACAGGGAGCTCTTGTTGAGGGAAAATAACTTTGATTATGGTTATATTATATTCTATTCCAATGCATATTCTTTCTGTAATATGCTCTCCCAAAGAGGTACTAGATTAGTTCAGCAAGATTTTGCATCTTTCTTTCGTGGGGAATGTGAAGGACATTTAAAAAATGGGTATCCTAGGCTAAGATACTGGTGGCATGGAAATGGTGGCATGGACATAAGGAATTTATATGTTGTAAAAGCTTTGTAATGCAACCTTGCTTGGAATCTAGTAAATTTGACCTCTCTTTAGGTAGTTTATGTGAGATAGAAGCATCTTTCCAGTAACGATGGCGAGATTAAGGGAGAAATTATGGAAAAAAGCTAGGAGGCGAGACTCGAGAGTCAAGTGGGACTTAGGGCAGAAGGCATCGAAAGCGTGAAGGGGGAGAGAGGGCTGACGGTTTATATAAGGCAGAGTGAAAATGGTGATGTTGTCATTGGCAAAACAACACCGTTGAGTATAGGGTTATTAAAAATACCCAGGGATCAAAACGACATTCTTTTGATACCCTGGTTATTTTGTAAATAACATATATTATTGATATATATAATATTTAACATATAATATTATTATATATATTACAAACAGGGCAAGGCAGGGGTCATCCCTCCGCCTCTGCTGTAGAGGCCACATACAGGGCAGTGCCTCACTACAAGAAATAAGACTTTCTACGGTGCAAATTTTCGTCACGAAAAGTAGCAAAAATCGCTACCTCTTTTCTTGGCAATTTTTACCTCACTGCATGTTCACCGGTATTATTCCTTCACTTCTGATCTACCGATTAGGTGTAGAAGTGTACCTGGATTCATTATCGAAACGAAATAGTTTTGCAAAGAAACATAGGAGTAACTTGATGTAGATAAAGCTGGCAAGATATCCTTTCCTATATGTCTCCAACAGAGGCTTAGTGACCTATTAAATGGGTCATTGCTCGTTTAACTCCCGATTAAATGTCATCTATTTAGAACAACTATAACTCTGGCCCATTTGCAAGTGAGTGAACAAGTATGTGGATGTTGGCAAAATCCTTAGTCACGGACTCAGCAACTTCCAACCAAAAGTCTTGAGAAAAGCTTTTTAGTAACTTATTGGTACCAAATTAAATGAAGAGCTAAAGCTCACAAGATAGCTGGCTTTTATTGCTTGTTTTCAATAGTTTTTTATACAAAGAAATAACTTTAGTTGAGCAAAAGATGCAAATTATGGGGATGAAATGGATTGATTGAATCCCCAAAATAGAGTGAATATGAGAACTTTCTGCACTACCATGGACATGTAGCAACTTTAGTACATTGATGCTTTTAAACATTTCTCATTTAACCACAATTTCAACTACATAAATCAAGGATACTAGAGTTGAAGAAAACTAGAGAAGAAACTTAATTTTTTTTTGTGAAAGCATAGCATAAACAGCAAGAGTAGCTTTCGATAAAACAGAAAATTCTAATCAAACCTACTAGTTTGAATAAAAACCTTGGTTACTTAATTAGACTATTAATCTTAAAGAAAAGTATTAAAAAATACGTTCTTATCTCCACTATATTAACGCATATAAATAAAGGGTTAAAGATAGGCAATATTGTTTTGATAAGTAAAAATATATTAATACGTGAAATGGTCGGAGCCATATACAAGGTTTTCATGGCCTATGAAATTGGCGCATTTATTACAAAGGAATCATGACGATCCATGCCATTAAATACTGCAATGGACAATCCACACAAAGTTCTATAAAACAAAACATTAAGCTCTTATCTCGATCTTTCTATCTTCAAACGTTCGCTCCTTACATTCCTGCCATAAACACCATATAAAACACATGGGCATCATCTTCAAACAACCTTGATCTAATGCATACCTCGAATCAAAGACCAACAAGCCAAAGCATCCACCACAGATTCTGGCATGAATCAAGCTAGATTTAGTCAACTGAAAACCTTATCCCAAAAAACCCTAGCTACCTCACAATGTAAGAGAAGATCATTCATTGACTTCCCCCCTTTTGACACATGTAGCACTAGTCAGCTATGATGATCCTCCTTTTCCTCAAGTTCTCTGCAATGAGAATCTTGCATAGTATTACTGTCCACACAAAGAAAGCCGCTTTTGGGGGAGCCTTATGATGCCAAATCTTCATCCATGGAAATTCGTCGTCCGGAACCTATGTGAGAACTTTGTAAAAGGATCGAACCGTGAAACTGCCTCTCCTCGCAAGGATCCAACCCAGGCTATCTTCAATCTGAAAGTTTGGATGCAGAGATTATATGAGTTCATAGAAATCCATAAAATTAGACAACTCCTAGTCTTACACCGCTCGATTGAAGTTGATGTTCCAATGAATCTGCCCCTCATTCAAACCTAAAACCTCTGCTACGCGATATCCTTAACACTTGCCATCTGAAAAGTGGATGGAAACAAAACCCTAAGTGCCCCAACTCTGCACTATACACTTTCCAGAATATAATTCTTGTGCCAACACCCAATTGAAGTCTCGTTTGCCGGTGAAAGACCTCCCACCCGCTCCTTATGTTTTTCCCAACCCCCACCCCACTAGCCCTGCTAACTTTATTTATCCCCCCCCCCCCCCCCCAAAAAAAAAAAATCCCCATATTTGTGGTCAATCATCACTTTCCAAAGGGCCTCAGGCTTTGGGTAGTATCTCCACAACCACTTGCCAAGTAATGCCCAATTGAAACTCCTCAGGTTTCGGATACCCAAACCGCCATTTGCAATGGGACGGCAAACCATCTCCCACTTGAAAAGGTGAAACTTGAACTCCTTCCCTAATCCACCCCATAAAAAGTCACGTTGCAGTTTCTCTAGGTGACCAGCCACACTAGCCGGTATAGGGAATAAAGATAAGAAGTATGTGGTTAAATTGGATAGGGTGGTCTTAATCAAAGTGACTTGGCCCCCTTTGAAGCATACCAAAAGTATTTACAATCAATCAATCTCAAGAAAAGAACAACAATACTAATACTCGTGTGATTTAAATGAAACACAAAAGCACAAATTAGGACCATTGTTCAATAATACAATTTAACCTTCAGTGATTTAAATGAAGTACAATTTTCCTTCCAACAAGGCATTGGCCATATCCCAAATAGTATACATCTTTCTGCTTCACCAAAGAAATCAAATTTTCAGATACGTGGAGAACATTGGTAGGATCATTATACTTGAAAACTAATAATAATAACTGATAAGAGACAATGAAAACTGAAAAATACCTGTCCAAACGCAAATACAAAACTATTGAATCCAGCCAAACAATTTTCAACAAGGGGTGGTCCTACAAGCTCAAGCATATCTTGCTGATAATAAAATAGAATTATTTAGCATTCAACACCAATAGCATATTAAAAGGTTTGAGTGGAGAGCTAAAAAACAAAGAGGGTCGAGGTTGTGTGTGCGTGAGTAAGCCAAAACAGGGAGGGTGAGATCAGAGAGTGGGAGGGTTGAGAAAAAACTTACCAATTAAAGAGAATTATTGGAGATGATAGTACTCTTGTCTGGTTTGTTTTAATAGATAAAATGATATAAAAGTTAAAAATTGAGTAAAATTATTATAATATATATTTTTTATATTAGTTTTGTTTTAATATTTGAAAAAATTATTTTATAATTTAAAAAAAAAATGAATTGTTTATTTTACTTTATATAAAAATTTAAAATAATAATAATAATATGAGATGAGATAAGAGTATTTATAAAGGTAAACTAAGCCTTAATTTCCTAGCATTAAGGGAGAAAGCTAGTTTTATTTTTAAATTTTCTAAACTAGAATTAAAAAAAATGATTAAAATTAGTAACTTGTCAAAATAGTATTCAATTAGATTTTCGGAAACCACCAGCTTTATGGTCGCACTCCTCTTCTTTGCGTGGGTTTTTGAAGATGAAAGGAGGAAGATTTGGTATTAGCTGAAGAGTTTGGTCTGAAGAAGTGACTGATTTCGTTAGAGAAGACGAAGGGTGCTAGGGTAGATGTGAAATGAGAGAGAATGCAAGAGAGAGAGGGGAAAAAGAATAAAAAATAAGCTACCCTTTTATCTTTGTTGCCCGAGCCTTTTATTTCCCAGCTAGATGATTTCACCTCTTTAATTTTAATGGACCTTGGGCCTTAAGGCCATCCGCTAGTGTTTTTTTAAGTGGGCCTTGTTCTTAAAACGAATTTGCTGACTTAATTGTTTATTAAATTGTTAAGCACTACATAGAAGAGCAACGGATTGTCTTAGTATAATTATAAACTTGGATATTTGAGCTACAAATACCAAGGGAAATTAGCATTATCATGACTTCATCTTCAAAAGTCGCGATCTACCGACCACCCAAATTAGCTCTTCATGTACTCAAAATTGGATGTGAGACTGGAGTACCATTCTCGCTAGTATTCACTCAATAAATCCGACTTATTATTTATAAACGAGATATAAAGCAATGTAGCTGTATCAAAGTAGATGAAATTTTAATGAAGTATAAGAAAATCTGGGGAAAAGTAGATGGAACTTAAATAAACAATTTACAAAAGTAGTTGAAACTTTAGTAAATGTAAATAAAATTTGTACAATATAGAGTCAGGGTCATCATTTCATTGCTAACAAATTGCATGGAAGCGGAAAAGGGGATGGGAGAAAAATATCGAGAAATGACAGTGTGTTCTCACTAGTCAAAACTATTCACGACAATGCCATTAATGTTTATTTCGGACCAAAATGCCATTTCCATCCGAAATATACGGAATTCGGTTAGATCGATCAAATCCAGCAAAAATTTTATCCAATTTGGGTTGTTGAGCTTGGGCTCAACTCAAAAATCTTGAAATTGAGTTTGAGATTTTCTTTTCCCTTGTTTGAACTCAACCTGATGATCTAAAGTTCCAATATGAGCTCGAAATCGAACTCATTCCAAAAATGAACTCGAGTTGAGGTTGGGCTCGGGCTTGGACTGAAGTTTGGCTTGAATTGTTTATTTTTTTTATTTTGAAAAATATTTAATAATTAAGAAATTAGATCAATAAAAAAATCTGATATGAATTTGTACAACTAATAGGTAGAACGTGTATTAGGTTATAATATTTTAAAATATTAAAAATAACTAATATCTAACTAATTAATTGCTATTTATTCATAATAAGTTAATCAAAATATGTTATGTCTCCACAAATTATTAAAATACATACACATAATATAAGAGTATATAGATCTTTCATATGTGGTGCCTACGTATTAGTATATGAATTATTCATTCTTTTCCACTAATTATTGTACAAATTATAAAATATAACTATGAAATATATTTAATTAATACATAGGTATATATATATATATATCAATATATAAATGAGTTTTAATCGAGTCAAGCTAACGATTCAACTCGAGTATAAATGAGTAGGCCTTAACGAGTATTAATTTAGTCAAGTTGTGTTTTATTGGATATGTGTGATTTATTAATCGAACGAGTATCTGCTTTCAACAGGACCAGCTAGAAAGATCATGCCCATGGCATGTGGTGCAAATAGTAACCATAACATGGAGAGAAAGTTGCTAAGAACTGTAAGTTTCTTCACACCTCTTATCAAAGTTTTGGATGATTTTTGTGAAATATTTTATTTGTTCCAGATATCCTTTCACAACGGGTTTATAAGATGGCCAAACAACCTTGGACCTTGGTCTCTTGGTGCACCCTCGTCATTCTCGAGAAGTGAGTTCCATTGGGTGGAGGTCAGTCTCTGAGGAAAATATATAGTGGAGTAGTTGGCTCTTTTAGCTAATTTGTGCTTTCTCGAGGGTTCGACAGTGAGAGAACGAAAAAGAAGTGAAAAAAACGTTTTAAGCCCGGCCCCACACATCTAATGCACCACACCAAATTAAGCAATAGACCTTGTAATTGTGGATAAACATTCAAAGCGATCAATGGTCACCTGAGCCTCATAAACCAATTAAGATATTATGTCGCTTATTTTTTTAGCTAGCTGTTCATGAAGCTTGAGTCTTTCTTTGATCCTTTTGAGCATGAAGAAAATGGTTTAAACTTGTGGCCGGCCAAGGGTTTTGTTGCTTTTAGCAGGTTGACAATATTCATTTGGCAAGATTTGACAGGTGAAGAAAGCCGAAGGTGGCTATTAAAGATTAATATAAAGAGGAGCTGATTTCTTCTTCTGCTAGTAGAAATCCAGAGGCCAGTAATATAAGATAAATGAATGTTTATGATTTTATACAAACATGTAAGACTATCTTTATGAAGCAATGAAAACTGCAAATTGTGGAGCTTACAAGATGAAATTGAACAAACAATACAACACAAATCAAGGTGTAAGATTACTTGATGATCAAGAAGATAATATTAATGCTTGTGAGTCTGAAGATCATGAGGACGCGATGACACTATACATGCCTCACGTTGTTGATATAGAAACAACATCATATTACTTGGATATTTCAGTTTTGACATCTCCAATCTCTTCATATTTCTGCTGAAGATTAGAAGCTACTTTTTGCGACATCTGGTTGGCCTCCAATTCCATTGCAACTTCCCTCATTGTAGGACGTTCCTTTCCTTTCATGTTCAAGCATCTTTTCGCAAGGTTTGCAACCGCAATGTTTTTTCCTTTTTCCGCTTCCTTCAAGACTTGATTATCAAGTATGTCAAATAATTTGTTCTCTTCCATCGAATTAACGAAAAATGCAGCTAAACTTTTGGTATCTCTCGTTCTTGTTGAGATAGTTTTTTCTCCGGTCAAGAGCTCAGCAAGAACAACACCAAAACTATAAACATCCCTCTTATTCGTAAACTGGCTTGACTGAAAGTACTCGGGGTCAACATATCCAAAAGTTCCATGAACTAATGTGCTTAGATGAGTTTGATCGATAGCAATAGATCTTGAAATTCCAAAATCGGCTATTTTTGCTCTATACTTCTCATCTAAGAGGATGTTTGTAGACTTAATGTCGTGATGGTAAATTGGTGAAGAAGTTGCTGAATGCAAGTAGAAAAGAGCCCCTGCAACTTCTCTAACAATTCGTAAACGCATATCCCATTTAGGTGGAAACTCCTCACTTTGTCCATTGAGATATTGGGCAAGAGTTCCGTTAGGAATGAATTCATAAACTAGAAGCGGAACTTCTGTTTCCAAACAACAACCAAGTAGCTTAACCACATTCCTGTGATTATTGATTTGTGAAAGAATTATGACTTCATTTACAAATTCTTGAAGTTTGTCTTCATCAAATACCTTTGATTTTTTTATTGCAACAATTCTTCCATCAACCAACATACCTTTGTAAACAGTGCCTTGTCCACCATGTCCAATTATTCTATTTGCACTAAAACGATTAGTGGCCTTCTCTAATTCCTTTGATTTAAACAATTTGGTATTCTCAACATTGACATTTCGTTTGAAAAATTTCTCCTTGCGTTTAATACTCATCATTTTCTTTATCACTTTATATGACCACCACCATCCACCGGAAATCAGATATATGACACCAAGGCTCGTGCTAACACCTATTTGACTCAATGAGATAGAAAGATATTAGTACTCCTTAAGGAGTACTAGTGATGCAATCTAGTGTAAATGGTAATTAAAATAATAAATTGCAGATTAGAAAGACATGATTTCTATGAATGCTAGGATATTGCCAGGTTCACATAAAATTGAATTAGAAATATTCCAAAAAGATGCGGCTATGGTTACTTATAGGTGTAAGTTGGCTGTTAGTGAATAAAATAATTGAACCGAAAAAAATATATATATAGTTTTCGGGTTGGAGATCAAAACATATTATATGTATATATATATATATATATATATGTGTGTGTGTGTGTGTGTGTGTGGAACTCAAGACCGATCGGCGATTATACTCAAGTACAGTACTGTTACGATTATATATATATAAAAAAGAATAAAATATATCTCTTCCGACGTCAATTTAGGTTTTTAGGACTTATAACTTATAACTTAAATAATAAATTCTATATTTCAAAATCGGAAGATGTTATCATGAATATGTATATGTCCAGCTGGTTGAAAAACCTCTCATCATGTATGATCGTCTTTATTTTGTACTGGACTACTTCGTACTTCCGTTTGTTTTTTTAGTAAATTTGTGTGATTAATATGCAAAATAATTAAAATGATCATTAGGAAACCTTTTTTTTTTTTATCAAAAATCATAGAAAAGGGCACGTACATTATTATATAATATCTAGTCCGTCGATCTGGTTTCTTACAAAGATCATGACCATGTTCTGCGTATACGTACCTATGGACTGCTGCAGATAAGGGATATCAGAGACCTCCTGTTCATATAGAAGTTACAATTACGGTGGAGGAAAATAAAAAAAATTATTTTAATATAAATTCATATTTGCTTATTTTTCAAAAATGACAACTGTAGATCAATATTTATCTTGCTTTATAAAAGAAAAGAAATACACATATTTTACAACTTAAATTATAAAATATGAATATTTTTATAAATTATTTTATAAAATTAACATCATTTTCTAAAATTAACATCATTTTATAAAAATATCTCTATTTTACAACACTTATTATATAAATCATTTCTCCAATAAAAACTAAAAAAAAAAACCGCCAGTTCATACACTCGACTTGAGTACTGAAACTTCGAAAATCAGTTCAGAACACTCCAAAGTCTGCTTCTCACCCTGTCAATTCGTTCTTTTTCTTCTTCCTCTCTCTTTTCCTGTTTTTTCGTCTTGAGGTTCACTTTCTTCTCAGGCCTTCATTTCCAATTGCAACGGCAAAAGGAAAATGATACTCAAAACTCAAATAATAGCTAGCCCTCACGTCTTCCAAAACCCTACTCAAAGGCCATTTTCTCTTGTTCCTCGCCTTCGCATCTCCCATTTTCCTCCGGGTTTGCTGCTGACTCCGAAAACTCCTCGCTTGCGGATAATCACCTCTTGCATTAGCCCTGCCCGAGAAATATTCGACGATGAACCCCAAGTATCCGGCGAAGATGTTGGTGATAACGTTTCGTTTTCAGAGACTATGCTGGAGGTTGGAGGACACGAATTGGGGAGTCTAGAGAGACAGTATGTGGATACAGATCAAGGAGATTGTGAAGTTCACGGGGCCAGCCACGGGGCTCTGGTTTTGCGGGCCGTTGATGAGTCTGATTGACACCGCCGTTAATGATTTCATGATATGATTCAAAGCTAACATAAATAACCTAAATCTATGAGTTCTTAAAAAATGTGGCACAAGTTTTTCTCAGCAGCTTACACTTCCTCATGAGGATAGTCTGATATATCCAAAGTACTCTATCAAGAACGTACGACGTCTTTTATTAATTTCTTTCTTTTATTGAGACTCATGAAACCTTAATTATTTGCGTTGAACTGAGTTTTGCCTAATATATATATTGTCATTTTTAGAGACATTAATTGCTTAATTCTCCGTTCTTAAATTCTGTTCTTTCTAATTTCCTTTTTTTATTAAATTTATTAAATGTGTGGAATGATCTATTTCACATCTAATATAATATTGCAAATTAATGGTTGGCCGGAAGATATACCTATGATTATGAAAGGCTTCTTGTTTTTAGGAGGTACACAACAATAAGAACCTTCAGTATTTTCACGGCGTTCATAACCTTCAGTACAATGGTTGAGGCGATCGTCTTCAGAGTCTTGACATTCGTCAATATCTGCTAATATTGTAATGAAATGTGTTAAAATAGAAATATTCTAATCCTAAAAAGAGATTACATAAAAATAATTTTATAAATTGGTATGATTTGATATGATTCTAAGATTATCAAATTTTTTTAATTATAAAATAGATATAATAAATCACATGATACCATATCAATAAAAAGAAAATGTGATAAGCAGAAAATGGAGTAAATATCCTGTAATGCTACGATTTATTGATGTTCGTACATACAGAGTTCACTTCCTGGACATGTCACTTATTTAAAATCACTAAATTTTGAGAAAAAAAAATATATATATATATATATATATATAATCCAAGTTTGAGAGAGGGCTTGCCTCCTCGTGATAAAAGGGTTACAATTATTAGATCTGAGAAATCTTTACACAAAATAAGTACAGGGGAATGAAAGATTGCAAGGAGTAAGAGGCAGGGGAAGGCAGGGGCCAAAAAAGGAAAGAAGATACAGGTATGCAAAAAGAAAAGAAGGGACATGCACGCAAATCATGAAATTTATGGAAAATGTAAAATATACTGTACTTAGAGAAGAACTTAGTACTTCTCTACATGTCAATTATTAATTGGCTGAAAATTATAAAATTTATTCGACACCTTTCTAGTTTCTATACACGTTGACTTGCAAGTCAAAAGACTTGGAGAACCAAATGGATTAAAAAGTTTGTTGCGATCAAGAAATAATATACCTTCACATCCTCCGAGAAGGTAGGGATTTCCCCTGTAGCCAGATTCGCACACACAGAAGTACCCTGCGTCTCCCGTGCTCGTGCTCGTGCTCGTGCTCACGCTCATATGACAATTATAGGTTGAGTTCTTGTATTCCCTTGCCGTCGAGTTTTTCCTTGTGGGAAGAGAATAGAAAGAAGTAATGTCAAGCACCCATTCCAATACAACTGGAACCGACATATTTGGATTCGGCTCTGTGAAATTGGTCTCAAACCAATACTGGTCAACCAAAAATGCATAGTTGCACTCACTACTACTGCCATTATTTTCCGGCTCTATAGTTTTAGAGAATGCATGGAGATCAATGGAAGGAATTGGAATTTGGCAACAATTTGTGTCGTCGCAAGGACTTCCACTTGTGAATCGAGGTCTGTCACAAGGGGATTTGCACCGGCCACCAAGTGAAGCCAAGTCAGTGGGCAAGGACCACATGGAGGCAGAGTTGTTGCAACCCATGGCAACGAAGCTGTTGTAGTTGTTGGAGAAGACGAAAGGACTTTTCTCTAAGTCCAGTACATTCTTCGTGCTGGTGTTGCCATTGCTACAGCTCCAAAATATGGGAAAGTTGACGCGAACTGCATCGCCTGCCGAATCAGAAGGATTAGAATAAAAAAGATCTCCAATGCGAATCTCCAGTATCTCCAGGTCGATCCTCTTCAAAAAGGGTTTTAGAAATCCGAGATCAGAGTCATCTCTGCAGACTATCTCAAACCAATATCCGACGTAGCAACCTTTTCCGATTCCAGAAGGGTATGGAATGCTTTACTTTATTCCCACAGTCATCTTGACATGAACTCTTTATTACATTCGATGCTCGCGCGAATTCGTTGAGTTCTGAGCACATCATGACTAACACAAGCATCCGAAACATGAGTACCCTTCGCAATTCCATGATCAAGATCTCTCACTATGATGATTTTGATCAAGATCTTGATCGATCGATCGGTTTTATATTGTAGTTGACATAATTTAAACTGGAAGTTGCCCCGAAGGCCCAAGTTAGTGTACGTTTGAAGTTGCGGTAGGAAATAATAATTTTAATTGAATATTTATAACTTAAAACTTAATGTAATAAGTTTTATTTCTAAAAGCTATTTACTATTTGAGATTCAAATATCTAAAAATACTTTTTCGTAATAGTTACGGTAGTTTTTAAAAGGAAATATTCTGACCGATCCCCTTCAAAAATAGATCTCCTGCCGTCGTTGGTGTCCACCGCCCCTGGCAGCGACTTCGTTTGGTTGAAGATCGAATCTCTCTTAAAATTATTTTCATTTTAATTTTTTATTGTGTTTCTTATTGTGTTCTTATTGTTTTTAACGTACTTTTTATTGTGTTTTCTTCATTTTTTTTATTTTTTTATATTTTTTATTGTATTTTTAAAATTTTTTTATTGTATTTTTAGGGTGGGCTGCATTTATAGGCGATTCAGTCGGACCAAACTCCAGCGTCACCCATTTTAAAAATATATAATTATTTACAAGAGATTTTTAATAAAAATTTCAATTTGATACTTTAAGTTGATTTTTAACTCTTTTTTTTTTAAACGATTAAAGTATTTTTTAAAAAATTATTAAATATGTTATTTTTTTAAAAAAATATTTTTAACTCCTTAAAAATATTTTTTTAAGTCTCAAAATGCAAATCCTATACAGACACTTAATATGAAAGAAAGTTATCAAGCTCAAAGATTAGGCTTTGAAATGACTTTGTAAAACCAAGTCGTGTTCTCTGGATTAGGCTTTTTTCTTTTGTTTGATATATTCTAATTTCATTTCATTTCATTTCATTTCAATTCATCTCATTTAATTATTATAATTCTTAAAATTTTTACAAAAATTAAAATAAAAAATTTAATTTTTTTAAATTTAAATAAAAATATTAAAAAAATATGCTCTCGAAATATTTTATTTAATTTTTAATTTTTTTTAACTCATCTCATCTTATCTGCATGAACATCCATATTTTTTTTATTTAAAAATTATAGTTACAATTGTAAATTTGCAAGCATCATATAATTATTTTGAAAAAAAAAATGAATAAATATAAAATCTACATAAAAAAAATTTATTTTTTAAAATTAAATTCTATATTTTTTTAAAGTAAATATACAACACTTATATACTTCATTAAGTGTACGTAATATTACATCTCTAGACTACGCTTTTTTCTTTGCTGTGGAAAATTCTCGACTCCAACCGTCCAGCACGTGATCAAATTAAGTCCCGTTTGGATTTAGAGACGAGTTGAAATTGTCTCAATTCATCTCAAATTTATTATTATATTTTTTTCAAATTCTCATACAAAATATAAATCTCAATACAAATTTTCAAATCCTAATATAACTTTTTCAAATTTCAATTCAATTTCTTCAAATTTTAAAATAATAATAATAATATTTTATTTAACTTTCAATACTCGTCTCAACTCATTTCATCTCAACTCCAAATTCAAAACGAAACTTAAGAATATTGCTTAGTCAAAGTTGGACAGTGGGGGAGACACGAGTCCAAAAGGGTATTGATAGAACCAATATATTCTTTAATTATTGTATAATATTATTATTAATTTTAGATGAGAAATTATTATGAGATATAAATTTAAATTGTAATTAAAATTAATTAATAGTATGATTTATGTTTAATTTTATAATTTGTGATTTCTTTGATTATATTTCTTTATATGCACATTACATTTTTGATATTTTAATTTTGATTTTTATATTTTGTCACGTCCTCTTTTTATAAAAAAAAGGAAAATAAAAAAAGAAAAGAAAAATAGAAAATACTAAAACGTGGGGCGCACATTGAACAAAAAAAAAAAAAAAAAAAAAAAGGAAAGAAAGCAAAAAGAAAAGAAAAAAAGTGGTAGGCGGCGAGGCGCAAATATTTTAAGAAAAGCGAGGTTGTTTTTGTTTGGGTAACTTTTGCATTTTGCAGGAGGCAAAGCTGGAGTTGTTCTCTTTTGACCTTGGACAGCTATTCGCATGATAAAGTTACATATAGGCTTATAGCGGACACTATCGCATGAAAACTCTGCAGGAGCACTTGTTTCTTCCATGTGGAGAGCAACATGGCAGCTTACACGCATTGCGGCATTGGCAGATAAAGCAGTTTTTTTGGGGCTTCAACACGCAACGCAGTAGCGGCTCAAAGCAGTCCTTTTAGGCCTGGTTTATTTTACGAGAATGAAAATAAAACTTAAAATATATTTTAAATTTATTATTATATTTTTTTAAATTCTTAAATAAAATATAATATAAAATTCAAATTTTCAAATTTCATAATACGTTTTTTAAATTTCAAAATAGAACTAATGTTAAAAAAATATATTACAGTAATATTTCATTCTTTTTTTAATTATTATTTTATATCTTCTCATCTTGTCTTTAAAAACAAATCAAACCTTAGTTATTGATCCTTAAAAGTACCAAATTCTGGCTAATTTAAGTATTAGACAGTCTCTGACTTTCAAAGTTGTGCACCCCTCATCTTCCTAGTCTACATCGTTTCTATTAGGGGTGTGCTTCGACTCTAATGGAGTTGAAATGGTGATTTCCAACCTCCGACTCCAGAATTGGAGAATTTTTTTTCCTCCAATTCCAACTCTGACGGGCGTCAGAATCCTAACTCCGATTGGAGTTTTCGAAATTCTCGGAGTCGAAGTCGAAATGTCGAAGGATATTTCCAAAATATTAATTACCCACACAAAATTATAACCAAATCGAAATATCAAACCAGCAACAATCAAAAACCAAACCAAACCAAATCGAGAGAAATGAAAAGAAAACAAACATCTATCAACGATTTGGGATTTTCACTAGGAAATATCAAACTATTTCAACAAAAAATAAAACCAAGCCAAACCACCAATAACACAAGGAAATTTTGCGATTTGCGAAGAAGGAAAACTCCAGCTCTATGGTTTCATGGCTCGTGTGATCATCTCCGCCAGTTGCGACTCCGAGCCGTGACCATCTCTACAAGTTACAACCGTGACCATCTCTAGGAGTTGTGATTGCGATCTGCGACCAACTCCGCGATGTCAATCTGCGACCATCTCCGTGACCAACATGCTGAAAGGGGAAGGGTGGATGGAAAATATGGAGGGGAAGAGAGAAGAGCACCGGTTGAAAATGCTTAGGGTTAGGTTGAATGAGTTTAAGAGATGAATATATAGGTTTTAAAAACGGCGTCGTTTTATGCTTTTCTAAAAGGAAAAAAAATTGCAAAACGTGAACTGGCTAGGACTCGAATACTAGATCTAAAGGTAACAAACCAAAACTTTAACCATTAGACCACTTGGTCATACCATGATTTTATTATAATATATTATATATAAGATATAAATAGCCAGAAGTCGGAGTTGGAGTTCAGAACTATCACAGCCTCCAGATTCGACTCCGACTCCAACTTTTGAAACTTCCGACTCCATCAGAGTCGGAGGTTGGTCGAAGGTCGGACGGAAGTCGGAGGGCGGAGGTTTTGCACACCCCTAGTTTTTACAAATCAAATCCAAAATACTTGAGCTCTAGAGACTCCGATCCACAAGTGTGTAAAACATTAAGTTAACAATAATTATGAAACATAATTACAACTTAAATATACTTTTAATTACAACTTAAATATACTTTAGTTGTGCGCACTTATAATTTGTGCTTATCATGTTTCACCTAATTTATATAAGATTTTTAAATAAAGAGATATAGTGATGGAGCAAAGTTTTGAATTTCATTCCTGTTGAAAAACTATAATAGAATATTTTGATATTGATACGTTTTGATATATATACATAGATATATATATCAATATATGAAAGAATTTTAATCAAGTCGAGCTAACGATTCAACTCGAGTATAAATGAGCGGGCCTTAACAAGTATTAGTCAAGTCAAGTCGTGTTTTATTGAAAATACGCATTTATTAATCGAGCGAGTATTTACTTTCACGAGTAATTTTTTTTTTTGATGTGTTGAATTTGATTCAAATTCAATCGAGCAAGTAACGAGCATGTTATTAAATAGACTGGCTTGATTACGGGCCCTAAATTAATACAAACCAGTAACTTATCCTGTGCTGATTATTATTATTCGAAACAGAACAGATTTCAAAACCTTCGATATCTCTTATAACTCCATAAATAGAAGGAAGAAAAAATGATACTTAACAAGAAAGTACCGATTTAATTAAAATCTACATTAGAAATTTAGAATTAAAATCCGTGGTGCGAGTCCAAAACATGACCATAAAAAGAGAAAATGATCCAAATCAGACTGACCTATTTATTTCCAAACAACATATACCAATTAGATAACGCCACGTAGAGCCCACATTTAGCTATTGAAGTGCTGCATATTAAAGAATTTTACTACAATTCAGACAATGACGGCTTTCGTTTCACTCCTCCCTTTCTCTTTATCTCTCTCCCTCTCCCTCGAAGAACAATCTTAATTTTTGTGATTTCGAACTTCGAAAAACATTTAGAAACTTAAAACTCAGGATTCAGATAATAAAAATAGTGATAATATATGACAAATTTGGTAGCAAAAACCCAAAAATCCAAACTTGAAAAAGCAAAATCCACGAGGAGGTAGAGGAAGAGGAAAAAAAGAGGAGAACAGAGCAAAAAACGAGGAATCTTAATGTGTAATCGATGCTTTACAGTTGGTCGGTATACAAATTGAATGCCATAAATGTCTATTGATGTACAGTCCAATAATTTTGGTGAAAACCACAGCGAATTGCTTGTGGTGCAGGAGTCTTAATGTGTAATCGATGCTTTACAGTTGGTCGGTATACAAATTGAATGCCATAAATGTCTATTGCTGTACAGTCCATATATAAGTCAAATTGAATGCCATAATTTTAGCTGGTGTAAACATAATTGTAGCTGGTGTCATTCTGTCATAAGTGTACAAATTATGTTTGAGGTACTTCAAAATAAATGTCGTGTGATCACTTCTATCCAAATCCAGTTATTGGCCATGCCTGTGACGTCAAATTTTGATCACTTTATATTACAAAATGACTTTTGAAGAATTTGATTCCATGTTACCAGAAAATGTTGTTATTTATTAGTTTTAGAAAGCTTTAATCATATCATTAACAGATACTTTTAGAATATAAGCCGAAATATGATTTGGCGATCCAAGAAAAAGGAAAGTTATTTTCATAGTGTTGCAAACTTGCAAGATATTAATGTTGGAGGATAGAAAATGTGAAGGAAGATATCATAAAGTGCTGTGTTAATATTTTTGAAAAATCTCACAACTCAAAAACATGAAGATCCTCTTCGATACGGGAAAAGTTTAAGATGATCTCTCCCCATCTTCGAGTTAAAACATTATTTGAATTTTATTTTTTAATGTTATTTTTATTTGCAAACTTGAAAATTTTGTATTATTTTTTATGTTTTATTTGGGAGTTTGAAAAAATTATAATGATTAGATATAATTAGGTGAAAAAATTAGGATAAAAAATTAGAGTTCGATAAATAAAAAGTATTTTGTATTTAAATGATGTTTGGGAATGAAATATTTGAAAATATCTTAGAATAACTGAAAACACTTGCGTTTCCAAACTAGCCCTTACTCATCTACAAGAATTTCATTGGGTTTTTACTTACCTTATACATATATATATATATATATATAATATTAAAAAAATCTATTTATAAATCGGTGTGTAAAAGCACACCCTTGATCATGTCATTGACGTAGCAAAACTTGATCTATAAGAGAAATTTATAAAAATAAAAATATCTTACAAATTAAATCATGTCATGTCAATGGTGTAAAGAGTGTGTTCTCCATATTTGAAGAGTTACATTTTTTTTTTAAATGGGTTTCTTAAACATTTTTTAATAGTATTTTTATGTAGTATTTTTAACAGTCCAATATTTGAAGAATTGGAATGCTTCAGTTTTTGTTGATATTTTTCAGAAGCTATCTGAGTTAAGGGATACTATTTTGCCTGGATCAGCGTTACCATCATCAAACTCAGAGGCTAATTTAAGTCATTTGCAGAAGTTAGAACCTGAGTATGATCAAATTTTACTTCAACAAGAAATTTTTTTCAAACAAAAGACTAGAATTATAGCATCTCAAAGAAAGGATAGAAATTCGAGATTTGTTCATGATTAAATGCTTTTCTACCAATCATGGTGATATACCATATGCTGCAGTTAGCTTGTTTCAAATTCATTTAGGCTCAGAGAACATCTCATGTTGCTTTAAAATTATACAAGTTATTCCACACTTGGTTAATGATGATAACAATTTGTACACATTGAGGCCACCCACTTCGGAAGGAGTATTTGTTGACTCCATTCTAGCTAATTCAACATTTGGACGAGATTGATTCTCATCTGTATTTTTCTCTAGTTGCTGGGACATTGTTAGAAATTATGTATGGGATGTTGTATTGGCTTTCTTTACGAGGTTTCCTCATCCTAATTCTTTCTTGCATTCATTCATTACATTACTCCATAAAGTTGATGAACCAATTACTTTTGTTGATTTTCAGCCAACAAGCTTATGCCAAGTTTTATACAAAATAAATTTTGAGATTCTTACAAGGCTTGACTCTTTATTGCCTAGACTTGTCTCTCCTCAACAGGGAGCTCTTGTTGAGGGAAAATAACTTTGATTATGGTTATATTATATTCCATTCCAATGCATATTCTTTCTGTAATATGCCCTCCCAAAGAGGTACTAGATTAGTTCAGCAAGATTTTGCATCTTTTTTTCGTGGGGAATGTGAAGGACATTTAAAAAATGGGTATCCTAGGCTAAGATACTGGTGGCATGGAAATGGTGGCATGGACATAAGGAATTTATATGTTGTAAAAGCTTTGCAATGCAACCTTGCTTGGAATCTCGTAAATTTGACCTCTCTTTCGGTAGTTTATGTGAGATAGAAGCATCTCTCCAGTAACAATGGCGAGAGTAAGGGAGAAATTCTAGAAAAAAGCTAGGAGGCGAGACTCAAGAGTCAAGCGGGACTTAGGGCAGAAGGCATCGAAAGCATGAAGGGGGAGGGAGGGCTGAAGGTTTATATAAGGCAAAGTGAAAATGGTGATATTGTCATTAGCAAAACAACACTGTTGAGTATAGGGTTATTAAAAATACCCAAGGATCAAAACGACAATCTTTTGATACCCTGATTATTTTGTAAATAACATATATTATTGATATATATAATATTTAACATATAAGATTATTATATATATTACAAACGGGGCAAGGCAGGGGTCATCCCTTCGCCTCTGCTGTAGAGGCCACATACAGGGCGGTGCCTCACTACAAGAAATAAGACTTTCTGCGATGCAAATTTTCGTCACGAAAAGTAGCAAACATCGCTACCTCTTTTCTTGGCGATTTTTACCTGGCTGTATGTTCACCGGTATTATTCATTCACTTTTGATGTACCGATTGGGTATAGAAGTGTACCTGGATTCATTATTGGAACGAAATACTTTAGCAAAGAAACATAGGAGTAACTTGATGTAGATAAAACTAGCAAGATATCCTTTCCTAGATGTCTCCAACAGAGGCTTAGTGACCTATTAAAGGGGTCATTGCTCATTTAACTCCCGATTAAATGTCATCTAGTTATTTCATATTTAGAACAACTATAATTATGGCCCATTTGCAAGTGAGTGAACAAGTATGTGGATGTTGGCAAAATCCTTAGTCACGGACTCAGCAACTTCCAACCAAAAGCCTTGAGAAAAGCTTTTTAGTAACATATTGGTACCAAATTATATGAAGAGCTAAAACTCACAAGATGGCTGGCTTTTGTTGCTTATTTTCAATAGTTTTTCATACAAAGAAATAACTTTGGTTGAGCAAAAGATGCAAATTATGGGGATGAGAACTTTCTGCAATACCATGGACATGTAGCAACTTTAGTACATTAATGCTCTTAAACATCTCTCATTTAACCACAATTTCAACTACATAAATCAAGCATACTAGAGTTGAAGAAAACTTGAGAAGAAACCTAATTTTTTTTGTGAAAGCATAGCGTAAACAGAAAAAGTAGCTTTCGATAAACTAGAAAATTCTAATCAAACCTACTAGTTTGAATAAAAACCTTGGTTGCTTAATTAGACTATTAATCTTAAAGAAAAGTGTTAAAAAAAACATTCTTATCTCCATTATATTAACACATATAAATAAAGGGTTAAAGATAGGCAATTTTGTTTTGATAAGTAAAAATATATTAATACGTGAAATGGTCGGAGCCATATACAAGGTTTTCATGGCCTATGAAATGGGTGCATTTATTACAAAGAAATCATGAAGATCCATGCCATTGAATTCTGCAATGGACCATCTACACAAAGTTCTATAAAACAAAACAATAAGCTCTTATACGATCTTTCTATCTTTAAACTTCGCTCATTACATTCCTGCCATAAACACCACATAATACAAATGGGCATCATCTTCAAACAGCCTTGATCTAATGCATACCTCGAATCAAAGACCAACACGCCAAAGCATCCACCACAGATTCTGGCATGAATCAAGCTAGATTTAGTCAACTGAAAACCTTATCCCAAAAAACCCTAGCTAGCTCGCAATGTAAGAAAAGATCATTCACTGACTCTCCCCCCTTTTGACACATGCAGCACTAGTCTGCTATGATGATCCTCATTTTCCTCAAGTTCTCCGTAATGAGAATCTTGCCTAGTACTACTGTCCACACAAAGAAAGCCGCTTTTGGGAGTGCCTTATGATGCCAAATCTTCATCCACGGAAATTCGTTGACCAGGACCTATGTGAGAACTTTATAGAAGGATCGAACCATGAAACTGCCTGTCCTTGCAGGGATCCAACCCAGGCTATCTTCAATCTGAAAGTTTGGATGCAGAGATTATATGAGTTTATAGAAATCCATAAAACTAGACAACTCCTAGTCTTACACCGCTCGATTGAAGTTGATGTTCCATTGAATCTACCCCTTATTTAAACCTAAAACCTTTGCTACGCGATATCCTTAACACTTACCATCTAAAAAGAGGATGAAAACAAATCCCTAAGTGCCCCAACTCCGCACTATACATCTTTCTAGAATATAATTTTTGTGCCAGCACCCAATTGAAATCTTGTTTGCCGATGAAAGACCTCACACCCGCTCCTTATGTTTTTCCCCACCCCCATCCCACTAGCCTCGCTAACTTTATTTGTACACCCCCCCCCCCCAAAAAAAAAAACAAAATCTCCATATTTGTGGTCAATCATCACTTTCCAAAGGGCTTTAGGCTTTGGGTGGTATCTCCACAACCACTTGCCCAATTGAAACTCCTCAGGTTACGGATACCCAAACCGCCATTCGCAATAGGAAGGCAAACCATCTCCCACTTGACAAGGTAAAACTTGAACTCCTTCCCTAATCCCCCCATAAAAAGTCACGTTGCAGGTTTTTCTAGGCAACCAACCACACTAGCCGGTATAGGGAATAGAGATAAGAAGTATGTGGTTAAATTGGATAGGGTGGTCTTAATCAAAGTGACTTGGCCCCCTTTCAAGCATACCAAAAGTATTTACAATCAATCAATCTCAAGCGAAGAACAACAATACTAATACTCAAGTTGTTTATCGACATGCTTAATTTGCTCTTATAAAGGAAACACAAAAGCACAAATTAGGACCATTATTCAACAATACAATTTAACCTTCAATGATTTAAATGAAGTACAATTTTCCTTCCAACAAGGCATTGGCCATACCCCAAATAGTATACATTTTTCTGCTTCCCTAAAGAAATCAAATTTTCAGATACGTGGAGAACATTGATAGGATCATTATACTTGAAAAATAATGATAATAATTGAAAAGAAACAATGAAAACTGAAAAATACTTGTCCAAACGCAAATACAAAACTATTGAATCCAGCCAAACAATTTTCAACAATGGTCCTACAAGCTCGAACATATCTTACTGATAATAAAATAGAAATATTTAGCATTCAACACCAACAGCAGATTAAAAGGTTTGTGTGGAGAGCTAAAAAACAAAGAGGGTCGAGGTTGTGTGTGCGTGAGTAAACCAGAATAGGGAGGGCGAGATCAGAGAGTGGGAGGGTTGAGAAAAAACTTATCAATTGAAGAGAATCATTGGAGATGACAGTACTCTTGTCTGATTTGTTTTAATAGATAAAATGATATAAAAGTTAAAAATTGAATAAAATTATTATAATATATATTTTTATTATTAGTTTTGTTTTAAGATTTTAAAAAATTATTTTATAATTTTAAAAAAAATTGAATTGTTTATTTTACTTTATATAAAAATTTGAAATAATAATAATAATAATATGAGATGAGATAAGAGTATTTATAAAAGTAAACTAAGCCTTAATTTCCTACCATCAAGGTAGAAAGCTAGTTTTGTTTTTAAATTTTCTAAACTAGAATTAAAAGAAAATGATTAAAATTAGTAACTTGTTAAAATAGTATTCAATTAGATTTTTGGAAACCACCAACTTTATGGTTTCGCACTTCTCTTCTTTGCGTGGGTTTTTGAAGATGAAAGGAGGAAGATTTGGTAGCTAAAGAGTTTGGTCTGAAGAAGTCACTGATTTCGTTAGAGAAGATGAAGGGTGCGAGAAGATGAAGGGTGCAAGGGTAAATGTGAAATGAGAGAGAATGCAAGAGAGAGGGGAAAAAGAATAAAAAATATGCCACCCTTTTATCTTTGTCGCCCGAGCCTTTTATTTCCCAGCTAGATGATTTCACCTCTTTAATTTTAATGGACCTTGGGCCTTAAGACCATCCGCTAGTGTTTTTTTAAGGGTATTGGGCCTTGTTCTTAAAATGAATTTGCTGGACTTAATTGTTTATTAAATTGTTAAGCCTGATCTTATATTATTCCAGAAATTTCATGTGGTTTAATTGGACTGTTTTCTTATATTGGGCTTAATATTAGTATTGCATAAATTTTGTTTTCTTATGGCTTTTAAATTAGACTATAGTTTTACTTGATTAAATATGAGCCCTGCCCTTATTTTTCTTCAGAATACATCTAAAGGGGCTTCAAAGCGTATCTTCAAGTATTTTTAACGTATTCTTCCTATGCTTTCTAGCCTATTATTTTAGTTTATATCTCAATTGACTTTTACCTAGAAAGTTTATAAAAATTATTAAGTGATATTAAGAATTGTGTTCTAAGTTTTGTTTTAATATTATATAATAGTCTTTGAATAATTTAATGTTTATTAAATTATTTTGGTGTGATGATTTTAAATATTAGAAACCTCACAACATGGTTTCTGGAAAGTTAGTAACGCTAGTGCCTTGTATAGGTCACGAGCCACGCCTTTAAAATCAAAAAGCACTACTAAGAAGTAATTAGTATGATCATACAATTTATATGAGTACTGTAAATATTAGAATTGTTAATGAAAATACGATCTTGTTTACGCTATATTACGAGCCAAGTCAAGATCAGATTCGTATCACGACCTTTGAGGAATTATGATAATATATATGCTTGTATATGTGGATTGAATGATTGATGAATTTAATGAATGTTATGTTCATGTAATATTTAAGTCAAGTATGCTATGTAATAAAATAACTAGATCATATATGTCATGTTCATGTAGTACTTAGACCGTGTATGCCATGTTCATGTAGTACATAGATCATGCATGCCATAGAATGTTATAAAATGTTTAGATCATGATATGTTATGCCATGTTATGCTATGCCATGTACGAAAACATGCCATGCTATACCACGTCATGCTATATCATACAGAAGTAGATGCCATTTCATGTATAAGAAAATACCATATTATGTTATGTTATGCTATCTCATGCATGTTCTTGTACATCTTGTACAAGAACATGCCATGTTATGCTATCTCATGCACAAGAAATTGTCACGTTATGCGATACTATGCCACGAAGAGACATGTTATGTACAAGTAAAAGTCATGCTAGAAGGATTAATCAAATTCAATAAATTCTCATGCATTAAGAAAGATAATAAGTTTCAAGGTGACACGGACCCAAACGTGTTCACCTCACTGACCCAAGCGTGTTTCACTTTATGTTCAGATAAAGTGAAACATGGACTCAAGCGTATTTCACGTCATGTTCAGACAACTAAGGTGAAATACAGACTCAAGCATATTTTACAGTGATCATGTTCAGACAAGTCAGGTGAAATACGGACTCAAATGTATTTTAAAGTGAAACATGGATTCAAACATGTTTTACTTCATGTTCAAACAAGTTAGGTGAAATATGGACTCAATCATATTTCATAATAAAACACGGATTCGAGCGTGTTTCAGTTCATATTCAGACAAGTTATGGGATGCCACGGACTCAAAAGTGGTTCACCATATAATAAGTTAACGACAATATAAACATATTAATCATGCATTATAGTTACATGATTGTCATGATTATGTATGCTCCCGCTCATGTTTAAAGATGTATAAATATGCCTTTGTGAGTCCATGTTGTGTGGAGTCTTCAAAGATTAAGTCCATATTATGTTTGGTTATATTTTTAAGGTATGATGTACTATTATTGAGTATTCGACTCATTTTGTTTGTTTTTGTGTTTTTCCTATGTTTATTTATCATAGATGAGAATTATGATAACGTTGAGCTGGATGGCCAAGATGTAGATTTAGTACAAATAGGCTTAGAAGGCATTAAACATTTTCACACGCAAGAATAATTTAGAATTCTCAATTTATATTTCAGTTTATATATGTTTCAAAAACAGTTTTGTTCAATTTAAGATTTTCAATAAATGAGATATTTTAGGAACTGAATCTCTTTACCTGATTTATGTTTTGCAAATTTAGTAATATCTCTATCCTACAAAAAATGGGTGTTACAAAAACCAATCGTACTGCCACTCTCCATGGGTGAATATAAAAAAGTAGGGAGTGTGATAAATCAAGCCCAGGACACAGGATTTTTTTATACTGGAGCAATCTTCCCTTTTTCAGATGCTTCTAAGGAAGATGCCCGGAAAGCATTAAGTAGTTTCTTCTTAGGTTCCCGGGGAAAAAAGTGCAGTCAAGCAGCAGCCTTCATTAATGAAAATTTATTGGAAAATTCCACAATCGTGAACTCGAGTACAGAATCAATTGATTGTCTGAGACTCTGAATTTGCGGAGGAGAGGGTGAGAAGAAAATATTACTAACGTATTATTCCGCATGCTGCCACCGGAATGTGGCCAAGGATTGTCATTAATTTGATATGTTGAAATGTGGCCCCAACTCTAATTGCCAACTCAATCCACCTGATTTTTACTCCCATAAAGGAAAAACATAACGACGTCCCTCCAAATCGAATAAAAAATATTTCTCTAAACTAAGCAAAATCAGTTCATTCTTACTGGTTTAAAAGAATTTTAGTGGGTTTTAAGGTTTTAAATTCCTATATTATATATATATATACACGCACATATATTGTTTAAATGTATTTTCGGTCTAATTTTTGTTGATAAAATTTTTTATTCTATTTCATTCGGACTTTTAAAATTTCTCATATTGTTTATTGAAATTCCAATTAATGTTTATAAAATGATAGATCAATAGCTCTACTTAGGGGTGTAAATGGTCCAGTCCGGTCCGGTCCAATCTGAAAAAAATGTGGACCAGTTCTATTGGATCCAAAAATTTTCCTACACTGGACCGGACCGAATCCTATTCGGTCCATACCGGTCCGGTTCAATTTGATCTAAAAGCGGTCCGGTCCGGTCTATGGATACCCCATATGATTTAATGGGCTAAATTTAATCCAAAATCTTGCAATAATTAAATATACTTTTTTTGCTTAAGTTTATAAATTATTAAATATATACTTGTACTACTTTCATAAAAAAATAATCGTCTTTGCCAATTATCAATTTCTAATCTCATTTAAATATTAAACAAAATATATAGTTATAAATTATAGTATATAGACTTAATACTTATACTATAAGTTATAACTAATATTCTATTTTATATATAACCCATAAGTTGATTAGTTAATTTAATCATCATAAGTCATATCAATTAATCAATGATATTAATCATCATTGATCATACTTCATACTTCATACTTCATACTTCATACTTCATACTTCATATATAGTTAAAAATAACATCAATAATTACATTTAAAATTGTTACATGTAATCATAAGAACAATAATTATTAATTAGTTAATAGTGATTTAGTGCTACATCATAGGTTGGTTAACTATAACTAATAATACTATTACATAATTTACATTAGTATATTATAATTTTATATGTTAATGAATAGTTATAAATTATTAATAATAAATTAAATAATAATAATACACTTATTACTTATACAAATATGCAAATGATACACTGCCATATATAATTTAATATATTACTGATACTCTATATACAAATATGCAAATGATACACTACCATGCAACCCACAAACTAATTTGAGAGACCTTCCTTGGAAGCCCACCATAGGGAACATGGCATAAAGCCAACTGGGATGCAGTAGTATCCATGAAACAAGGCAGAATTGGAGTAGGGGTCATTATCCGAAACAACCAAGGCCAAGTGATGGGAGCATTAAGGGCTAACAGAGCCTACTAGGGAGGGGTCTTCGAAGCCGAAGCTTTTGGTCTCCTCTTAGCAGCTACCTTTAGAAAGGAACTGGGCCTAAAGCAAATCATTTTTTAAGGGGATTCCAAGTTGATTTTTGATCAATTGAAGAAATAGGCACTCAACTGGAGTCTCAGAGGTTTTTTGGTTAAAAATGCCAGAAATGTTTTAGTAGGTCATTGCATTTGGGATCTCATGCATTTTGCGAAGCAAATCAAGTAGCCCACACACTTCTAAAATTGTTTTTAATATTTCAGAGGATATTTATGATATTGAAAAATGCCCTTTGAGTATTCAATCAATTGTAAATTATGAACTTTCTTAATGGATTAATAAGATTAGTATCCATTTCAAATATATATATATATATATATATATATAGTTTACTTCATGTACATGTCTCCTATTTGAAATCATTAAACTGAAAAAAAAAAAATTAATCCAACGTTGATAGAGGGTTTGCCTCGTGATAAAAGTGGTTACAATGATTAGATCTAAAAAATCTTTACACAAAATAAGTTAAGGTATCTTTTGCAAGGTCATACGGTTTTGCCTGGGTTGAAAGGTTTGTGGTCATATACGTGATTTTCTTTTGGTTAAATGATTTATGAATGATAAAATAATTTTCAATTAAGATATTTTTAAAATTTTGGAAAATAAGAGAATAAAATTTGAATAAAAAATATATAAAGTTAAAATATTGTTATAATATTATTTTTATTTTAAAATTAAAAACATTTGTATGGGTTTTTGTGTTTTAATTTGAATTTAAAAAAAAAATATGATGATTAGATGAAAATATTGAAAATAAAATTATAATAAATTTTAAGGTGAGATATGATAGTTTATGTTCCCAACAAGTCCTAATCCACAGTAAAATTCATTTATGACCCCTCATTTTTATTCATAATCCACCCCCCCGCCCAAATATATATATATATATATATATATATATAATTTTTTCATTTTACTATACATAAAAAATGTCCCTTTCTAATTAAATTAAACAATAAATTATTAACATTTAATCCAATTTTTTATTATACACGATTGGGTTTTTTAATACAGAATCTAAAGTGAAAATATCATAAAAATTATTTATGATTGATGATTTATATAAAACTTAGTAGAGATGATTTATCGTTTAAACTTCATTGAGTAGGAAAAATTTTATTTAAAATCTCATTTGATAATATCTACGGAGGGAACAATTTATAAATATTTCATATTTACAAAAATAATAATGAATGAATATTAATCTTTGAAATAAACATTAAAATATGTTTTTATGTTATTTATAAATTATAAAGAATTAATTTTATATATGTTTTATGATTTTGTAATAATTTTTATATTTTACACAAACATTTCATATGATAGAAAAATTGACCACCCAAAAAAATTGTTGGTTCCACCAATAATTATATATCATGAGATCAATAAAATTATAAAAATTACTTCAATTATTAAATTTTTTTTTACACCTTTCTAGTTTCTATAGACGTTGACTTGCAAATCAAAAGACTTGGAGAATTAAATGGATTAAAAAAGGTTGTTGCGAACGAGAAATAATATACCTTCACATCCACCGAGAAGGTAAGGATTTCTCTTGTGCTATTTGCAATTCCATGATCATCATCAAGATCTCTCTCTTTCTATGTAACACCCGGGCCCAAGCCCGCTACCCAGGCCCAAACCCATTTCTGCCTTAGCCCCGGAACGGCGTCATTTTGCACCAGGTATTTTGATTTCACTACTTCCCTTTCTGTTTCCTTTTCTTTCTTTTCTTTTCTTTCCTCTGCTTCCCCTGACGGTTTTCCCTCCCCTGTTTTCGCGGCTCTCCGCTTCTCTCGCACCAAACAACGTTTTCAGTGGTTATTTGTTCCAGATGAAAATCTCTCTCTCTCTCTACGATGGTTATTCTCGATTTTGGGGACCCCTGTTTCCGCTGATTCCTCCTCAGTTTTGTTCATCTACAAATCTCACCGGTAAGCTCTCTAAACATCACTTTCTTTTCGGTTTCTCCACCGGGTATTGGCGCGATTTTGGAGTTATATTTTGTTTTCCTTATTTTTGTTTTGCTGAAGATCTGGTGGGCGTGGTTTCCAGTGGGTGAGTCTAGCTCAGAGAAGCAAGAACTCAATCCCTTTTTGCCCTGTCTTTCATGCGTTTGGTTGCTCTGTTTTCGTGCAAGTTACTTGCCCCTATTTTCATTCGGTTTGTCACCCTGTTTCGTGCGGCTTGCTCTTCCTTTCAGGTAAGACTTATGGAACCCGAACGAACGTTTATCTTGCATGAACTTCTTTGAAAATCCCCCTAGTTACTGGGCTTAATTTTTGATTGAATTAATTGTTGAAATGTTTCAGATTTTGCTGCCATTTTCCTTGTTGTCCTGTGTTGTTCTAGTTATGAAATGGAGACGGTTTGGAGTTGGTTCATGATAGATGAAATTAATGAGTTGTTGCTGATTTTTTTTTTTGGTATGGAAAATGGTTTGCGGAACGTATATAACACTATAATTGTTGGGCTGCTTATTAGTTCCGGAAGTGTGATTTTTTGGAAGGGATTGCATGATGTGTTGTTGCTGGGTTGGTTTTGAAGTTGTATGGAGCGTGCTGGTTTGTTGCTTTGTTTGTTGGAACTATTTGTAAGGTTTTAATTTTCAGTCGTGTTGAGTTATAAGTACTTTGGAAGGGGATGAATGATGTTCCTATGGTTGGGTTGGCTTTATCAGAGTGATGCTTGAGATGATTCGGTAGTGGGCTTGAATGATTGTTTTTGTTGGAGGCATATTTAATGCTATTAAATAATTTTGGGTGGCTAGTTGCTTGGGCAATTGTTTGCTAGAAATTATAAGCAACGTAGTTAGCTTATAATTTTTCACATTCAAGCCTTCGGGGTGGTCATTAACATAAAGGAAATTATTTTTATGAATAGGTGACGAGAATCTTAGAGATCGGACTCAAAACTTTGACTATACGCTTCAGGAGTCAGGTAAGCGGGGTTTCTATACTAGATTTATATAAAATGAAAAAAATGACTTGAGGTTGGTTTTATAAAATTGTGCATGATATGTTTTCAAAAGATAAACGTGAAAACAACCTCAGTACATATATTTTCTGCATCCCCTCATGAAATTTATATATAGAGAAAAATTTCTCTTTGACATGAAATGTGTAGACATGGGCAATATTTGACATGTTTCTAGGATATGCATATGGGCGAACATGGATTTTATTGTTTTCTTATACATGTGAAGTAAAGTGTTTTGATATGTTATATTCATGGAAAATCTTTGGCATGCTTATCTATTTGTCTTGGTTTTTGGATATGGTTCTGATATAAGAATATGGATTCACGTGATATGGTTGGTACCACCATGATATGATATGATAGGAGTGCAATCACTTTGGAAATAAAGTGATCTTTTATGTATTTCTTTCCTGTGTGTACACTCGGGGCTCCGAGAACGAATAAGGGAAAGTCTCACAATATGATACCGCCTGGTTTGGCCACTGGGAATAGCACAACCCTACCGCGGGAGTTAAACATGGCACATGTTCTGGAATGTTGATAAGATGAGATGTGACAGTTATTTGTGCCAAAGGGTTTTGTTTGAAAAGTTACTTTAGGAAAAATATATGTTCGTTCAGCTTTTCGCTTGATGATATATTTTGGAGCTATTATTTATAAATAAAAATTTTACGTTTTCTTGCATAAGAAGTTTTTGTCTAAAATGCTCATGCTTTACACACTAGTAAAGGTGTTTTGCTTACTGAGTTGTGGATAAACTCACCCCCTTATTTCAAATATTTTTCAGATGAGGTAGAGGTCTCGACTTAGGACCAAGACTAGTATGTTGGGACAGACTAAGCTGTTACCCTTTGGTTGAAGTGAAGACTGTATTTAATGATTTGATGTTACGTTATTTAGCATTATTAAATTCAAGTGTTAGTAGAATATTTTTATTCTTGTGATGGGAAGATTGTGGACCATATGTGATGGTATTACTTTAAATTTATGAATTCTGTGGATATATTTATGATTGGATTGTCTGGATTTGGAGATGGATAATTATTTGTGGATTTCAGAAAAATATTTAGAAATAATATTAGCAGATGAAAACAAGTCACATCAGGCAGGTAGGTTGGATTTCAGGACTCCCTACGAGTACGGGGTGTCACAGTTAGTATCAGAGCGAAGGTTTAAGGTTCTGCAGACTCTATGCAGTAAAGTTCTAGGGATTTGAGGTTTTGTAGACGATAGTTCGTATGAGAGTATAGAACATAGAATGGTTCTAGGAGATGGTTATTTGGATTAAATTGCGATAAGGAGATGACCTAAAGAAATATTGTTATGAGCTGTTGAGGTTTTAGAACTCTCCGACTTTAGGAATCATTTGAGGTGTAAAATTTTATAGGCTTGTGAGCTGATTTTGTATTGTTGGAGATTGAAGGACTAGGTTTCTGAATTTTTATGATTTTACTTGTGGTGGATACCTCACTCATGTTGGGGAGATTATATACTATTGTTTTGGCTACTATGACTACCCGTTGATATTTATATAGCTTTTTGTATATGTGCTTTTAATGAACGATTTGAATGCAGCAGCGCATCAGTTAATAAATGATCTTGCGCAAAATTCATCTGGTCGTCACCGCACCACGAGTGAAAGGAGTTGCACCGTGGAAGATTTCAACAAGTTGTATCCCACATCTTTTGATGGGAGAGGCGACCCGATATTGGCGGAAGATTGGCTACAGGATATTGAGGAGATATTTCGAGTCTTACCTTGCACGGATGAACAAAAGGTGGCGTTTGCTACATTCAAGCTGACCGGGGAAGCAAAAAGATGGTGGATCTCTGAAAGGACCATAAGGGAAGTTGAAAAGAAGGAAATAAAAAGTTGGTCACAGTTCAAAGAAGTTTTCTTAGAGCGTTTCTTCCCAGTCTCAGTGAAAGAGGATAAAGCTATGGAGTTCGCCACTTTAGTCCAGGGGGCGATGTCAGTACACCAATATGCAGCCAAATTTACTGAGTTGGCACGCTTTGCAGCATATCTGATTCCAGATGAAAAGAAGAAGTGTCGCAAATTTGAACAAGGGCTGAACGAGAAGCTTTACGAACGAGTGATGGGCATCCAATTGAAAATTTTCACAGAATTGGTGAACAAGGCTACCTTGTTTGAAAGATGCTTCCAAAGAAGTACCACCTTACTTGATCAAAGGAAGAGGTCCACCCCATCTAGATATAATATAAGCAACAATCAAGGACAGTGGAAGAAGAGAAATTAAGGGGGTAATTCAAGCAAGAGGCCAATTCAGAGTGATCAACAGCCTTATCACTGTAAAACTTGTGACCGTGTTCACACAGGAAAGTGCAGGAAAGAGTTAGGCTTATGTTATCGGTGAGGCAAGTCAGGCCACTACCTCAGGGATTGCTCGCTTAGTTTGGGCAGCAATAAACCCGCCTCACTACCACCCACACCCAGGACCAGAGGGGCGCCATGAAATAATACCCAACGCCCTACTGCACCTGCTCGGGTTTTCGTATTGACACCAGGAGAGGCTGAAGGCAGGGAGGATGTGATCACATGTATTATTCCTTACTTTTCTTTTAGGAATAACTTAGTAACTATTGTGGATGTTAAATCAAAGGGTACTTTGTGTGTGATCACAGGCATTCTTTCTTTGTTTTCTAATCATGCTACCATACTGTTTGACTCTGGGGCAACACATTCCTTTATTCCCATCAATCATATCAGCAGCTCAGGTTAGGAAATTATTGCAAGATGGCTTTCAAGGATTTTTAGCTTGTGTGATAGATGTACCAAAGGAAGAGTTGAGTTTAGAAGAGATTCCTGTGGTGAGAGAATATCCGGAAGTGTTTTTAAAGACTTGTCTGGATTACCGCCCGACCGAAAAGTAGAATTTGCTATTGATCTTGTTCCAGGCACAGTACCTTTGTCCAAGGCTCCTTATAGAATGGCACAATCGCAGCTCACTGACTTAAAGAACAGTTACAAGATCTATTAGACAAGGGTTTTATCCGACCCAGTATGTCCCCATGGGGTGCTCTAGTTTTATTTGTAAAAAAGAAAGATGGGACAATGAGAATGTGTATCGACTATAGAGAACTCAACCGAGTAACTATCAAGAACAGATATCCTTTACCCTGTATAGAAGACCTTTTTGATCAACTATAGGGTGCGCAAGTTTTCTCAAAGATTGACCTTCGATCAGGGTATCATCAACTGAAGATCAAGGCTGAAGATGTATCCAAGACTACTTTTAGGACCAGATACGGCAACTACGAGTTTCTAGTCATGCCTTTTGGTTTGACTAATGCCCCAATGGTATTCATTGACTTAATTAACAGAGTATTTCATAGATTCTTGGATAAATTTGTGATCCTTTTTATTGATGACATCCTAATCTATTCTAAGAGCAAGAAGGAACATGAGTAACACTTGAGGCTAGTACTTGGAAAACTTAAGGAGGGAAAGTTGTTTGCTAAACTGAAGAAGTGTGAGTTTTGGCTGAATGTGGTTACATTTCTGGGGCATGTAGTTTCAAAATTTCAGTAGACCCCGGGAAAGTGGAAGCAGTAGTGAACTGGTCGGCACCGAAAAATGTACATGAGGTTAGGAGTTTCTTGGGATTGGCGGGATACTATAGCCAATTCATTGAGGGTTTCTCCCAGATAGCAGTTCCTCTCACCGCACTCACCAGGAAGAACAGCAAGTTTGAGTGGACAAAAATGTGAAGAAAGTTTTTAGACTTTGAAACAGAGACTAGTGACCGCCCCAGTTTTAACAGTTTCCACTGCGAGAAGTGGTTTTGTGGTATATAGTGATGCTTCAAGATTGGGTTTAGGGTGCGTATTAATGCAACACGGAAAAGTCATAGCCTATGCTTCACGGCAACTAAAGACACATGAACAAAATTACCCCACACATGATCTGGAGTTAGCAGCAGTTGTTTTTGCACTTAAGATTTGGAGGCATTATCTATATGGGGAAAAGTGCAAAATTTACACAGATCACAAAAGTTTGAAGTATTTCTTCACCCAGAAAGAATTAAATATGAGACAGAGAAGATGGCTCGAGTTAATAAAGGATTATGATTGTAATATCAATTATCACCCAGGCAAAGTGAACGTTGTAGCTGACGCTTTGAGTAGGAAATCAATGAGTTCAGCAGTAGCAGCCCTTACTACTCAACACTAGTTACTAATGGACTTAGAGAGGGCTGGTATTGAGGTCATCACCAATGATACAAGCGCTTTCGTGGCTAGTTTAATAGTGCAACCAGATTTGTTAGAGAGAATCAAAGCAGCTCAGAAAGTGGATTCAGCGTTGATAAAGCTAGTGAAGGAAGTTAAGAACGGGAACAAAGCCTATTTTAGCATTTCTGAAGATGGAGTTTTGAGGTTTAGAGACAGATTGTGTGTTTCGGCAGATGATGCACTGAAGAAGATAATTCTTGAGGAGGCACACCGCTCTTTATACACAGTCCATCTAGGGAGTACCAAGATGTATCAGGACTTGAGAGAGTCTTTTTGGTGGTACGGTATGAAGAGAGAAATTGCTAAGTTTGTAGAATAGTGCCTAACATGTCAACAGGTGAAAGCAGAGCATCAGAGACCAGCAGGGTTGTTACAGTCATTGCAAATTCCAAAATGGAAGTAGGAGCATATATCCATGGACTTTGTGACAGGTCTATCAAGAACTTTAAACGGACAAGATGCAATATGGGTAATTGTGGATCGCTTAACGAAAATTGCGCGTTTTGTGCCCATTAAAGTTTCTTATAAGTTGGAGAAACTAGTTGAGTTGTACATACAAGAGATTGTGAGATTGCATGGAATACCAGTGTCCATTGTATCAGATAGAGATTCTCGTTTCACTTCCAGATTTTGGTGAAGCTTACAAGAGGCAATGGGGACTAAGTTGAATTTCAGTACGACTTATCACCCTCAGACAAATGGACAATCAGAAAGGACTATTCAGTTTTTAGAAGACATGTTGAGAGCATGTGTGATGGACTTTAAGGGAACTTGGATACGACATTTACCATTAGTGGAATTCGCTTATAATAACAGTTTCCAAGCTAGGATTGGGATAGCATCGTATAAAGCACTGTATGGCAGAAGGTGCAGGTCTCCATTGTATTGGGATGAGGTTGGTGAAAGAAAAATCTTGGGACCAGAGATCATTCAAAGGACCACAAAAAAGACTGACATCATTCAAGCTAGAATTAAAGCAGCTCAGGGTCGACAAAAGAGCTATGCTGACAACAGACGCCGTCCGCTAGAGTTTGAGGTTGGAAATGAAGTATTCTTAAAGATAGCACCAATGAAATGGGTCATGAGATTTGGAAGTAAGGGCAAGTTGAGCCCTAGATATATTGGACCCTTTGAGATTCTTGAGCGAGTTGGACCAATGGCATATAAGTTAGCACTTCCACGGAATTTTGCGGGTGTGCATAATGTATTCCATGTGTCCATGCTGAGAAAGTATATTCTTGATCCAACTCACATCATTCATTATGAGCCGCTGCAGATTCAGGAAGATATGACATATGTGGAAGAACCAGTGCGGATCTTGGAAAGGAAAGCACACACGTTACGGACCCGTAGCATCCCCATGGTTAAGGTGTTGTGGAGTAATCACACAATCAGTGAAGCTTCTTGGGAACTCGAGGAAGAAATGCGAGAGAAATACCCACATCTATTCAATGAGGATTACGATCTTTTGTAGCAATTTCCAAGGACGGAAATTGTTTAAGGGGGGGAGGATGTAACACCCGGGCCCAAGCCCGCTACCCAGGCCCAGGCTCGAACCCATTTCTGCCTTAGCCCCGGAACAACGTCGTTTTGCGCCAGGTATTTTGATTTCACTGCTTCCCTTTCCGTTTCCTTTTCTTTCTTTTCCTTTCTTTCCTCTGCTTCCCCCGACAGTTTCTCCTCCCCTATTTTCGCAGCTCTCCGCTTCTCTCACACCAAACCACGTTTTCAGTGGTTAATTGTTCCAGATGAAAATCTCTCTCTCTCTCTCTCTACGATGATTATTCTCGATTTTGGGGACCCCTGTTTCCGCTGATTCCTCCTCAGTTTTGTTCATCTACAAATCTCACCGGTAAGCTCTCTAAACATCACTATCTTTTCGGTTTCTCCACCGGGTATTGGCGCAATTTTGGAGTTTTATTTTGTTTTCCTTATTTTTGTTTTGCTAAAGATCTGGTGGGCGTGGTTTCCAGTGGGTGAGTCGAGCTCAGAGAAGCAAGAACTCAATCCCTTTTTGCCTTGTCTTTCATGCATTTGGTTGCTCTGTTTTTTGCAAGTTACTTTGCCCCTGTTTTCATCCGGTTTGTCACCCTGTTTCGTGCAGCTTGCTCTTCCTTTTAGGTAAGACTTATGGAACCCGAAAGAACGTTTATCTTGCATGAACTTCTTTGAAAATCCCCCTAGTTACTGGGCTTAATTTTTGATTGAATTAATTGTTGAAATGTTTCAGATTTTGCTGCCATTTTCCTTGTTGTCCTGTTTTGTTCTAGTTATGAAATGGAGACGGTTTGGAGTTGGTTCATGATAGATGAAATTAATGAGTTGTTGCTGATTTTTTTTTTTTGGGTATGGAAAATGGTTTGCAGAACGTACATAACATTATAATTGTTGGGTTGCTTATTAGTTCCAGAAGTGTGAATTTTTGGAAGGGATTGCATGATGTGTTGTTGCTGGGTTGGTTTTGAAGTTGTATGGAGCGTGCTGGTTTGTTGCTTTGTTTGTTGGAACTATTTGTAAGGTTTTAATTTTCAGTCATGTTGAGTTATAAGTACTTTGGAAGGGGATGAATGTTGTTGCTATGGTTGGGTTGGCTTTATCAGAGTGATGCTTGAGATGATTCGGTAGTGGGCTGGAATGATTGTTTTTGTTGGAGGCATATTTAATGCTATTAAATCATTTTGGGTGGCTGGTTGCTTGGGCAATTGTTTGCTAGAAATTATGAATTTAGGCAGGCAACGTAGTTAGCTTATAATTTTTCAAATTTAAGCCTTCGGGGTGGTCATTAACATAAAGGAAATGATTTTTATGAATAGGTGATGAGAATCTTAGAGATCGGACTCAAAACTTTGACTATACGCTTCAGGAGTCAGGTAAGCGGAATTTCTATACTAGATTTACACAAAAAGAAAAAAAATGACTTGAGGTTGGTTTTATAAAATTGTGCATGATATGTTTTCAAAAGAAAAACGTGAAAACAACCTCAGTACATATATTTTCTACATCCCCTCATGAGATTTATATATAGAGAAAAATTTCTCTTTGACATGAAATGTGTAAACATAAGCAATATTTGACATGTTTCTAGGATATGCATATGGGCGAACATGGATTTTATTGTTTTCTTATACATGTGAAGTAAAGTGTTTTGATATGTTATGTTCATGAAAAATCTTTGGCATGTTTATTTGTTTGTCTTGGTTTTTGGATATGGTTCTGATATAAGAATATGGATTCACGTGATATGGTTGGTACCACCATGATTTGATATGATAGGAGTGCAATCACTTTGGAAACAAAGTGATCTTTTATGTGTTTCTTTCCTGTGTGCACACTCGAGACTCCGAGAACGAATAAGAAAAAGTCTCACAATAAGATACCGTCTGGTTTGGCCACCGGGAATAGTACAACCCTACCACGGAAGTTAAACATGGCACATATTCTGGAATCACTACAACAAAAATTGCCTTTTCCTGCGTATTTTTTCGTGAGTAATACCATATATTTCTGTCGGAATTTAGTTTTTGTCACCAAATTAGATCGTAACAGACTCGCAGGAATAGATTGATAACTTTAAGGGCTTAAAGCTACCACCATAAAAATCATGAGAAATAATCTTATTTCCAACGATTCTTTTCCTCACAAAAAGTGTAAAATTTCGTTGGAAAAAATGTGATAACCATGGTTAACAGAGGTCGAAAATACTTATATGCCACGATGAAAATCACGGGAAATAATCATTTGCGACCAAAAAAGATATTTTCGACGATTTGTGATCACTGGAAATATTCTTTTATAAAATAAAATAAAAAATTACTAAAACATGATAAGAACCTTATACCTAAGATAAGATAAATGTAAATAATGTATTACCAATACTAAGGTCATAGATTAAAAAAAAAATACTAGTAAAACAAAATCCTAATACCCCCATCTAAAACACATCAAGAATTATGTGAATAATATATTACAAATATACTAAGCTTAATAAACAATAAAAAATAGTACATTACGAACATAGAAAAACTTACAAATATAACCTCAAACTTAATAAGTAGCTAAGATTAAGGCAAGCACAAATATTTGGTACAAACAATATAATTGAAAACACCAAATGGCTATTAACCTTGTTGAAGCCGAAGTTAAAATTGAGATGAAGTTCTTCAACACTTGAACTTTCTCTTTTTGTATTCATAACCAACAACCTTTGAATCTTCATGTAAACTAAGACCATCCTAAACAATCAGTCTCTTCAACACAACACTCTTATTACTCATACTACTGAAAAAATACCCAATAGTAAGAGTACTCTTTATTACTTCATTGGTGTCTTCAACACTTTCAATAAAAACAACCAAATATCCATGAACCAATTGCATATAATTAATTAAAATTGGGAAAATATCCCCCAACACATCCAAGAGAATGTAAAGACAAACAATTAAGCAAATTCCAAACATGGAAGTTCAACCAAACTCAATAGAAAAGTAAAAGCAAAATAATATAACAAACCACGTACCATTAGAGGATATTAAAACCTTGAGTCAAGAAATCAGTAATCTATAAACAAGTCATGGTAGCCATCAATTACTATTAATATAATGGAAATTAAAATGGCAGAGAAGACTTGGAATTTCTCACCTCATTCCCCATCAATCTGCATGACATTTGGAGCCTCTTGAAAAGCTGGAAGAGGTATCGAGATCACAATTTACTATAATTTGTAGGGTAAAGAAAGAAAAAAATGTAACTTATGTTAGAACTCAAAACTCGAGATGAAAAGCATTTCTATATTTCCATTGATAACCCAAGATGGCAACTAGATCAAAGAAAAATAAATTTATAAAAAATAAACACAAGAAAATTATTCTTAATGAAATAAAGCACGAAACTAGTCAAAACTTATAGATGTACTCCCTTACTCATATTATACATATGATCAACTCATTTCCCCTTTATCTTGATCGTAGATACCTCATAAATTTTATCCATCTCTTGATGTTGTACATAATCACAGAGATCTAACCTAGACATCAAGTCAAAAGTATGTTTCTTCCTCGGTATATAAAAGTTCTACTAGAATTCAGGGGATGGAGGACTTAAAGCTTGAAGTCATTTTGATGACGAGTAAATGGATAACAATATCAATCAGAAACAATGCTAGAATTAAGAACTATCTAAGTATTAAAGACATCCACTTATAAAAAAAAGTACCCCAACAATAGTTACTTACCTAGTTACATAAGAGTGAGCCAATACGTGGTAGATGGAACATGCTTCTGCAGTAACTAAATATATGTCAAAATATATGACAGAGTACACATATCAACTATAAAGTAAAGACCAATCAGAACAAATATGTGTATGCATATATATTGGTAGATTGAATATATACCAAAACATGCCAACTCATTCAGAAAACATCCTAAGTAAATATCACATGATAGATTATTGATTCCAAATACTTTGCTTGCAACATCATTAGGTAAACTAAATCATAATAGAAATCACAAATGCAAATATGTTGAACTTAACGTATGTATTTAGATAGTTAATCATAAGGAATACTCATCCAAACAAAGAACGTTTGTGTTCACAAGAAATGCAAAGAGGAAAAACTTCTGCAAAGGACAGCCAATATTACATTCTAGAAGATGACCCAAAAACATATAACTATAGTACTAAATACTAATTGTTTTGCATAGTAAAGATCACACAAACTACATGCATTTAACCAGTCTCAATTACATAAACCAAGCATAATAGAGTTGAAGAGAATTAAAAAAAAATTCATTCTCATCTCCACTCGTTTAATACATACAAATAAAGGGTTACAGAAAGGAATACAAATAAGAACTTCTAAATAAGATGAAAAGAAAGGAATAAGCACAAGTACCAAACATAAAAAAATGCACTAAATGAAATTCTTGAAGCTTGAAGTAGCAACTGCTAGGAATGAGACTACCTGAAATGAGGCTGAAGTTTGAAGTATCAAGAATGAGAATGAGGCCTACCGACTTGGAGAAGGATCATGTGTCTATGAAGCAGTATCTTGTCAAGTCTCATCCTGCCAATAGTTTATTCAAGTCAGTAACCAAAAAATAAAGCAAACTCAATTCCTTGTTCCAAATTAATGGCATCAAGCCCATAAGAGGTAAGGCAAACTCCGAGAGTCGAATTGCTTTTCAGTAGCAAAGGAGTCACTCAATTTTATGACTGAAATCTGTAATATAAGTAGGAATGTATAGTATATTTAGTGTTGATCTTGGGTTGCCAAGTAGTGATATCAAGCAACAAAGGTAGGAATTCTTGATTTCTTAATTGCTAGCTAGCTTCTAAAATGCATTTTACAACTAAAATAGTTTTTAAAAAAAAACTTAGAATACATAACGGTACCTAGACAAATAGCAAACATAATTTATAAATTAAGGTTTAAAGCAATATGTCTATTAATTTCCATGATACATTAAAGTTTAGAATTTATTATATTCACAAATTATTCTTAACTCGATTTGAGATGAATAACATTAAATCCATTCACGACCTATTAATTATTTGCCGGCTGTAGAATCCTCAACCTTACCAAATCCATATACAACATGTAAAAGTTTGTTGAACTCTAAACAACAAAAGTCCACCCTCTCCTTCCATTCCACTCTTCTTATCACCATTATTTTCTGTTCTAATTTCAAAAGTATAAACTTCAATTATCACAATGCACATGCTGTAGTTTTTTGTTCCAATAATTTATTTTCGTTTGATATAAAAGGAAGTTAAGATTAACAGCATCATCTAATAGTATCAAATACCCTATATCTAGGAACTTTGTACACCCAATGCTCAATAAAAATTAAAATTAGAAATTATAAAAATCCCATGTAAGAATGCCAAACCTCAAAGATCATGCTTTAAAGTTAATAGATCAAGATACCAGGACAGCAACCTGCACAAGGATGATGTGTATATAATTATTTACAAATGTAGAAGTGGTGTTAGCAGATTAGCTCAAAAGAAATTCAACCACTTACATTCGCCACTTCCTTCTTCACATAATAGGAAAAATCGTTTACCATGACTGCTACAAAGCAAGTAAAACTAAATTAGTGCATTAGACAGCGTTAAAAAAAAAAAACCCTAAAACAAACACAAGGCACAATACCAGGACATGAGAGGCATAACAATTTTCGTGAGTCCCTTTTTAAGGATTGATGCTCTCACTCTGTTCTTTCCTTCAATGAACACAAATAAAATCAGGGGAATATTTTGGAGAAATCCACCTAAACAGATTAATATATCTACATTTTTTTTAAAGCTTTAACTTTAGGTCTCCACTTTATGAATAAAATGAGGGCATTTTTGAAGTATCAAAACAAATGAAAATGAAATGGTCCGATGCGCTCTTACAAACAGCCATCGAATAAAAGCATACAAACGGCCATCGATTATAAAGCTAGATCAGAAAAAAAAAACCTAAATCAGAACAAAGCCCATGTTTTTAATTGCTGAAGCGATTACAAAGCTTAACATAGGCAGAAATGAACATTGCCAGTAGTAGCAACACCGAACCAAGAAGATTGACCCAAACATTAATTGAAAATCTCAGGATTCACAGAACAAAATAAAAACTCAATGAGATGTATTCCTAATGGAAAACACAGAACAAAAGGGTGAGGGAGAGATCCTGACCTGCAATCGCAATCACTTCGAGAGCCAAAACCAAGAACCACCCAAAATCGCAACAATAAATCAAAGAGAAGCTGAAAGAACGCGTGAGAGAAAGAGAGAGAGCCTGAGAGAGTGAGAAACGAATGGAGAGGGAGAGAGACACTAAACTGCGAACCGAAACGATGACCACAACAGCATAGTAGCGCGATCACAAAGAGAGAGAGAGAGAGAGAGAGAGAGAGAGAGTAGGGTTGGGGAGAATCGTCTGCCTGGTTGGGGGGCGTAGCGCGATCAGAGAGAGAGAGTGAGGGAGGGAGGGAGGGAGAGAGAGAGTAGGGTTGGGGAGAAATCGCCCAGCTGGTTTGGTTTTGGGAGGGTGGGGGGGGGGGGTTATCGCAGACATGAAAATATTTGGGATTGGGGGGAATGGGGAATATGGACGGTATCGGTTTAGTTTTTAAAAGACTATTTTCGGCGCTATACAAACGCCGGGAATAGTTAAAAAGTTGTAACAAATAAAAAACCATAGCATTAGCCGAATTTAACCAAATTTCTTTTTTTGAAGAACTCTCTTTTGCCGAAATAAGTAATTTTTTTCGCAAGAATTTTCTTATATTTTTAAAAATATTTAAAACATTAAAAAATTATCTAAATAAAAAAAATAAGTATTTTAAAAAGTATATTTTATTTACACATTTTTTTAATATTTTTTAATATTTTTAAAAATATAAAAAAATCACAACATTATTTTAAAATATTTATATAAAAATCATGTAAAAAAAAATTAAAAAAATATATATGTCCCATAATCAAGACTAGTAAGGATTTCTAACATTTTTATTAATTAAATACTTTTACGATGATTGAGACTCGTAATATCATAATATTGGTCCCTTTTGCTTCCCACGAAATTAATCTTGTGGCAATAGCTTCTTTTCTCATGGCAAATAATTTTTTTTCACCATTTTTTATCCACCACAAAAATTTCATGGCAACAAGTATGATTTTTTATCCACCAATATTTTTGGTGTCAACAAGTCACCTTTTACCACGAACGTATATCGTGAAAAAAGATTTAGTGGCAAAAACTCCAAAATCTTGTAGTGTAGCCTTGAGGAGATGGTGTGGTAGCCGCTGGAAGCGGACTTGGGCCATGCGACGACAAAGAACCTGTGTAGGAAAGGGGCTTGATTCGGTGAGGAGGAGAGGGAAGGAGGTGTGCGGGAAGGCAGATCGGAGGTGGGGGTGGTCCAGCGAGGTTGTGGTGGTGGTCTGAGACGGCGGGAGGCTGCGGCAGCGCTGGGCTGAAGAGGAGAGCAAATCGAGTGAGGGAGGGGCTGTTTAGGATGGAGGTAGGAAGGCTGGCGACGTGGGGGCTGGAGGAGGTTGGCGCCGGCGAGAGCAGGCTGACGCTGGTAACTTTGTGGCTGAACTGTGGTGGCATTCCCGTAGGCCGTAGCCGAAGGAGAAGCAAGGGAAGAGGGGAGAGGGCTGTTGGCTGAAAAGAGAGGGTAGGAGCAGAAAAAGAGAAGAGAAGAACGAAAATTATGTGAGTTTATAAAACCCTATATTATTTATCATCAATTATTTTTGTGAGAAAAACTCAAATATATAATGTGTAATTTTTTTCTAATGATTTTATCTGGTAAAAAATTTATTAATTTTCCTGTATTTTAATTTATAACAAATAAATTTGTACAATATAATTATTTGAGATAATAATTTTTGTGATTATATAAATTTGATAAGAAAAGATAATTATTTGTTGTCAAAATTATAATTAAAAAATATATTTTTTTTTGTGACTAATTAGTGTCGTCATTAATAATTATACAATTTGTAAGAAAAAAGTATTATCTGCCAAATTTTTCTTACGATTTTATATCTGTTGGAAAAAAATAATTAATATTCACAGTTTTTACATCGTTGAAAATAAAATGGTCCATTATAATTATTTCTGACAGAATATTTTTGACAGGTAATTTTGGTGACAAAATGTCATTATTTGCTAGTAAATTATATTCGTAGGAAAAGAATCTGTGAGAAAAACCATTTTTTTTTATAGTGAATGTTGATAAGATGAGATATGACAGTTATTTGTACCAAAGGGTTTTGATCAAGATGACTTTGTAAAACCAAGTCGTGTTTTCTCTATAGTCTCTATGATGATTTTGATCAAGATCTAGATCGATCGGTTTCGAAATGACTTTGTAAAACCAAGTCGTGTTTTCTCTATATCTCTAGACTATGCCTTTTTCTTTGGTGTGGAAAAGTCCCTGCTGCAACGCCTGTACGCGATTAAATTATTATGCGCCTGCTACTGGGGACATGACTAAGAGAGTTTCTACATTGTATTATTTTATTTTATTTTCCTTTTTATAGATTCTTTATATTTTTATATATATTTAAGATAAATTCAAAAACTCACAAACTTATTTGAAAATTGTTATTTAATTATTAAAAATAAAAAACCATCAATACCCTTATAATTTTCACGAAAAGAAAACTTGGCTTTTGCAGGGCACTAATTCACCGCAACAAGCCCCTAAAGTCAACGTAATTAAACATTCCCATCGATTTTCATAGCGCCTTATGTTTGGCGCTATCGAAAAGCATATTATAAATCCTTGTAGCGAATGACAACAATCGTTGGAAATAAGAAGACAATTGCCATGATCACTATATTCGCGGAAAATAAAAACCCTATGCGCTGTAAATAAGCCACACGTGTTCATATAATCGCTGGGATAACATTTTGTGGCAATAAGGCATTGCCGAAAGAAGCATGAGAATCATCATAATAGCAATCTGGGACAATCTAGTAATACATTTTGCGACGATGTTTATCGTCATAAAATCTTATGTTTTGCAGCAATTTGGTTTTCGCCGCACATGTTAGCTGGAGATGTTTGAGTATTTGCAGATTGTTATTATTGCCACAATAAGTATTACACAACAAATTCCTTAACCGCAGGAAAGAAAATTCAGCTATACATTTCTTTTGCGGCAAATATAACGCGCCGAAATTATATTGTCTACTAATTTTTCTTTCCAACGAGATCAAAATTGCCGCAAATGCAATATTTTTGTTTATTAATGTAACATCCAAATAATTACTTTTTATTAAGTTTTCTTGTACTGTTTGTATATATATCCAATTGACTTACAATATTCACAAATACTAAAATATTCTTTAAGAACCAAACTTACTTTAATCTTTGTAGATCATATAATCATATTTTCCAAGTGTACATATTCAATCACCCGCTAGTACAACAATTTGTGCTATTCAAACACATATTTTATATAGAGACATGGGTGCATAAATTGAGGCAATTAAGCACTACATAGAAGAGCAACTGATTGTCTTAGTATAATTATAAACTTGGATATGTGAGCTACAAATACCAAGGGAAATTAGCATTATCATGACTTCATCTTCAAGAGTCGCGATCTACTGACCACCCAAATTAGCTCTTCATGTACTCATAATTGGATGTGAGACTGGAGTACCATTCTCGCTAGTATTCACTCAATAAATCCGACTTATTATTTATAAACGAGATATAAAGCAGTGTAGCTGTATAAAAGTAGATGAAATCTTAATGAACTATAAGAAAATCTGGGGAAAAGTAGATGGAACTTTAATAAGCAATGTACAAAAGTAGTTGGAACTTTAGTAAATGTAAATAAAAGTTGTACAATATAGAGTCAGGGTCATCATTTCATGGCTAACAAATTGCATGGAAGGGGAAAAGGGGATGGGAGAAAAATATCAAGAAATTATTAAAATACATACACATAATATAAGAGCATATATATCTTTCATATATGGTGCCTACGTATTAGTATATGAATTATTCATTCTTTTCCCACTACAAGAAATAATCCTTATTTCAGCTAATTAAATGTAGTTGCTAAGAAAAATGCCGGGATAACCTTCTAACCGCAACGATCATGTTTCCGCCGCTTACTTTTAACCACAACCTACAAGAAATAGTTGGAGGCATTATAAACTGAGTTTTTGCAGCTACTTTCCTCCATATAGCGACGTGATGTAGCGCCGCAATTAAGTTAATACATGTTACGACAATTATATCCTTCGATATTGAGTCCAAGCACCAAAACACACTATATTAGTTTTTATTTTCCCTTTTTTTTCCTTAGGGTTACAATCTCGAGCTCCCCTTTTTTCTTCTTCAATTTCTTCTTCTCGCTTCCAAACTTACCTCCAAATCCACCCATTAGAGCTTCTTCTTTTTGCATACGCGGCTAATCCATCCTTCATATTCGATTAATAACAGATTTGGGATTTTGGGCAAGCTATATTAAGTGCGTTCGCGAGAGAAAGCGTTCAGGAGACAGAGAGGGGAAGGAGAAGTGCACTGCCATCATACCACTATGTAAGTTAAGGAGGATTGGGGGAACCCACTGCAAAGAAGGTACACCAACGACATTTCCCACTAAAATTTTATTTTCGAAACTCTGTTTCTTGGTTTGTCTCTACTTAGCTTTGGATTTCTCTCTTCCATGCTAAATCCAACAACTTTTTCGAATCTTTAGCATTTCCTTGATTTCACACCCCTATTTCTTGATATGTGTTACTTTTTGTCAATCATTCGATGATGCCACATCTTGATGTTTAGGAGATAACGATAAAAGTGATGATAAATTTATTTTTTTCTTGAATTTTTTAAGATTTCAGAAACCAAAATGACAGAGTATGTGTTATTCATAGTTTTGTTTGTTCATATTTTTTGTTTGTTCATTTTTTCCTACTTTGGAAAGAAATAGAGGGTTAGTAAATTACAGTGTTTACATGCTAAGCAAGTGTTTCAATTGAAGCTGAAACAGATCAAATAGCAGAAAACTAAGCAAAAAAATTGTACAAATTAAGGTAGTACTGTTGTAGCGTATGGCAGTACCGATTAAACCTCTATTTTGTTCATGATGTTATAATGAATGAAATAGATTTAATCATAACAATCACAATAGGCTCTAGTTTTGCATACTGGATTGCTATTTCTGTCATTAAGGGTGAAATCCTGTTAGGCGTTTTCTTATATCTCTTTTCAATTCTTTCTTACCTCATGAAGATGATAGAGGTTGAAAAAAGATGGAGTGATGGGTTGCTTACATGTTTTTTCTCGCATTTCAGATTCCTCACTTATAACACTAGTTAGAGTGCAGCCTAGTGGTCAAGGGAAAAGATTGGGATAATGTTCATGTTTTTAGACATCCCGGGCTTGGTTCTGCATTAGAAGTTATGCTAGATTACTTGATACAAAATACTGGCAGATGGGGTTATATCTCTAAGGTTTGCAGCTTGTCTATGATAATACTAACTGCATCTTTTTGGTATATTTCCTTCATAGAATAAATTGAATGTGTACAATTTACATGTAACAACATGGGTGCCAAACTCAAACCCGTTGTAAAGATTCTAATTTTTATTCTTTTTGTTCTTTTTTGTTAATTGAGTTTGGGTATGCTGTATAGATTCTAATTTGTTAACTTGTAAAATTTGATATGCTGGGATGATGGGTAATGCAGCTTTGGTAAAAGTATTAGAGAAAATGCCTTGGCTACCTTAGAAAGCTTACAGAACAGGCTATATTCTAATTACGCCTGGTGGGGAATGGGGGGAGATAAATGATGGAAGAACTAAAATACAGTTGGGGATATATTTGACAAAGTTCAACATTAACTTGTAAGCTGAGGCGAGGTTTGGGGTATTTGGAAATATTTAGCATATCGGATGTTTTATACACATTGGACCATGTTCGGTTACTATACAAAATCAAAAGAATAGCATCGTGGTCGGAGGAATTTAAAACTTAACATGTGGCTGTACACGTAATCATCCACTGCAGATTAGTAGCAACAATTTCCAATTATTTTTTTTCCCTATTCTTACATATTGTCATGCTGATTTGCACTTGGTTCCATTGCCATTCAGATGTTTAATAGCGAACTAAAGGAGCAAACTTGGTGGACTTCTACAAGGGGTGCCTTTTGGGAGGTTAGATGTGTAATGCATAATTTTTGCTTTTTGGATGATGGAGAGGGGGGCTGGGGGACTCCATATGTATAGATATATATATATATATATGTATGTATTTTTGGATATATGCCGCTCCATATTTACATATGTCATCTGACTAGGGAGGTTAGATGAGAAAATTCTGCTTTGTGGAAGGCGATAGGGTAGGTATAGGAAGGTTGGGGAAAAGGCAGGATGTGTTGATACTTCCTTTGGGTTTTGAACAGAGTTGATGTTTTGGGTTTTCTAACTTAATATTAGGGGGGAAATAGCATGGGCTATAAATCTGGAGCAATATTTGTAGTAGAAAAAAAACATGGACCATTTGTTTATGTAAGTATTGTTCTCTCAACAATTACTGTTAAGACGACTCACAGCATGCACACATGCGACTTATGACAAGATTCTTGATATGCAGGTACAACTTGTGAATATCAACATGTACTTGGTTGCCTTGTGCTCAATGACCTTCCGAAATTACATGACCATATCGCATGTCATATGTTGTTGCCAAGGTACTTGAATTTCCTAAAACTTAATGTGTTGGGGACTGACTGTGCAATTTATCTGAAATAAATTTAGTTTGATCATTTAATTACTAATGTGGCTACTTTTGTGCATTTACGTTGATTAAAGTCTTAAGTTTTGCTAGAGAAGTTTACTGGCCTGTGTAAAACATTAAAAAATAATTGTGTAAACTCCTATGCATATTTTGCCTTACTTTAAAAAATTACATTGGAGTTGACTAAAATAGGCCTCCTTGATATGTGATAACCATGCTACTAGTATGTGTGAACTGCCTTGGTGGTTTAATTCCTGTTGCATTAACATAACTTATACAATTACATTTAGTGCAAAAGAAAGCTTAATTGATACTTCTAAAGGTTGTACAAAACTTCAGTAGAACGAGCTTAGAATATGTTGGAAGTAGAATTTATTTCACGCCCCTGGATCCACTTTCTGTCTTCAACAATTATGAAAAGTAATAGGAACAAAAATCCACAGCATAGATGCACATTAGGTACAACAGTATATAACCTCTCTTCAGAGTGTTTTCCAATTAGCATTGTTAAATTTTCAAGGTTGTATATGTTTGAACTCCATGTAGAAAATATGATTCGGGTTTAAAAAACTTTCTATTTAAGGAAGACTTTTACATAATGGTATGCCAACATGGATGTAAGACCTTCTCTAACAAATGAACATTCAGAGTCTTGGGAAACAACAAAAAGTGCAATATATATATATATATATATATATAAATGCACTTTCCCCTTGAACTTACTAGTTCACTGATTAGGCAAAAACAAAAACAAAAACAAAAAAGCAGATTTTAGTTGAGTTGATATATATGTATATAAACTATAAATATCATTAAGGATCAGGTTAAACATCAATAATGTGTAATAAATTTTAACTGGATGATCATGTAGTCCCTAACTGATGTTATAAAGGCCTATTGAAATGCAGGTGGTTGGAGTTAATTTGAGGCGATAGTTGGGCAGTAATGATATTTATAAATATATATATATATATATATATATCATTAGAAGATGGTCAAATCCTGCTGGGAAACTTTGTCATCTGTGCTGCTATGAAATATATAGATGGTAGATTCGCATGGACCAGTTCAACAAATCTTCCAGGACAGCAAGTGCTTATATTGGTTAGGGGACAACGTGTAAGAAATCAGTCTCTTCTCTCTTTCTAGATGTGAATAACTTGAATGCACTAGTGTATTATATAGTGTCTTGCTGTTTAAACCAGCCATCAGGCAGTTGTGGGGATGGAGATTGTTGATACTTTGTTGGGCAGGTGTTGCATGCCTGTAGAATTTGTATAAAATGTCCAATACAATTATTGTTGTTCTTGAATATTGGCTGGTTTCACACCCCTGATGATTGGAATGACCATTTTGAATGGCAAAATGAAGTGTGCAAAAAGGGGCACACTTTGAGATGGATGTTACTTATGCATATTAAATGTCATGCATGAACCTATCTGTTGTCAGATGAATCAAATGATGTGTTAATTATTCAAACTGTATTCTAGTCTAAAAATTGCAAGCTGGTATGATCTCCACATCCTTGGTGAATTTATCCTGAATGCATTAACAGGGGTGTAGTTCATGTAATTGGTGATTATACATCAGGTTGATTGTTTGATGTGTAAAAACTGATTTCTATGAAGACTTTAGATTTATAAAAATCGTATAAGTTTGGTATTCCCCTTCTCAATTAAGATTTTTCCAATATTAATTACAGGCATTTTCGCAAAAACGATATATGCATATATATTAAGTTGTGAGTTTATGTATCAATCCTGATGGTGAACACAACAATGAGTAAGTTAGTTGGACTACATTCATACATATATCACTAAGAAAAAAAAAATAATTAAAAAAAATGTGACATGCGGCAAAAACAAATAGATGGAACAGGGGACACAATTTGGATGTTAATGGCATGGAAGCATCGATGCAATAAAATATAAATTACAATAATTTAGCAATTAGCCGAGGAAGCCAGGACGTACTTGCAGCGAAATAAAATACGATACTGTGACGAAATAATTTGATGCAAATGAAATTGGTGACAATAACTAATTGTATTTGTAAATACGATATCCGGCGAGACCATCATGTTATTGTGAGGAATATAATGCGCTGAAATAATTATTAACATGACGAAAACTAGGAATAGACGACTCTGTGCAATTCAGAAAATTCTTTCACGTCCAACATGCGTCGACCGTAAAATCCTCGCCGTTGGCTTATTTCAGCAAATTTGGTAGTCTATTCCAGCGAATTAAATTGCTGGGAAAGCCTAACTTTGTTGTAGTGTCCACTAATTATTGTACAAATTATAAAATATAACTATGAAGTATATTTAATTAATACATAGGTATATATATATATCAATATATAAATGAGTTTTAATCGAGTCAAGCTAACGATTCAACTCGAGTATAAATGAGTAGGCCTTAACGAGTATTAGTTGAGTCAAGTTGTGTTTTATTGGATATGTGTTATTTATTAATCGAACGAGTATCTGCTTTCAGCAGGACCCAGCTAGAAAGATCATGCCCATGGCATGTGGTGCAGATAGTAACCATAACATGGAGAGAAAGTTGCTAAGAACTGTTAGTTCCTTCACACCTCTTATCAAAGTTCTGGATGATTTTTGTGAAATATTTGATTTGTTCCAGATATCCTTTCACAACGGGTTTATAAGATGGCCAAACAACCTTGGACCTTGGTCTCTTGGTGGGTTTAAAGCACCCTCGTCATTCTCGAGAAGTGAGTTCCATTGGGTGGAGGTCAGTCTCTGAGGAAAATATATAGTGGAGTAGTTGGCTCTTTTAGCTAATTTGTGCTTTCTCGAGGGTTTGTTTGACAGTGAGAGAACGAAAAAGAAATCAGAAAAAGGTTTTAAGCCCAGCGCCACACATCTAATGCACCACACCAAATTAAGCAATAGACCTTGTAATTGTGGATAAACATTCAAAGCGATCAATGGTCACCTGAGCCTTATAAACCAATTAAGATATTATGTCGCTTATTTTTTTAGCTAGCTGTTCATGAAGCTTGAAACTTTTTTTGATCCTTTTGAGCATGAAGAAAATGGTTTAAACTTGTGGCCGGCCAAGGGTTTTGTTGCTTTTAGCAGGTTGACAATATTCATTTGGCAAGATTTGACAGGTGAAGAAAGCCGAAGGTGGCTATTAAAGATTAATATAAAGAGGAGCTGATTTCTTCTTCTGCTAGTAGAAATCCAGAGGCCGGTAATATAAGATAAATGAATGTTTATGATTTTATACTAACATGTAAGACTATCTTTATGAAGCAATGAAAACTGCAAATTATGGAGCTTACAAGATGAAATTGAACAAACAATACAACACAAATCAAGGTGTAAGATTACTTGATGATCAAGAAGATAATATTAATGGTTGTGAGTCTGAAGATGAGGACGCGATGACACTATCCATGCGTCACGTTGTTGATATAGAAACAACATCATATTGCTTGGATATTTCAGTTTTGACATCTCCAATTTCTTCATATTTCTGCTGAAGATTAGAAGCTGCTTTTTGCGACATCTGGTTGGCCTCCAATTCCATTGCAACTTCCCTCATTGTAGGACGTTCCTTTCCTTTCATGTTCAAGCATCTTTTCGCAAGGTTTGCAACCACAATGATTTTTCCTTTTTCCGCTTCCTTCAAGACTTGATTATCAAGTATGTCAAATAATTTGTTCTCTTCCATCGAATTAACGAAAAATGCAGCTAAACTTTTGGTATCTCTCATTCTTGTTGAGATAGCTTTTTCTCCGGTCAAGAGCTCAGCAAGAACAACACCAAAACTATAAACATCACTCTTATCCGTAAACTGGCTTGACTGAAAGTACTCGGGGTCAACATATCCAAAAGTTCCTTGAACTAATGTGCTTAGATGAGTTTGATCGATAGCCACAGATCTTGAAATTCCAAAATCGGCTATTTTTGCTCTATACTTCTCATCTAAGAGGATGTTTGTAGACTTAATGTCGCGATGGTAAATTGGTGAAGAAGTTGCTGAATGCAAGTAGAAAAGAGCCCCTGAAACTTCTCTAGCAATTCGTAAACGCATATCCCATGTAGGTGGAAACTCCTCATTTTGTCCATTGAGATATTGGGCAAGAGTTCCATTAGGAATGAATTCATAAACTAGAAGCGGAACTTCTGTTTCCAAACAACAACCAAGTAGCTTAACCACATTCCTGTGATTATTGATTTGTCAAAGAATTATGACTTCATTTACAAATTCTTGAAGTTTGTCTTCATCAATTACGTTTGATTTTTTTATTGCAACAATTCTTCCATCAACCAACATACCTTTGTAAACAGTGCCTTGTCCGCCATGTCCAATTATTCTATTTGCACTAAAACGATTAGTGGCCTTCTCCAATTCCTTTGATTTAAACAATTTGGTATTCTCAACATTGACATTTCGTTTGAAAAATTTCTCCTTGCGTTTAATACTCATCCTTTTCTTTATCACTTTATATGGCCACCACCATCCACCGAAAATCAGATATAGGACACCAAGGCCCACGCTAACACCTATTTGACTCAACGAAATAGAAAGATATTAATACTCCTTACGGAGTAGTAATGGAATCTAGCGTAAATGGTAATTAAAATAATAAAATTGCAGATTAGAAAGACATGATTTCTATGAATGCTAGGATATTGCCAGGTTCACGTAAGTGTAAGTTGGCTGTTAGTGAATAAAATAATTGAACTGAAAAAAATATATATATAGTTTTCGGGTTGGAGATCAAAACATATTATATGTATATATATATATATATATATATATATTTGTGTGTGTGTGTATGTGTGTGTGTGTGTTTGTCATGTGTGTGTGGAACTCAAGACCGATCGGCGATTATACTCAAGTACAGTACTGTTACGATTATATATATCAAAAAAAGAAAAAAATATATCTCTTCCGACGTCAATTTAGGTTTTTGGGACATGTAATCATATGAGATTTCATGATATGATTCAAAACTAAAAATGTATGAGTTCTCTAAAAATGTGGCACAAGTTTTTCTCAGCAGCTTACACGTCCAGGAAACATAAAAATGGTGGAATTAATTAATAATGCAGGTACTTCCTCATGAGGATGGTCTCATATATCCTAAGCACTCTATCAAGAACGAACGACGTCTTTAGTAATGAGATATGTAATGGGCATTAAATCTTATTAATTTCTTTTTTTATTGAGACGCAAACCTTAATTATTTGCGTTGAACTGAGTTTGCCTAATATATTGTCATTTTTAGAGACATTAATTGCTTGATTCTCCGTTCTTAAATTCTGTTCTTTCTAATTTCCTTTTTTATCAAATTTATTAAATGAGTGGAATGATCTACTTCACAACTAATATTTAATATTGCAAATTAAAGGATGGCCGGAAGATATACCTATGATTATGAAAGGCTTCTTGTTCTTAGGAGTTACACAACGATAAGAACCTTCAGTATTTTCACAGCGTGCATGAGTTGTACACTGGTTGAGGCGATCGTCTTCACATTCGTCAATATCTGCTAATATTGTAATGAAATGTGTTAAAATAGAAAATATTCTGATCATAAAAAGAAAAAGAGATTACATAAAAATAATTTTATAAATTGGTATGATTCAATATGATTCTAAGATTATGAAATTATTTTTATTATAAAATAGATATCATATCAATAAAAAGAAAATGTGATAAGCAGAAAATGGAGTAAATATCCTGTAATCCTACGATTTATTGATGTTCGTATATATAGAGTTCACTTATTTAAAATCATTAAATTTGGAAATATGTATGTATATAATCCAACTTTGAGAGAGGGCTTGAAAGATCGCAAGGAGTAAGAGGCAGGGGAATGAAAGATTCAGCCTTCTTACGTGATAAAAGGGTTACAATTATTAGATCTGAGAAATCTTTACACAAAATAAGTACAGGGGAATGAAAGATTGCAAAGAGTATGAGGCAGGGGAAGGCAGGGGCAAAAAGAGGAAAGAAGATACAGGTATGCAAAAAGAAAAGAAGGGACAAGCACGCAAATCATGAAATTTATGGAAAATGTAAAATATACTGTACTTAGAGAAGAACTTAGTACTTCTCTACATGTCAATTATTAATTGGCTGAAAATTATAAAATTTATTCGACACCTTTCTAGTTTCTATACACGTTGACTTGCAAGTCAAAAGACTTGGAGAACCAAATGGATTAAAAAGTTTGTTGCGATCGAGAAATAATATACCTTCACATCCTCCAAGAAGGTAGGGATTTCCCCTGTAGCCATAGTCGCACGCACAGAAGTGCCTTGTGTCTCCCGTGCTCGAGCTCGTGCTCGCGCTCGCGCTCGTGCTCCAATAACAAGTATAGGTTGAGTTCTTGTATTCCCTTGCCGTCGAATTTTTCCGTATAGGAAGAGAATAGAAAGAAGTATTGTCAATCCTCAAACCCAATAACACTGGAACGGACATATTTGGTCTCGGCTCTGTGAATTTGGTCTCAAACCAATCCTGGTCAACCAAAAATGCATAGATGCACTCCCTACTACTGCCATCATTTTTCGGCTCTATAATATTCGAGAATGACTGAAGATTATATGGGATTGTAGTTTGGCAACAGTTTGTGGCGTTGCAACGACTTCCAATTGTGAATGGAGGTCTGTCACAATGGGTTTTGCACCCACCATATGAAATCGATTCATCGGGCAAGGACCACATGGAGGCATAGTTGTTGCAACCCATGGCAACGAAGCTGTTGTAGTTGTTGGAGAAGATGAAAGGACTTTTCTCTAACTCCAGTACATTCTTCGTGCCGGTCGTGCCATTGCTACAGTTCCAAAATATGGGATAGCTGACTTGAACTGTTCTTGTAGTTATGTTAATCTCCAGCACCTCTAGGTTGGAGTTCTTCAAAAAGGGTTTTGGAAATCCCAGATGATCATAAGAAGAGTCATTTCTGCAGACTATCTCAAACCAATCTCCGACGTAGCAACCTTTTCCGATTCCAAACGGGTATGGAATGCTTACTTTATTCCCACAGTCTTCTGGACATGAACTGTCTATTACATTCGATATTGCTCGAGCGAATGCATTCAGTAGTACCGAGCACATCATGACTAACACAAGCATCCGAAACATATGGAGTACCACTACCATTTGCAATTCCATGATCAAGATGATCTCTTTGTATGATGATTTTGATCAAGATCTCGATCGATCGGTTTTATATTGTACGTAGTAGTTGAGATAATTCAAAGCTGGAAGTTGCCCTGAAGGCCCAAGTTAGCATGAAAGAAACTTCTCAGATACAGCTAAAAGATTAGGCTTTGAAATGACTTTGTAAAACCAAGTCGTGTTCTCTGCACCAGGCTTTTTTCTTTGGTGTGGAAAATTCTCTGCTGCAACCGTTCAACACGCGATCAAATTAATTAGAATGCTTAGTCAATCATTAAAAAAAAATAATTAAAAAAATATAAAATTTTATTAATAATCACTTTCTTAATTATTAAGTAAAATAAAAAATTCAAAAAAATTCAAAAACAAAAATAGTGGTAAATGAATAGTAAAAAAATTGTAATCCTATCATTTTCTTTTTTATAAATGCTCTCATCTTATTATTATAATTTTTAAAATTTTCATACAAAATACAACAAACAATTCAAAATTTTCAAATTTTAAAACAAAAATAATATTAAAAACTTATAGTCTCATAATATTTTATTTAATTTTCATTTTTTTATCTCAACTTATCTCATTTACGTCAACATCTACTTTTTTTATTTAAAAATGATAGTTATAGTTGTAAATTTGCAAATATCGCATAACCATTTAAAAAAAAGTGAATAAATTAAAACCTGTATGAAAATAATAATAATAATAATAATAATAACAAAATTCATACTTTTTTCAAATTGAATACACGACACTTGTATATTTCATGATGATTGTATGTAATATTACATTTTTATTTTGTTCTTATTTAAATATTTTTAAATTATTATAATATTTAAATAAAAAAATCAAAAATTCATTTAAAAGTACTTATTTAATTATTAAATAAAAAAAGCCCGTGGATCCAAACACTATGAGCTTTGAATAGTCACAGGAAATCTCCAAAAGAGAAATCAATAGCTTTCTTCCATAGTTTTCCACCGTCGTATTATAAGCATTTTCCTTATTCAAATTTTTATGAAAGGGAGAATTATCATTTAGATGTGTAAAACTTGTTATTTTTTAAAAATATTTTAAAATATTTTTAAAAAATTATAAAGTTATTAAAAAACACATTTTAAATATTAAATAAAAAAGATTACTCTGTGTGCGACTGAGTTTTCCTTTCTATCAAATGAAAGTTGGCTGTATTAAATTGTCAGAAAAGTCAATTTTGAAAGTACTTGTCAGAGAAAAGAAAAGAAAATATATATATATATATATATTTGAAAATATTTAATGCAAAACTCCATACTAATGAATGGAGGAAATTTTAACTTTTAAACTCTAAAATGACTTAAGATATAGTTATTTATGATCATTTCAAAACTTAATTCTATCTAATAAAAAATTATAATTATATGGGGATTTGGACCAAGAATTTGACCAAGGAATAAGGCCCAATCTATACAACGAAAGAAGCCAAATTTAGGAGGCCCAATGCAAAGCAGGTAAACCCCTCGGCTTGACCCCAAAGGGGAGCCGACATTTTAAATTACCTGCATAGGATGACAAAACAAATGATATTATACATCACCACCCATGATAGTTAGGAGAGGGCATAAGAGATGGGACTTACCATCCTGGAATGCCTTCCGAGTGATGCTAAGTACTTGAGTATCTATCCAATTAGGCAAACAAAGATAAAACAGAGCCTTTGTTCTCCTAACATGAAGACATCAATGGGCAGGCACAAAAGCTAGCGGAAGGGAGCATACAAAAATAACACACTACATTAATGAGAAAGCAAGGGAGCCACACCCATTAATGATACCACAATCCAGACTACCCCTCGCATTAATATCGCTATCGTAGAGGCTATTTCGTATTAAAAACTTAAAAAAAGAATACACTATTAGAAAACTACTTATCCGTTAAATACATATTAAGAAATATGTCCTCACAATATTTTATTTAATTTTCAGTTTTTTTTTCAACTCATCGCATCTCATCTCATCTCATCTGTGTGAATATCGATATTTAAAAAAAAATGATAATTGCAGCGGTGAATTTGTAAGCATCACATAATCATTTCAAAAAAATGAATAAATATAAAATCTACATGAAAAAATTAATTTTTTAACAATAGACTCCACATTTTTTCAAAATGAATACACAACACTTGTATACTTCACGAGTGTATGTAATATTACATTTTATTATTTTGTTCTTGTTAAGATATTTTTAAATTATTATGATTGTTCAAAATTTTAAAAATTCAAAAATTCATTGAAACATACTTACTTAATTTGCAAATAAAAAAAAAATACAATCGATAACCTTCTTTGATAGTTTTCCCCCGCGGTATTGTAAGCATTTATTTTATCCAAATTTCTATGAAGGGGGAGAATTCTTCAATCTTTCTCGAATGAGATTGAGTACATATCTGTTGTTACTCAAAGTGAATTTTGGTCCATTAAAACCTAGGTCAATAAAACTATTTCTATCCATGAAAAGTCGAAGATCTTTAGGGTAAGAGGTTTAGGTTTACCCCTAGTTTTTCATTTTGAGTGAGAATAGTATTAAGATCACCTATGAGTCTATGACGAAGGAAGGACCAGATAAGCATCCGTGATTTTTGCAAGGTTTTCCTAGAAAATATATTTATTACAAAAACGAGCAAGACAATAAACTAAAGATAAAAACCGAAGTAAGTGAGAAGGATCCGAATAAACTAAAACAGACATTATATTACTGGACTTATGCATTATTTCATATTCAAAGCCTGGATGATACAAAAGTAACAGACCACCCCATTTCCCTGAGGGCGGTATATTCACAAAAAAGCTAAGATCAAGACTATTTACAACAAAACTAGAGTCTTTCATTGGTAATAAAGTTTCTGAAAGAAAGATAACATCAGAGTTATGGTCCCCGATAACTGCCCTCAAGGATCTAATTGCATAAAGTTGGACTATACCTCTGCAATTCCAAGAAATCAGCCTCTTGGCTCTTTTGAGGATAGGTTAGTCCCTTTCTTCTCAGCCATTGGATTCAAAGGGAATAAGTTCATAGTCAGATTACGAACATTGTTACCAAAGTCTTCTCAGCCATGGTGCGTAGTTTGAGGCTGCTGGCCACTTCTTTGCAGAAGATTTTGTAGCTTTGTTTTTCAGTTTCCTTTGAGGCTTCTTGAGTTTTTCCTTTTGAGCTTGATTTTGATGCAGGGAAAAGCTTACTCCTTCATTCCTTTATGTACCTTCATTCCTTTATGTACCTACATCTTTTATCACAATAGAGGAGTTAAAAAAACATTTTTTTAGTGGAGTATTACCATCACTCTCTTCGATTAAAAGCTTCATTTTTCCCATAAACTTCATTTGGGTGGGATTTTAAGTGGGTTTCTGTGAGACTGGAGATGACAAGTTTAAGCATTCAGATGACGGAATTTCAAGTGTGGGGAGAATCTGGTCCGAAGGGATATGGGAGGATGGTTGTGGAGAATTTAAATGGATGGTCTCTAAAGCGAGACAAGCACGTCCGATCTGGGTAAAAAGAAAAGTTATGCATGGACCTCTTGGGATGATTTGGGCTAGCATTTTTGTTGATCTGATCAATAACTTGTTTGAAGAAAGGTTCTGGCCTATGCCAGTCAATGTGATCCTGTGAGTGAATGGGATGATTCTGAATGGGGTGTTGGGAAATAGGCAAGTGAAACAAACAACAAAGATATGAAATAAACCGCAGCGGATGCAACAATGAGAAATAAAACAGTAAACACAGAAAGAACACACAGATTTAAGTAGTTCAGCTCAAAATGAGCTTACATCCACTGTGGGGTTGGTTTCAAAGTTTCACTAGATCAAATGGAGGTTACAGAGAGAGTATCAAGAGATACTTACAACAGAGAACACTCACCTCACGTGTATACACTCAATCCTCACAAGTTTCACTCAGAATAGTGGAGAAATGGAGAAGAAAATGATCTAGAAGCTATTACTGTTCACTGGCGCCGAAAACAGAGGCCTGCGTCTTCGTCTGCTTCTTCGTCTTCTGATACGCGAAAAAGCCTTCGCGCTATTTATATTCTGCAATCTCGCTCGAGCGAGATTTAAACTCGCTCGAGCGAGGACTTCTAGGTCAGATTTGCTCGACTAGAAATCGGACACCTGGCGCCACGTGGAATCTCGCTCGAGCGGGAGGTCGAGCGAGTGTCGAGCGAAGTCACTGCCTGAACCTCGCTCGAGCGGGAGGTCGAGCGAGGGTCGAGCGAAGTCTCGGGTTGGAGCAATTCTGGAAGTGTCACAGTCTCGCTCGAGCGAGGGTCGAGCGAGACAGGTCTGGGCATGTATTCCAAAGCCATACTCAACATGGGGCATGATTTATTTAAGAGAAATCCTGGGGGGCAGACCGTCTACCCCCCACCCCCCCAACACAAGCAGCCCCCGCCGCCCCCGGTGGCGGTGGGCGACACCGCCCACGCCATCGGGACCGGCGGACTCAGGCGACTTCACCCTTACGACGGCGAGCTCCGGTGTGCCCCCGGCAGCCTTAAACCCGTTTCGGACCCACCGGAGCTCGCCATCGTAGGGGTGAGGTCGCCTTAGTCCGCCGGTCCTGATGGCGTGGGCGATGTTGCCCACCGCCACCGGCGGCGGCTCCGTTCGCTCCATGGCCAAATTCCCTTAAATTCATTTTCATTTTATTTTTTTATTGTGTTTTTTATTATGTTTTTATTTTTTTACTGTGTTTTTTATTATATTTTGTTTATTTTATTTATTTTATTATATTTTTAATCTTCATTTTTTTATTTAATCATATTTTTTATTTTATTTTAATATGTTTTTCATCATAAAGCAGTCCAACTAGACGCTAGGGACAGTCGGACCGATCCCCAATGTTTCCCTTTATTTAACTTGATGAATCTGGGTCGAGGGAAAGGGGTATTTGACTTGGATGTTTCTGATGGGCTTGATGAGTGAAGATGGGCCAACGTATTGGTTAAGCAAAAATCAAAAGATGAAAAGGCCTCTTTTGGTCCAGATTGGATGATAGGGTTATCGGTTTGGGACAGGCGTTGAGATGAGGAACTTTTGTTAACAAAAAGAGAGATATGATCGAATGCAGAAGTGACTTCAAATCTGATTGGACGTCCTTTCTCAGTAATAGAGACTGACCGATTTGTCAAGTGGCTTTGAACTTCACCACGTGTATTATTAACGTTACAATATATTTATAAATTTATTTATTTATTTTTAAATTATTTTATAATTAATTTAGTATTTTTCTTTCCCTCATGAAATTGTCGAGGAAGACACATTAGTGATTAGAGGATAAGATGTTTCAGAGCCCCTTCAGGCCGGTGTCACCTACAATAGGTGATTAATGGAGACCAATTAAATTTTGACACGTATACGTTTTTAACAATAATTTGATTACAGCGCATAACAACAGATTATTCACTCAAAATAGCATTTCACGTAAAAGGGGCTCTATTTCAAAGAGGGATCCCGCGATTTCCTTCGTTTCCGTCGTGCAGCAACCCAACCCAACGAGAAGCAATGCAGGCTTTGTATTTTGTGTATCTTCATTTTCCTTCATGCGGCAACCTGATGGGAAGCAATCATAGTTTGATTTCAGCCCTATTTTCTCACCATCGAAGAGGGATTTTTCCTTCATGCAGCAACCCGATCCGACGGGAAGCAATCCAGGCTTTGTTTTTTGAACGCCATCCAAGAAGGATTTCTCACCATAATCCAGTTCAATTTCAGCCCTATTTTCTCACCATCAAAGAAGGTCTTTTTGAACGCCATCTAAGAATGATTTCTCACCATCATGGGCAGTTCTTTCGTGCCGATATTATCACCATCGAAGAGGGATTTTGATCGTGCCAATGAAGAAGGATTTCTCACCATCGATTAAGCACGCGATTTCATTTCGTGCAGCATTTGATTTCTCACCACCGACTAGGGGTAGTTCTCTAATCCCTAGTGTTTTTAGTCCTTAATTTTTTATAATCCCTAAATTCTTATAATCCCTTATTTTTATTGTGTGTTTTGTTGTAAGGTTTTTGCCTTCATTTCCTACTGTCCGCACAACGAAGAAGGAACTTACCAAAATCTTGGTAAAATTTGTTTGGTAATTTTTGTTGGTTTGATAGTATTGCTTAGTACTTTTTTCACATGTCTAGTTAATATATCCGTTTGAGCTCTGATAAACAAAAATATTTTGTGTTTGAATTAATTTGGAAATCATAATTCACTTCATTATATAGTGGTAATTTTATACTGATAGTTTTTGGATTACTTTGTTTTATGTTGGGATGAAGGAATTTGGTTGAGTTCAGATAGTGATGAAATGATTGGAAACTGTCCACAAGTTGTAAATATTGAGGATGAAACCGTGGATAATGTGAATATTAGAGATGGTGTGAATTTGGTAGATGGATTGGATATGAGAGATATTTGGATATGGGAGATGGTGTGAATTTTGGAGGCAGTGATGGCAATGGTGTGATTGTGGAAGATGGAGATGGAGTGAATGCAGAAGATGGAGATGGAGTCAATTGCAATGCCAATTCAAGTAGTGGACTTTTTGAAGTGTTTGTCGGGAAGGAATTTGATGAAGTTGAGGACGCACAAGCATTTTACAAGGCGTATGTAAGACAAAAAGGTTTTGCAACGAGAACCAACCATACTCAACTATCGAGAAGGGACAAACAATTAAATGGAGTTCACTATGTTTGTACAAGGGAAGGGCAAAAGCATGATAGTCTCAAACAAAAAAAAAGGGACCCAAACTTCCTAACACAAAGATTGGGTATAAAGCTACCATGTGTATCAAAAAGGAGGGTGATAAATGGTTGGTATGCAAATTTGTGCGGTGGTTCTCCTCGAGGACTATGTGCGGTGGTTCTCCTCGAGTTCTATTGTGCGGTGGTTCCTCGGGTTCGACAAAGTATGCTTTGGTTCCTCGGGTTCGACAGAGTATGCATTGGTTCTTGATAGAGCTTTGGAGAGAGAGCAACGTTCCATATGAGAGAGATGAGCAGAGAGAAGAGGGGGGAGTAGGAATGTTCGTATGGGCGAGAGAGAAGAGGGGGGAGGGGCGATGTTCGATTTTCTCACTAGAGATGAGCAGAGAGAAGTGGGGGGTGTTGTATCGTATGGGGCAGAGAGGAGGAGAGTATTTCCATGCTCTGCGTCCTAACCTTTCATAATATGTGTCCATTAATTAACACTACGTGGCAAGCATTAATCGGTCTCCAATAATTGCTAGTTGCAGGTGTCGACACCTGCCGAAAGGTTTTCTCAAAATCTTTCAGTATTTGAGGTAGATTTAAGTTGTTGTGAAGAATATGACATTCGTTTTATTGTTGATGAGGCAGTAATAACTAATAAGGGCTCATTTGGATACAAAAATCGTTTTATTTTATTTCATTTCATTTTATCATTACAATTTTTTTTTTTCAGTTTTTACTATAAAAAGTAATAAATAATATAATTTTTTCAAATTTTAAAATAACAATTATAGTATAAATAAGTATTCTAATAATAATATATTCAACTTTCATCTAAAATTATCTTATTTCATCTTACTTTGCAAACAAGCTCTCACTCTTATATTTCCCTATATGTGTGCCCATCTTTATTTGCATCCTAATATTATATATAAGGCCTGATTTGTTTATATATATATTTTTTTTGTCTTAGGTAATTGGTGGATTTGGAAGGCTGGGAACAATGTGTGGGTGTTACAAGTACAACATAAAATTAGACCTAGTTTTCCTTGCATAGGAAAATTGGGATATTTCTTTTTCGAATTGAGTTGAGTTGAGATCAAACTAATTTAAAGTTAAATAAAATACTATTAAAATATATTTTTTTAATAATATTATTTTTTTGAATTTGAAAAATTTAAAATGTTTATTTTATTTTGTGCGAGAATTTAAACAATTATAATAATAAAATGAGATAAAATAAATTAAATTCAAATAATAAACTAGATATAAATTGATCAGAGATAGATCCTTAAATATTGGTGCAAAGCACAGCTTCTGTCGGGAATGGACCGGTTAACAAACAACAAATAGGAAGTAAACGCAACGGAAATGCAATAGAGAGAAATAAGACAATACACATAGAACACTCTGGACACTAAGATTTGAAGTAGTTCGGCTTAATACAAGCCTACTTATATTGTTAGGTCGGTCTCAATTAATCAACTATAGAATAAAAATGGAGTACAGAGATTGAATCACAAGATTATTACAAAAAATCACTCAATCTCACTTACAAGTTACAAAGCTCTTTAACACACAACCTTTTCTTACAAATGCTCTCTCAAAATCTAAACCAAAAACAGAGAAAAAAATGAGTTCCTCACGAACTACAGCGTTCAAATGAACGCGGTTCCTCTTATAAGCCCTATCTCGCTCGAGCGAGACTACTCTCACTCGAGCGGAACACTATTTGAAACGGCGCCAACCCTAATAACAGAACATTAGCTCGAATTGAGCATCAAGCGAGATTCGAGCAAATGTCTAGGGTTGACTCTTGCTTGAGCGGGATGTCGAGCGAGAGTCGTGCGAAGTCTCTGTCTGGAATCTCGCTAGAGCTAGAAGTCGAGCGAAGGTTGAGCGAACTCTCTGTTTGAGATTTTGCTCAAGTTGGAAGTCGAGCGAGGGTTGAGCGAACTCTCTGTCTTATGTCTCGCTCGAGCTGGACGTCGAGCGAGGGTTGAGCGACCTTATGGGTTGAGTCTCGCTCGAGCTACCGCTCGAGCGAGAGCCGAACGAGCTTACTGCAGATGTGCTTTCACATCTCAACAACTTCGATTCTATGTATTCAATCTACCAAGTCCTTTCTTCTGCATATATGCCCATTGGGGCTCTACTTTATGTGGGCTCCAAAGTATCAGAAGTCATACATGCATTCTCAATTACTTCTACATCTTATCTTTTAATATAAAAGAAATTATACACACCACACTTTAAACAATTCTTTAATATATATCACCAAAATTGATCTTTTCTATTTTATATATTGATCTTAATTATATATTATACATCAATTTATCTATTTTTTCTTTAGATTATTTAAATATTATAATTTCTAGTATTTTTTATTTGTTTCTAATATTTTTTCTAACTATTAATAATATCTTTACATCTTTTGATAACTTTTGAGTAGTGAGAGAGGTGAGAGAAATTAATTTAAATTATTTTATAATGGTAAATTGTATTATTTACATGTAAAAGAATTACTGTTACAAAATTTATAATAAAGATGGAATACAATATCCGTTGAAATGAAATTCTGAGCAACTTTTTTTATATTTTATAAAAAGATGTATTTAACAAAAGCCATTATAAATGCTAAAAGTCTTTGAAGTTGATGGTTATTTAGTATAGAAAAAGAGTAATGCTGGGGAGTAGTCAGCACTCAGGGTACTCCCCTCACATAAACAGTGTCGTGCACTGCTTACGACACTGTTCATGTGAGAGAAAGTGCATTGAGTGTGGCTACACTCCCCCTCATTTTTCATAGAAAAAAATATAGAAATCAGTCCATCTGGTTTTTGAAGAACTGGCCCTTAATAAAAACTAGCCACGTAAGCTTTTTACCAACATTACCATACATTTGCATACCCGAGAACAGCTCTCCCTTTTCTCAGATTCTTCCTCATTCCTCACCCCACTCCAGAACTCAAACCCATCCTCATTCCTCACCCGCTGATTCCCAGACCAAAAATCACAAACTTTGATTTCGCAGGAGAAGGCTCTTTACAACTTGAAAAAGGCCCTTCATTACCAAAAAATGAGACTTGGGTTCTTTCTTCTTTACCTTCTATCCTGTTTTTCCTTTAATATTTGTTTTGAAATAAAAAAAAAAATATATATATATATCAAGAAGAAGAAATGAGGAAAAAGAAAGAATTTGCATTGCATGTCTCCATCATTTTGCTCGTCGACAAGTCTAAGGATATCAACCACCTTCTCCAAGTCCAAGTCATCCTCCTCTGCCATGGGCTCCACCATCAACAACTTGCATTGCATTTCTCCATCGTTTAAAACATATGTAAAGGAAAAGTGTTGAAAACATGAAACATGAAAGCTTTTCCGCCATTTTCTTTTCGCTCGAACCGAAGATTTTTGATGGTTGATGGAACTGAGAATAGAAAAGACGAAAAGTGTAGATGGGTTTTAATCAAGTGTAGTCTTCTCTATTTGTTATATTTTCAAATTGCCTATGTGTCTTTATAGAAAAATACTATAAAGCACAACAGACATTAGGCACTAAACACACACCCTACATGTATCAATAATAAAATGTTCATTTTATGGTTTTACCCTTAATTAAATCCTTTGCTTTCATTTTGCGCCACCAGAGACTACCTGTGCATTTCATTCTTTCCCCATGGTTGAATGCAGCGTGATACCAGGTGTGAGAAGGAGCTGAAACTAGCTCGACATAAACCATATTAAAACCCATACAGTTAGACTATGTAGAAGATGCTCCACAAATGACAAGATGCCTGAAATAAATTCTTGTGGGCAATTCCAGTTCAATAGATAAACTCAAGAAATCTCATTAAAGCCAATGCTAGGGGCACCCAGAGAGATGGTAGCTTAGTTCCTTTTGCAGTTTTCATTTATTCATTCACTCCTCCTTGTTAACCAACTCAACAATGAAGATATTGCTGATCCTACAGTTAGTGAAGACACGGTTATGAAGGATTGTGCTGTTATCAAATACAAAGCTGTTGCAGATAGATTACGATCCAAAGATGTACTTGAATAGGAAATAAGATCAATTCAGTTATAGCAATTTCTGTAACTAATTATTTTTGAGATTCAAATGTAACTACTCCCTTGTAACTCATCACTATAAATATATGAAGTAACATACGGGTTGATCACCCTTCACTCTGCCATCTTTCTTTATTTCCTTTCATGGTATCAAGAGCCACTGGCCTAAGCCTACTCCTTCCTCTTCTCATGGCTTCCGGCTCTTCAAATGTCATCTCCTCCACACTCAACTTTCCTAATTTCACTCAAGTCATTTTTGTCAAACTCGAAGGCACCAACTATCTAATGTGGTTGTCTCAATTTCTTCTTGTTCTGAGAAGCAATGATCTGTTGGGTATTGTTGATGGATCAGAGCCATGCCCAACAAAATTTTGCCGTGATGTTGATGGCAAAGAAACACTCAATCCTGAGTACACTCTTTGGGTCAAGAAGGATCAAACTCTCCTTGGTTGGATCAACTCCACTCTATCTGAGAAGGTCTTGGCCACAGTTTACGGCCTCAATACTTCAAGCAAGTCTGGTCTGCCCTTGCAAACAGATTTGCTTTCCAATCTCGACCTCGCATTGCACATTTGAAGAGGCAATTGCAAACTCTTAAGCAAGGTTCTCAAACTTGCTTTGAATATCTTCAAACTGTTAAAGCATGGGTTGATAAGCTTGCAGCTACAGGCAAACCAATTGAGGATGATGATCTGATCTCATTCATCATTAGTGGCATTCATACATCCTTCACACCCTTCATCACATCTTTTTCCCTTGCCACCCAAGAAAGTCCTCTTTCTTTTGATGACTTCCAAGATGAACTTCTCAATCATGAAACTCTCCTCAAAAAGAGCAAACACCCTCTTTTGACACTTCCACCTATGCACTTTATGTCCCAAAACCCAACAACCGTGGGTGCCATCCAAAGAATAAACCCCCATACAAATTTCCCAACTCCAATTCTTCCTCTCCTAAGCCTAATACTTCTACTGGCCTCCTTCCTACCCCTAAACCAATTCATATCAACCCACTACACAAGCTCCCCGCACCAATCGTGTCCCATGCTAGATATGTGGAAGGACTTATCATCAAGCCCTTTATTGCTTCTATCGGATGAACTATGCTTACCAAGGGAGCCATCCTTCATCTTAACTTGCAGCCGTGGTCGCCTAGTCTATCAAACTTGGATTGCAGATAGTGGAGCCAATGCCCATATAACCAATGAGCTCGAGAACTTGTCCATCCGGCAGTCATACCAGAATGAGGAACAGGTGGCAGTCGGCAATGGAGCTGGTCTCAACATGTACATAGCCAACGTTGGTTTTTCTCTTTTAACTAATTCCACTCCAAATCATCTCCTAATTTTCATATGAAAAACATTTTGCATTGTCCTCAAGCTTCGGCCAACTTACTATCTATTAACAAATTATGTGCAGATAATTCTTGCTATTTTGTTCTAACCCAATCTTCTTTCTTTGTTAAGGACACACGGACTCATGCATTGTTGCTGGAGGGACAATGTGAAAATGGACTCTACCCACTTCAATTGCACAAGCATTCTCCTCAAAGAAGATGTGTCTCCCCTGCTGCTCCTTTTACTGCTTTTATTGGAATAAAAACTTCATCAACTGGATGACACTCTAGGCTAGGCCATTCTGCCCCTGATGTAGTCCATTATGTAATAAGACATTTCAATCTTCCTGCTTCCCTTAATGATCTCAATAAAACTCATGTTTGTGGTTCATGTTAATTAGGCAAAAGCAAACGTCTCCCCCGTTCATGCATCCACACGAGTTAGCACTGCACCCTTGCCAGCTTGCTCACTCTAATATTTGGACATCACCGGTTCCCTCTATCAGTGGCTATCGATATTACATCATTTTTATTGATGATTTCTCGCAATACACATGGTTCTATCCATTTTACAATAAATCTGATGCCTTTAATCACTTTGTGAAATTCAAAACTTCTGTTGAAAATCAACTATCTACTACTATCAAACAATGTCAATCTGTTGGTCGGGGAGAGTTTATCTCCCCTCTGTTTCAATCCTTCTTGCAAAAATATGGCATTTTACACTGAAAATCTTGCCCCTACACATCTGAACAGAACAGACTTGCTGAAAGAAAATTGCGCCACATCTTAGAAAAAGGTCTTACTCTTCTTGCACATTCCCATTTATCCCATAAATATTGGGTTGGTGCTTTCATTACAACTGTTTATCTAATCAATAGACTACTGACACCCACCTTAGATAATCAATCTCCATTTAGCAAGCTCTTCAATAAGGATCCGAACTACAAGTCACTAAGAACTTTCAGGTGTAAATGTTATCCTCTCCTTCGACCTCAAGGCTTACACAAATTGGAATATAGAACCAAACCATGTATCTCTTTGGGATATCATCATGCCGGATATAAATGTCTTGAACCAGTCCACAACAAAATTCATCTATCTCGCCATGTCATCTTTGATGAGAATGCATTTCCAGCAAAAATAATGGAGTCCACTTCACTGTCTCACAGTATCTCTGCACAGACCGATGTGCCTTTCACTGTAAGTCTTCCTCAGTCACCCTCACATATGTCTCATTCAAACTCATCTCCTAGCCTGACATCACCTCACATTGATACATTGTCTCCCACCCATGATCTAGAAAATACTGCATCTAGTTCTCCTCCTCCAAACAACCATGATATATCTCCCACTCATCCTATATCTCCACAAAGCCCTATGCCTATATCCGAACCTCCTACATCTCCTATTGCCAATCCAACTTCTTCCCACGAGATCAACGATCACCCTATGGTGACTAGGTCCCAAACTGGTTCTCTTAAACCTCAGACCTTTCCTGACTTCAAACTTTACAACACAAAACACCCATTTTCTTTCTTTCATAGTGTCCTTCTAGATGTTGAACCAAGCTCTTATAGCAAAGTTGCCACTGATCCTCACTGGCAAACTGCTATGCAACAAGAATTTTATGCTCTTAGGGCTAATGGAACATGGTCCCTCTGTCCTAGACCAACCCACAGCAATATAATTCGAAACAAGTGGGTGTATAAAATCAAACAAAAGCCTGATGGTTCTATTGATCATTTTAAAGCACGGATAGTGGCAAAGTAGTTTGAGCAAGTTAATGGAATTGACTATACTGAAACATTCAGTCTAGTTATGAAACCATCAACTATTCTCATTATTTTATGCTTAGCAGTTTAATTTGGTTGGCATGTTCGTCAATTAGATGTATCTAATTCTTTTCTTCATAGTTCACTTCTTGAGGAGGTGTATATGGAGCAAATTCAAGGATTCAAAGATCCACATTAGCCGCACCATGTTTGCAAGTTACATAAGGCTATCTATGGCCTCAAACAAGCCCACGGGTTTGGTTTAACAGATTTTCCAGTTTTCTACTTGATTTCGGATTCAACAAAATGGTGAAGTCTTCTCTATTTATCTATCAAAATGGTGAAGTCAAGCTCTATATTTTGTTATATGTAGATGACATCATTTTTACATGAACTCATCTTGAGATCTTACAATCATTTATCTCTCGGCTTCAACATGAATTCCCACTCAAAGATTTGGGTCCACTTGGATATTTTCTAGGCATACAAGCTACTCGAACATATCATGTGCTACAACTCAACCAGACCAAGTATATAACTGATCTCCTCACTCGCACTCACATGCTTGGTGTCAAGCCTTTTAAAACGCCGTGTTTTGTTGGCTCGAAATTATCTCAGCTTGATGGTGAACCTCTCATTGATACCACAGAATATCGACTTGTAGTTGGCACATTGCAATATTGTTCCTTGAACAGTCCTGAGATAGCATTCTCAGTCAATCAGCTTTGTCAACATCTTCATGATCCTACTTCAGCTCATTGGATAACAGCAAAACGAGTTTTGCACTATCTAAAGTCTACTGCTGATCATGGCCTTGTCTACATTTCAGGACCTCTTCACATCTCAGCCTTTTGTGACTCTGATTGAGCAGGAAGCCTTGATGACCGACAATCTACCTATGGACTTGCTGTGTTTCTTGGCAATTCTCTCATCTCTTGGAGTTTCAAGAAACAAGGGGCTAGGTCTAGCACTGAAGTTGAATATCGCTCACTTGCCTCTGCTGCTGAAGTATACTAGGTGCGCATGTTACTTAGAGATCTCCATATCACACTGTCAACAGCTCTTGTGATCAAATGTGACAATGTGAGTGCATTATCTCTTGCCTCAAATCCAATTTTTCATGCAAGAACAAAGGACATAGAAGTGGACTATCATTTTATTCGAGAGAAAGTACTGAATCAAAATATCTTCATCAAATATGTATCTACCACTGACCAACTTGCAGACATTCTCACCAAGGGTCTATCTTCAACCAGATTTCATTTTCTCAAGACCAAACTCATGGTTCCCCCATTAGTTTGTGGGAGGGTGTTAACCAACTCAACAATGAAGATACTGCAGATCCTACAATTAGTGAAGACCCAGTTATGAAGGATTGTGCTGTTATCAAATACAAAGCTGTTGCAGATAGATTACGATCCAAAGATGTAGTTGTATAGGAAATAAGATCAATTCAATTATAGCATTTTCTGTAACTAATTATTTTTTAAATTCAAATGTAACTACTCCCATGTAACTCATCACTATAAATATATGAAGTAACATATGGGTTGATCACCTTTCACCCTGCCATCTTTCTTTATTTCCTTTCACTCCTTACTCCCTAATTGTTCTTCCTCCCAGTAATTTCCATCTTTTCCTTTTGGAACTTCTTTTTACCTCAATTTTATGTAGGCTAGTCTTATTAATCATGCATCCCCCGCCACTTTCACAGAAAGAATGTTGAGAAGTAGCATATGATGGACGATTTTTCGTTACGGATGAGGGCAGCAGGAATGTAAAGGGTTTGTATTTTTACAGTTTTAATTTTTTTAAACGTCACTTCTCCCCATGTACATTTCGTGAATCCTAGAGGGGCTTTTTTGTAGCATTGCTCGTCTTTATATTAGTGGATGGCTGCTTTTCTCCCATTTTCAGATGAGCTGGTTTGAAGTCATGTTACTCATGAGTGAAAGCTATCTTCTTTTTTTTTTTTTTTTTCTAAGCAAAATTTATCTAATTTCTCTGTAAAGAAGGAAATATTACTGATCAAGTAAAGAGCATTTCCCCGAAGTTTCTATATCGTTTAAAAATATTGTTAGACATTTCTATAATTAGGGGTAGTGGTAATATATTACACCACCCATTATCTTAACACGACAAGATAATAGAAAATTAGTATTTAATCATAATAGGTTCAAATCAAAACGAGTTAACTTGTTAAGACATGAATATTTAACGGGTTGATAACGGGTCAATCCATTTTAACCCGTTATGACACGTTAAGAAAATTAAAATTAAAATTATACCCTTATACCTAAAAGTAAAAGTGTTAGAATTTTAATTTCGATATTTTTATTGTTTAATTATAATTTTGGACTTGTAGTTAATTTTATAATTTTTTTTATAGATATTGTAATTTTAACATTTATATAAAATTATGCTAAATTTAATCAGCTCAAATGGGTTGATTTCGGGTATATTTAATTCATTTACATAAACAGGTTGAAAATTGTCGTATTGTGTCGTGTTAACCTATTTTATTATATTTACTAATGAGTTAAAATGAGTTGACACGTCAGGATACGTTATGTTAAAGGATCGTGTTAGGGTTAGGATTGATCTTTATAGTATAATATACATGCTTTGACATGACATGACCTGTTAACACGATTTGACGTACCCCTACCCATAATTGGGGAGGTACCTATTGTTTCTAAAGTTTTTAATTTGTAGTTAATTGGGGAAATTGGATTTATTCTTGGAATAGAGTTTGCAGATAACAAATCGCCTAATGATATATTCCCTACTGAATAGTGCAAGTTATATTACTAAAAAATAAAATCAACAGCAAAATAAAACTTGACAAATAATTACCAGCATGCAGATATACTAATAGGGCATATGTTTTAGTAGCTTGACAATCTCTCAGCAACAAGCTAGATACATATTATGCTCATTGAACATAATTAATACAACAATAAACATAAAGATCACAGTAACAATTTTCTTTTTGAAAGCAGTTTTGCGTTGGTTTTTGTGTTTCTGATATTGCCTTGGTTTGGTGGGGAGTGGCTCACCCAATTCCAAACTTATTTTTACATGGAAAATAGGCAACATTAGAGAGACTTTTAAAAAAGAAAAAGAAAAAAGGAAAGTGACCCATCAAAAAAATCAGCCCAAATTGAAATGGATTGGAAGATACAGATGGAAGCCTAAAGAGTATACAATGGCACATTCTACACCACTCGAACCTGGATCCAATATCTCTTCCAGCTAATGGCATCTCTCCTGTCCATATCTTCAAATTTCTTCTACTACCATCCCCATTTTCTTTTTTCCTTCTTTTGTTTCCATCTCATTTTTCATAACAAATACAAAAAGAAAGTAGCAACTTTTAATTAAAAGATGGGCTGCCATTTCAGCCTTAGAACATGGGCTGCAACTTTTAATAAAAAGATTAGGTAAAAGATAACACAGCAGTAAATGTTAAATATGTCACAAGTCAAGGATTCCTCGTTCCAGTTGATGGCGTTAATACAGGGAGAATATTTTCAACCATCAGACATTTCTGCGTTATAACAGTCAAAGCCTTCCATCGATAGGTCTTCTTTCGCAATTAAGCCTTGAGAATGTGCAAAACAGGATAAGATCAAGCAAAGAAACAAAATCAATACGTAGATTTTCTTCCTAAATCCGTGTGCATTATTACATTGGTGTGAAATGGTGATTCTGTTGATTTTCTATTATGATTGGAAGTTTTCGGGTCTCATGAAAATCAAATTCTGAAGTTCTAAATTGCTATCATTTTCAGCTAATAATCATTTAGGAAAAAACGCTGAGGGCTACTGAAGAGAGGGTGAAGGATTTCAAGTCTCAGCAAAAATAGTTTGTTGCTGATGACGCAGAAAATCCATCTTGCTTCATGTAAAGCAACAGCAATTCTCTTAGTGACTTGTGAGCAGATGGTAATTTTTTTTATATCAAGACAGATGGTATCAAAATAAAGCATCTATGTTATAACCTCTTGAGAATTTATCTTTATCTGCATCTTTTCCTAATCCGGCGATTCAAATTTAGATTTAGCTCACTCAGCAGTACCCTAGAAAGATCATGCCCATGGCATGTGGTGCAGACAGTAACCATAATAAGGAAAGAAAGTTGCTAAGAACTGTTAGTTGCTTCACTTCTCTCATCATATCAAAGTTTTGAGCAATGCTAGGGATCCCTATTTTGGTATCCCTATTTTCGGATCCTTATTTAGGGATTCTTACTTGAAATATTTTCTTTTAGTTTTTTATTTTACATGATTTTTATATTAGTATTTTAAAATAATGTTATGATTTTTTTATATTTTAAAAAAATGGTTTTAAGATGTTAAAAAAATCATGTAAATAAAACATACATCTTAAAATACTTAAATTTCTAACTTTCTTATAAGATTTTCTTAACATCTTAAAACATTTTTTAAAAATATAAAAAAATCACAATATTGTTTTAAAATACTTATATAAAAATCAAGTAAAATAAAAAAATAAAAATAAAAAGTCTTGAGTAGGGATCCCAAAGTAGGGATCCCTAGCATTTTTCCAAAGTTTTTTGATGATTTTTGTGAATTTGATTTGTTCCAGATTTTATCCTCTCACAGGGGTTTAGATGGCCAAACAACCTTGGTCTCTTGGTGGGTTTAAAGCACCCTTGTCATTGTCGAGAAGTGAGTTCCATTGGGTGGAGCCTCGAGGTCAGCCTCTGAGGAAAATATATAGTGGAGTACTTGGCTCTTTTAGCTGATTTGTGGTTTCTTGAGGGTTTGTTTGACAATGAGAGAGAACGAAAAAGAAGTGAAAAAAAGGCTTTAAGCCCAGCGCCACACATCTAATGCACCACACCAAATTAAGCAATAAACATTTGTAATTAATAGTGGATAAACATTCAAGCGACCAATGGTCACCTGAGCCTTATAAGCCAAGATGTTATTATGTTCGTAGCTTATTTTTTTAGCTGTTCATGAAGCTTGAAACTTTCTTTGATCCTTTTGAGCATGAAGAAAATGGTTTAAATTTGTGGAGCCTATTAAGCCAAGGGTTCTCTTGCTTTTAGCAGGTTGACAATATTTATTTAAGGTCTCTAGCCACCACGACACCAAAGAAGGATCACATCCCTCTGTTATGCTGCAGGCCTTCAAACCCCAGAGTTCCCTCGGCACCATGCTTCAGGACTGACACAGTTGCTGTCCCTCACTCCAAAAGTATTCTGCAGGAAACCAACACCAAAGCCTCCAGCAAGCAAGCTTCCAGTACAGAACCAAGACACATCACATCCTTAAAAGATTTTTCACTCAACCTATTGATGTGTACACTTGTGATTCATTCATATGTCAACTTGTGAAGTGGTGCATGTATTTTCGTGTAAATTGATTTACCCACTGTAACGTGTATAAATAGAGGAACAAAATGCTTTGTAAAGCAAGAATTGAAAATGTAAACAGAGTCCGGAAACTAAAGGCTTTCAGTTGAACATTTCTTCAAACATCTCTTGTGCATTTCAACTTTTATTGTTTCAGCTTAGTTTTGTTGATATTCAGTCGGCAAAATTTAAAAGGTGAAGAAAGCCGAAGGTGGCTATTAAAGATCAATAAAAAGAAGAGCTGATTTCTTCTTTTGCTAGTAGAAACCCAGAGGGAAATATAAGAAAAGTGAATGTTTATGTTCTTATACTAATATGTAAACTGCAAATTATGGAGATTACAAGATGAAATTGAACAAACAATACAATACAAATCAAGGTGTAATATTACCTGACGATCAAGAAGATAATATTAATGGTTGTGAATCTGAAGATGAGGACGCGATGACACCATCCATGCCTGACATTGTTGATATAGAAACAACATCATATTGCATGGATATTTCAGTTTTGACATCAACAATCTCTTCTTATTCCTGCTGAAGGTTGGAAGCTGCTTTTTGCGACATTTGTTGGCCTCCAATTCCATTGCAACTTCCCTCATTGTAGGACGTTTCTTTCCTTTCAAGTCCAAGCATCTTTTCGCAAGGTTTGCAACCGCATTGATTTTTTCTTTTTCCGCTTCCTTCAAGACTTGATTATCAAGTATGTCAAATAATTTGTTCTCTTCCATCGAACTAACGAAAAATGCAGCTAAACTTTTGGTATCTCTCGTTCTTGTTGAGATAGATTTTTTTCCAGTCAAGAGCTCAGCAAGAACCATACCAAAACTATAAACATCACTCTTATCCGTAAACTGGCTTGAATGAAAGTACTCAGGTCTACATATCCAAAAGTTCCATGTACTAATGTGCTTAGATGAGTTTGTTTGATAACAACAGATCTTGAAATTCCAAAATCAGCTACTTTTGCTCTATACTTCTCATCTAAGAGAATGTTTGTTGACTTAATATCGCGATGGTAAATGGGTGAAGAAGCTGCTGAGCGCAAGTAGAAAAGAGCCCTGCAACTTCTATAGCAATTCGTAAACGCATATTCCATGTTGGGCAAGAGTTCCATTAGGAATGAATTCATAAACAAAAAGCAGAACTTCTGTTTCCAAACAATAGCCAAGCAGTTTAACCACATTCCTGTGATTAATTTGTGAAAGAATCACGACTTCATTTACGAATTTTTGAAGTTTCTCTTCATCAATTACGTTAGACTTTTTTATTGCAACAATTCTTCCATAAGCCAACATACCTTTTTAAATAGTGCCTTGTCTACCGTGTCCAATTTTTCTATCTGCACTAAAACGATCAGTTGCCTTCTCCAATTCCTTTGAATTAAACATTTTGTTGTTCTCAACATTGACATTGTTCATGTTTGTAAATAGTTGTTGTTGTAGAAGTTGTCCACCAATTCGTTTGAAGAATTTCTGCTTGCGTTTAATCCTCATCCTTCTCTTTATTACCTTGTATGACCACCATCCACCGGAAGTCAGAAATAAGACACCAAGGCTTACGATAACACCTATTTGACTCAACGAAATAGGAAGTAGAAATGTTACTCCTTGAAATTGAATTAACATCAAAAGCAGGTTCACATAAAATTGAATTAAACTGGAAAAAAATACAAAAATAAAAATATAGCTTTTGGGTTGGAGAACCGATGATCTATATAATATTCATCTCAAGTCACTAAGACAACTCTTTAGACAATCAGTACTAGCAAATTAATTATCTTAATTTAGAAGGTGATTGCATTTTGGAGAGTCGGAGACAATATAGAACTATGTGGTATAGGTTTTTTGTTTTCCTGTTTCTTTTTTTGGTTTTTCCTTCAACCTGTGGGATAAGTTCTTAATTAAGTGTTGGAATATGACTAGAATCCACCGGTACAACATATATTTATAAGAGAAATGATAGATGCAGTCATAGAGTTGCAAGCGGCGTGCAGTCGCTTTGAAAAAAGGTGAATATATATGGGACCCACGTGAAAAAGTTAACTTTTTTTTTAAAGCGACTGCACGCCGTTTGTAACTCCACGACTATATGTAGCATTACCCTATTTATAATAAGGGTACGGTACAACATATGGAAATGATCATGTGCATAGTCTCAGAGTGTACGTACTAATGATTAGGCCTCACAAGCTCCAAAACTTTTAAAAAGATGGAAAATTTATGGGATTTACTTACATGAAAAATTTAGCTTTTACCGGCAGAAAAAAATGATGATAAGAAGAAAGTTGTTGAAATATTTAATATTCACTAAAAGAGGGTCTATTAACTAGTTCTCTTAATTAGCATAATTAATGTTATTTTTACTATCTATGAGAATGCGGCTTAATTCGTCGATACAAGAGAGGAAGACATACCTATGATTATGAACGACTTGGAGTTCTTAGCATCTGGGACACAAAGGTAATAACCTCCTGTATTTTCACAGCGTGTTGCGGTGATCAGAGTCGGCACATTCGTCAATATCTGCCAATATTGTAATGGAATTTGTTAAAAAAGTGATGGTACATGCAATAGTAAAATTTGTAAGTATCGTGCACTCATTTTAAAAAAAGAAATATAATTTAGTATTATTAAAAAATTATTATTTTTTAATATAAATTCTATATTTATTCTCTTTTTTTAAAAATAATTATGCAGCGATTACATACTTATAATTGCAACTATTATTTCTCTTATCAAAATATTTAAAGAAAGAAGAAGAGAATAGACATTTCCTGCATATTCGTCCAAAAGCATCCATTTTTAAAATGAATAATGATATTAATTACTATAATATTCTTCTACTACTTATTTACTACTATTTTTTATATTTCAATTTTTTAATTTTTTGTAATTTATTTAATAGTTAAGAAAGTGACTATTAATAAAATTGTATATTTTTTTAATTTTTTCTTAATAATTCAGGATGTTAAAAATTTCTTAAAAGAAAATGATAAAAAATAAAAAAAATTCAAAATATATTGTAAAAATTTCTTAAAAGAAAATGATAAAAAAAATGCTAGGGTGCACACCTAATGTGCACTCCAAATATGCACACAAGTGCAAATGTTTTTTTTTTTTAATATCCTTAATCATTAAGAAAAAATTTAAAAAAAAGTCACGAATAGTCAATTTCTTAACCATTGAAAACAATGAAAAAACTCAAAAATTCAACATATATGAGTTGACATATTTAACGAGTATATTTAGAATTTATCATCATCTAAAATATTTAGGACAACATTGAATGGGTAATAGATATTATAAGACCCACTTCCTATATCTCTCTTGTTAATGGAGATTTTGTTAGCTTGGATTAGTGATGAAGTGTTTGAATTTGAATATGATAGAATTTTATCTTATCATTAAAGTTTTGGTTTTTGAATTAATGTAATTTAAATTATGGGATTTATCCATATATAGTAATTTGAGTCCATTTAGAAATCGAGAGAATCTGTTATAGATGTTAGAAGATTGAATTTTGAATTTTGGAATTGCCCAATCAGCAGACAATTTGAAATCAAAACATTGCAAGAATTTCAGAAGCTTGTTAGCAACCTGTCAGAAAATACACTTTGATGAAAGATGACCTGTCAGCGGATGCGTTTCAGCAACACACTTTTGGATAATCTATTTAAATCAAATCAAATTGTAACCCAAGCAAGGGTTTTCGGCCAAAGCTGATATTTGGAGATTTTTTAGAGCCGTTTAAGAGGAAAATTAGTAGAGAATTTTTCTTGTGATTTTTATATATTTGCGAGTACGATCTTACTCAAGGTTTGAGAGGATCGTTGATTGATGTTCGTGATCAACCACTAGAGGTTCCAATAAGAAAGACCAAAGATTGAAGATCGTCAAAGATTCTGATTACTTAGTACGGTAGAAGACAAGCGAGTCGCGTGTCTTGGGTAAACGAGTTAAGTTATAAAGATTTTATAATCGTTTTACTTGTAAACATCTCAATCAGTAAAATTGGTTTTCCTGGGCTTGGTTGTCCCGTAAGGTTTTACGTTTGAGGAGTTCTTCAAAGGATTTCCTTTTGTAACCAATCGTCATGTTATGCTTAATAATTTATTTATTGCATATTTTTAATTATTCACAAGATTGAAATCTAACAAATTTGATTGTGAAAATTGTTAGATATATTCGACCATACAAAAATACAAAGGAAATTTCATTTCTCCTACTTGAATTCACTAAGCTGGTTAGAGAACAATTTGAGAAACTTTAATCCCACTTGGAGAGAGGGCTTGCTTCCTTATAAAAGGGGCCGGTCATGATGGTTAGATTTGAAAAATCTTTACACCAAATAAGTATAATGTTGTGTTTGGCAAGTAAAAATATCGTAGGTATTTTTTTGCAAAGTCATAAGGTTATCATGAGTTCTTGTGTTCTTTATCCGTATATGATATAAATAAATAAATAAATAATAAAAGTAAGTATATGGTATATAGATGCATACATTTTAGGGATATTATAGTACTCTGTTTCCAATACACGAGTTTTCTCCATTCTTTTTTTTTTTAACTTCTTTTATAATCTTCCAGTTAACGTTGAAAATATATAAGGGCTTTTCCAATAATGTTATAAATCGTAAATATAAGTATTTTACCGATGTGATAGTATCATTTCATAAAAAACACAGATCTTTTTTAATTATGAGTTTTCCATTTAATTTGAATTTCAAATTTGTAAAAAGATGTTGTGATTGTATATAAAACAATGATACAAACTTTGTTCATAGGAAAGATAAAAACAAAAAAAAAACCGTAATTATATTTACAAGTTAAAGTGAAAGGCGCTTTCCAGCTACACAGTTGAACAGTATGATTTAATTTGCAAAAAAACTATATATATATATATATATATTAATTTCGTTCACAAATCATATCACGCCTTTATACTTTCGATCAGCTTATCTCAGTTGGATTTTGTTATAAATCTATCATAATATTTAAATACTCAGTTCAAAACTTCTTTACACTTTAAATTTGTAATTCTTTACACGTTAAATTTGTAACATTTTTCAGCTCAATACGTATTTATCATATGAGATTTATAATCTTTTTTAATTTTTTATAATTATATCTAAATAAATTTTAATATTTAAATATATCTTTTGGTCTAATTTAAATAGTAAATTGAGATTAGAAGAATTGAAATAAAAGTTAAAAGTTGAATAAAATTTCATTAGAATAAATTTTTTTAATATGATTATTATTTTAAAATTTAACAAAAATTAATTAATTATTATATTTTATATAAAATTAAAAAAATTATATCAATAAGATAAAAAGAAGTTAAAAAAATGGTAACTCAATCCAAAAGAATCTAAATAAATGAAGTAAATGAATAGATTATTACGAGCGAGAAATTTACCCCGACATCCTCTAGGAAGATAGGGATTTCCTTGGTAGCCATGTTCACACTCGCGCGACCCACAATAGTGCCAGCTCCTGCTAATCCCAGGAGTAGTAATAGTATAACTTTGCTCATAACAATAATAGGTTGGGTTCTTGTATTCCCTTTGCCGTCGAGTTTTTCACTGGGGGAAGCAGAAGGGAATAGAAAGAAGTATGGTCAAGCCACCATAACAATACCACTGGAATCGACATATTTGGATTCGGCTCTGTGAAATTCTTCTCAAACCAATCATAGTCAACCAAAAATGCGTAGTTACATGATTGGTCACTATCGTTATTGTGGGAACTTTTCAGATCTATAATTTTCGAGAATGACTGAAGATTAGAAGGGATTGTAGTTTGGCAACAGTTTGTGGCATTGCAACAACTTCCATTTGTGAATATTGGAGGTTTGTCACAATGGGATTTGCACCCACCATATGAAATCGAGTCCTCGGAAAAGGACCACATGGAGGCAAAGTTGTTGCAACCCATAGCTTCATGTTGTTGCAACCCATGGCAATGAAGCTGTTGTAGTTGTTGGAGAAGATGAAAGGACTTTTCCCTAACTCCCCATTGATCTTTTTGCTATTCGTGCCATTGTTACAGCTCCAAAATATGGGATAGTTGACTCGAACTGTAAGTGCAGTTATGTTAATTTGCAGCATCTCTAGGTTGGAGCTCTTCAAAAAGGGTTTTAGAAATCCGAGATCATAAGAATTAGAGTCATTTCTGCAGACTATCTCAAACCAATCTCCGATGTAGCAATCTTTTCCGATTCCAAAAGGGTATGGAATGCTTACATTCCCACAGTCTTCTTGACATAAACTGCGTATTACGTCCGATGCTCGTGCGAACGCATTGAGTAGTACTGAGCACATCATGACTAATACAACCATCCGAAACATGCGTACCATTTGCAATTCCATGATCATCAAGATTTCTTTTTGTGATAATTTTGAACAAGATCTCGATCGATCTGTTTTATATTGTACGTAGTAGTTGTAATAATTCAAAGCTGAAAGTTACCCTGGAGCCTGAAGGCCCAAGTTAGTATGAAAGAAACTTCTCATAGACCACCAAAAAAAAAAAAAAAAAATTATACTTTGAAATGATTTTGTAAACCCAAGTCATGTTCTCTCTACATCTCTAGACTAGCTTTGTTTTCTTGTGTCAAAAATTCTCTGCTGCAACTGTCCAGCAGCAATCAAATTAAGAAAGCTTAGTCAAATTAGGGGATTGCTGGGGCCATGAGTACGAGAGTTTGTACCTTTAAGGACTAGTACACGTCACATCTCTAGACTAGTGTATTCTTATAAGAGAGATGCTTTTTCTCCCGAGGTTTTGTGTCCCGAATGAGTACCGAATTTAATTTTTATTTTTTTTTCAATTTTTATTTTTTTTACTAAATGATAAAAAAAATGTTTTTTAATAATAATGTATTTTTAAAAAAAAAATATTTAAAACTACTAAAAAAATATTAAAAATAAATCCAAAAAATTAAAAAAAAAACTCCCTTCATTCGGGATAAATTCGATGAGGGGATGTAGCACCACTCTTCTTATAAATACTCTCATCTCATTTCAATTCATCTTATTTTATTTATATAATTTTTAAAAATCTTACATAAAATAAAATAAACAATTCAGTTTTAATCAAATTTTATGACAAAAATAATATTAAAAATATATATATTCTCATAATATTTTCTTTAATTTTTAATTTCTGATTTTTATCCCAACTCATTTCATCTTCATCAACATCTATACTTTTTTATTATTTAAAAATGATACTTGTAATTGTGAATTTGTAAACATCGCATAATCATTTTGAGAAAAGTGAATAAATATAGAACTTCCATGAGAAAAATTAATTTTTAATAATAAATTATACACTTTTTCAAGGTGAATACATGACACTTGTATACTTCATAATTATATGTATTTTTTTAAATTTTATTCTTATTTAGATATTTTAAAATTATTATAAACATTTATTTATTAAGAAATTTATTTAAAATTACTTATTTAATCATTAAAAAAAAGCACATGCAGCCGAATACTCGAAGCTTTTTCAATAGTCACAAGAGGTCTCCAAAACGGAAATCGATAGCCTTCTTTGACAGTTTTCCATCGTCGTATTATAAGCATTTTCCTTATCCAAATTTCTATATATGAAGGGGAGAATTCTCATCTCATCTAGAAGTGTAACCCTTTTTCCTTTTTAAATATTTTAAAAAAAATTATGAAGTTTTTTAAAAAACACATCTTAAATATTAAATAAAAAAGGGTTCTCTCTCTCTGGGTTTCGTTTCTATCAAATGAAAGTTGGATGCATTAAATTGTCAGAAAAGTCAATTTTGCAGGTACTTGTCTGAGAAAAGAAAAGAAAATTAATATATATTTGAAAATATTTAATGCAATACTTAATTCTAATGAATCGAGGAAAGTTTAACTTTTAAACTCCAAAATGAGTACTTAGGATACAGTTAAATATTATAATCATTTCAAAACTTAATTCTATCTAATTCTATCTAATAGAGAATTATAATTACAAGGGAATTTCAACCAAAAGGTAAGGCCTAGTCTATACAAGAAAAAAAAAAAGTCGAAATTATGAAGCCCAATGCAAAGCAGGTAAACCCCTCGACCCGACCCGAGGGGGAGCCAACATTCCAAATTATTTGCAGAGGATGACTCAACAAACGATATTACACAACACAACCCATTATAGTTAGGAGACAACATAAGAAATAGAACTTGTCATCTTAGAATACTCTCCAAGCGATGCTAGGTACTAGAGTATCCATCCAAATGGGCAAATAAGGATAAAGCATAGCATTTGGTCTCCTGCATGAAGACATCAATAGGCACATAGAGAGGCTAGTGAAAGGGAGTAGACAAAGAAAACACACTACATTAATGGGAAATTAATGGGAAGCCAAGGGAACCACACCCATTAATGTTGTCACAGCTCAGACTACACGCCGTATTAATATCATTGCGTAGAAGCTACTTCACATTAAAAACTCTAACAAATTAATAGTGGAAAAGATGAGTGCCTCATAGGGATATACATGTTCTGTCCCCCCCTAGGTTCCATAAATAACAGACTCCCAACTACAAGGGAATTCTGGATACTTTACTCTCTATGCTTTTATAATAAACAAATTGCCAAAAGCTCCCAAAGCTCCTACTAGCTTGAACATCAAAGACTCATCGACTGTCCACTCCTCATCTTCCTCCTCTATATTGTTTTTATAGGCTCAAATTCAGAAGACATGAGCTCCTAGGACTTTGATCCACAAGTGTGTAAAATATGGCATTAACAATAATTATGAAACTTAATTACAACTTAAATATACTTTTATTAAAGAGATATAGGGGTATGGAACAAAGTTTTGAATTCCGCTTTAAATGAAAAACTAGAACATAATATTTTGATATTAATACGTTTTGGTATACCATTTAGAAATAGTTATTATATAGATAAATTTATTATATATATAAAAACAATTACATATATAAAATATATTCCAAACTAACTGGAATATATATAACCATATTTAGAATCTTTACATAAATATATTAATTATAAAAATGTATGTTTTTTTCATTTTAAATCGTTGTTATCAAACGAGATATAGAAGAATGTAGGAGTGCTACCTACCCCTAGGGGTAGGGCCACCCATTTCCCTCAACCCACCCCCACATGGATAGGGGTGGGGAATGTTTTTCCACATTCCGCCCACATTCCTGTGGGGGTTGGTTACCCCATTTGCTACACGGGAAGTGGCTAGGGAATTTCAATATTCGTCCACCTCCCGCACCCCAACAATATCTCTTATAACTCCATAAAAAGAGAAAAAAAAGTCCTAGTTACCAATTAATGAGAACCTTGTTCTTAGTATATTTCTATGTATTAATTATTTTTTGTCTTAATAAGTAATCAATATTAAACCTTGAAAATGTGCAAAACAGGATAAGATCAAGCATAGAAACAAAATCGCTACATCGATTTTTTTGTTTATGAGCTTGTTGAAAACCCTTCCAAATTTTACCAATAACGAAGCATCAGGTTGTTATAAACTATACTTTTTTCTTGGAATCAAAGATTGCTAAAGTTAGTAGAAATGTCTTGGAATCAGAGATTTCTAAAACGCTTCAAGCCCATCGCCACACATCTAATGCACCACACCAAATTAAGCAATAAACCTTTGTAATTAATAGTGGATAAACATTCAAGCGACCAATGGTCACCTGAGCCTTATAAACCAAGATGTTATGTACATAGCTTATTTTTTTAGCTGTTCATGAAGCTTGAAACTTTCTTTTATCCTTTTGAGCCTTAAGAAAATGGTTTAAATTTGTGAAGCCTATTAAGCCAAGGGTTCTCTTGCTTTTAGCAGGTTGACAATATACAGGAAAAACCTTAAGAGTCGGTCGAGCTCCGAAACAACAAATAACAGCCCCCCAATAAAGGGGCGCCACGTATGGGTTACACCATCCCATCCAAACAAATGCAACGCATACGATTTTAGTCTTCTCTCTTCTCAGTTTCATCGGCATCTGTCCTCCAAATTCCAACCCTCTCGTTCTGTCGCCAGAAGATAGGAGATGCACTATGTTCATTTCTTATAGATACATAAAGCTTGGCTTTGCGTTTGGAAGGGAAGGGAGGGTTGAGAAAGAGAAGACAAAGAGGCAATGCAAGAAGAGACTATGGCTACCTTTTCCTTTTCCCCCTTTTTTTTTTTTTAACATTTGATTCCTCAAACAAGAACTTTAAAACAGGTTTTTAACATTCTTTGCGAATTTGGATAGCAGACTTTGTAAACTTATTTGTTTTTTTTTTTTCATTTCCTTTTTCTTTTTGTAATTTAGTTTTGTTGTTGGGAAAAAAATGGTTAAGCCTGTTTGGAAAATTAACAGTCTATACTTTTACTTTAGCAACTTTGTTTGGTTACTGCGAAAATAATAAAGGGAAAACAAGATAGAAGATGAAGGCTAAAGAAGGCCTGATTTCTTACAGGCCTCCAGCCACCCCGACAGCAAAGAAGGACCACCTCCCACTGTTGTGCTGCAGGCCTTCAACCCCGAAGTTCCCTCTGCACCATGCTCCGGTACTGACATAGCTGATGTCCCTTACTCCAAAAGTATGCTGCACCAACACTGAACACACGACAAATCCACCAACAAGCAAGCATCCAATACAGAACCAAGACACATCGCATCCTTAAAAGATTTTTCACTCAACCTATTGATGTATTGATGTGTACACTTGTGATTGGTTCACATGTCAACCTGTGAAGTGGTGCATGTATTTTCGTGTAAAGTGATTTACCTACGGTAATGTGTATAAATAGAGGAACAAAATACTTTGTAAAGCAAGAATTGAAAATGTAAACAGAGTCCGAAAACCAAAGGCTTTCAGCTGAACAGTTCTTCAAACATCTCTTGTGCATTTCAACTTTTCTTGTTTCAGCTTAGTTTTGTTAATATTCATTTGGCAAGATTTAAAAGGTGAAGAAAGCCGAAGGTGGCCACTAAAGATCAATATAAAGAGGAGCTGATTTCTTCTTTTGCTGGTAGAAACCCAGAGGGTATTATAAGAAAAGTGAATGTTTGTGCTTTTATACTAATATATCATATTATCTTTGTAAAACAAGGAAAACTGAAATTATGGAGCTTACAAGATGAAATTGAACAAACAATACAACACAAATCAAGGTGTAACATCACATAATGATTAAGAAGATAATAACGACTGTGAATCTGAAGATGAGGCCATCGTGAGCATACTATCCATACGTGACGTTGTTGATATAGAAACAACATCATATTGCATGGATATTTCATTTTTGACATCTATAATCTCTTCATATTTCTGCTGAAGGTTAGAAGCTGCTTTTTGCGACATTTGGTTGGCCTCCAATTCCATTGCAACTTCTCTCATTGTAGGACGTTTCTTTCCTTTCAAGTTCAAGCATCTTTTCGCAAGGTTTGCAACCGCAATGATTTTTTCTTTTTCCGCTTCCTTCAAGACTTGATTATCAAGTATGTCAAATAATTTGTTCTCTTCCATCGAATTAATGAAAAATGCAGCTAAACTTTTGGTATCTCTTGTTTTTGTTGAGATAGCTTTTTCTCCGGTCAAGAGCTCAGCAAGAACAACACCAAAACTATAAACATCACTCTTATCCGTAAACTGGCTTGACTGAAAGTACTCAGGATCTACATATCCAAAAGTTCCATGTACTAGTGTGCTTATATGAGTTTGTTCGATAGCAACAGATCTTGAAATTCCAAAATCAGCTATTTTTGCTCTATACTTCTCATCTAAGAGGATGTTTGTAGACTTAATGTCGCGATGGTAAATCGGTGAGGAAGCTGCTGAGTGCAAGTAGAAAAGAGCTGCTGCAACTTCTATAGCAATTCGTAAACGCATATCCCACGTTGGTGGAAACTCCTCATTTTGGCCATTGAGATATTGGGCAAGAGTTCCATTAGGAATGTATTCATAAATAAGAAGCGGAACTTCTGTTTCCAAACAACAGCCAAGCAGTTTAACCACATTCCTGTGATTAATTTGTGAAAGAATCATGACTTCATTTACGAATTCTTGAAGTTTCTCTTCATCAATTACATTGGACTTTTTTATTGCAACAATTCTTCCATCAGCCAACATACCCTTGTAAACAGTGCCTTGCCCACCATGTCCAATTATTCTATCTGCACTAAAACGATCAGTGGCCTTCTCCAAGTCCTTTGAATTGAACAATTTGGTGTTCTCAACATTGACATTGTTCATGTTTGTAAATAGTTGTTGTTGTAGAAGTAGTCCACCATTTCGTTTAAAGAATTTTCTCTTGCGTTTAATCCTTATCCTTTTCTTTATCACTTTATATGACCACCATCCACCGAAAATCAGAAATAAGACACCAAGGCTCGTGCTAACACCTATTTGACTCAATGAGATAGAAAGATCATATTAGTACTCCTTAAGGAGTATTAGTAATGCAATCTAGTGTAAATGGTAACTAAAATAATAAATTTGCAGGTTAGAAAGACATGATTTCTATGAATGCTAGAGTATTGCCAGGTTCACATAAAATTGAATTAGAAATATTCCAAAAAGATGCGGCTATGGTTACTTATAGTTTTCGGGTTGTGGATCAAAATATATATGTATATATGTGTGTGTGTGGAACTCAAGACCGATCGGCGATTATACTCAACAGTACTGTTACGATTATATATATCAAAAAAAGAATAAAATATATCTCTTCCGACGTCAATTTAGGTTTTTGGGACATGTAATCATGATTTATATGATAATTATGACTCAAAGCTAACATAAATAACCTAAATCTATGAGTTCTTTATAATTGTGGCACAAGTTTTTCTCAGCAGCTCACACGTCCAGGAAACATAAAAATGGTGGAATTAATTAATGCAGGTACTTCCTCATGAGGATGGTCTCATATATCCTAACTGTTGAAAATAGGCCACCAAAGTGTGAAATAGAAACCATTTGCAGTCCTTCATGGCTGCACCGTTTTCCATCCTTCAACAATGGCTGCACCACCCACCTCAATGCAGAGTTTTTCTAGTTTGGCTGCACCTACCACACCAACCATTTGTAAAACCTCTCCTATAAAAGGAGAGCTCTGATATTCGAAATGCATAGCAGTGGAGAGCAGAAGAGAGCAGAGGGAAGTGGTGTGTGCATTTGAGAGTTACGTGAGAAATTTTTGAGTGATTTGTAAATCTCAGAAATTATAGTAAATTTGGCACCTGTGGATGTAGGCAAATTGCTGAACCACGTTAAAATCGTCTTGTGTGATTTTTGGACAGGTTTGAAGGCTCAACAATTGGTATCAGAGCTCTGGTTCGTGCTGTCCAGAAATCAAGTTGGTCAAAATTGTTTTTTGACAACTCCAGGCTGTTCCTTGCGTCAAGACGAATTCGTAGGCGCAAACGGAGTCGAAAACGGACGTCAGAGAAGCCCGTACGCGCCGGTAGAAGGTCCGAGCGTGTACACACGCGCTCCACTCGCAGCTGGAGGTTGAAGACGACTGGAAAACACGCTCCACGCGCCCCCACGCGCGCCCAAGGAAGAAGACGCGTGAACGCACTCTCCCACGCGCAACCCACGCGCAGCACGCGCCCACACGCGCCAAAGGAGTCCTCTGCGCGTGATCGTCACGCGCCAACGCGCCGTCACGCCGCTCCCGCGCGTGAAAATCACGCTCCCCACGCGCGCCCGAGCCCTCTGGCGCGTGAATCCCACGCGCCTCACGCGCCTCTGACTACCTTCAGCGCGTGTATCACACGCGCCTGACAGATCCGGACCGTCCGATTTTCAGATCTAATTTTGGGCTTGATCTTAGCCATTTGGAGTCCGATTTCGACGATCAAATAGTGCTTTCCAACTATTTGGATCATTCTGGACTCATCCGTACGGTTAGAATTTTGAAATTTGTCTTCTAAAATTTCTTAATTAATATGGAAGGTGTTGGGGAAGTTAGGAACTCTGGAAATGCCAGCAGTTCAGGACGTAGGTCCACAGTTTCAAATGCCAAGTTCGAAGTTGAGAAGTTTGATGGAACTTCTAACTTTGGTATGTGGCAATGTGAAGTGATGGACGTTTTGATCCAACAAGAGTTGGATATGGCGTTGGAAGCGAAACCCAACGATATGTCAGAAAAGGATTGGAGGAAGCTTAACACCCAAGCTTGTAGTACAATCCGTTTGTGCCTTACCAAAGATCAGAAGTATTTTGTCATGAGAGAGACAAATGCAAAGGAACTTTGGCAGAAATTGGAGGATAAGTTCATGAAGAAAAGCATTGAGAGCCGTTTGCATTTGAAGAAGAAGCTTTTCAGATTCCAATTTCGTGAAGGTATTAGTATGTCTGAACATTTGAATAGTTACAATCAGATTCTTGCTGATCTACTAAACTTAGATGTTGAAATCCAAGATGAAGATAAGGCTTTACTTTTGTTAAATTCCTTACCCGATACATATGATCATTTAGTTACAACATTATTGTATGGGAAGGAGAAAATTAGTTTTAACGATGTATCTAGTTCTCTGATTAGCAATGAGTACCGGAAAAAGGATAAGCAGGTACAGCTAGATACATCAAGTGAAGCATTGACAGCAAGAGGGAGATCGCGGTTAAGGTATCCCGGAAAGAAGAAAGGTTTTCAATCGAAAACTCGGGCCACATCACGTGGTTCATCAGTCGGCAGAAAACTCGCCAAAGATGAGTGTTCCTATTGTCACGACAAAGGACACTGGAAGAAGGATTGTCCCAAATTGAAGGGACAACAGAAGAATCAACCCACCACAGCAAATGTCGCGGATAGAGATGAAGATCAAGACATTGCCTTGACAAGTTCATCATTGATTTGTCATCCCGATGATTGGATTATGGATTCCGGATGCACCTATCATATGTGTCCCAATCGGGACTGGTTTACTGACTTCACAGAGATTGAAGGTGGAGCAGTACTTATGGGCAACGACAGTGCCTGTAAGACTCTGGGGATAGGGAGCATTCGGTTGAAGTTGCACGATGGAACTGTCAGGATTCTGACCGAAGTTCGGTTCGTTTCGGACCTGCGAAAAAATCTTATCTCATTAGGATCTCTGGATTCAAAGGGATTCAGAATCACTATTGAAGATGGAACTCTCAAAGTGTTAATGGGAGTTCAGGTGGCTATGAAGGGTTTGAGGCGAGGAAACCTGTACTTCTTGCAGGGAAATACTATTGTTGGAAGAGCTTCTACAGGTTGTGAGAAGCTAGATGAGACTGATGCTGACACCACCAGACTTTGGCATATGCGTATGGGACACGCTGGAGAAAAAGCTTTGCAAACACTCGTAAAGCAAGACTTACTCAAAGGTGCCAAGACTGGTAAATTGTCTTTTTGTGAGCACTGTGTCTTGGGGAAGCAGACGCGGATCAAGTTCGGAACCGCTGTTCACAATACACAGGGGATACTTGACTATGTACACTCCGATGTTTGGGGACATACCAAAATTGCATCTTTGGGAGGTAAGCATTGGTTTGTAACTTTTGTAGATGATTATTCTCGTCGTGTGTGGGTGTATACGATGAAGAATAAAGATGAAGTGTTGAACATCTTTCTTGCTTGGAAGAAGATGATTGAGACTCAGACCGGCAGAAAAATTAAGCGGCTCAGATCAGATAATGGAGGGGAGTATACTCTAGACCCTTTCATGGAAGTATGTCGGAGAGAGGGAATAGTCAGACACTTTACAGTACGAGGAACACCGCAGCAAAACGGTGTGACAGAACGGATGAATCATACTTTGCTAGAGAAAGTACGATGTATGTTACTGAATGCTGGATTCAGTAAACAATTTTGGGCTGAAGCTGTGACATATGCATGCCACCTCGTCAACAGACTACCCGCAGCTGCCAATGGCGGGAAGACACCCATTGAAATGTGGAAAGGTACACATGCTACTGATTATGACTCTTTACACATTTTTGGATGTCCTGCTTACTATCATACAAAGGAAAGTAAGCTTGACCCTAGAGCCAAGAAAGCAAAATTTTTGGGCTTTAGTTCTGGTGTAAAAGGGTATAGACTCTGGTGCATAGAATCTAAGAAGGTAATTATCAGTAGAGATGTTACTTTCAACGAATCTGAGATGCTTAAGTCACATAAGCATAAAGATTCCAGTGAAGGCAGCTATGATGGCGAAACACCCCGTGATTCGCAGAAGGTGGAGTTTATTACTCCAAATGATTCAAGAGAAGACAGACAAGAAGAGGTTGATAGTCCAGTCACAGCACCTCCAAGTCAAATTGAATCAATAGCAACTAGTAGATCGAGACGAGAGAAACGTGTGCCGACACGTTATGCAGACTACGTGACATATGCACTACCAGTTGAAGGGGGTGAGATCCCCACTACTTACAGAGAAGCCATACAATCCAGTGAAAAGGATGAATGGATAAAGGCGATGACAGAGGAGATGCAGTCTCTTCATAAGAACCAGACTTGGGAACTTGTGCCACTGCCACAAGGAAAGAAGTCAATTGGCTGTAAGTGGATCTTTAATCAGAAAGATGATCAAGTTGCTAAAAATAGAATTCGATACAAAGCTAGATTGGTAGCCAAGGGCTACGCTCAGACAGAGGGAATTGACTACAGTGAAGTATTCTCTCCTGTTGTGAAGCATTCATCCATTCGGATATTGCTAGCTTTGGTTGCACAATATGATCTTGAATTAGCACAACTTGATGTGAAGACAGCTTTCTTACATGGTGATCTGGAAGAGGAGATTTATCTGTCTCAACCAGAAGGGTTTAAAGAGACTGGTAAAGAAAAATGGGTCTGCAGACTGAAGAAATCTCTCTATGGACTGAAGCAGTCACCTCGGCAATGGTATAAACGGTTTGACCGTTTTATGATGGATCTGAAATACACTCGTTGCCAATACGATCATTGTGTATATTTCAGAAAACTTGCAAATGGATCTTTCATTTATTTGCTTTTATATGTAGATGATATGTTGATTGCATGTAAAAGCAAGGTGGAGATAGATCGTTTGAAAACTCAGTTGAGTCATGAGTTTGAAATGAAAGATCTAGGAGAAGCACGAAGAATATTGGGGATGGAGATCAGCAGAGATAGGGTGAAATGTACAGTTCACCTTACTCAGAAGCAGTATCTGAAGAAAGTATTGCAACGCTTCAATATGGACTCAAAGTTGAAGCCTGTGAGTACTCCAATGGCCCCATATTTTAAGCTCAGTGCATTGCAGTCTCCTAAAGATGATGAAGAGCGGGACTACATGAAAAATGTCCCGTATGCAAGTGTTGTTGGTAGCCTAATGTATGCCATGGTGTGCACACGACCTGATATCTCCCAGGCCGTCAGTTTGGTTAGTCGTTATATGCATAATCCTGGAAAGAAACACTGGCATGCGGCTAAATGGATTCTACGGTATATTCTAGGGACCGTAGATCTTGGTTTGAAGTTCGAGAAGAGTAAAGATAGTCTAGTAACTGGATACGTTGACTCAGACTATGCAGGTGATCTTGACAAACGGCGATCGACAACTGGATACGTGTTCACTATGTCTGGAGCACCAGTTAGCTGGCGATCAAATTTGCAGTCTACGATTGCACTGTCATCCACAGAGGCTGAGTATATGGCTGTAACAGAAGCCGTAAAAGAAGCCATTTGGTTACAGGGACTGGTAACAGATTTGGGTTTTGAGCAGCAAGAGGTTACCATTTACTGTGACAGTCAGAGTGCAATTCATTTGGCCAAAAATCAAGTGTATCACTCTCGAACAAAACATATCGATGTCCGATTTCACTTTGTACGTGAAATATTAGAAGAAGAGGACATATTACTTCAGAAGATTGGCACTGAAGATAATCCAGCAGATATGTTGACGAAAGTCGTCACAGGGATCAAGTTCCAACATTGCTTGGAATTGATCAATATTGTAAGTTGCTGAGCACCTTCGGGTGCATTGGCACTTTTGGGTGCATTTGGCGTCTTATGGCGCATTTGTTAGTAGAAGACACTCACGTCAAAGAAGGAGGTGCATTCATTTGAAGAATGAATCAGTTTGGAAGCAGCCTAGTATGACACACTTCGGTGGAGGGGGGTGATTGTTGAAAATAGGCCACCAAAGTGTGAAATAGAAACCATTTGCAGTCCTTCATGGCTGCACCGTTTTCCATCCTTCAACAATGGCTGCACCACCCACCTCAATGCAGAGTTTTTCTAGTTTGGCTGCACCTACCACACCAACCATTTGTAAAACCTCTCCTATAAAAGGAGAGCTCTGATATTCGAAATGCATAGCAGTGGAGAGCAGAAGAGAGCAGAGGGAAGTGGTGTGTGCATTTGAGAGTTACGTGAGAAATTTTTGAGTGATTTGTAAATCTCAGAAATTATAGTAAATTTGGCACCTGTGGATGTAGGCAAATTGCTGAACCACGTTAAAATCGTCTTGTGTGATTTTTGGACAGGTTTGAAGGCTCAACACTAACTCTAACAAGAACGTACGACGTCTTTCGTACTGATACGCAAACCTTAATTATTTGCGTTCATGAACTGAGTTTGCCTAATATATTATTGTCATTTTTAGAGACATTAATTGCTTAATTCTCCGTTCTTAAATTCTGTTCTTTCTAATTTCCTTTTTTTATTAAATTTATTAAATGTGTGGAATGATCTATTTCACAACTAATATAATATTGCAAATTAATGGTTGGCCGGAAGATATACCTATGATTATGAAAGGCTTCTTGTTCTTAGGAGTTACACAACGATAATATCCTTCAGTATTTTCACAGCGTGCATAAGTTGTACTACAATGGTTGAGGCGATCGTCTTCACATTCGTCAATATCTGCTAATATTGTAATGAAATGTGTTAAAATAGAAATATTCTATTCATAAAAAGAGATTACATAAAAATAATTTTATAAATTGGTATGATTTGATATGATTCTAAGATTATCAAATTATTTTTATGATTCTAAGATTACACAACGATATAATAAATCACATGATATCATATTAAATTATTTTCCATAAAATAGAAATACTGCTACGATTTATTGATGTTCGTATATATAGAGTTCACTTCCTGTACATGTCACTTATTTAAAATCATTAAATTTTGAAATATATATATATATATATATATATATATATATATAATGCAACTTTGAGAGAGGGCTTGAAAGATCGCAAGGAGTAAGAGGCAGGGGAATGAAAGATTTGTTGGAAATCTGGACCTCCCAAAATTTTTCCCATTAGGATCTACTTTTGACAGAATACTAAGATAAATAGAAAAATAAACACAACACAAAAATTTACGTGAAAAACTACAAAACAAGAGAAAAACCACCAAACCTATAGAAGAAAATATACTATGTAAAAAATTATTACAATCACATAATTTTTTTTCTCACCCTAACGACACCTACAAAAACTTCTCCCATTAGTAAAATTATAACTTTCACCTCTCTTTCTTTTACATACAAAAAGGACAATAAAAGAATTTTACTAAAGTCAAAAGTTATTGGATAAGTTTCTGACTAGTGTATTTAATTAGGGAGGTTAGGCCTCCTTTTATAACCTCATGCCTTGTCCCATTTTACAAATCTCACCGAGGTGGGATTACAAAAAAACAAAGTCAACAAGGTTCAGCCTTCTTAATTTCCTGTACGTGATAAAAGGGTTACAATTATTAGATCTGAGAAATCTTTACACAAAATAAGTACAGGGGAATGAAAGATTGGAAGGAGTAAGAGGCAGGGGAAGGCAGGGGCCAAAAAAGGAAAGAAGATACAGGTATGCAAAAAGAAAAGAAGGGACAAGCACGCAAATCATGAAATTTATGGAAAATGTAAAATATACTTAGAGAAAAACTTAGTAGTTCTCTACATATCAATTATTAATTGGCTGAAAATTATAAAATTTAAAATTCAAAATTGGAATTAAAAAAAATAAACTAATAAAATGAGTGTTGTACTGTTGGAAGTAAAAGTATAAATAAAACTTATAAATATATGTATCACGGCTCTAAATTTATTTGACATCTTTCTAGTTTCTATACACGTTGACTTGCAAATCAAACGACTTGGAGAACCAAATGGATTAAAAAGTTTGTTGCGATCGAGAAATTATATACCTTCACATCCTCCGAGAAGGTAGGGATTTCCCCTGTAGCCAAACTGGCACCAACAGGAGTACCATGTGTCTCCCGCGCTCCTGCTCGTGCTAGTGCTAGTGTTCGTGCTCCTGATTCGATAACAATCATAGGTTGAGTTCTTGTATTCACTTGCCGTCGAGTTTTTCCGTATGGGAAGAGAATGGAAAGAAGTATTGTCAATCCTCAAACCCAATACCACTGGAACGGACATATTTGGTCTCGGCTCTGTGAAATTGGTCTCAAACCAATCCTGGTCAACCAAAAATGCATAGTTGCACTCACTACTACTGCCATTATTTTCCGGCTCTATAGTTGTAGAGAATGCATGGAGATTATTAGGGATTGTAGTTTGGCAACAGTTTGTGGCGTTGCAACGACTTCCAATTGTGAATGGAGGTCTGTCACAATGGGATTTGCACCCACCATATGAAATCGATTCATCGGGCAAGGACCACATGGAGGCATAGTTGTTGCAACCCATGGCAACGAAGCTATTGTAGCGGGAGAAGACGAAAGGACTTTTCTCTAACTCCAGTAGATACTTCGTGCTGGTCGTGCCATAGCTACAGCTCCAAAATATGGGAAAGTTGACGCGAACTGTGCGTGCAGTTATGTTAATCTGCAGCACCTCTAAGTTGGAGCTCTTCAAAAAGGATTTTGGAAATCCCGGATGATCATAAGAAGAGTCATTTCTGCAGACTATCTCAAACCAATCTCCGACGTAGCAACCTTTTCCGATTCCAAAAGGGTATGGAATGCTTACTTTATTCCCACAGTCTTCTGGACATGAACTGTCTATTACATTCGATATTGCACGCGCGAATGCATTCAGTAGTACTGAGCACATCATGACTAACACAAGCATCCGAAACATATGGAGTACCACTACCATTTGCAATTCCGTGATCAAGATTATCTCTTTGTATGATGATTTTGATCAAGATCTCGATCGATCGGTTTTATATTGTACGTAGTAGTTGAGATAATTCAAAGCTGGAAGTTGCCCTGAAGGCCCAAGTTAGTATGAAAGAAACTTCTCAGATACAACCCAAAAACCAAAAAAAAAATAGGCTTTGAAATGACTTTGTAAAACCAAGTCGTGTTCTCTGCACCAGGCTTTTTTCTTTGGTGTGGAAAATTCTCCGCTGCAACCGTTCAGCACGCGATCAAATTAATTAGAATGCTTACTCAATCATTAAAAAAAAATAATTAAAAAAATATAGAATTTTATTACTAATCACTTTCTTAATTATTAAATAAAATAAAAAATTAAACAAAAATCAAATACAAAAATAGTAGTAAATGAATAATAAAAAATTAGCAACATAATTTCTTTTTGAAAGCAGTTTTGCGTTGGTTTTTGTGTTTCTGATATTGCCTTGGTTTTGTGGGGAGTGGCTCACCAAATTCCAAACTTGTTTTTAAATGGAAAATAGGCAACATTAAAGAGACTTTCAAAAAAGGAAAGTGACCGATCAAAAAAATCAACCCAAATTGAAATGGATTGGAAGATAGAGAGATGGAAGCCTAAAGAGTATAGAATGGCACATTCTGCACCACTCGAACCTGGACCCAATATCTCTTCCAGCCAATGGTATCTCTCCCTTCCATATCTTCAACTTTCTTCTACTACCCATGCCCATTTTTTTTTCCTTCTTTTGTTTCCTTCTCATTTTTCATAACAATGAATTGCTTGTGGTGCAGGAGTCTTAATGTGTAGTCGATGCTTTACAGTTGGTCGGTATACAAATTGAATGCCATAAATGTCTATTGCTGTACAGTCCAATAATTTTGGGGAAAACCACAACGAATTGCTTGTGGTGCAGGAGTCTCAATGTGTAGTCGATGCTTTACAGTTGGTCGGTATACAAATTAAATGCCATAAATGTCTATTGCTGTACAGTCAATATATAAGTCAAATTGAATGCCATAATTTTAGCTGGTGTAAATATAATTGTAGCTGGTGCCATTCTGTCATAAGTGTACAAATTATGTTTGAGGTACTTCGAAATAAATGTCGTGTGATCACTTCTATCCAAATCAAGTTATGGCCATGCTTGTGATGTCAAATTTTGATGACTTCTATCCAAGAAAAAGGAAAGTTATTTTCGTAGTGTTGCAAACTTGCAAGATATTAATGTTGGAGGATAGAAAATTTGAAGGAAGATATCATAAAGTGCTGCGTTAATATTTTTGAAAAATCTCATAACTCAAAACATGAAGATCCTCTTCGATACGGGAAAAGTTTAAGATGATCTCTCCTCATCTTCGAGTTAAAACATTATTTGAATTTTATTTTTTAATTTTATTTTTATTTGAAAACTTGAAATTTTTGTATTATTTTTTATGTTTTATTTGGGAGTTTGAGAAAATTATAATTAGATGAAAAAATTAGGATAAAAAATTAGAGTTTGATAATTAAAAAGTATTTTATATTTAAATGATGTTTGGGAATGAAATATTTGAAAATATGTGAGAATAACTGAAAACACTTGCGTTTCCAAACTAGCCCTTACTCATCTAAAAGAATTTCATTGGGTTTTTACTTAGCTTTTACATATATACATATATATATATATATATATAATATAAAAAAATCTATTTATAAATCGGTGTGTAAAAGCACACCCTTGATCATGTCATTGACGTAGCAAAACTTGATCTATAAGAGAAATTTATAAAAAATATATATATATATCTTACAAATTAAATCATGTCATGTCAATGGTGTAAAGAGTGTGTTCTCCATATTTGGCGTGTTACATTTTTTTTTTTTTAAAAATGGGTTTCTTAAACATTTTTTAATAGTATTTTTATGTCGTATCGGGTTTTTATTTGTATAGGCTAAATGAAACTCTGTTCTTAGAAAAAAAGTTGTGGGAATCTCTTTCAAGGATGGGAGTTGTTGATAAATCTTGGATGGTCGTGGGAGATTTCAATATCATTAAAAATGATCTAGAGAAGGTTAGGGCTGTTCTTGTGTCAACTACGGCCAAAGAAGAATTTTATTAATTTCGTTGAGGTAAACTCTTGGTACGATCTTTCTTACTCGACCTCTAGATTACATGGCACTGCAAAAGAGATGGGCATTTCATTTGGGAAAGACTGGCCGATAGAGGTTTAGTTAGTCAATCTTGGTGGGTTGATCTTTTCCACATGTTGTGTTTGTCACGCTGAGAATTATTGCATTCTCATATCATTGTCCTATGTTGATTGACAATAAGGGGTTGAAAAGCTAAGCCCATCTTTTAAATTTCAAAAGATGTGGATAACTCACCAAATTCTCTGGAGTTTGTCATAAGACTGGTTTGAATAGGATGACATTTAAATTGAAGAATTGGAATGCTTCAGTTTTTGTTGGTATTTTTCAGAAGCTATCTGAATTAAGGGATAGTATTTTGCCTGGATCATCGTTACCTTCATCAAACTCAGAGGCTAATTTAAGTCATTTGCAGAAGTTAGAACCTGACCATGTTCAAATTTTACTTCAAGAAGAATTTTTTTTCAAACAAAAGACTAGAATTATAGCTTCTCAAAGAAAGGATAGAAATTCGAGATTCGTTCATAATTAAATTTTCTACCAATCATGGTGATATACCATATACTGCAGTTAGCTTGTTTCAAATTCATTTAGGCTCAGAGAACATCTCATGTTGCTTTAAATTATACAAGTTATTCCACACTTGGTTAATGATGATAACAATTTGTACACATTGAGACCACCCACTTTGTAAGGAGTATTTGTTGACTCCATTCTAGCTAATTCAACTTTTGGACGAGATTGATTCTCATCCGTTTTTTTCTCTAGTTGCTGGGACATTGTTAGAAATGATGTACGGGATGTTGTATTGGCTTTCTTTACGAGGTTTCCTCATCCTAATTCTTTCTGGCATTCATTCATTACATTAATCCATAAAGTTGATGAGCCTATCACTTTGTTGATTTTTGGCCAATAAGCATATGCCAAGTTTTATACAAAATAAATTTTGAGATTCTTACAAGGCTTGACTCTTTATTGCCTAGACTTGTCTCTCCTCAACAGGGAGCTCTTGTTGAGGGAAAATAACTTTGATTACGGTTATATTATATTCTATTCCAATGCATATTCTTTCTGTAATATGCCCTCCCAAAGAGGTACTAGATTAGTTCAGCAAGATTTTGCATCTTTCTTTCGTGGGGAATGTGAAGGACATTTAAAAAATGGGTATCCTAGGCTAAGATACTGGTGGCATGGAAATGGTGGCATGGACATAAGGAATTTATATGTTGTAAAAGCTTTGTAATGCAACCTTGCTTGGAATCTAGTAAATTTGACCTCTCTTTAGGTAGTTTATGTGAGATAGAAGCATCTTTCCAGTAACGATGGCGAGATTAAGGGAGAAATTATGGAAAAAAGCTAGGAGGCGAAACTCGAGAGTCAAGTGGGACTTAGGGCAGAAGGCATTGAAAGCGTGAAGGGGGAGAGAGGGCTGAAGGTTTATATAAGGTAGAGTGAAAATGGTGATGTTGTCATTGGCAAAACAACACCGTTGAGTATAGGGTTATTAAAAATACCCAGGGATCAAAATGACATTCTTTTGATACCCTGGTTATTTTGTAAATAAGATATATTATTGATATATATAATATTTAACATATAATATTATTATATATATTACAAACAGGGCAAGGCAGGGGTCATCCCTCCGCCTCTGCTGTAGAGGCCACATACAGGGCAGTGCCTCACTACAAGAAATAAGACTTTCTACGGTGCAAATTTTCGTCACGAAAAGTAGCAAAAATCGCTACCTCTTTTCTTGGCAATTTTTACCTCACTGCATGTTCACCGGTATTATTCCTTCACTTCTGATCTACCGATTAGGTGTAGAAGTGTACCTGGATTCATTATCGAAACGAAATAGTTTTGCAAAGAAACATAGGAGTAACTTGATGTAGATAAAGCTGGCAAGATATCCTTTCCTATATGTCTCCAACAGAGGCTTAGTGACCTATTAAAGGGGTCATTGCTCGTTTAACTCCCGATTAAATGTCATCTAGTTATTTCATATTTAGAACAACTATAACTCTGGCCCATTTGCAAGTCAGTGAACAAGTATGTGGATGTTGGCAAAATCCTTAGTCACGGACTCAGCAACTTCCAACCAAAAGTCTTGAGAAAAGCTTTTTAGTAACTTATTGGTACCAAATTAAATGAAGAGCTAAAGCTCACAAGATAGCTGGCTTTTTTTGTTTGTTTTCAATAGTTTTTTATACAAAGAAATAACTTTAGTTGAGCAAAAGATGCAAATTATGGGGATGAAATGGATTGATTGAATCCCCAAAATAGAGTGAATATGAGAACTTTCTGCACTACCATGGACATGTAGCAACTTTAGTACATTGATGCTTTTAAACATTTCTCATTTAACCACAATTTCAACTACATAAATCAAGCATACTAGAGTTGAAGAAAACAAGAGAAGAAACTTAATTTTTTTTGTGAAAGCATAGCATAAACAGCAAGAGTAGCTTTCGATAAAACAGAAAATTCTAATCAAACCTACTAGTTTCAATAAAAACCTTGGTTACTTAATTAGACTATTAATCTTAAAGAAAAGTATTAAAAAATACGTTCTTATCTCCACTATATTAACACATATAAATAAAGGGTTAAAGATAGGCAATATTGTTTTGATAAGTAAAAATATATTAATACGTGAAATGGTCGGAGCCATATACAAGGTTTTCATGGCCTATGAAATTGGCACATTTATTACAAAGGAATCATGACGATCCATGCCATTAAATACTGCAATGGACAATCCACACAAAGTTCTATAAAACAAAACATTAAGCTCTTATCTCGATCTTTCTATCTTCATACGTTCACTCTTTACATTCCTGCCATAAACACCATATAAAACACATGGGCATCATCTTCAAACAACCTTGATCTAATGCATACCTCGAATCAAAGACCAACAAGCCAAAGCATCCACCACAGATTCTGGCATGAATCAAGCTAGATTTAGTCAACTGAAAACCTTATCCCAAAAAACCCTAGCTACCTCACAATGTAAGAGAAGATCATTCGTTGACTTCCCCCCTTTTGACACATGTAGCACTAGTCAGCTATGATGATCCTCCTTTTCCTCAAGTTCTCTGCAATGAGAATCTTGCATAGTATTACTGTCCACACAAAGAAAGCCGCTTTTGGGGGAGCCTTATGATGCCAAATCTTCATCCATGGAAATTCGTCGTTCAGAACCTATGTGAGAACTTTGTAAAAGGATCGAACCGTGAAACTGCCTCTCCTCGCAAGGATCCAACCCAGGCTATCTTCAATTTGAAAGTTTGGATGCAGAGATTATATGAGTTCATAGAAATCCATAAAACTAGACAACTCCTAGTCTTACACCGCTCGATTGAAGTTGATGTTCCAATGAATCTGCCCCTCATTCAAACCTAAAACCTCTGCTACGCGATATCCTTAACACTTGCCATCTGAAAAGTGGATGGAAACAAAACCCTAAGTGCCCCAACTCTGCACTATACACTTTCCAGAATATAATTCTTGTGCCAACACCCAATTGAAGTCTCGTTTGTCGGTGAAAGACCTCCCACCCGCTCCTTATATTTTTCCCAACCCCCACCCCACTAGCCCCGCTAACTTTATTTGTCCCCCCCCCCCCCAAAAAAAAAATCCCCATATTTGTGGTCAATCATCACTTTCCAAAGGGCCTCAGGCTTTGGCTGATATCTCCACAACCACTTGCCAAGTAATGCCCAATTGAAACTCCTCAGGTTTCGGATACCCAAACCGCCATTTGCAATGGGATGGCAAACCATCTCCCACTTGACAAGGTGAAACTTGAACTCCTTCCCTAATCCACCCCATAAAAAGTCACGTTGCAGTTTCTCTAGGTGACCAGCCACACTAGCCGGTATAGGGAATAAAGATAAGAAGTATGTGGTTAAATTGGATAGGGTGGTCTTAATCAAAGTGACTTGGCCCCCTTTGAAGCATACCAAAAGTATTTACAATCAATCAATCTCAAGAAAAGAACAACAATACTAATACTCGTGTGATTTAAATGAAACACAAAAGCACAAATTAGGACCATTGTTCAATAATACAATTTAACCTTCAGTGATTTAAATGAAGTACAATTTTCCTTCCAACAAGGCATTGGCCATATCCCAAATAGTATACATCTTTCTGCTTCACCAAAGAAATCAAATTTTCAGATACGTGGAGAACATTGGTAGGATCATTATACTTGAAAACTAATAATAATAACTGATAAGAGACAATGAAAACTGAAAAATACCTGTCCAAACGCAAATACAAAACTATTGAATCCAGCCAAACAATTTTCAACAAGGGGTGGTCCTACAAGCTCAAGCATATCTTGCTGATAATAAAATAGAATTATTTAGCATTCAACACCAATAGCATATTAAAAGGTTTGAGTGGAGAGCTAAAAAACAAAGAGGGTCGAGGTTGTGTGTGCGTGAGTAACCCAGAATAGGGAGGGTGAGATCAGAGAGTGGGAGGGTTGAGAAAAAACTTACCAATTAAAGAGAATTATTGGAGATGATAGTACTCTTGTCTGGTTTGTTTTAATAGATAAAATTATATAAAAGTTAAAAATTGAGTAAAATTATTATAATATATACTTTTTATATTAGCTTTGTTTTAATATTTGAAAAAATTATTTTATAATTAAAAAAAAATTGAATTGTTTATTTTACTTTATATAAAAATTTGAAATAATAATAATAATATGAGATGAGATAAGAGTATTTATAAAAGTAAACTAAGCCTTAATTTCCTAGCATCAAGGGAGAAAGCTAGTTTTATTTTTAAATTTTCTAAACTAGAATTAAAAAAAATGATTAAAATTAGTAACTTGTCAAAATAGTATTCAATTAGATTTTCGGAAACCACCAGCTTTATGGTTTCGCACTCCTCTTCTTTGCGTGGGTTTTTGAAGATGAAAGGAGGAAGATTTGGTACTAGCTGAAGAGTTTGGTCTAAAGAAGTGACTGATTTCGTTAGAGAAGATGAAGGGTGCAAGGGTAAAAGTGAAATGAGAGAGAATGCAAGAGAGAGAGAGGGGAAAAAGAATAAAAAAATATGCTACCCTTTTATCTTTGTTGCCCGAGCCTTTTATTTCCCAGCTAGATGATTTCACCTCTTTAATTTTAATGGACCTTGGGCCTTAAGGCCATCCGCTAGTGTTTTTTTAAGGGTATTGGGCCTTGTTCTTAAAACGAATTTGTTAAGCCTGATCTTATATTATTCCAGAAATTTCATGTGGTTTAACTGGACTGTTTTCTTATATTGGGCTTAATATTAGTATTGCATAAATTGTTTTCTTATGGCTTTTAAATTAGACTATAGTTTTACTTGATTAAATATGAGCCATGTCCTTATTTTTCTTCAGAATATATCTAAAGGGGCTTCAAAACGTATCTTAAAGTATTTTTAACATATTCTTCCTATGTTTTCTAGCCTATTATTTTAGTTTATATCTCAATTGACTTTTACCTAGAAAGTTTATAAAAATTATTAAGTGATATTAAGAATTGTCTTCTAAGTTTTGTTTTAATATTATATAATAGTCTTTGAATAATTTAATGTTTATTAAATTATTTTGGTGTGACGATTTTAAATATTAGAAATCTCACAACAAGTTTTCTAGAAAGTTAGTAACGCTAGTACCTTGTATAGGTCATGAGCTACGCCTTTAAAATCAAGAAGCAATACTAAGAGGTAATTAGTATGATCATACAATTTATATGAGTACCGTAAATATTAGAATTGTTAATGAAAATACGATCTTGTTTACGCTATGTTACGAGCCAAGTCAAGATCAGATTCGTATCACGACCTTTGAGGAATTATGATAATATATATGCTTGTATATGTGGATTGAATGATTGATGAATTTAATGAATGTTGTGTTCATGTAATATTTAAGTCAAGTATGCTATGTAATAAAATAACTAGATCATATATGTCATGTTCATGTAGTACTTAGACCATGTATGCTATGTTCATGTAGTACATAGATCATGCATGCCATAGAATGTTATAAAATGTTTAGATCATGATATGTTATGTGATACCCTATATGAAAATGATAAGATAGGCAGTGTATGGGATCCCACATTACTTGGGAATGAGAAGTTCTAGCTCTTTATAAGGTTCCAATGGGGCTCCAATTGTATCATTAACTAGTCCTTTTGGAGTATAGGCCATGTGGTTTGGGCTTTCCATTGGGGCGTTACAAATGGTATCAGAGCCTATCCCAACCAGAAATGTGGGACTTGAGCCGTGCCACCTACAATGGATAGACCCAACGAGGACGTCGGGCATTTAAGGGGGGTAGATTGTGATACCCCATATGAGAATGATAAGATAGGCGGTGTATGGGATCCCACATTACTTGGGAAGGAGAAGTTCTAGTTCTTTATAAGGTTCCAATGAGATTCCAATTGTATCATTGACTTGTCCTTTTGGAGTATAGGTCATGTGGTTTGGGCTTTCTATTGGGGCGTTACATGTTATGCTATGTTATGCTATGCCATATACGAAAACATGCTCTGCTATACCACGTCATGCTATATCATACAAAAGTAGATGCCATTTCATGTATAAGAAAATACCATGTTATGCTACATCTTGTACAAGAACATGCCATGTTATGCTATCTCGTGCACAAGAAAATGTCACGTTATGCGATACCATGCCACGAAAAAACATGTTATGTACAAGTAAAAGTCATGCAAGAAGGATTAATCAAATCCAATAAATTCTCATGCATTAAGAAAGATAATAAGTTTCAAGGTGACACGGACCCAAACGTGTTAACCTCAAGTTTAGTGAAACAAGGACCCAAGCGTGTTTTACTTTATGTTCAGATCAAGTGAAACACGGACTCAAGCGTATTTTACGTCATGTTCAGATAACTCAAGTGAAATACAGACTCAAGCATATTTTACCGTGAAACATCAAGTGTGTTTTACTTCATGTTCAGACAAGTCAGGTGAAATATGGACTCAAATGTATTTTAAAGTGAAACATGGATTCAAGCATGTTTCACTTCATGTTCAAACAAGATAGGTGAAATATGGACTCAATCATATTTCACAATAAAACACAGATTCAAGCGTGTTTCAGTTCATGTTCAGACAAGTTATGGGATGCCACGGACTCAAACGTGGTTCACCATATAATAAGTTAAAGACAATATAAACATATTAATAATGCATTATAGTTACATGATTGTCATGATTATGTATGCTCCCGCTCATGTTTAAGGATGTATAAATATTCCTTTGTGAGTCCATGTTGTGTGGAGTCTTCAAAAATTAAGTCCATATTATGTTAGGTTATATTTTTAAGGTATGATGTACTATTATTGAGCATTCGACTTATTTTGTTTGTTTTTGTGTTTTTCCTATGTTTATTTATCACAGATAGATAACGTTGAGCTGGATGGCCAGGATGTAGATTTAGTACAAATAGGCTTATAAGGCATTAAACATTTTCACACGTAGGAATAATTTAGAATTCTCACTTTATATTTCAGTTTATATATGTTTCAAAAACAGTTTTGTTCAATATAAGATTTTCAATAAATGAGATATTTTAGGAACTGAATCTCTTTACTTGATTTCATGTTATGCAAATTTAGTAATATCTCTATCCTACGGAAAAATGGGTGTTACAAAAACCAATCGTACTGCCATCTCTCCAAGTGTGATGCTTATATATATAAAAAGTAGGGAGTGTGATAAATCAAGCCCAGGACACCGGATTTTTTTATACTGGAGCAATCTTCCCTTTTTCAGATGCTTCTAAGGAAGATGCCCGGAAAGCATTAAGTAGTTTCTTCTTAGGTTCCCGTGGAAAAAAGTGCAGTCAAGCGGCAGCCTTCATTAATGAAAATTTATTGGAAAATTCCACAATCGTGAACTTGAGTACAGAATCAATTGATTGTCTGAGACTCTGAATTTGTGGGGGAGAGGGTGAGAAGAAAATATTACTAACGTATTAGTCCGCATGCTGCCACCGGAATGTGGCCAAGGATTGTCATTAATTTGATATGTTGAAATGTGGCCCCAACTCTAATTGCCAACTCAATCCACCTGATTTTTACTCCCATAAAGGAAAAACATAACGTTCCCTCCAAATCGAATAAAAATTATTTCTCTAAACTAAGCAAAATCAGTTCATTCTTACTGGTTTAAAAGAATTTTAGTGGGTTTTAAAGTTTTAAATTCCTATATTATATATATATATATATATACACTCATAAGAAGAGTAATTATTAATTAGTTAATAGTGATTTAGTGCTACATCATAAGTTGGTTAACTATAACTAATAATATTATTACATAATTTATATTAGTATATTATAATTTTATATGTTAGTGAATAGTGATAAATTATTAATAATATATTAAATAATAATAATACACTTATTATAAATTATAGATATATTATAAATTATAGTGATAAATTATCAATAATACACTTATTATTGATATAATAATGCACATATATTACTAATACTCTATATAGATATATTATAATTTATACTTTTATACTACAACTATTATAAATTATAATATATTAATATTATAAGAGTATATATTATATATTAATATGTTATTCTACCACTCTTAATCTATATTAATATCAATATTAAAATTTATATACTATTACTTATATATACATATATATAAATATAAATATATGTGCATTCGGTTCGGTTCGGTTCGGTCAAGGGAAAGAAATGTTCTCCACCTGGACCGGACTGTAAATTTTCGGTCCATAAAAAAATTGGACCGGACCAGACCGAATTTCATCCGCTCTGATCCAACTAGTCCAGTCCGGTCCGGTCTTTTTATAGCCTTAGTTCTACTTGGTCATCCGAAGCTTATATACTGTTTAGCTTATCCTCATGACGTACGTACGTACACCACTGCATGGTGACTCTACTTGCTTAAAAAATAACAAAGATTTAAAACACAAGCACAGAAGATGTAGAGGGATATTAAGGTTTTAATCTTGAAAGAAAATGCTACTCCATTTAAAGATGCAGTAAAAATAAAGTTAAAAATTAACGTAATTTAATATAATACAACAGATTTACTTTATAATATAAAAAGTAACGTTACAATATATTTATAAATTTATTTTTTTAAAATATTTTATAATTAATTTAATTATTATTTTTCTTTCCCTTATAAATTATTGGGGAAGACACATTAGAGGATAAAATATTTCAATATTTGATGCAGATCGAATTTAAGCTGTTGTGAAGAATATGATGTTCTTTTTATTGTCGATGAGGGTAGTAATAACTAGTAAGGACTCATATATGATTTGGATACAAAAATCGCTTTATTTTATTTCATTTTATATCATTATTACAAATTTTTTCAGTTTTTAGGATAAAAAATAATTAAAAAATATAATTTTTTTTAAAATTTCAAAATAGTAATAATAGTAAAAATAAATATTCTAATAATAATATATTCAACTTTTATCTAAAATTATCTTATTCCATCTCATTTTGCAAACAACCTCTCACTCTCTATTTCTTATACTTCCCTATATGTGTGCACACTACAACAGCTAAGACTTTTTGCTGCATTTTATTTAGCTGAGAATTAAATTCTGTCGCAAATAGTAGTATTTGCTGCGTTTTCTAGTCGTAAATAGTAGCATTGCGGTGAAAATTAGGCATTTACGACGAGAAATTATGTTTATTGTCACGCCTAAATAGCTGCGGTTAACTCGCGGTCTTCAAAACGCAGCAAATGACTTTTTGTCGCGATTTTGAGGCTTTGTGGCGATTTTGAGGTTTTTTGCAGTGATTTTGAAGTTTTTTGCGGCGACTTATCAAACGTCGCAAAAAGCCTTATATATTTTTTAATATTATTTTTGTTTTTGAATTTGAAAAAACTAAAATATTTATTTTATTTTATATAAAAATTAAAAAAAATTATAATAATAAAATAAAATAAATTCAAATGAATTCAAATAATAAACCAGATATAAACTGATCAGAGATAGATCCTCAAATATTGGTACAAAGTACAGCTTTCGATTATATGTATTAAATATACCAGGACCTTTCTTTTGCATATATGCCCATTGGGGCTGAACTTTATGTGAGCCAGAAAGTATCAGAAATCAATGAATCATACATGCATTCTCAAAGCAACAAAATTATTCCGAATATTGAACAGTACTCTTGTGTAAAGAGCATTCTCGATGACTTCTTCATCTTATCTTTTAATATATAAGAAATAATACACATACAATATTTTACACAATTCTTTAATATATATCACCAAAACTGATTTTTTCTATTTTATATATTGATCTTTATAATATATTATACATCAACTTATCAATCTTTTCTTTATATTATTTAAATGTTATAATTTTTAATATTTTTTATTCATTTCAAATATTTTCTCTAACTATTAATAATATCTTTACATCTTTTGATGACTTTTGAGTAGTGAGAGAGGAGAGAGAAATTACATTAAACAATAGACCTTGTAATAGTAGATAAACATTAAAACGATCAATGGTCACCTGAGTGGCCTGATGGTCCTCTTTATAAACCAAGATTTTATGTAGCTTATAATTTTTTTAGCTGTTCATGAAGCTTGAAACTTTCTTTGATCCCTTGAGCATGAAGAAAATGGTCTAAATTTGTGAAAACCCATTAAGCCAAGGGCTTTGTAGCTTTTAGCAGGTTGATAATAATCATTCGGCAAGATTTAAAAGGTGAAAAAAGCCGAAGGTGGCTATTAAAGATCAATATAAAGAGGAGCGGATTTCTTCTTTTGCTATCAACTCTAAACTGCATGCAGTAGAAACCCAGAGGGTAATATACTATGGATGATATGTTTCAATCCTTTGATCTTCTTTTTTTTTCCCCTCAGCGGAGATCAGATTGATCTAGAGCAGCTTGAGGATCAATTTTATTCGTATATAAAAACAGATGCTTATGAAACCGAAAAGAGAAGTGAATGTTTATGCTTTATACTTCCATATAAGATTATCTTACAATGAAAAGTATAAATTTTGGAGCTTACAAGATGAAATTGAACACACAATACTACACAAATCAAGTTATATCATCACCTGATGATTAAGAAGATAATAATAATGGATGTGAATCTGAAGATGAGGTCGCGATTATACTATCCATACCTGACGTTGTTGCTTTAGAAACAACATCACATTGCTTGGATATTTCAGTTCTAAGATCTTCAATCTCTCCGTATTTCTCCTCAAGGTTAGAAACTTTTGGCGACATTTGGCTGGCCACTAATTGCATTGCAACTTCTCTCATTGAAGGCCGTTCCATTCCGTTCAAGTTCAAACATCTTTTCGCAAGGTTTGCAACTGCAATGATTTTTTCTTTTTCTGCTTCCTTCAAAACTTGATTATCAAGGATATCAAATAAAGAGTTCTCTTCCATTGAACTAATGAAAAATGCAGCTAAACTTTTGGTATCTCTATTTCTTGATGATGAGATAGTTTTTTCTCCAGTCAAGAGCTTAGCAAGAACAACACCAAAACTATAAACATCACTCTTAGCTGTAAACTGGCTTGACTGAAAATATTCAAGGTCTACATATCCAAAAGTTCCATGTACTAATGTGCTTAGATGAGTTTGATCGATAGCAACAGATCTTGAAATTCCGAAATCGGCTACTTTCGCTCTATACTTCTCATCTAAGAGGATGTTTGTTGACTTAATGTCGCGATGGTAAATGGGTGAAGAAGCTGTTGAATGCAAGTAGAAAAGAGCTCCTGCAACTTCTATAGCAATTCGCAAACGCATATCCCATGTTGGTGGAAATTCCTCATTCTGGCCATTGAGATATTGGGCAAGAGTTCCATTAAGAATGAATTCATAAACTAGAAGTGGAACTTTTGTTTCCAAACAAGAGCCAAGCAATTTAACCACATTCCTGTGATTAATTTGTGAAAGAATCACGACTTCATTTACGAATTCTTGAAGTTTCTCTTCATCAATTACGTTTGACTTTTTTATTGCAACAATTCTTCCATCAGCTAACATACATTTATAAATAGTGCCTTGTGCACCATGTCCAATTATTCTGTCTGCACTAAAACGATCAGTGGCCTTCGCCAACTCCTTTGAATTAAACAATTTGGTGTTCTCAACATTGACTTTGTTCATGTCTGTAAATAGTTGTTGTTGTAGAAGTAGTCCACCATTTCGTTTGAAGAATTTCTCCTTGCATTTAATCCTCAACCTTTTCTTTATCGCTTTGTATGACCACCATTCACTGGAAATCAGAAATAAGATACCAAGGCTCATGCTAACACCTATTTGACTCAATGAGATCAAAAGATATTAGTACTGCTTAAGGAGTAGTAATACAAGCTTGCATGCTAGTGTAAATGGTAAAATAATAAAATTTCTGATTAGAAAGACATTTCTATGGAAGCTAAAATATTTCCAGACAAATTATGTTGTGCACAATTCTTTGTGCTTAATTTTTAATGTTTTTCCTAGTTGATGTGCTTAATTCTTCGTGCTTAATTTCTGTGCCTTTCTTATTAAATAATTTATTAAATGAGTGGAGTGATCAGTTTCACAACTAAATATTGCAAATTAAAGGACTGGCCGGAAGCTATACCTATGATTATGAAAGGCTTGTTATCCTTATGAGGGACACAACAGTAATAACCTTCAATATTTTCACAACGTGCATGTGTAGGACAATCGTTGAAGTCATGTTGTTCACATTCGTTAATATCTGCAAATACACAAAATTAGTTTCTTAAATTAGTGTGATTTTATATGATTATTCCAATTATCAAATTATTTTTTATTACAAAATAGATATGATAGATCACAAGATATCATCAAAGTTAAAAGAGAAAATGTGATAAGCAGAATATATAGTTCACTTGGCTCATACATACATAGTCCCTCTTTTCTCTCTAAAGACAAGTAGGGTTTGTTAGTGCCACTGTCTCTCGATAATCGGTGCCGTCTCACTGAAGTGAGATTTGTTACTGGTTTTCGACTCACCATGGCAGAGGACCTTACGCGAAGGTGAGAGAGACTACACCTATCCGCCGACAAGATCTCTACAATTAAGATCGATGCCGAAGGCTCGGAAGAAAAAGCGTTTAAAGGCAAGATTTGTATTATGGGGAAGATCTTAGCCGACAAAGGGGTTAATAATGAAGCCTTGAGGATGACAATTTCCCAAATTTGGAGACTTACGGGGTGGGTTTGCTTCAAAGATCTCAATGAGCAATGCTTCCTCATCAAGTTCCAGCTGCTAGCGGATAAGGAGAGGGTTTTAGGAGGTCGACGCTAATTTTTCGACAGAAATATGATAACGCTTCAAGAAGTGGACGAGACGAAGTCCATTAACACAATCTAGTTTAGGTATGAACGCTTCTAGGTCCAATGTCACAATATTCCCTTAGCGGCCATGAATGAAGATATAGGAAAGAAGTTTGGGTCTTCTTTTGACCATGTTCTTCGGGTTGATGCTGAATCCAACGGCTCGGCGTGGGGGCGTTGGCTTCATATTAGAATGGCTATTGATCAACACAAACCCTTGCTAAGGAGAAAATGGCTCGAATTCAATAAACAAAAGTATTGGATCTCCCTGAAGTACGAGAGACTCCAAAATTTTTATTTCCAATTTGGTGTCCTGTTCCATAAAGGAAAGGCTTGCTCTCGGCCCAGGTATGAACGCAGTTAGATGAGAAGGAACCCTTCCCTTACAGACCATGGTTGAGAGCCCAACCTATGAATTCATCAATATTTGACCATCGCAAGTATGGGGGGCATCTTGAGCAAAAGAAACTTGAAAATTGCACTCAAGATAACTTAGGTGGGCAGGAGGAAAAATAATCTAAGAAGGATATTAATAGTGCCAACCAGTCAATTGATGAAAGGACTGAAAGGGCCTGGGACCGGGCACACTCATAGGAACAAGTGATTAAGGAATCTTCTAAAGTCAAAAGTAGCCCGACAAGCCAGAAATAGAATCTTTGCCAAGGGCCCCCTCACGTTCTTGAAGAATTTGATCCAAAGTGCCTGATGGAAGTGGATCAAATGCGTGATTGGGGGGAGGCTAATTTAAGTACTGAAAGACACAAGTTCATACCTGACAGCAAAGAAGAAGGAAAGGATCTGAGGTACGGATTCAAGTCCCAAATTTTGAGAATCTTCAAAATACCCTTGTGAAAGCACATACTGACCCCCAAACTGGTAGGTGGAAAAGGAAAGCACGAGTAAAGGCTAACCTGAGTACACCATTGAATGACATTATCAATATCCACAAGCTTATAGGTCTTAAGAAGGAGGCAGAGCATGTTGAGAAGGAAACAAGTACCAACTTCAAGAAAACCAAGGCAGATGTAACTGAGGTTGCTGGACTGAAGGAAGTGGCAGGGGTTGCAGTCCAGCCTTGCCACTATCATGACCATACTGGTGTGGAATTGTCGAGGGATTGGGTCCCCTCGTGCCCTTTGTATCCATAGTAAGTTAACTAAGGAAAAACAGCCTCATTTAATTTTCTTAATGGAAATTAAGTGCAATCAAAGTAGAATGGAGTTCATTAGAAGTAGTTTGAAGTTTGATTGTTGTTTTGCTATGCATAGGAGCAAGTGGATGTATAGCGCTAATGTAGAAAAATGCATGGCAAGTGTCCATCACTAGTTATACCAGATGGCACGTCAATGTTGTGGTCCAGGAGGTACAGGGAGGCACTCCATGGCAATTTACGGGGTTTTATGGACACCCTAAACCTGCCAAGCGAATCGGCAATTGGGAGCTCCTTAAACTCCTAAAACCGATCCCAAAAACCTCATGGTTATGTGTGGGAGATTTTAATGAGATCCTTAATCGAAGCGAGAAAATTGGAGAATGAAGACGCCCCTATATGCAGATTGAAAATTTTAGAATGGCCCTCGATTGCTGCAACATCAAAGACATCCAGAACAGAAGGGCTAATTTTACATGGTCCAACAATAGAAGGGGAAGGAGATTCACAAAAGAGAAAATCAACATACCTATGGCAAATAAGGAGTGGATGGATCGCTTCAGGTCTGTGTCATGTGAGATACTTGCGCTTGTTAAATCAGATCATTGTCCTATCAACATCGATCTCTACTTTGCAGAGCATACTAGCATCAGAAAGCAGTCCATATTCAGAGATGAGGTGGGGTGGGAACTAAGAGAAGAAAATGTTGAAGTCATGAAGCAAGCCTAGAATCGAGGGGTCATGAGCGAAAGCATCGATGTCAATTTGAGAGCTAAGCTAGTATTATGTCAGAGGGGTCTCACTTCATGGCGACAAGAACTCAAACGACAAGAGACTCAAGCTAGAAAGCAAATTATATCTAAACTCAGAAAACTCCAAGACAGTGGAGATGGTACTCACTTAGATTCCATGCAGCAATCACGACAAGATCTAGAGAACAACCTAGTAGAGTAAGACCTGAAGTGGCGCCAAAGAACTAAGCAACACTGGCTGAGAAAGGGTGACAAGAACACAAAATTCTTTCATAAACAAGCCACACAAAGGAAAAGAAATAATTCTATCAATGATATCACTGATCATTGTGGGCGAGTTGCACATAGAAAGAAGGCCATTGAAGAGGTGTTCATAGGTTATTTCTCATCCTTTTTCACCTCTTCTTTCCCTACTAGCTAGCATTCAATCATGCTTAAATCATGTGGAACTGAAAATTACCCTTGAAATGCTAGAATTTTACTTACCCCCTTCACGGATGAGGAAGTGAAAAATGTTGTTTTTCTGATGAATCCCCTAAGGTCTCCTGGACCTAATGGCTTTCTAGCACAATTTTACCAAAAGAACTGGGAAACCGTGGGTGAGGATGTTACTAAATAGGGGGGATCCCAGAGTGATGTCAACGATACCTTTATTTCCCTTATTTCGAAAGTAAAAAACCCTTGTAAAGTTGGTGAGTTTATACTTATCAGCTTATGCAACGTCCTCTATAAAATGATCTCCAAAAAAGCTACTAATAGACTAAAAACCCTACTTCCCCAGATCATATCAACAAACCAAAGCGTTCTTGTGCCTAGAATATTGATATCCGATAACACCCTAGTTGCATATGAAGTTCTCCATTTCATGTCTATTAGAATGAAGGGGAAGAAAGGATTCCTGACTCTCAAAATTGAACATGAGTAAAGCAAAGGAAATGGTGGAATGGCCCTTTGTGGAAGTGGTGATGGAAAAACTTGGCTTTCCTACCACTAGGATCAATATTATTTAGAGATGCCTCGGTTCAGTTACTTATTCCATACTTGTTAATGGAGAACCCCGGGATAAATTCAAGCTCTCTAAAGGAATCCGACAGGAGACCGCCTCTCCCTTTACATCTTTATTCTATGTGCAGAAACTCTCACAAGCCTTTTGAATAGAACCGAATACGAGGGGGAAATCACAAGTGTCCCTGTGGGTAGAGGCCCAACTCGGGTCAGCCATTTGTTTTTTGCCAATGAATGTCAACTCTTTTGCCAAGCATCCCAACCTGAAGTCACAAATTCTGGACACCCTTAAACTTTATGAGCAGGAATTGGGTTAGGTGCTCAACAAAGAAAAGTCCTCAGCTTTTTTCAGTAAAAACACCCAACCTAAGACCCAACAACATCTCCTCATACTTGTTGGTATTGAGGTTACAGGGACTTGAAAAAATACCTAGGATTACTAGCCATGTTAGGGAGCAAAGTGGCTGATTTCCACTCTCTTATGGACAAGACATGGGCTTGGGTAGCTAGCTGGAATTCTAAAGATCTCTCAGTGGCAGGAAAAGAGCCCCTCCTCACAGCTATCCTCTAGGCCATTCCCACCTATTCCATGAATATGTTCCTCCTCCCTCAATCCATCACAAACAAGTTTAACCAACTTCTTAGAAAATTTTGAAGAGGCTACAATGAGGGTCACTCAGAGATCTAATGAATTCCTTGGGATCAGATTAGCTCCTCCAAAGACCTTGGTGGTCTCAGGTTTAGGGATTTCAGAGTTTTCCACATGGCTATTCTTGCTAAGAAAGCTTGGAGGCTCCTCTAAGACCCCTATTCACTGGCTGCCAGAATCCTTAAGGAAAAATATTTCCCCACCAATGGTTTGCTAGACTCAAACCTAAGTTCAAGCCCTTCTTTGCCTGGAGAAGTATACACTCTAGTTTACCCCTTCTCAACTCTGGACTTCTATGGAGAGTGGAAGATGGCTAGAGTGTAAGGGGATTCCAAGTTGATTTTTGATCACTTGAAGAAACAGGCACCTAACTGGAGTCTCAGAGGGTTTTTGGTTAAAGATGCAAGAAATGTTTTAGTAGGTCATTGCATTTGGGATCTCATGCCTTTCGCGAAGCAAATCAAGTAGCCCACACACTTCTAAAATTGCTCTTAATATTTCAGAGGATATTTATGATATTGAAAAATGCCCTTTGTGTATTCAATCTATTGTAAATTCTGAACTTTCTTTATGGATTAATAAGATTAGTATCCATTTCAAATATATATATATATATAGTTTACTTCATGTACATGTCTCCTATTTGAAATCATTAAATTGAAAAAAAAAAAAATTAATCCAATGTTGATAGAGGGCTTGCCTCCTCGTGATAAAAGTGGTTACAATGATTAGATCTAAAAAATCTTTACACAAAATAAGTTTAGGTATCTTTTGCAAGGTCATACGGTTTTGCTTGGGTTGAAAGGTTTGTGGTCATATACGTGATTTTCTTTTAGTTAAATGATTTATGAATAATAAAATAATTTTCAATTACGATATTTTTAAAATTTTGGAAAATAAGAGTATAAAATTTGAATAAAAAATATATAAAGTTATAATATTGTTATAATATTATTTTTATTTTAAAATTAAAAAAAATTTGTATGGGTTTTTGTGTTTTAATTTGAATTTTTAAAAAAATAATATGACGATTAGATGAAAATATTAAAAATAAAATTATAATAAATTTTAAGGTGAGATATGATAGTTTATGTTCCCAACAAGTCATAATCCACAATAAACCCCTCATTTTTATTCATAATCCACCCCCCCCCCCAACCCCCCAAATATATATATATATATATATAATTTTTTCATTTCAATATACGTAAAAATGTTCCTTTCTAATTAAATTAAATAATAAACTATTAACATTTAATCCAATTTTTTATTGATGATTTATATAAAAATTAGTAGAGATGATTTATTGTTTAAACTTCATTGAGTAAGGAAAAATTTATTTAAAATCTCATTTGTAATATGCTATAATGTAATACCAAAATAGATAAATTTTACATTTTAAAATATGATTTGATAATATCTACCGAAGGAACAATTTATAAATATTTCATATTTAAAAAAATAATAATGAATGAATATTAATCTTTGAAATAAACATTAAGTTATGTTTTTATGTTATTTATAAATTATAAAGAATTAATTTTATATATGTTTTATGATTTTGTAATAATTTTTTTTATTTTACACAAACATAATTATATATCATGAGATCAATAAAATTATAAAAATTACTTTAATTATTAAATTATGTTTCTATAGACGTTGACTTGCAAATCAAAAGACTTGGAGAATTAAATGGATTAGAAAAGGTTGTTGCGAACGAGAAATAATATACCTTCACATCCTCCGAGAAGGTAGGGATTTCCCCGGTACTATTTGCAATTCCATGATCATCATCAAGGTCTCTCTCTTTCTATGATGATTTTGATCAAGATCTAGATCGATCGGTTTCGAAATGACTTTGTAAAACCAAGTCGTGTTTTCTCTACATATCTAGACTATGCCTTTTTCTTTGGTGTGGAAAAGTCTCTGCTTCAACGCCAGTACGCGATCGAATTATTACGCGCCTGCTACTGGGGACACGACTAAGAGAGTTTCTACATTGTATTATTTTATTTTATTTTCCTTTTTTTTTTATATATTCTTTATATTTTTATATATATTTAAGATAAATTCAAAAACTCACAAACTTATTTGAAAATTGTTATTTAATTATTAAAAATAAAAAACCATCAATACCCTTATAGTTTTCACTATAAGAAAACTTGGTTTTTGCAGCGCACTAATTCACCGCAACAAGCCCCTAAAGTCATCATGATTAAACATTCTCAACGATTTTCATAGCGCCTTATGTTTGGCGCTATCGAAAAGCATATTATAAATCCTTGTAGCGAATGACAACAACCATTGGAAATAAGAAGACAATTGCCATGATCAATATATTTGCGGAAAATAAAAACCCTATGCGCTGGAAATAAGCCACACGTGTTCATATAATCGCTGGGATAACAATTTGTGGCAATCAGGCATTGCCGATAGAAGCATGAGAATCATCATAATAGCAATCTGGGACAGTCTAGTAATACATTTTGCGACGATGTTTATCGTCATAAAATCTTATGTTTTGCAGCAATTTAGTTTTCGCCGCACATGTTAGCTGGAGATGTTTGAGTATTTGCAGAGTGTTATTATTGCCGCAATAAGTATTACACAACAAATTTCTTAACCGCAGCAAAGAAAATTCAGTGACTGCTATACATTTCTTTTGCGGCAAATATAACGCGCCGAATTTATATTGTCTACTAATTTTTCTTTCCAACGAGATCAAAATTGCCGCAAATGCAATATTTTTGTTTATTAATGTAACATCCAAATAATTACTTTTTATTAAGTTTTCTTGTACTGTTTGTATATATATCCAATTGACTTACAATATTCACAAATACTAAAATATTCTTTAAGAACCAAACTTACTTTAATCTTTGTAGATCATATAATCATATTTTCCAAGTGTACATATTCAATCACCCGATAGTACAACAGTTTGTGCTATTCAAACACATTTTATATAGAGACATGGGTGCATAAATTGAGGCAATTAAGCACTACATAGAAGAGCAACTGATTGTCTTAGTATAATTATAAACTTGGATATTTGAGCTACAAATACCAAGGGAAATTAGCATTATCATGACTTCATCTTCAAGAGTCACGATCTACCGACCACCCAAATTAGCTCTTCATGTACTCATAATTAAATGTGAGACTGGAGTACCATTCTCGCTAGTATTCACTCAATAAATCCGACTTATTATTTATAAACGAGATATAAAGCAGTGTAGCTGTATAAAAGTAGATGAAATTTTAATGAAGTATAAGAAAATCTGGGGAAAAGTAGATGGAACTTAAATAAGCAATGTACAAAAGTAGTTGGAACTTTAGTAAATGTAAATAAAATTTGTACAATATAGAGTCAGGGTCATCATTTCATTGCTAACAAATTGCATGGAAGTGGAAAGGGGGATTGGGAGAAAAATATCAAGAAATGACAGTGTGTTCTCACTAGTCAAAACTATTCACGACAATGCCATTAATGTATATTTCGGACCAAAATGCCATTTCCATCTGAAATATACGGAATTCGGTTAGATTGATCAAATCCAGCAAAACTTTTATCCAATTTGGGTTGTTGAGCTTGGCTCAACTCAAAATCTTGAAATTGAGTTTGAGATTTTCTTTTCCCTTGTTTGAACTCAACCTGATGAACTAAAGTTCCAATATGAGCTCGAACTCGAACTCATTCCAAAAATGAGCTCGAGTTAAGGTTGGGCTTGGGCTTGGACTGAAGTTTGGCTTGAATTGTTTATTTACTTTTTTTTTTTTGAAAAATATTTAATAATTAAGAAATTAGATCAATAAAAAATAAAACAATAAAAAAATCTAATATGAATTAATTGGTACAACTAATAAGTAGAACGTATATTAGGTTATAATATTTTAAAATATTAAAAATAACTAATATCTAACTAATTAATTGCTATTTATTCATAATAAGTTAATAATAATATGTTAACGTGAGATCCCGAACTTACGTGTATTTTTACACGTTATTTTATTCTCGGTATTAATTATTTTAATTTATTTTAATAATATTATTAGTTGTGTTTTATTCGTTTAAGATATTTATTTGAGCTATTAATTAGTTAATATTGAGTTACGTTACTTTTCTTAATTATTTTAATGTGAGTTAATTATTTTAATAATTGGAACTTAATTCCTTTATTTTATTATGTGAGTTTATTTGATCTGCTTTCGTTATATTAATTATTGTTTTATTTTTAATATTGCACTTGGGTTTAATTTATTTCTATTGTTGGGTTTAAAATATTTTATTTTATTGATATTAGATTGTAGTATTTTAAGTCGACTTTTATTTAATTTATTGTGTTTCTTTTTTTAATTAGTCTTCTTTTTTTTTTCTTTTTCTATTTTTTCTTTTCTTTTTTTCTTTTTCCTTTCTTTCCTTTCCTTTTCTTTCCCCAGACCCCCCCTAGCCCACGTACCCCCCTCCCCTGTTCTCCTCTCCCTCTCGCCGTCCCTTCTCCCTCCACCCAGGGCCGCCGTCGGCCACCCACCGGCTATACCTCCCAGCCCAACCTCACCCCCACATGCTGGCGAGTTCAACGGCACCGGTGGTGTCACCTCCGGCCACCCCACCGCCCCTACACGGCCCCCTACCCAAAATGACTATTTTTGCTTCCCTTGTATTTTCCGGCCACCGCCGGCCACCCCTTGGCACTGGCGACCTACCACTAGACTCTCCATCCTCCGGAGAGCATAACCCACCACCCAAAACCACCCATCTCCGCCGGTTACCCCTCCACCCGAAATGGGTCCTTAAACAGATCCATATTCGCCGCGCCGTCGTCCGGCCGCCGTGAATCTCACCTCCGCCACCAAAAGACTCCCCTCGCCCAGCCGGTCATCCCCCTAGCTCAGTTTCCCCATACACGGCCTCACCTTTTCGGTACAACCTCAAACCCGAAAATGGGTTTTTACCCATTTTGACCCTAATCCGCCACCTTCCGGTGGTTGTGCTGCCACACCACCACTTTCATGAGATTCCCCACCCTTCAAAGAGTACCTCCCTAAATTTTGGTGTCAAACTGAGTATTTTAGCCTAACGTATTGGTGACTGGTACGAACACTGCAGATTGGAGTTTGTTCAAGGAATTGCGTTTTTACCCGCAGTAAGTATTTTCCAAATAAATTTTGAGATTTAAATATATTTTTGGCATCAACAAATATTTTGTTTGGTCATTGTGGAAAATTATTAGTTGTTGGTTATTTGGTGCATGATCATCTGCATTGTGTATTTACGCGCATATTTATGTGTTGGAAATGAAAACTAGATTTTCATGTGTTTATGGTTTCGGGTGCGTGTGTATCACGACCCCAAGCCGAGATGGGACATTATCCCGGTGGAGCTCCTATGGTCACTTGGGAGCGAAATATACTGAGTGATGTCCCCTGGGTCGTCGCAAGGCGACGACGGGATCGGACGGGATGGTAATGCTCTCGTGCCGACTCCGTGGCTCCTCTGCTGGCGGGAGCTCGGGGATGCCTGGTCATGGTACGTGCTGGGCGCGGTTAGCTAGGCATCGCCCGTTCCGAAGTCACATGCGGGGTCGTTACCTTCGGTGTGATGATGAAAGTCAGGGTATATGGATAGTCCCTAGGGGAGATCATGGTGCATACGGTTAATAAAAAGATGTTTAGGCCATTTTCTGGGAAAGTGGCGGGTTGTATTTATTGGTTTTACGTGGACCATTTTCTGGGAAAATGGTTGTGGTTTTAATAGACTTATGGTCATCATTTTCTGGAAAATGATGAGTGATTTTACTGGAGTTTTATTTGGGCCAAAATAAGATTTTGGCGTGCGTGGTTATTTCATTGATTTTGAGGAAGATGATTTTAAGTCTCATACATATGGTAATTTGTTCATGGTTGTTGTTGTGGCATTAATGTATTTATTATCTTAAATTTGTTTGGGTTGTACTTACCTACGATGTCTTCTCTGGCATCGTAGTTTTTGGATGCAGATTTTGAATAGGCTGAGCCTGAGGAGACGGCTCCGCCAGTGATGTGTTATTATTATTAATTGTTATCTTGGGAAATTATTTTCCCCCTTTAAAAATATGTATTTATTTAATTGTATCTCGGATTACTATATTAAATCTCCTGTTGGAGAATTTATGTTAATTGGTTTGTAAAATATTTTTAAAAATTCTAGTACTTAGTTATTGACTTTAATTATTCCGCTGCGACTTTTATTTATGCATATCACGTGTTCACACACTTAGCATTTGACGTTGGAGGTGCGTGACCCGTGCTGTCAGCATCCCGATGCCTCGATTCCCGTATTTATTTTAAGGAGAATTTGGGGGCGTCACATTGTCTCCACAAATTATTAAAATACATACACATAATATAAGAGCATATATATCTTTCATATATGGTGCCTACGTATTAGTATATGAATTATTCATTCATTTCCACTAATTATTGTACAAATTATAAAATATAACTATGAAGTATATTTAATTAATACATAGGTATATATATATATATATCAATATATAAATGAGTTTTAATCGAGTCAAGCTCACGATTTAACTCGAGTATAAATGAGTAGGCCTTAACGAGTATTAGTTGAGTCAAGTTGTGTTTTATTAGATATGTGTCATTTATTAATCGAACGAGTATCTGCTTTTAGCAGGATCCAGCTAGAAAGATCATGCCCATGGCATGTGGTGCAGATTGTAACCATAACATGGAGAGAAAGTTGCTAAGAAGTGTTAGTTTCTTCACACCTCTTATCAAAGTTTTGGATGATTTTTGTGAAATATTTGATTTGTTCCAGATATCCTTTCACAACGGGTTTATAAGATGGCCAAACAACTTGGTCTCTTGGTGGGTTTAAAGCACCTTCGTCATTCTCGAGAAGTGACTTCCATTGGGTGGAGGTTAGTCTCTGAGGAAAATATATAGTGGAGTAGTTGGCTCTTTTAGCTAATTTGTGCTTTCTCGAGAGTTTGTTTGACAGTGAGAGAACGAAAAAGAAGTGAAAAAAAGGTTTTAAGCCCGACGCCACACATCTAATGCACCACACCAAATTAAGCAATAGACCTTGTAATTGTGGATAAACATTCAAAGCGATCAATGGTCACCTGAGCCTTATAAACCAATTAAGAATGTCGCTTATTTTTTTAGCTAGCTGTTCATGAAGCTTGAAAATTTCTTTGATCCTTTTGAGCATGAAGAAAATGGTTTAAACTTGTGGCCGGCCAAGGGTTTTGTTGCTTTTAGCAGGTTGACAATATTCATTTGGCAAGATTTGACAGGTGAGGAAAGCCGAAGGTGGCTATTGAAGATTAATATAAAGAGGAGCTGATTTCTTCTTCTGCTAGTAGAAATCCAGAGGCCGGTAATATAAGATAAATGAATGTTTATGATTTTATACTAACATGTAAGACTATCTTTATGAAGCAATGAAAACTGCAAATTAATGAGCGTACAAGATGAAATTGAACAAACAATACAACACAAATCAAGGTGTAAGATTACTTGATGATCAAGAAGATAATATTAATGGTTGTGAGTCTGAAGATGAGGACGCGATGACACTATCCATGCCTCACGTTGTTGATATAGAAACAACATCATATTGCTTGGATATTTCAGTTTTGACATCTCCAATCTCTTCATATTTCTGCTGAAGATTAGAAGCTACTTTTTGCGACATTTGGTTGGCCTCCAATTCCATTGCAACTTCCCTCATTGTAGGACGTTCCTTTCCTTTCATGTTCAAGCATCTTTTCGCAAGGTTTGCAACCGCAATGATTTTTCCTTTCTCCGCTTCCTGCAAGACTTGATTATCAAGTATGTCAAATAATTTGTTCTCTTCCATTGAATTAACGAAAAATGCAGCTAAACTTTTGGTATCTCTCGTTTTGGTTAGATAGCTTTTTCTCCGGTCAAGAGCTCAGTAAGAACAACACCAAAACTATAAACATCACTCTTATCCGTAAATTGGTCTGATTGAAAGTACTCAGGGTCAACATATCCAAAAGTTCCATGAACTAATGTGCTTAGATGAGTTTGATCGATAGCAACAAATCTTGAAATTCCAAAATCTGCTATTTTTTCTCTATACTTCTCATCTAAGAGGATGTTTGTAGACTTAATGTCGTGATGGTAAATTAGTGAAGAAGTTGCTGAATGCAAATAGAAAAGAGCCCCTGCAACTTCTCTAGCAATTCGTAAACGCATATCCCATGTAGGTGGAAAACTCCTCATTTTGTCCATTGAGATATTGGGCAAGAGTTCCATTAGGAATGAATTCATAAACTAGAAGCGGAACTTCTATTTCCAAACAACAACCAAGTAGTTTAACCACATTCCTGTGATTATTGATTTGTGAAAGAATTCTTGAAGTTTGTCTTCATCAATTACGTTTGACATTTTTATTGCAACAATTCTTCCATCAACCAACATACCTTTGTAAACAGTGCCTTGTCCGCCATGTCCAATTATTCTATTTGCACTAAAACGATTAGTGGCCTTCTCCAATCCCTTTGATTTAAACAATTTGGTATTCTCAACATTGACATTTCGTTGGAAAAATTTCTCCTCGCGTTTAATACTCATCCTTTTCTTTATCACTTTATATGACCACCACCATCCACCGAAAATCAGATATAAGACACCAAGGCCCACGCTAACACCTATTTGACTCAACGAAATAGAAAGATATTAATACTCCTTACGGAGTAGTAATGGAATCTAGCGTAAATGGTAATTAAAATAATAAAATTGCAGATTAGAAAGACATGATTTCTATGAATGCTAGGATATTGCCAGGTTCACATAAAGGTTTTCTCAGCAGCTTACACGTCCAGGAAACATAAAAATGGTGGAATTAATTAATAATGCAGGTACTTCCTCATAAGGATGGTCTAGACCAAACCTTAATTATTTGCGTTGAACTGAGTTTTGCCTAATCTATATATATTGTCATTTTTAGAGACATTAATTGCTTAATTCTCCGTTCTTAAATTCTGATCTTTCTAATTTCCTTTTTTTATTAAATTTATTAAATGAGTGGAATGATCTATTTCACAACTAATATAATATTGCAAATTAATGGTTTGCCGGAAGATATACCTATGATAATGAAAGGCTTCTTGTTCTTAGGAGTTACACAACGATAACAACTTCAGTATTTTCACAGCGTGCATAAGTTGTACAATCGTTGAGGCGATCTTCTTCAGACTCTTCACATTCGTCAATATCTGCTAATATTGTAATGGAATGTGTTAAATTGATGTGATTTGATACGATTATTCAGATTATGATAAAAATGAGCTCGAGTCGAGGTCGGGCTTGGGCTCAGACTTGAGCTTGACTTGAATTGTTTATTTTTTATTTTAAAAAATATTTAATAATTAAGAAATTAGATCAATAAAAAAAATTTTAAAAAAAATCTAATATGAATTTGTACAACTAATAAGTAGAAAATGTATATTAAGTTATAATATTTTAAAATAATATAAATAACTAATATCTAACTAATTGATTTTTATTCATAATAAGTTAATTACAATATGTTATATGTCTCCACAAGTTATTAAAATACATACACATAATATAATAGCATATATATTTCATATATGGTGCCTACGTATTAGTATATGAATTATTTATTCTTATTCACTAATTATTGTACAAATTATTAAATATAACAATGAAGTAAATTTTGATTAATACATAGATATATATATATATATATATATCAATATATGAATGAATTTTAATCGAGTCGAGCTAACGATTCAACTCGAGTATAAATGAGAGAGCCTTAACGAGTATTAGTCGAGTCAAGTCGTGTTTTATTGGAAATACGCATTTATTAATCGAGCGAATATTTACTTTTACGAGTAATTTTTTTTTGATGTGTTGAGTTTGATTCAAATTTAATCGAGCAAGTAACAAGCAGGTTATTAAATAGACTGGCTTGATTACGAGCCGTAAATTATTGCAAAACAGTAACTTATCCTGTGATAATTATTATTATTCAGAACGGAACAGATTTCAAAACCTTTGATATCTCTTATAACTCCATAAATAGAAGGAAAAAAAAAGGCCCCGGTTTCCGATTAATGAGAACTTGGTCCTTCATATATTTGGGTATATTAATTATTTTGTATCTTTATAATTAACTAATTGTCACAATAAGTCGAATTATCACAGCCAATCGAGACCAATCAACTGAATGTTAGTGCAAGGTATCTTTCTAGACTTTATCAAGGATGTTGATATCTAGAAAAACTGAATATTATATTTAATTTCATGGAATGTATAAATATCATATTTTTTTAAAAAAAAATATGAAATTATAAGTTCATAAAATAATAATTTTGGTGAAAACCACAACGAATTGCTTGTCATGGTAGGTGCAGGAGTCTTAATGTGTAGTAGTCGATGCTTTACAGTTGGCCAGTATACAAATTGAATGCCATAAATGTCTATTGCTGTACAGTCCATATATAAGTGAAATCCTACATGCACCATAATTTTAGCTGGTGTAAATATAATTGTAGCTGGTGTCATCCTGTCATAAGAGTACAAATGTTTGAGCAGAAATGCTTTATAATTTAATGATTAAATATATGTTTTATAATAGTGTTATACTTATTTTAGATTTTTTTTTAAATTTAAAAATGTTAAAAAAATAGATGAACTTAAAAGATAAAAAAAAAAAAATTAACACAGACGAGATTCCCATTTGGGAATTCCTGTATGTGGTTGTAGAACTACTCATGTTTGAGATACTTCGAAATAAATGTTGTGTGATCACTTCGATCTAAATCAATGACTTTGAAATTTTTTTTTAAAAATGAATTAACATTTTCATTCATTAATCAAGAAGCTTAAGATATTACATATGATTGGATGCTTAGAGAGCAATCCTCAATATCATATACATCATCTGAAATAGAAATTGCCTCCTGGGCTAGTCTGTGTGCTATCCCATTTGCTTCCCTATAAACGTGCATTGCTTCCCATTTGTTGAAACTTGCCACAATGTTCCTGGCGTCTTCGATCAGTAGCCCACCCAAGCTCCAGTTTGGAGATCTTGCATTTAGTTGGTCAATAATGCCTTTTGAGTCCCCTTCAAAAATAACCTGGTTTAAGCCCAACTCCCTACAAAATATCACTGCAAGAAGGAGGCCATGCGCCTTAGCATCAAAAACCTTGTCAGTGATGGGTCTTGGAGCTTTTAGGGAGCCCACAACCTGTCCTTGATAGTCCCATATGATAATCCCAATTCCAATTTTGTTCACCACAGGTTTGAAAGCTAAGTCCCAATTAACTTTATATGAACCTTCAGGTGGCCTGGACCAGTGGCATTTTTTTCGATTTTCTTGCTGCTTGTTGGGTACTTTCCTGGCCTGGGCATCTCTATATGCCAATAAATCCTCTTGTGATTGTTGAAATAGAGTGGATGGGTGGATAAACTCTTTTCCATGTGTGGCTTCATTTCTCCTATGCCAGATATTTCTTAGAATTACTGCTTCCTCTTCAAGCTCGGCTTGCTCGAGAACCCGAAACAAATGAGACCATATGTTGAAAAAAATGTCAGCATGCAGAGACATTTTTTGGATTCTATTACAACTTTGATTCCAAACATCCCTAGAGGCTTGGCATCCCCACAGAGAGTGCCCAGATGTTACTGATTACCTGAGGCAAATAGGACAAGAATTGTCATCTACTATATTTCTCCTTTTCAAGTTTCCCATAGTGGGTGAGGCCTTGCTACATGCCCACCAAATAAAAAAACCCGACTGCTAGGTACACATTCAATTTTCAAATGCCTTTCCAAATGTTTTTTTCACTTTGTTTACCTGAATGTTCACCTTCCCCATCAGCCATGGAACTTCTTATAAGGTGGTATCCGCTCTTAACAATGTATATGCCATTGTTGGCCTGCTGCCAGATGAGTTGGTCTTCTCTGTTACTGTAGCTAAGTGGAATTTTTTGGATTGCTTCTACTTCCTGGCTAGAGGAAAACCTTAACAGTAGGTTTTCATTCCATGCTCGGGTCTGGGGATTTATTAAGTTAGCCACTTTAACGTACCAGCAAGAAGGGACTTTTTGGGATGAAATAGACTAGTTGGGAAGGGAAGGGACCCAACTGTCCTTCCAAATATTAATTCTCTTGTCGTTCCTCACTCTCCAACCTAAACTAGATTTCAGCAAGTTTAATCCTGAGTATATGCTTCTCCATGCATATGAGGCGTTCGATCCAAGGGAGGAGTCAAGTATGTCTTTTGATGGGAAGTATTTCATCTTGATGATTCTTGCCACGATGGACTAGAGGTTCTGGATCACTCTCCAACTTTGTTTTGCTAGCAGGGTAGTGTTGAACAGTTTAAAATCCCAAAAACCCAACCCTCCCACCTCTTTGGCTGAGCTAACTTTATCCCATGGTATCCATTGAAGTTTAGTGCTATCTTCGTTGTACCCCCACCAAATGTTTTTTAGGAGAAGGTTCAGATTGTTAAGAATAGTCTCAGGCCGCCTGAAGATCAACATAGAGTAAACTAGAATAGCCTGTAGAACTGACTTCAACAAGGTTTCTTTGCCCGCAATCGACATAAATTGATTCTTCCAGTTGGATATCTTTGCACAAGTTCTGTCTAGCAAAGCATGGAATGCTGCCACCTTTGCCCTTCCAATAATGGCAGGGAGACACAAATACTTTTTCAAACGAGTCAGTGATTTTAATTCCAGCATCTTGCAGGATCTATTTTTGGGTATGGGGCCTGTTGTTTCTACTTAAAAAAATAGCTGATTTCTGTTTATCAAGCACCTGTCCTAAAGCACTTTCATAACAATCTGTTTGGACTTCTTCCCTACTGAATTCCCTCATTAATATATCTCTCATTTAACTAGAGATTCTAGGATTCAATGCATGTAAACAGACATCAATATTAGAGGGAGTAGATGAGGTAAATAAGGAGGAGAAAGCACCTGAGAAGCAGTGGCCAATTGCTTTCAGGTCATACAGTGTGCGCCCGCTAGGTTCCTTGATAGAAGTGATCTTGTTATTCTTCCTCCTCTGGTTAGCTTACATATGGAAGAAGCGGGAATTCCTGTCACCATCTTTGAACTAGTGTTGCTTGGCTCTTTGCCGCCATTTCATCTCAGTTTCTGCAATGCTTCTCTCGGCTTTATGTTGGGCAATCTTCAATAGCTCTATGTGGTCCCTACCCCTTTATCTTAGAGTCTACTGATGCAGGCCAGGTCACGGTTTATGGTGCTTTATTCCTCTCTGTGTTTTTTGCTTTCAGCTAGTGAGGTCCCGTTGACACAGCTCAAGTTTAGACTTTAGAATCTCGGTTAAATTACCCCCCAGGCCATGTTTAGACCAGGCCTTGGCAATAACTTGTTTCGACTCCTCTCTACATTCCCAAGCTGCTTCGTATCGAAATACAAAGCAAGTTTTTTGTGGCCTGTGTGACTGTTGTTTGAGTACAATGTGTAGGGGAGTGTGGTTGGACTTACTGGCAAGAAGAATTTCACAAATAGCTGAGGGGAATAGTCCATACCATTCATTATTAGCCATGGCTCGATCTATCTTTTCCTTATGGAAGGCTTTTCCTAGTCGGTTGCTTGCCCAAGTGAAGAATTGACCAGCTTGCTTGATGTCTCGGATGCCACACAACTCCACTACTTTCTGTAATTCTCAATGAGGTAGTAAGGTCTCTCAACACCCCCAACCTTTTCCAAAGGGTGGTTGGTTCTGGTTTGATTGTCCTAAGTAAGTCCCAGCTTCCTTTTCTTTTGCTTGATTCCAGATGTCCGTAAAAGCCACTAAAGTGCCATTTGTAGCCGTTGCTTTCCTGGACAGTAGCTAAAATATGCCATTTGGTGTAGGTGACGACCCGTACCTACCAATCATTCTTCCAAAGTAGAGCAATGCCTCCACTAAGGCCATGACAATAAATAGTAAGGCAGCTATCAAATTTTAGTTTTCTTCTAATATTCTCCATCTTATTGCTGTTACACTTAGTTTCTACTAAGAAAACTAAGTTGGGGCACTTTTCCTTAATCATTTTCCTAAAGATTCTAATTGCACGTGGGTTCCCAAGCCCATGACAATTTTATGACAGAAGACTCATTGACTTTGGCACGGCTGGATACCAGCCTCTGCCTTGTCCTTTTATGTTTTATGTTCAGCTCGACCCTTTTTGGCTTTCAAGCTATCACACTGACTAAAAGGTGGTGGACCCCTTTTTGAGCCAGGGGGATGTTGGTGACATCAGCTAAGGCAGTATTGAAGTTTAGTAAGGCTCTTGCTTTTCTTTTCCAGCTGCCCCCGAGTGTTTATTTTCTTTCTCCCTCATCAAACTATTTGGGGCTAGAGTCACCACTGGCGCCTACAGGTTGTTGAGATTAGACCAGCTTTCAACAGTCTGGTGGTCCTTAGTGTGTCCCTTTACAACAGTATCCTTGTTACCATCTAGGTCCATCCAGTAAATGGTTTCATTTCTGTGGGTGTTTCTAGGATTAGGTAGAGAAGCATTACTTTCACATTTATTTGAAGACAAATCTACCCCCACTGGTAGTTGGACCATCTAAATAACTGTTTGGCCAAATGTGGGTGTCGATTCCAAAGGTTGGGTATCCAACTCATGTGATTTCGGGGGTATAGGTAGCTATAGGATCTTTGTCATTCTGTCTTTTCAGTGTGCCCTCTAGTTTTGCTGATTTCTCAGAGCTGGTCTCCCTGCTTTTCTTTTGTGACTTCTCTTGCTTGATAATTAGGGGAACATTCTCCTTTACACCAGTGTCTTGAACCTTTGTCTTGTTCTCCTGGTTTTTATTTTCAGCACCATATTTTCTACTGTCAAAAATCGAAGGGTACTTTGGTTGGGCCCTCAGCCACAACCCGTACTCTAATTCAGTCTTACCTTCTTGCTGGTCAGTTCTAGGTTTCTGGCAAGCTCTTCCCTTGTGAAATAAAATTCCACACTGGAAGCAGAAACCCTGTAACCTCTCGTACTTGAAAGAGTCCCAGCATTTGTTACCATCAAACTCAACCCATTTGCCTTGAAGAAGAGGCTTATGGATCTCCACTGCCACTCTCACCCACAGACTACGTCCCCATGCCGATCCATCCGACTCCACATTTACTTTAATCACATGACCAAGAATAGACCCCAGTTGCTCACCTATTGACTCATTCATTACTCCCATGGTCAGGTTATGGCATTGTATCCAAAAAGGTTCATATAAAAACTGCAGCAAATTTATCAAGTCCTATTCATCGATTTCCTGAAAAGTGAGGAGGTTTCGGTCAAAGAACCATGGCCTCCCACTCAATACTCTCTCCCTATCTTCATTGTTTTGGAACTCAATAAGGAAAGTTTGGTCACTCAGATCTTTAAAACGCGCCCAACTAGAGAGTTTCCATACCTGGGAAATCGTGCTTCAAAAAGCCTCGTAGTTTATCCCTCTGTCTGAGAGTATTTTGGCGACAATGCAAAATTTTCCCCTTGCCGACGGTTCCAACGAACCCTCTGAGTTGATTTGAAGAACGGAAGTCTCCTCTATTGATAGATGAAGGCTCTCCCATCATCTTGTCAGCTCTTCTTCCATGTTTCTTGTCGATTTCGGACACCTCACCATTCTCAGGTGACTTAGCTGTCGGTTGAAAGCCCAAACGGCACTATAAAACCCTAGTCTTTCTCAAGAGAGAAAGAGGGACTCCAAAAATGAACTAAACTCCAATGACTTTTAAAATTAAGACGTTAATGAAACATATAAGAAACTAATTCAAGTTATTGGCCATGCTTGTGATGTCAAATTTTGACTTCATATTGCAAAATGACTTTTGAAGAACTTGAGTCCATATTACCAGAAAATGTTGTTATTTATTAGTTTTAGAAAACTTTAATCATATCATTAACAGATACTTTTAGAATATAAGCCGCAATATGATTTTGTGATCCAAGAAAAAGGAAAGTCATTTTCATAGTGTTGCAAACTTGCATGATATTAATGTTGGAGGATAGAAAATGTGAAGGAAGATATCGTAAAGTGCTGTGTTAATATTTTTGGAAAATCTCACAACTCAAAAACATGAAGATCCTCTTCGGTACGGGAAAAGTTTAAGATGATCTCTCCCCATTTTTGAGTTTAAACATTATTTGAATATTATTTTTATTTGAAAACTTAAAAAATTTTGTATTAATTTTTATGCTTTATTTGGGAGTTTGAGAAAATTGTAATGATTAGATATAATTAGATGAAAAAATTAGAGATCTATAAATAAAAAGTGTTTTGTATTTAAATAATGTTTGGAAATGAAATTCTAAACATATCTGAAAATAACTGAGAACACTTATATTTCCAAACTAGCCCTTTCTCATCTACAAGAATTTCGTTGGGTTTTTAATTACCTTATACATATTTATATATAATATAAAAAAAACACTACTTATAAATCGGTGTGTAAAAGCACACCGATCATGTCGTTAACATAGCAAAACTTGATTTATAAGAGAAATTTATAAAAAAAAATATATATCTTACAAATTAAATCGTGTTATGTCAATAGTATAAATAGTGTGTTCTCCATATTTCGCATGTTACACTAATTTTTTTTAATCCTTTTTTCTTAAATGGGTTTCATAAACATTTTTAATTATAGTATTTTTCTGTCGTATCGGGTTTTTATTTGTATAGGCTAAATGCAGCTCTATTCTTAGAAAAAAGTTGCGCGTATCTCTTTCAAGGTTGGGAGTTGTTGATAAATCTTGGATGGTTGTGGGAGATTTCAATATCATTAAAAATAATCTTGACAAGGTTAGGGGTGTTCTTGTGTCAACTACAGCCAAAAAAGAATTTTATTAATTTCATTGAGGTAAACTCTTGGTACGATCTTTCTTACTCGAGCTCTAGATTACATGACATTGCAGAAGAGATGGGCATTTCATTTGGGAAAGACTAGCCGATAGAGCTTTAGTTAGACAATCTTGGTTGGTTAATCTTTTCCACATGTTGTTTTTGTCATGCTGAGAATGATGGCATTCATACCATTGCCCTATGTTGATTGACAATAAGGGGTTGAAAAGCTAAGCCTTTCTTTTAAATTCCAAAAGATGTGGATAACTCACAAAATTTTCTGGAGTTTGTCATAAGACTAGTTTGAATAGGATGACATTTAAATTGAAGAGATGGAATGCTTCAGTTTTGTTGATATTTTTCAGAAGCTAACTGAGTTAAGGGATAGTATTTTGCCTAGATTAGCGTTACCATCATTAAACTCAGGCTAATTTAAGTCATTTGCAAAAGTTGGAATCTGAGTATGATCAAATTTTACTTCAAGAAGAATTTTTTTACAAGCAAAAGACTAGAATTATAACTTCTCAAAGAAAGGATATATAGAAATTCAAGATTCGTTCATGATCAAATGCTTTTGTATAAAAGGATAACGTCAAGATGTTTCTTCTCTAACTTTGCCCAATGGAATGTTTTCTACCAATCATGGTGATATACCATATACTGCAGTTAGCTTGTTTCAAATTCATTTAGGCTCAGAGAATATCTCATGCTGCTCTGAAATTATACAAGTTATTCCACACTTGATTAATGATTATGACAATTTGTACACGTTGCGGCCACCCACTTTGGAAGGAGTATTTGTTGACTCCATTCTAGCTGATTCAACTTTTGGACTAGATTGATTCTCATCCGTATTTTTCTCTAGTTGCTGGGACATTGTTAGAAATGATGTATGGGATGTTGTATTGCCTTTCTTTACGAGGTTTCCTCTTCCTAATTCTTTCTATAATTCATTCATTACATTAATCCATAAAGTTGATGAGCCAATCACTTTTATTGATTTTCGTCCATTAAGCTTATGCCAAGTTTTATGCAAAATAAAATTTGAGATTCTTACAAGGCTATTGCCTAGACTTGTCTCTCCTCAACCTGGAGCTTTTGTTGAGGGAAAATAACTTTGATTATGGTTATATTCTATTCTATTCCAATGCATATTCTTTCTGTAATATGCCCTCCCAAAGTGGTACTAGATTAGTTTAGCAAGATTTTGCATCTTTCTTTTGTGGGGAATGTGAAGGACATTTAAAAAATGAGCATCATGGGCAAAGATAAGTCAACCTGCTGAAGAGGGTGGCATGGACATAAGGGATTTATATGTTGTAAAAGCTTTGCAATGCGAACTTGCTTGGAATCTAGTAATTTTGACCTCCCTCTCTTAGGTTGTTTATGTGAGATAGAAGCATCTCTCTAGTAACGACGGCGAGATTAAGGGAGAAATTCTGGAAAAGGGCTAATAGGCGAGACTCGAGAGTCAAGAGGGACTTCGGGCAGAAGGTATCGAAAGCATGAAGAGGGAGGCAGGGCTGAAGGTTTATATAAGCCAAAGTGAAAATGGAGATGTTGTCATTGACAAAATAGCACCGTTGAGTATAAGGGTTATTGAAAGAACCCAGGGATCAAAATGACGTTCTTTTGATACCCTGATTTTTTTAAAATAACATATATTATTGATATATATAATATTTAACATATATAATATTATTATATATATTACTGGCAGGGTGGGGCTGGGGTCACGGTCATCCTGCCCCCACCTCTACTGTAGAGGCCACATACGGGGCGGCACCTCACTACAAGACAAGACTTTTTGCAGCGCAAACTTTCATCGAGAAAAGTAGCAAAAACCACTGCCTCTAACTTTTCCTGGTGATTTTTACCTCACTGCATATTCACGAATTTTATTCATTCACTTCTGATCTACCGCTTGGGTGTATAAGTGTACTTGGATTCATTATTGGAATGAAATGCTTCAGCAAAGAAATATTGGAGTAACTTGATGCAGATAAAGCTAGCAAGATATCCTTTCTTGGATGTCTCTAACAGAGGCTTAGTAACCTATTAAAGGGGTCATTGCTCATTTAACTCCCGATTAAATGTCGTCTTGTTATTTCACAATTAGAACAACTATACCTCTAGCCCATTTGCAAGTGAGTGAACAAGTATGTGGATGCTACCAAAATCCTTCCTCACAGACTCAGCAACTTCTAGCCAAAGGCCTAGAGAAAAGCTTTTTAGTAACTTATTGGTACCAAATTATATAAAGAGCTAAAGCTCACAAGATGGCTGGTTTTTGTCCCTTGTTTTCAATAATTTTTCACAAAAACAAATAAATTTGGTTAAGCCAAAGATGCAAATGAAAAATGGAGATGAAATGAACTGATTGAATCCCCAAAACATAATGCATAGGAGAATTTTCTGCATTACCATGGACAGCTAGTAGCTTTAGTTATTGATGCTCTTAAACATCTCTCATTTAACCACAATCTCAACTACATAAATCAAGCATACTAGAGTTGAAGAAAACTTGAGAAGAAACCTCATAGCAAGAAAACTACAGAGCAAGAGTAGCTCTTGACAAACCAGAAAATTCTAATCAAACCCACTAGTTTGAATAAAAATCTTGGTTGCTTTATTGGGCTATTAATCTTAAAGAAAAGTGTTAAAAAATACGTTCGTATCTCCACTAGGTTAACACATATAAATAAAGGGTTAAAGATAGACAAAACATGATTCAAACTCAATGTTTTTTTATATATAAGTAAAAATATATTAATAATGAAAGGGCTAGAGCCATATACAAGGTTTTCATGGCCTATGAAATGGGCGCATTTGTTACAAGGAAATCATGAAGATCCATGCCATTAAACACTCCAATGGACCATGTACACAAAGTTATATAAAATAAAACAATTAGCTCTTCTCTCGATCTTTCTTTGTCTTCAAACGTTCGCTCATTACATTCTTGCCATAGACACCACATGATACAAATGGACATCATCTTCCAAACAACCTTGATCTGACCCATACCTCAAATCGAAGACCAACATGCCAAAGCATCCACCACAAATTCCAGAATGACTCAAGCTAGATTTAGTCTACTGAAAACCTTATCCCAAAGAACCCTAGCTACCTCGCAATGTAAGAGGAGATGATTCACTGACTCTCCCCCTTTCGACACATGCAACATCAGTCTGTTATGATGATCCTCATTTTCCTCAAGTTCTCTGTAGTGAGAATCTTACCTAGCACTACTGTCTACACAAAGAAAATCGCTTTCAAGGGAGCCTTATGACGCCAAATATTCCTCCATGGAAATTGGCTGTCCAGGACCTATGTGAGAACTTTATAGAAGGATCTAACCGTGAAACTGCCTCTCCTTGCAAGGATCCAATACAGGCTATCTTCAGTCTGAAAGTTTGGATGCAGAGAGTATATGAGTCTATATAAATCCATAAAACTAGACAACTCCTAGTCTTGCACCGCTCGATTGAAGCTGATGTTTCAATGAATTTGCTCCTCATTTAAACCTACTTGTCAAGTAATGCCCGATTGAAACTCCTTAGGTTACGGATTCCCAAACCACTACTCGCAATGGGACGGCAAATCATCTCCCACTTGACAAGGTGAAACTTGAACTCCTCCTCTAATCCATCCATAAAAAGTCACGCTACACTTTCTCTAGGCGACCAACCACACTAACCGGTATAGAAAATAGTAATAAGAAGTACGTGCGTAAATTGGATAGGGTGCTCTTAATCAAAGTGACTTGGCCCCTTTTTGATAGATACATCCTCTTCCACCCTGCTAGTTTCTGCACGCCAAAGCATCCTCTTCCACCCTACTAGTTTCCTCTCCACTTGATGCTGAATCCCAAATCGAAACCACCCTTGATGCTAAATCCAAAGGAAACCCCAAGTATGTCATGGGAAGGGAATAAGTGTTCCGGCCAACTCTCGCATATGACGAACGTCCCCAATCGGCATCATCTTCAATTTGTCATACTTCACCTTCAAACCCGATACAGCTTCAAAGCACAAAAGTAGCACCTTCAAAGCTCGAACCTAGTCTTGATTAGCCTCACATAGGCCAGCGTGTCATCTGCAAACAAAAGATGAGATATATTAGTAAAACCCTTCTTGGGGGTTCCCAATAATAACACCATTATTCACCAAAGTCGAGATCATCCTGCTTAACGCTTCTATAACAATTACAAACAATACAGGAGAGAACTGGTCTCCTTGTCTCAAACCCTGGGAGCTTGGGAAAAAACATTCGGGACTACCATTAATCAATACTAAGAATCTAATAGTAGTTATGCACCACCTGATCCAGGTCTTCCACCGTTCCTCGAAACCGCATCTACCAAGCATGTACATGAGAAAGTCCTAATCAACGTGGTCATACGCCTTTTTCATATCTAATTTATACAAAATCCCTATACTATTTTCTTTCATTTTGCTATCAATGCATTCATTTGCTATCAGTACCACATCAAGAATTTGTGTTCCTTTCACAAAGGCATTATGGAGCTTAGTAATTATCTTTCCAATTACTTCACTAAGACGATTAATAAGCACTTTTGAAATAATCTTGTAGACTTCATTCACTAGGCTAATCAGTTGAAAGTCCTTAATTTTCATAGCACCCACCTTTTTGGGAATAAGAGCGAGAAAAGTGGTTTAAATACTTTTCTCAAATTTCCCAAATGTGAATATCTCCTGAAAAACTCTCATAAGGCCTTCTTTAATCTCCTCCCAGTAATCTTAGATGAAACCCATAAAGAAACCATCTGGCCTATGTGCTTTATCATTACCCATCTTCCTATTACATTGAAAACCTCTTCCTCCTTGAAAGCCCGCTCTAGCCGCACTACATCATCTAGGTCTATAGTGTCAAAGGTAAGCCATCAAGATTAGGTCTCCAACTCTCCTACTCCATAAGTAAGTTCCTATAAAAATCGACAATGTGGTTTTGAATAACCCATTCTTCTATGCATTCCATCCTATTAATTCTTAAAACCTCCATATTATTATTTCTTCTATGAGAATTGGCAACTCTATGGAAGAATTTTGTATTATGATCTCCTTCTCTTAACTATATAGTGCTCTTGATTTCTGACGCCAAGACACTTTTTCCTATAGCATCATCCGCCCAAGATCTGATACCAGTAAAGTATTTTGAGCTTATTCTTCTTGAGTAAGTGATCGTCCCTCTTGCACCCTATCCAAAACCTGAATATCTCTCATAATGGCATTCTTATTATCCCCCAAGTTTCCAAACAACTAAGAATTTCAGATCTTCAAATTTAACTAGTTGAGAAAATGTAACTAGTTGAACTATAAAACTGGTAAGAGGTCCACCACTATTTAACCCGATCTTCAAATCCTTCCGATGGCAACCACATGTTCTCGAATTTAAAATAGCGGTGCCCCCTATAAAGACCCCTGCAATCCAACAAGATAGGCTAGTGATCCGAGTAAATCCGATTCAAACGTTTTTGCCACATGTCTAGAAAGTTATTTTCCAATTTAGTAGAGATAAGAAAACGATCCAACCTAGATCATGTGTGGCTGTTCAACCATGTGGTAGGCCCCCTAGTAAGTGGTAGATCAATCAAATTCAAGTCAATGATACATTCAGAGAAATCTAGACCAGCTTGTCTTAGCTTTCTGTTTCCAAAGTGTTCATTAAAGAATCTAACTATGTTAAAATTTTCTTCAAAACACCACAGAACACTCCACCAACTATTTAGACCAACTAGCTCTTCCCACAAAAAACCTCTGTCTGCATCTAGGTTGGGGCCATATACACTTACAAAATCCCACAAAAAATCATTAGACACACATTTAATCATACATGCTAATGTGTAATGACTAATGTAATCCTCCACTTTATCCACCACCCGTCTATCCCACATAAACAAGCCCTTCCAATCCACATGAGCACCACTCCACAAACTTTGGACTATTCTCTTATTAAAAAAATTCAGTTTTGTTTCTTGGAGACACACTATGCCCGCTTTCCATTCTTGAACCAAATTCCATATCCACAGCTGCTTATTTACTTCATTAAAGACCGCAGTCATTCCTGGACACAATCTTTGGTTTCATTGGGAAACAGCCGGCCATTTTCCTTTCGCCCTTCCTTTACTGGAAGGACCCATAGTATTTATAGACCACTCCAACCATTTTAGATCCTTTACTTACTTTGAATCCCCTTTTCGCTTTGTTTTGAGACCCACTTCAACGGTAGTAAATAAAGCTATAAATTGTTCATTGTATCCAACACACCCAATGCCCACCATTCCATGAATTCCTCTTAGCATTTTTTTTTTTACGAAGAGTCGGTAGCCATATGTTCAGTAGTGGCCACGTTTCAAGTTTATTGATGTGCCCTCACTTATGGTGGAGGAAAATCGTGGTTACAAGCCAAGCATTTGGGGGTGTACAAGTAAGAAAAAAAATACCCAAATACAAACCAACAAAAACCACAGCAATAAACAAATCTAAACAAGCCTATAGACAAAACTCTAATAGACATATAATAACAGTGCAAAATCTAACAAGCCTAAAGAAACAAGACCAACAACATCAAGAAATTATGAAGTTTGCCAATCCCACCTAGTCCAGCCTATACAAACCACGGAGCTCACGACCTAAACGAGACACCTCTCTAGCCATATTATTCACCTCAAAGGCCCCCTCACAAATAAGGAAATCTGCAACTTTATTACCCTCTCTAAAACAATGACTAAGAGTGTAATCAAATTCATCCAGTAATATTAATAGTTTGTCCTAAAAATTCCAACAATACCAAACTATACAAGCTTTAGCCAATATCCAAGAAACCACCACTCCTTACACCAAATGATACCTTTCAAGACTGCCCGAAACTCGTCTTCATTATTAGAACAAAATCCAAAAGACATGGAAAAAGCAAAAATAAGCTTACCATTGTAACCACGGAGAATGTCCCCTAACCCCTATTGGGTCTCGGGTTCGCAAAGCTACTACCATCAATGTTAAGTTTGAACCTACCCCTTGGAGGTTTAACCCAATTCACAAGTTGAACATTACTAGTTCTTGGTTCCACTATTTTCACACCCAACTTGGTAAGCGAAACTCTATCCACATTTGACAGACGCTTCACTTTTTTCACATTGCTGACAATACACTTAATCCAATACATTATAGAGCTAAAGACAGAGTTGATGGATTTTGAAATACCTTCCATTCTTTCAATACAGCGACGCTGTCACAATTTCCAAATAACCACAGTAGGGATCAACGAAAACACTATCCCCAATTGGGTGTCCCGAGAAGCTCTATTAAACAACCCTTGAACTCTTTCCTTCCACCCCTATTGAGCAGTGAAATGAATTTCGAATTCAGCATAAACTTTTTCCCACACCTCCATAGCAAACTCACCCTTATTAATCACATGGTCAAGGTCTTCCTCATGCCCCACATTACAGCAATTACAACAAGATACCAATGGAATGTGACATCTTCGAACTTGATCATCTACTAGAAGGCAATTTAACACTGCTTTCCAATGGCAAATTTTTTTTGGAATCCACTTGTTCCAAATCTAACCAGACCAATCAAATTTATGGAATTTAACACGAAGGATGTCCCAAGCTGACTTGGATGAAAACAACATTTTTGTCAGGCAGCCAAATCAGTATATCCTGATCCTGTTTTAAACTGCCTACCAAAGCAATAACCTCACTAGTCAAGTTCCCACCAATTAATTGATACATCTTTCGAACATCCCTAGTGTTATTAATCACCAAGTCCTTAACACACAAATTTGGTTCATCAATTCTTTCAATCACATCACAGAGAGGATCGGTTTCCACTTTGAGTTTTGGACCAGCAACGGGAGTTTTTCTGCCACTTTCTTCCAAAAAATGATTCCAAAATAGCTCTTCCTTCCACAGCCACAAAATCATGTTTAGCGTATTAAGCCCTGAAATGCTTAGCCCATAGAGAATTATGGGAAATTAGTTGCCAAGCAAACTTTATAAATAATGAACTTTGAACCTTAACCAAATCACGTATGCCTACACCCCTTCATCAATAGGCACACATACAAACCTCCATGACTTCCATTTCTGCTTTGCCGGACCATGTGCTTCTCCCCAAAGGAAAGAGGAAAATAACCTGTTTTCTGCATATGACAAACAGATAACAAATGAATAGGTATATTTGACAATACATGCCGCAATAATATGAGACGTCCACCCTGGGATAGAAGTAGTAGCTTCCAGTCAGCCAGTTTCTTAGAAACTTTTTCCACCAAGGAATCAAAATGAGATAACTTTAATCTACCATCTACCATAGGTACTCCCAAGTAAGTAAATGAAAAATTGCCCTCAGAAAAACTTGTTTCCTACAAGATATCTCTAACTCTGCATCTAGACGTGTTTTGAAAAATAAATGGCCGATTTTCCAAAATTGACACATTGCCCAGACCAACCCTCATATAATTTAATAACACATTCAACAATTCACGGATGGAGCCTTTAGAAGCATTGGCAAACACTACAACATCATTCGCATATAATAAGTGCGACACCACCGGAGCACTAATCGGATGATAATACAACCCAATTCTTCCTTCCACAACCTTCCATAATAATAAACAAGTACGAAGACAAAGGGTTACCCAGTCGAAAACCTCTTTTGGATTTAAAGAATCCTTTGAAAGTCCCATTCATCATCACTAAGAACCACAGAAAGGCAATACAATTGAAAACTAGCTTACAAAAATTATCTGGAATGCCGAAAGCTCTTAAAACAGCCATCAAGAAATCCCAATTTACTCTATCATAAGCCTTACTCATATCAATTTTAACCATCACATTCCTTACCCTCACTTTCTTGTGGAGGTTTTTAATCATTTCCTGCATGAGAGAAATATTTTGGAAAATACTTCTTCCTCTAAGAAAGGCACCTTACTCCGAGGAGATTATTTTCTCAATTACTCGAGCGAATCTATTCACAAGCAACTTCGAAAAAATTTTGTGAAGAACATTACACAAGCTAATAGGTTGAAATTTACCAAACGACGAGGGATCCTTAACTTTAGGAATTAGGATAATAAAAGACGAGGAGTAAAATCTAGGAAGTTCATACCTTGAAAGAATTCTAGGACAACACCCATTATAACCTTCTTGATAATATTCTAGCAATGAGAATAAAAAAAGAGATCCAAAACCGTCAGGTCCAAGGCTGCTATTAACATCAATAGACTTAAAGGCGTCATACACTTCTTGTTCTTTTGGAATTAAATTGAGAAGACTAATCTCATCATCACTCACAACTGGCCAAATTAAACTAGACAGCACATGGTCTTCTTTGGATGACACATTACTCAAAAATTGCTCAAAGTAAGCCATTACCCCCTCATGAACCATTTCAAGAGATTCAAGTATAGAACCGTCTGCAAGCCTCATCATTTTAACGCACGACTGCTTTCTACGTTGGGCAATAACAGAGTGGAAAAACTCAAAATTCTAGTCCCCTTCATTAAGCCATTTCTTCTTTACCTACTACACCAATCTCATCTATTCTCTTTGGATCCAAGAATCAAGTTTTATTTTAGTAGAAACCAATTCGGCATCCACTAAAACATAGAAATTTTGCTGGAGTGAATCCTCTAACACCTCTACTCTTTCCTCAAGAACATGAATATGCCCATCAACTCGGCCAAAAACCTCCTTATTCCATACCTGAAGAGCCCCTTTTAATCTTTAAAGTTTTCCCACAAGAACATGTAAGCCACTCTCAGCAACGATACTCTCATCCCAAGACCTCGTCACCATAGTAAGAAAATCATCATGAGACATCCACATGTTCTGAAAGCTAAATGGGTAGGGTCGTATCTCTTAAATTCTGTAATCAACTGAAATAAGATCGGCGAATGATTCGAGGTTCTTCTATTCAAAAACCAAGCAACAACACCTCCAAACTTGGACACAAATACATTGTTAGCAAGCACCCTATCAAGTTTAGCCCAACTACGAGCCAAACCTTGATGTCCATTGCACCAAAAAAGTTGTTTCCCATCCATCCTTCAATCAATAAATTCACAAGATTGAATACAATTATTAAATTCCTCCATAGAGGATCTCAATCTCAGATTACCCCCAATCCTTTCATCATTCAAACGAATGATGTTAAAATCACCCATCACAACCCAAGGGATGCGTACACAAGAAACGCCACAACGGTGATTCCTTAACTCTTTGCGGTCCACCTGAGCACATTTTGCATAAACAAAGGAAATAAGGATGGAACCATTCATATCAGAAAACAAAGCTATAATACATTGATTCGATATTAAAAAGAGTAGCAACATATACTCAATATCTTTGGAGAACCCCACGTATGCTTAGTCTGTTAGTCATTCTACATATTGTGGATGTTATCATCCCCAATAGAGAAATTTGTGTTCTTCTTTTTCAAGGACTTTTATATAGGTATTTTAAAAGTGATGATTTTACCTTGCATGTGTCCTGGGAATGACATCTTTTCCATGTTTAAGTTCATTCTCCACTTTAGCTTTTTTTTTAAAAAATTATTTTTAATACTTTCCCTTCTTCACTATCTTCAAAAACTAACTTGTCCTATATTTTCCATTATTCTCCATCTAACATTGCGAATCTTTTCAGCATAGTATAGTGTTGATAACAGCATGCTTATGTTCAAGCACTATGGCTAAAGCACTTCACTTTTTTGAATAAAAACGTAAAATATCAGGATTGTAGATCTTTTGGTTGCAACAATAAGATAATTTCTCATAAATGGGGGAATGACTTTAACCATTAACTAAGATAATATTAAGTAAGTTAATTAAATGCTATGTTAGTATGAAATTTGAAATAGCTCTAAAAGTGAATAAATACTAATTGGTGAAATATAACCAAAATGCACTACACATGAAACAAAATATGCAAGAAGATATGTTGAACCATACCCAAGTTGTGGGAGTGATCGATTAATATTGCCTGCTTCCTTTAGACGTTTTCCTACTGCGTTAGTTAACTTTTGTCGCCCTGAACTAGCTAGATCGACAAGATTTATTTTGCTTGTTTTGAAGTTGCTTAAACCATCAGCCTTGCTCTAGAAAAATAATGGTTTGCATAAGATCCTTTCAGCAAATATGTGATCCCATAACAATAAAGAAACAAATGTATTTACAATTTCTGTTGTTTGTCAAAAAGGCTCAACCCAAGAGCTATATGTGTGAGGAAATGGGCCAACCAATGTTGTCAAAGAGAGTGATCAGGCACCTAGGCCAGGCAAGGTACCACCAAAGCACCATTCTAGTCCAGAGGAAAGGTTCCTTTAGTGAGTTCAATGAGGCGACTGCCTTTGATCCCCAGACAAGTGCCTTATATAAAGTTCTAGTGGCTCAAGGCAACTGCCTCTCTAAAAGGTACCATATTTAAATGTGGACCAAACAATAATTTAGTGAAATGGCTTCTAAAACTTAAGTAACGAAATAATTTCTTCATGAGGAAAAATGTCCTATAAATCTATAAATGTGGTTGCTTTTAGAGGGTCTTAACCAAAGTTCAACAAGCAAAAAAAAGTGGGAAAAAAACACATTGCAATTTTTTAGACCAGCTCTTATCCATTTAGCACAGTCTCACTTCATTATAGATATTCCAATGCATCAAATAGATAACATTTTATTTTCACATGTATACTAATTATCTCTACAACATTTTTAAGGAATAAGTTTACTTATTAAAAATGTTTAAAACCTGATACTTTTAGACATTGCCTTTTTCACACTTCATGTCTTAAGAATGTAGACACTAAGTTCCTTAAGGTCCATTTTTGCATTTGACAATATTGGAGCCAAGTATATGCATTAATCACATTGACACCTGAAAAGATCAAAAGGAGTTTCACATGACTTTAACGAACAACAAATATCAACAACGCGAACACCAAACAAATAATCTAGACATTTTTGTCACATTTCTAATAAGAAAATTCTCTACAAAAAGCTAGCATAAAAGACTTCACAAAATATTAGGCCCCATTTGTTTTCAAAAAACAACTCATCTTATTTTATCTCATCTCATCTAATCTTATTTTATCTCATCCCATCTAATCATTACACATTTTTCAAATATCAACACAAGATAATATAAACAATTTAATTTTTTCAAATCCCAATACAAAAATGATATTAAAAAATATTTTTTTAAAATATTTATTTTTTTAACTTTAATTTTAACTAATCTCATCTCATCTCATCTCTAAAAACAAACCAAGCCTTAGTTTACTTGGCTAAAAAAATCTAGTGGTTCTTATTTAAATATTTATAAAATGCCTCTAACAGAATATCTTAACCACATTTAATGTATTTCACAGCAGATTATAAATAGCGATTAGTTACCCAATAATCTCAATAGTGGATACTATTACCTTGCATTTGGATTCAACAACACAAATGAATATAGTATGCAAGCGGGAACTCTCAGCATTTATACTAGTTGCACTTGTCCTCCTATTTGACATCCCCTGCATAATTTATTAAGTGCTTGTAAATATGATGCCTGAATATAATCAATCCATAATACAAGCCACAAATAGATCCCATAAATTGATATGGTTTCATATGATTTGTTATATCTACTTTACAATAAAAGTAACTTCATAATCTGACGAACCACATGAAGCCACATCAGCTTATGAGATTTATTTTGAAGGTTTTTTTTGTGGCCAAAGTATTTTTCTTTTTAAAATATAACCCATCGTATCGAATTCGACAGGCTGAAAATAAGGAAATCACATGGAGACTAATCATTCATATTAAATGGAATAAATTATAAAAATGTATGACCGGTTAAGCTTAAAAAGTTTCTATTTAAGTAAAAATCATATTTTTTATGTTAATCTTGCTAGTGGTCGTCCTTATGCTTTACCTCAACATAAGGAAAGAGTCTGGATGCAAGGCATGCACTTCATATGAGCCTTAAAATGATTTCACCTCTCTAATTTTAATGGACCTTGGGCCTTAAGGCCATCAGCTAGTGTTTCTTTAAGGGTATTGGGCCTTGTTCTTAAAATGAATTTGCTAGACTTAATTGTTTATTAAATTGTTAGGCCCGATCCTATATTATTCCAGAAATTTCATGTGGTTTGATTGGACCGTTTTCTTGTATTGGGCGTAATATTAGTATTGCATAAACTGTTTACTTATGGCTTTTAAATTAGACTATTATTTTAAACAAAAATGCTTGTTATGGAATAAAAAAAAAAAAAGAAACAATGGAACCATATATTCTTGCACAATTTTATGTTTTGGGGTACGTATTTTTATCGAGCCATATCTGTCAATGTCAAAGCACCGCCATCAAAATAAAAAAACGTGTTATTTAGTTATTTAAATGAATTGAATCCTTTTTCCCTAATCTCATAGGTCCTTGAACAAAGCCAAAGCACGTCATTCTTTTCTGATCCTATCTTATTAATTATTAATACCCATTTTTTTGTTCGACAAAAGATACATTTATATACAATAATCACATTGTAGCGGGTATAGTTTAGTGGTAAAAGTGTGATTCGTTCCATTAATCCTTTAATAGTTAAAGGATACCTTCGGTTTGTTTGATTAATATTCCGATTCAAAACTTTATTTCTTAAAAGGATTTAATCCTTTACCTCTAAATGAAAGATTAGAGTAAGAATAGACATTCTCGTGATTTATATCCAAAAGAGTCAATTAGAAATTAAAAAAAAAATTGGATTATGAAATTACGAAACATAATTAATTTTTAATTGGATCAATACTTCCAATTTTTTGAGTATGAGTAAAGATTAGTTTTACTGGATTAAATATGAGCCTTGCCCTTATTTTTCTTCAGAAGATGTCTAAAGGGGCTTCGAAGCATATCTTAAAGTATTTTTAACATACTCTTCCTATGCTTTCTAGCCTATTATTTTAGTTTATATTTCAATTGGCTTTTACCTAGATGTTTATAAAAATTACTAAGTAATATTAAGAATTGTGTGATGAGTTTTTTTTTTATATTATATAATAGTCTTTGAATAGTTTAATGTTTATTAAATTATCTCAGTGTGATGATTTTAAATATTAGAAACCTCACGACATGTTTTCTGGAAAGTTAATAACACTAGTACCTCGTATAGGTCACGGGCTACGACTTGAAAACCAAGTAGCAATACTAAGCAGTAATTAGTATGATCATATAATTTACATGAGTACTATAAATATTAGAATTATTAATAAAAATGCGAAGTTGTCTACGCTATGCTACGAGTCAAGTCAAGGTCAGATGTCTATCATGACCTTTGAGAAATTATAATAATATGCTTGTATGTGTGGATTGAATGATTGATGGATTTAATGAATGTTATGTTCATGTAATATTTAAGTCAAGAATGCTATTTAATAAAATAACTAGAACATATATGCCATGTTCATGTAGTATTTAGACCATGTATGCCATGTTCATGTAGTACATAGATCGTGCATGCCATAGAATGTTATAAAATGGATCATGCTATGTTATGCCATGTTATTCTATTTCATGTACGAAAACATGCCATGCTATACCACGTCATGGTATATCATGCACAAGTAGATGCTATGTCATGTATAGGAGAATACCATATTATGCTACATCATGTACAAGAACATGCCATGTTATGTCATCTCATGTACAAGAAAATGGCACATTATGCGATATCATGCCACGAAAAAATATGTCATGTACAAGTAAAAGTCATGCTAGAATGGTTAATCAAATTCAATAAATTCTCATGCATTAAGAAAGATAATAAGTTTTAAGGTGACACGCACCCAAGCGTGTTTGCCTCAAGTTAAGTGAAATACAGACCCAAGCATGTTTCACTTCATGTTCAAATCAGGTGAAACATGGACTCAAGCGTATTTTACGTCATGTTTAGACAACTCAAGTGAAATACAGATTCAAGCATATTTCACAATGAAACACGAATTCAAGCGTATTTCACTTCATATTCAGACAAGTCTGATGAAATACGAACTCAAGCATATTTTACAATGAAATACGGACTCAAGCGTATTTCACTTCATATTCAAGAAAGTCAGGTGAAATACAGACTCAAGCGTGTTTCACTTCATGTTCAGATAAGTCAGGTGAAGTATGGACTTAAGCGTATTTCATAATAAAACACGAACTCAAGCGTATTTCACTTCATGTTCAGACAAGTCAGGTAAAGTACAGATTCAAGCGTATTTCACAGTGAAACACGGACTCAAGTGTGTTTCACTTCATGTTCAGACAAGTTATGGGGTGCCACGAACTCAAACATGGTTCACCATATAATAAGTTAAAGACAATATAAACAGATTAATCATGCATTTTAGTTACATACTTGTCATGATTATGTATGCTCCTACTCATGTTTAAGGATGTATAACTATGCCCTTATGAGTCCATGATGATTTATGCATGTTATGTAGAGTCTTCAAAAATTAAGTCCATGTTATGTTACTTTATGTTTTTATGGTATGATGTATTATTATTGAGTATTTGACTCATTTTGTTTGTTTTTGTGTTTTTCTCATATTTATTTGTCACAGATGAAGATTGTGATGACGTTGAGCTAGATGGCTAGGATGTAGAATTAGTGCAAAAAGGCTTAGAAGGCATTAAACATTTTCACATGTAGGAATAGTTTAGAATTCTCACTTTATGTCACTACAAGAAATAGTACATTTTCCAGCACTTTAATTTTCGTTGCAATTAAAATTGCTGCAATTGGTATGTATTTCCAACGAAATTTAGATTCTAGCACCGTTTTAATATAGATCTTCAATTTAAACACAATGGTCCCTAACTTATTTTATTTGTAGCAATTTATTGTCTAATAGCCACAAAGAAAATCGATGCATAAGGAATAATACTAGTAGTATTGCAAAGGGAATAAATCGCTGGGATTTCGTCTGAGGCACCAAAACACATTTTAACTTGGGTCCATGTTTCACTTAACTTGAGATGAACATGCTTGGACAAGGCACGCTGAGGCCTCACGCTTTAAGTCCGCGTTTCACTTCCTAAGGACCCAAGCGTGTTTCACTTCATTTTGGACACCCGCCAGAACACACGGACCCACACCCGCCAGGTTTTTTGGGTGATGATTGGGTTCGAGAATTTCATCAGGTTATCTTTGTTGTGGCTACTGTTTCTGAATGCAGTGTGAAAATTTACCTCCTTTTGTATTTTAGATGTTTTAAACAATTAGGAAGTGGTGATTTTATCATGTGATTTTATCATCATGGTTAATCTATAAGATTTTTTAAATATCAGTAGAAATATCTTTATTTGAGTTCTAAGAAAGCCTACATTACATCATCTTATTTTATTGTCACTTGCTACAGCATGACATTTGCAGGGAATGCCTTGGTTCCTGGCACTCTATGTTTTTATTTTCAGAATCAAAAGAACATACTACAAATGGTATGAGCCATCTGGTTTGTAGATGGATTAAAAGGTAAAAGTACATAGTTTCAATTAGTTTTCTGTTTTGTGTATGACATCAAAGTTTCAAGTATTACATATTTATTCACAATTTTCAAATGTGTCTACATACATGAAATGAATTTGTTTACGATGAGTTGGGAATAAAGTATCATATTAATGTATGACTATGCATATTTTCCAATGTCTTAAGCTAAACTAAGGAGACAGCTGTTTCCCAATTTGAAACTAATGCATTTACAAAGTATGTAATTTGTCGATACTAATAATTCTTGTAGGCTTTTATAGAGGTATAACTCCTGGAATTACTGGGTCTCTTGCAACTGAGGAAACATATTTCGGTATCACAAAGTCTACTAAATGATGGATTGGCACATTTCATTACTAGATCTGCTGGTAAGCTATTTGGTGCTTGGTAATTATTTTTGTTCCACTTTGATCTCTAATAGCGGAATTTTGAGTTTTTGCAATAAGAATCAGCTTTCTGATTTTGCTCTAAAGTTAATGTTCTGAATCAAGGGAAGATTATTGTTAGATGGTATTTTTCTTTAAAGTTAATGCCTCCGAATTCTTGAATTTCGATTTAAGCCTTTTAGTGTCAAAATATATAATATAATCCATGTATTGTGTAATAGCCCAATTTTTTTAAGATAAAATATTCTCTTGAGAATTTCTTTTAAGGGGCTCAATAGAAATATTTTTCATGAAAATAGAATTTGAGGTTTAGATACATTCTAAGATAAATCTTGGATTGACCTTTGAGATTTGTGAGAAATTATCATGTAATAACCCGTTCTTTATATATATATATATATATATATATACATCCCTAAGAATAGATTCATTTAGAAATTTAATATTCTTAAAGGAATTTTAGGAAAACTATGGTAATTGGGAGAAAAATTTAAACTAGAAACACCTTAAGTAGTCATTGAAATAAGGAGAATTATGATCAAATATTTTATTATTTTTTCTTTTATAGAATAAATTAGAATATTTTAGCTTTCATCTATAGAATAATTCTATCAAGGAGATACAGAGGAAAATTTGAGAAATAGGAAGTGGAGTGGAAAAACACTTAGATAGCCTAAAAGTGGATTCTCGGATTAGAAGAACATATTTCGGTAAATTGATGATATCTCTCTCATATGACCTCTTATTTAGGTGATTCAAAAGCCTATGGATCACTAAGAGGAGTATCTAAAACTTTCATGTTTGGAGATTTTGAAGAAGCGAAGTGTATCAATGTGTTAACTGGGCTGGAAGTGGACTGATCAGATTTGAGCGTAAACTGAAGCCCGAAAATAAATCAAACCACCGACCTACTTTAGGAGCCTCAATTGGATTGGTTCTCTACATTTTTATCTTCTAGATATGTGTGAAAAGGTTTTTATATGGTGGTGAAAGATTTTCTAGAAGAAATTTTTTTATAATCATGGAAGAAGTGGGAACAAAATCTGATTGGAGGAGAACCAACCAAACCAGCCAACTATTCCCTCCATTCTTAACCAATTGTCAACCAAGCCATAAGGGGATTCTTCCAAGAGGTCCTAGGGTGTCAAGGAGGTCTGGAACATGTTGTAAAAGGTGAAGAAAAGAGTTAGAAATCATGGGAGTGAGCCAAAGGCCAAGTGGTTGGACTGATTTCATCCAAGATATTTCCAGATTTTGTTAGGTTTTGTTTGATTTTTTTTATCTATGTATTGTAATCTTTTTTAACCATTGATATGGGATTATTTTAGATATGGAGGAAGCCTAGCCATGAGATGAAAACCTTAGGAAATCATGAGATTTAGAGGTGATAATAAGGCCTAAGGTTTAGGAGGGACAAGTCACCCATTCAGCCAAAGGGGTTGCTGAAATACCCCTGCCCTTTCCAGCCCTTAAGAAAAGTTTTCCCTCCTATAAATAGACCCTTAAGCTTCCCTTTGCTACCTTTTAGAGAAGTCACACGAGTTCCTTCAGAGAAAACTAAGAAAAATAGAAGAAATTGCACTCACAACACACACACATCAAAAAGAAGCTAAATGAGAGTCTTGGAGAGAAGTGTGGTGCAAAATCAACTCAAAACTACTCTTTTAGCCTTGAAAAAATTTTGAAGTGCATTTCTTAACATACTCTTGGTGTGGTATAAGTGGCTTAATTTTTAGATTTAGTTTGATGCCTATTTAATGCTTGTTTAAGCCCATGTATTACTTATGAAGTAGCTTGAATGTTCTTGAATTATGGAGTGGTTTTTGTTGCGGAAAAATACTAGGAAAAATTTTAGAACCTTATGCATATGTTTTATGATCATATAATAAGAGGAATAAATGAAAATATGAGGTCATGATTTGGAAAAAAATGATAGAACAATCCTAGTAACTTTCAGACTTCAAAAGAGTTAAGTAGACAGATTTAACATCTTTCAGTAAAATGGTCATAACTTATTAGTATGATATCGAAATTGACTGATTCAAAAGGATATGAAAATCTAAGACATATATCTACAACGTTTATGTTTTAAGTTTTAAGAGATAAGAACTCTATGATGGACGAAACTGGAATTAAGTCACAAAATAAAGTAGATGAACTCTTAAAAAAAGTGATGTTTTCCTTCAATTTAAAACTTCTAGTGAATTAATTGAATAATATTTTCAACAAGTATGGAAAGAATCTTAATATATTATGAGGATATTTTTAAGAATTATTATCATAAAAAGATAAAATAAAATAATAATAAAATTTTATATATAAGAATAGTTCAAGAAACACTTAAAAATATTGAAGTCATGAAATTATGCAAACTTGTGGGCTTGAGATTGAATTAGTTAAAAAGAATAAATAATTAAGAACGTTTTCCATTCATCCATCTCTTGATTAAATAAAAATTTAATATTTTATTTAGTTTCATATGTATTATTTGTTAAACTTAACGTTATCAAATTAGGCGACATATGTGTATGTAGGTTTTTTGTCATACTTTTCTATGTCATATACTTTATGAAAACATGAAACATGCATGTCACCAGTCTAAGTTTGCATGTACGTTGCATTCTGTCACATACGTGTCGTCATAAGTCATGACGTCCATTTTTAAAAAAAGTCTATGTTACATGTCGTCATGTAAGTATTGTTACGAGTCATGACGAACATTTAAGAAATAAGATAAGAAAACTTTATATGATATGGCCCACCACGGGTAATAATAGTGGCATGGCCCGACCACGGGTAATAATAGTGGCCTGGCCCGACCACGGGTAATAATAGTGGTATGGCCCAACCACAGGTAATAATAGTGGATATAAATAAAGACTTATAAGAATAAGAATCTTAAGATAAGAATAAAAAGTCTATATATGAAATAAATTTGTCAGTGTAAGTCCACATAAGAGATAAGTCTAAGTCACGCATAAGTCACATGAAGTACACTCTAATTGTCTGACCTGTATATGATTATTTTATGATGTTTGTGCTTTTATTAAGTTACGTGTGTACTTACTGAGATTTCTCTGGAAATCTTATTCTCGTATGTTTCTTTTCTTTTGGAAATTGATTTTACTGTAGGGTTGGATAACAATCATGGGTTAAGTTCCAGTTGCTCGAGAGACCCGAAGAAACCCTGAAAGGTCCCCGGAGTACTCTCTCTCTGTAAAAGTGTTTGACTAGTTGGTAGTAGTAGAGACCAGCATTGGAATGAAGAAAGGGTTTCCTGAAGTGAAGAAGGAGTCTAGGCGGCCCTAAATTGAAGTTTTAATAAGTTTGTATATGTATTGACAGAGAAAACTAATTAGGTTATGCCTGTAAAGATATAATAATATTTTTAAGAATGGATAATGTGGATATTGTGGTTTATTTCACCATGTGATCATTAGAAATTTTTTTTCATAACTTTTCCGCTGCGATTTCCATTAAATTTCGTTAAGTACGAGGATGAGTAGCCTAGCATTACTTATCCTAACACTTCAATTTACGTTGAATTATGGACGTAAATTGGGGGCATCACATATTGTCATCAATAGTAGAGCAACTCCCATGCTTTTCTTGCTAAGAGATTGTTTGACCTGCCTTTCTTGATTAAGGTTTTTTTTTTTTTCTCTTTTTTCCTTTATCTTCTCATCAGTCCCTTTGCTGCATCTATGCAAAGCTAATGCAAGGCTTTTCCTTGTTGGATGTAATTCTTTATGCTTCTACATTGGGTTAATATATGCAAATTGTGTTCTCTCCTCTGTTTTACTTGTACCTCCTGAACATTCAATTGCCAAATACTTCTTCTTTTTCAAAAGTACTTATAGTAGATTCTTTTTTAATGTGTGGAAACTTGACCCTTTGTGCACTGAGCAGCCACTTGTGCATCAGAGGGCTAATAATTTCTTGCTTGTCCTTTGTTCATTGTAGGAGATACACTTGATCTTTTGTTTATGTTCCTTGTGAAGTGATAAAGTAATGCATGCAGGTTCAAGGCACAAGAACATCTTAGATTTCTGTTTCCATGAAAGATAGCATGTCTATGAAGCCTGGAATGCAAATGTATGGTTTTTATACATGATATTTTGGTATTTTGGGGGATGTTGGGGTTCGAGAATGAATTCAGGTTGTATTCTTGGTTTCTTGTTGCAAGTTTCTAGTTGTGATCTGCCATTTGTATGATATCTTGGCTTTGTTCTTGTCTTATTTTATTTTATTTTGTTGGTTATATTTTGTTTGATTTTGTCTCTGAATCGTCAATCTCATGTTCTTTTTTCTATATTGGTTGTGAGGTCTATAAGAAAAAGTTCCTCTTGGGATCCCTGTTCTTTGCCTTTTGTTATTCTGTTTAATTATCTTTATACATGTGAAATGAGTTTTGCTCGACACATATATACAAACTCTTTAGTAGGAAGTGAAAATACTTGTACAACATTTGTGGGAATGGCAATATTTGATGGTAATTGTACTGTTAATGGTAATTGTTGTATGAAGTATATGTGGCTGGAAGATGATTACATGATAGCATGTTTATTTATAACATTCTGAAATTATGTATGGAGTTACTCTATTTATGTTACTTGTGCCATCTATTTTATGAAATATGTAGTGGGAGATGCAAAAAAGGACTGGGGTTAGGGGGACTGTAGCTATGTTGGTTTTATTAATGTAATAACAGAGGACCAGATTAATGCATACAATAATAGTAAGCAAACTGACAAATCATATGCATAAAGTTCTTGCAACTCTAACTTAATTTTTCCTATCCTTTCCTGACTAGGACTATACATGGTATAATGTACTCGCTTGGTGGATTTATGTATAATGACTATATTGTTTAAGAATTTATAAGTTATAATTGGTTGGAATTCTATTTATCTTTTCTAGAAAATATGGAATATATAGCAGATTCTAAAGATGAAACACATATTACTAGAATAGATTGCATATATGAATTAGCCGGTTGTTGATTATTTTAATTTATTTTAATAATATTATTAGCTGTGTTTTATTTGTTTAAGATATTTATTTGATCTATTGATTAGTTAATATTAGTTTTATGTTGTTTTTATAATTAAATATTGAGTTATGTTGCTTTTCTTATTAATTTTAATGTGGTAATTATTTTAATAATTGGAATTAAATTCCTTTATTTTATTATGTGATTTTATTTGATGTGTATTCTTAATATTAATTATTGTTTTATAATCAAATTGTTCTTTAAATTAGATTGTTTTATTGTTGGGCTTTAAATATTTTATTTTATTGATATTAAATTGTAGTATTATCATCAGTCGGCTTTTATTTAATTTATTGTGTTTTTCTAGTTGGACTTCTTTTTCTTTCTTTTTCCTTTTTCTCTTTTTCTTTTCTTTTTTTCTTCCTTCTTCCCCTGCTTCTCCCCCCCCCCCCTCCCCCCGGGACCCGTGTGACAACTCCCCCTCCCCCTCTCTGTTTTGGCCGTTCGGCCTTAGGTCTGGCAAGCCTCCACCACCGCCCACCGTCCCTCACCGCCCATGCCGCCGGCACCCTTACCCTCCAGCGACCTCCCCTGCATCGGTAGTGCACCTTCGGCAGCCCCCTAACCCGTGCGTGGGCCTTAAATCCGAAATGGGTTATACTGGCTTTCCATCCGTTTTTCGGCCACTGCCAACCACCCATGGCACCGGCGACCTACCAGCAACCTCCCCTCACTCTGGCGAACATAATTCACCACCTAGAACCACCCAGCTCTGCCGGTTACTCCTCCACCCGAAATGGGTCTTCAAATGTCTTGTTCTTTGCCACGCCGCCGTCCAGACGCCATGCATCTCACCTCCGCCACCAAACCACTCCCCTACCCCAGCCGGTCATCCCCCTAGCTCAGTTTCGTGTAATTATAAATTTACATATGGATTTTGATGATAACAAATGAATTCAAAGAATAAAGGAGTCTCAAGCTCAAGTTGTCCACACAATAGAATAAAGCACATCAAGGAACAAAGTATGAGCAAGAAGGGAATAAGTTCACATTAAAGTCATAGAGTAATGTTGTAAATCTCTTAAAAATTTGAAATTAGGATTAAGGCTCAAAATTAATATTTTATCATAAAGCATTAAAATACATTTTCCACATGTGCATGAATATTTTGAAAATTAAATTTGAAAATTTTGAAAGATGATTGATTGTCATCATTCACATGTGCATGACATGATTAAAGGTTTGAACTTTGAAAATATTAAGAAGATTGATTGTCATCTTTCACATGTGCATGTTTTATTTGAATATTTTCAAAAGTGATGGATGATTTTCTTGACTTATGCAAAAGGCAGATGTTTTTGTTTGAAAATTTTGAATAGTAAAGTGTGCTCCTTTTGTTATATGGAAAAAGTAAAAGATTAGGTTTGAAATTTTTGAAAAGTAAAGTGTGCTCCTTTTGTTACATGCAAAAAGTAAAAAGATTAGGTTTGAAATTTTTGAAAAGTAAATGATGATGTCTTTAATATGGGAATCTTTTTAAATTTAAAATTGAAGACTCATTTACCTATAAATAGCTCACTTGAGTTTTGCAAAAATCACAACAAGAGCTTATACATCTATTGCTAAGTTTTGCATCATTCCTTCAAAGCTCTCATTCTCTCTTTTCTAAAGTTTTGAGCCTTAATTTTTGTTCTTGTTAAGAGAGATATAGGTTGCGCTGTATTGTTTCTATCTCACTCGTTGATGAGTGTACTTTGATAGTCTACCCACTATCAATTCTTGTATTTGTAAGAGGGTGCGTATAACCCTTGTGTGTGTAGAAAGTGTTCTACACGGGAAATAGTTAAATCACCAAGTGTGAGGTGATTGGAAGTGTAGAGGGTGTTCTACACGGATTCTTTGGAGCGGTGCTGCTCAAAAGTGTAATAGGTTTCTATCTCCACCTAAAGGAGATTGACTAGTGAATTCGGGATCCTCAAGGGGTAGCTTGAGGCGAGAACGTAAGCAGTGGAGCTGAACCTCGTAAAAATACTAGTAAATTCGGGATCCTCAAGGGGTAGCTCGTGTGTGTCTTGTTGGTTGATTTCATGTCTTTGGTGTTCTTGAGTGGTTGTTGATTGTTGTGTGAGTTTGTGTTTGGGAGGCCAAATCCACACCACTTGTGGATTCGAGAACTTGTGTGTGTGTCCTTAGAGGAATTAGAAATTCTCCTCCCTTGGGAGATTCGGTTTGCTCAAGAGTGTGAGTGTTGAGTGTGAGTGATTGAAGAAAAAAGAAGAGTTAAAGGAAGGGCATTGCCGAAAACCCCTTGGTGCCTTCAAGGAGTTGGCTTGTTCTTCTATGGTCTTTTGTTCAATCATCATTTGGTTGCTCAATTGATCATTTTGGTGTTCCCTTTGCCCCATAGCAGCCACGGAAAAACCCCAAAACCCTACCCATACCACACGACCAAAGGCCATCAAACCCTAGCCAACCCACTTGCCACTTTTGCCCTTTAACCTAGCCGGCCACCTATCCCCTTCCACTCCTATATTTTCTCACTTAAATCCACCTCATCCCTCATCCAAATCTAGACAATTTCGTGCCCCCCTAGCCCTTGCATGACCGGCCACCACATGTGAATTTGAATTCAAATTGATTCAAATTCAAATCAAATCAAACCAAAATTCCTACTTTATCTCATTCGGCCATCATCCCCTTGCCCTAGCCGAAACCTCACTTGCCACCTTATTAAATTGCCACATCATTCTCTTATTTAATTAATTATCAATTGAAGAAGAGAATCAATCAAAATCAGCCCCATCATCAAGCACCTAACCGGCCACATAAGCCCTAACCTTGCCATCCACTCTAAATGCCTATAAGCCATACTCTTATTTTTTAGAACTTATCCAAAACCACTCAAAACCCTAGATCCCTAACCCTAATTGACTTGGCCGAAAACCCTAGAGAAACCCTAAACAATATTCGGCCACTTTATGCCCTAACCAAACCCCATCTAGCCTAAACACCAATAGCCTAGCCGAACACCCCAAATTCCCCTTAGCCGTGCATCACTTTGCACCTAACCTAGCCAATCAACCTCTCACTCACCCATAGTTCCACTAAATCTTAACCTCAATTAACCCTTTCCCTCATCCAAAAACAACCAAAATCTCGGACCCAACAAGCCTCCACCAACCGGCCACTCAACTCTATCCCAAACTCAAATCAATTCAAAATCAAAATTTTCCACTTTCCATAAATATCTTACTCGGCCATCCATCCCTAGCTATTGCCGAAATTCTCCACTTACCACATCACCAAATTAATTCTTAATTCTCTCAAATGATTAATCAATTATCCAATTGATTGACTCAATCAAATCTTATCCTAAAATAGAAGCAATACTCGGCCAACAACCCTACCTCAATGCCGCCCACTTATCTTGCTAAAATCCTAATTCCTACATTTTAGGAATTATCCAAAACATCTCAAAACGCTATCCCACCTAACTCTAACCACCTTGGCCAAAACCCATCTTCCCAAACCCTAGGCAATTGACTTCCAAACCCTAACCTAATCTCAATATCGAAATTCTCCTTAGCCTCCACTAAAACCCTAACCCTACTACACTATATGACCCATATTCCTTACCAAAGAGACCCCAATACATCGGCCTACCCAAAGGACATTCTCCTAAACCTTTTCTACCCTAATCTACCACTCAACCCACCACATCTCCCTTCCCAGTACCATAACCAAGACTACCATAGCCTAAATACCACCTTATTGCTCCATACACTTAGCCATCCAACCTCATTGTCGTACACCACTCTACCCTACCTTAGCTAAGACGAACTCAATCAATTTCTCTTAACCACCTCAACCTCATATCAACCTTTCATCCATTGTTGGTGTACGCGAACCATCACAAGCAAAAGGAGCCTTACTCGATCATTAAGGAGCAACAAGGCGAGGAGGACCCGCTTAGTTAAGTGGGGACACGATCGAGGTCTCTATCAGACTCGCTGTGAACGCTATAGACTGGCGTTTACTCAACGATCTAGTTTTTACGCGCTGTAAGTACTTTCCAAATGAACTTTGAGACTTAAATATATTTTCCATTAACAACTCTGTATTTGGTTGATGATTGGATTTATTAAATATTGGATATTTGTTCATGGTGGTATGCATTGTGTAATTGAACGCTTGTTTAAGTGTATATTGATATTTGAGATTTTAATGTGAGATTTGGTGTTTGGATTTTAATGGTTTTTAATAGTTTTTGACTTAGTCATAATGGGGACGGTGATACGTAATGCCCGTTATGATCAGTGGGTGTGAATGACATAATGGGGACGGCAATACGTAACGCCTATTATGGTCATTGTGTGTGTAAGTCATAATGGGGACGGCGATACGTAACGCCCGTTATGATTGATAGTGTGTGGATGACATATCGGAGACGGCGATATGTAATGCCCGTTATAGTCATTGGGTGTGCATTTCATATCGGGCACGACGATACGTAACGCCCGCTATGAAATGAGTATGTAGGAATCATAATGGGGACGGCAATACGTAACACCAATTATGATTGGTGATGTGTGTATGTCATATTGGGGACGGCGATATGTAACGGCCGGTATGATTGGATTTACGGATATTATTTTTTGGGAAATGATAGATGGTTTTTATTGGAGTTTTATTGTGATTAAAATGGGATTTTGGCATGTGTTATTTTATTTATTTTGAGGAAGATGATTTTAAGCCTCATACATACGGTAACATGTTCATGAGTGAGGTGGTTGTTGTTGCATGAGTATATTTTATATCTTGTGGTTTGGTTGGGTTGTACTTACCTGCGATACCTTTTCTGGCGTCATAGTTTTTGGATGCAGAGTTTTGTGGAGGCAGAGCATGAGGAGGCGACTCCACTGTTGAAGTGTTCTTATTATAAATTGTTATTTTGGGAAATTGTTTTTTCCTTTTTATAAATATGTATTTGTATAATTTGTATTTCGGATGACTGTATTAAATCTCCTATTGGAGAATGTGTGTTAAATTAGTTTATAAAATAATTCTAAAAATTCTGATACTTAGATATTAACTTCAAATATCCGCTGATTTTATTTATGCATGTTATGTGTTCACACACTTAGCACTTGACGTTGGGGGCACGTGACCCGTGTTGTCAGCATCCCGACGCCTCGATTCCCGTATTTATTTTAAGAGGAATTTGGGGGCGTCACAGGTGGTATCAGAGTAGTTCGGCTCTAGGTAAATCTGCAAGTTGCTTAGGAATTGTACCAGAAAAGTTTTTGTTTTAAATTTGTTTGTTTATTTGTTTGGTTATTTTATTTTATTTTATTATTCTAATCGTTTTCTAAGTTATTCATACTATGTTGTATTGTAAGATTTTAAATAATTATTTCGGTGTGTTATGCTTTTTTATTTTAATGTGCTTTTTGTTTATTATTTCCAGATTTATCTTAGTTCTAGATGGTTGAATTGTTTTGCTTTATTTCATTATAATATTTGTTCATTAATATAAATTTGGGTAGTAGTTCAGATTTTAGTTAGTTGATCATATTTAGTTAAGTTGTGAGCATTTATTTATTTTTATATATGCCTTTATTTTGTTTAATTTGAAATTTGGGTCTTTCGGATTAGATTATTATTTTATATCTTTCATTTTAAGGAAATATTTATTTAAATAATTATATTATGGAATCCCTTGTTTTAAAGTTATTATTTTGTTGTGGGTTATTCTGTTTTATTAAGCTTTTGTGCAGTCATCATATGGATTTGTTTTCTTTATTTTAATTTCATTTTATGAGTTTCCTACAAGATGGTTGTGGATTTTATTTATGATCTTTTTATTTTAATTATGGCTATTGTCTTTTAAATAAATACCAACAAGTCGCCAAACAAATCCACTTGCCAAAATAAATAAATAAACTCTAAAAATAAAACAACGGAAATGTGAAAAGATAATAAATTTAAATTTATCTCAAAGCATATATTCAAAAAGAAAGCATGGCAGCGATTCTTTTTAAATCTTTGTCTAAATAAATTTCAAACTTTTAGAAATATTTAAAATACAAGAGCCATAATTAAAATAAACAAATAATAAACCAAATCCAAAACTATCTTGTAGGAAACCTATGAATTGAAATTAAAATCAAATATGATGATAATTGAATAAAAGCTTAAGAAAACAAAATAACCCACAACAAAAGAAATAAATTTTAAAATAAGGAATTCTATAACACAATTATTTAAAATATCAGATTCAATAAAAGGATTGATTTAAAATAATAATCTAATCCGAAATATCCAAATTCCAATTTAAACAAAAACAAAGGCATATATATATATAAATTAAATAATTAAATAAATACTCAACAACTTGACTAAATAAAATCAACTAACTAAAATTTGAACAACTATCCAATTACAGTATAGAACAATATTAAAATGAAATAATACAAAGCAAACAAACCATTCAGAACTAAATTAACTATGAAAATAAATAAACAACATGCACATTAAAATAAAAAGTACAACATAACGAAATAAATATCAATAATCTTATCATATAAATTAGTAGGAAAACTTAGAGAACAATTAGAATAATAAAATAAAATAAAATAACCAAACAAATAAACAAACGTATTTTTTTTTTAAACTACAAACTTTTCTGATACTGTCCCTAGGTAATGTGTGGATTTACTCCAGAGTCGAACTGCTCTGATACCAACTGTGACGCCCCCAAATTCCCCTTAAAATAAACACGGGGATCAAGGCGTCAGAATACTGACAACTTGGTCACACATCCCAACGACAAGTGCTAAACGTGTGTGCACACGTGACATATATAAATAAAAGTAGCGGATATTTAAGATCAATAATTAAGTACTAAAATTTTAGAAATATTTTACAAACCATTTTAACATAACTTCTCCAACAGGAGATTTAATACAGTCATCCGAAATACAATTTAACGAATACATATTTTTAAAAGGAGAAAATAAATTTCCCGAGATAACAATTTATAATAATAATACATCAACGGTAGAGCTATCTTTTCAGGCTCAGCCTCTTCAAAATCTGCATAAAAAAAAACTACGACGCCAAAAATGGCATCGTAGGTAAGTATAATCCAAACAAACCCAAGATAATAAATACATTAATGTCACAACAACAACCATAAACAAATTACCATATGCATAAGGCTTAAAATCATATTTCTCAAAATCAATAAAATAACCACACACATGCCAAAATCCCATTTTGGCCCAAATTAAAACTCCAATAAAATCACCCATCATTTTCCCAGAAAATGATGACCATAAAACCGTTAAAACCACAATCATTTTATCAGAAAATGGTCTACATAAAACCAATAAACACAACCCGCCACTTTCCTAGAAAATGGCCTAAACATTCTTTTTATTAACCGTATGCACCATGATCTCCCCTAGGGACCATCCGCACGCCCTGACTTTCATCATCATACCGAAGGTAACGACTCCGCCTGTGACTTGGGAACGGGCGATGCCTAGCTAACCGCGCCCAGCACGTACCATGACCAGGCATCCCCTAGCTCCCGCCAGCAGAGGAGCCACAGAGTCGGCACAAGAGCGTTACCATCCCGTCCGATTCCCATCGTCGCCCAGCGACGACCCAGGGGAAGTCACTCAGTATATTCCGCTCCCAAGTGACCAGAGGAGCTCCACCGGGATAATGCCCCATCTCGAATTGGGGTCGTGATACACACGCACCCGAAACCATAAATACAATGAAAATTCAGTTTTCATTTCCAACACATAAATATTCGCGTAAATACACAATCCAGACAACCACGCACCAAATAACCAACAATTGATAATTTTCAACAATGACCAAACACAATATTTGTTGATGCCAAAAACATATTTAAATCTTAAAGTTTATTTGAAAAATACTTACAGCGGGTAAAAACGCAAATCCTTGAGCAAACGTCACTCCGCAGTGCTCGTAGCGGTCACTTGTACATTAGGCTAAAGTGCTCGGTTTGACACCAAAATTTAGGGAGATACTCTTTGGAAGGTGGGGAATCTCATGAAGGTGGTGGTGTGGCAGCACAACTACCGGGAGGTGGCGGATTGGGCTCAAAATGGGTGACATTTTCGGGTTTGGGGTTGTACCGTGAAGGTGGGGCCGTGTATGGGGAAGCTGAGCTAGGGGGATGACCGGCTAGGTAAGGGGAGTCTTTTGGTGGCGGAGGTGAGATGCACGGTGGCCGGACGGCGGCGCGGCGAAGAACAACCCGTTTAAGACCCATTTTGGGTTTAAGGTGAAAAGGTGGAGTTGGAGGGCGCTGGAGCTAGTTGGAGGTTCACCGGTGGGTGGGGAACCTGGTGGAGGTGGTCAGAGGCCAAGGTGGCCGGTGGTGGCGCCGGAAAATGGGAGAAAACACATGAAGTTCATTTCCGGGTAGGAGGCCGTGAGAGGGAGGTGAGGCCGCCGTGAAGCACACTAATGGTAGGGGAGGCTCGCCGGTGTGCAGGGGTGGTGGTGGGCTGGGCGGTGTCGCCGGAGGGAGGCCGACAGAGGCGCTGGGGAAGGAGGGAGAAACGACGAGAGATGAGAGGGAGAGAGGGGGTGCGCGGGCTTGGGGGTCTGGGGAAAGAAAAAGAAAGGAAAGAAAGGAAAAAGAAAGAAGAGAAAAGAAAAGAAAAAAAGAAAAAAGTAGACTAACTAGAAAAAAAATACAATAATTTAAATAAAAACTGACTTTAAATACTATAATTTCAATATCAATAAAATAAGATATGTAAAGCCCATCAATAGAAATAAATTAAACCCAAACGCAATATTAATTATAAAACAATAATTAATATAACGAAAGTAGATCAAATAAACTCACATAATAAAATAAAGGAATTAAATTTCAATCATTAAAATAATTAATTCATATTAAAATAAATAAGAAAAGCAACGTAACTCAATATTCCAACATAAAAACGTAAAACTAATTTTAGCTAATTAATAACTCAAATAATAATTATAAACAAATAAAACATAACTAATAATATTATTAAAATAAACTAAAATAATTAACACCGAGAATAAAACAACGTGTAAAAATACACGTAAATCTGGGATCTCACAACCCATGGCACCGACGACCTACATGCAACCTACCAGCAACCTCCCCTCACTCCGGCGAACATAACCCACCACCTAGAACCACCCAGCTCCGCCGGTTGCTCCTCCACCCGAAATGGGTCTTCAAATGGCTTGTTCTTCGCCGCGCCGCCTTTCGACCGCCGTGCATCTCACCTCCACCACCAAACCACTCCCCTACCTCAGCTGGTCATCCACTTAGCTCAGTTTCTCCATACATGGCCCCACCTCCCCAGTACAACCCCAAACCCGAAAATGGGTTTCCACTCATTTTGAGCCCGATCCGCCACCTTCCGGTGGTTGCACTGCCACACCACCACCTCCATGATATTCCCCACCTCCAATGAGTATTTCCCTAAATTTTGGTGTCAAACCGAGCATTCTAATCCAGCGTACAAAGTGACTCGCTGTGAACACTGTGGACTGGCATTTGCTCAACGGTCCGGTCTTTACGCCCTGTCAATACTTTCCAAACGAATTTTAAGATTTAAATATATTTTGCATTAACAAATCTATGTTTTGTTGATGATTGGATTTATTAAATGTTGGATATTTGTTCATGGTGGATGCATTGTGTAATTGAATGCTTGTTTATGTGTATATTGATATTTGGGATTTTAATGTGAGATTTGGTGTTTGGATTTTAATAGTTTTTGACTGAGTCATAATGAGGACGGCGATACGTAACGCCCGTTATGGTCATTGGGTGTGCATTTCATATCGGGGACGGCAATACGTAACGCCTGCTATGAAATGAATGTGTATGAATTATAATGGGGATGGCGACACGTAACGCCTATTATGATTGGTGATGTGTGTATGTCATATCGGAGACGACGATACGTAACGCCCAGTATGATTGGATTTATGGATATTATTTTCTGGGAAATGATGGATGGTTTTTATTGGAGTTTTATTGTGATTAAAATGAGATTTTGGCATGTGTTATTTTATTTATTTTGAGGAAGATGATTTTAAGTTTCATGCATACGGTATCATGCTCATGAGTGAGGTTGTTGTTGTTGCATGAGTATATTTTATATCTTGTGGTTTGTTTGGGTTGTAATTACCTGCAATACCATTTCTGGCGTCGTAGTTTTTGGATACAGAGTTTTCTGGAGACTGAGCCTGAGGAGGTGACTCCGTTGTTGAAGTGTTCTTATTATAAATTGTTATCTTGGGAAATTGTTTTCTCCTTTTTATAAAAATGTATTTGTATAATTTGTATTTCGGATTACTGTATTAAATCTCTTGTTGGAGAATGTGTGTTAAATTAGTTTGTAAAATAATTCTAAAAATTCTGATACTTAGATATTGACTTCAAATATCCGCTATTTTTATTTATGCATGTTATGTGTTCACACACTTAGCACTTGACGTTGGGGGCGCGTGACCCGTGTTGTCAGCATCCCGACGCCTCGATTTTCGTATTTATTTTAATGAAAATTTGGGGGCGTCACATGTGGTATCAAAGTAGTTCGGCTCTGGATAAATCCGCAAGTTATTTTGAATTGTACCAGAAAAGTTTTTGTTTTAAATTTGTTTGTTTATTTGTTTGGTTATTTTATTTTATTTTATTATTCTAATTTTTTTCTAAGTTATTCATACTATGTTGTATTGTAAGATTTTAAATAATTGTTTCGGTGTGTTGTGCTTTTTTATTTTAATGTGCTTTTTGTTTATTATTTCCAGATTTATCTTAGTTCTAGATGGTTGAATTGTTTTGCTTTATTTCATTATAATATTTGTTCATTAATATAAATTTGGGTAGTAGTTCAGATTTTAGTTAGTTGATCATATTTAGTTAAGTTGTGAGCATTTATTTATTTTTATATATGCCTTTATTTTGTTTAATTTGAAATTTGGGTCTTTCGGATTAGATTATTATTTTATATCTTTCATTTTAAGGAAATCTTTATTTAAATAATTATATTATGGAATCCCTTGTTTTAAAGTGATTATTTTGTTGTTGGTTATTCTGTTTTATTAAGCTTTTGTGCAGTCATCATATGGATTTGTTTTTTTTTATTTTAATTTCATTTCATGAGTTTCCTACAAGATGGTTGTGGATTTTATTTATGATCTTTTTATTTTAATTATGGCTATTGTCTTTTAAATATTTCTGGAAACTTGAAATTCTTTATGACAAAAGATTTAAAGGAAATCGCTACTCTAATCATTTTAAAGAGATGCCTTGAAGTAAGTTTTTAAATTTATTATCTTTTCTCCTTGCTGCTTGAATTATTTTAAAAGTTTACCTATTTATTTTGACGAGTGGATTTGTTTTGGCAACTTGTTAGTATTATTTATTAATTTATTTATCTTACTATGGTTCATTTCTTTTAAAGGTTTTAAGTCCTGGAGATTTCTACAATAAATATTTTTATAAGTTGGATTTTGAGGAGAATTTCAAAACTTTAATAGTCATTTTATTTCTTCGTTCTTCTTTTAATTCAATCTCATTGTTTTATTTAATAAAAACTTTTAGTGATTTTCTGTTTATCAAGAGAGGTGGACTTGTTTTCTTGAATGATTGGCTTTTACTTATTTGTTTATTAGATCTTTTCACTAGTTTTGTTTATATATAATATTTATGTGAATTACTCAAGTTTTATTTAGTGATTGAGTATATTACTATATCTTTGCAAGATGGATTTGTTTTAATAAATCGTTGATATTTACATGATTGTATTTCTTTATTGATATTTTATATACTAATTATGTGTATTACGTGGGTCTCACTGAGTGCTTAAGTCTCTAAGTTCTAATTTTATTTCTGGGAGATTGTTGGAATTGTATTCTAGGTAGACTCTTGTTGTGAGTGCGAAATCCTTGCCATTGATATGTTGTTATGGAATCTGCTTTAGTAATGCTTATGATAGTAGGCGATCAATTATTTTCTTGGTGAAGTTTTGATGTTGTTTGTGGATGCTTAGAGATTGATGTATCATAATTATCTGTGTAAATTTTTGGAGAGTACTTGTCTTTGATTTATGTTTGACTTGATGGAAGTTGTTTTGTTAAGTGATAGGGTTGAATTGATGTGATCGAAATAAATTCAAGAGATCTAAATTTTAGGCTTCTGGGCGAATTGTTTGGGATGGATAACTTAAGTATGATATTTGGAGTGTTTAATGGTTGCCTTTGTCGAGGTATCCTAGGGAATTAGTGTGACTTGAAGTCACCTAAAAATTTGAATATTGGAGACTAGTCTTTGTCTTGGGTGTTGAAAGTCTAGATAAGTTAGAGAATTATGTGTATCATGGTTACCATGCTAATTAATTTGAGTAGAGTTGACAGGATTTTGGGTGATGTACCTTGGAGTTTAGGTATCAACTATGATGGTATAATCAGAATTATAAGATATTAAGACTTTGAGATTTGGAAGTGTGGTATATGATTTCTTGTAATAGGTGTTGAGCTAGTTTCTACTCAATGGTGATAATTTATGAGGACTTAATTTTATGCATTTGGCGAGTTTTTAAAGTGCGCGCGGAATTGTGATGTCTTGCAATGTAGTTGGAGGTTCAAGTTTCGTGTTGATTTTCAGAAATTAGTGGTGACTTGAAATTTGGGATGATACTTGTAAGTGGATATTTATCTTTTGATTTAGTAAATTATGTTTATTGACGGTTAAGTTGGGAAGTTAAACTTGGGAGTGTTTTTTAGGGTGGCATGATTTGTTGTATGGAGTTATTGAACATTAAGATTTTGTGAGATTGTACTAAAGTCTGTATACCTATGAAGATTTCGGATTACATTGTTACCTTAGGAGTCCTAGAGATTGAATGATATTTGGAGACTATATGTTTATGATGAAATACATTCATTTGTGCTCGAGGAAAATATATGATTGTGTAATACTTGGAGTGAGTGTTGAGCTGTGTGGTAAGTGAGCATTGAAGTTTTTATTAATTGCAGTCGAGCGAATTTCAGGGACGAAATTCTTTATAAAGGGGGAAGAATGTGCGATCCCAAATCTACGTGTGTTTTTACGTATTATTTTATTCTCGTTGTTGATTATTTTAATTCATTTTAATAATATTGTTAGTTGTGTTTTATTTGTTTAAGATATTTATTTGATCTATTGATTAGTTAATATTAGTTTTATGTTGTTTTTATAATTAAATATTGAGTTACGTTGCTTTTCTTATTAATTTTAATATGGTAATTATTTTAATAATTGGAATTAAATTTCTTTATTTTATTATGTGATTTTTTTTTATGTGCTTTCTTAATATTAATTAGTGTTTTATAATTAAATTTTTCTTTAAATTAAATTGGTTTATTGTTAGACTTTGAATATTTTATTTTATTGATATTAAATTGTAGTATTATTAGTCGGCTTTTATTTAATTTATTGTATTTTTCTAGTTGGACTTCTTTTTCTTTCTTTTTCCTTTTTCTCTTTTTCTTTTTATTTTCTTTTCTTTTTTTCTTCCTTCTTCCCCTGCTTCCCCCTCCCCCCCCCCCCCCCCCCCCCCGCCCCCGACCCGTGCGACAACTCCCCCTCCCCCCTCTCTATTTTGGCTGTTTGGCCTTAGGCCTTGACAGCCTCTACCGCCGCCCACCGTTTCTCACCGCCTATGCCCCCAGCACCCTTACCCTCTGGCGACCTCCCCTGCACCGGTGGTGCACCTCCGGCAGCCCCCTAACCTGTCTGTGGACCTTAAATCCGAAATGGGTTATGTTGGCTTTTCATGCGTTTTCCGGCTACCGCCGGCCACCCATTGCACCGGCGACCTACCAACAACCTCCCCTCACTCTGGCGAACATAACCCACCACCTAAAACCACCCAGCTCCACCGGTTGCTCCTCCACCCGAAATGGGTCTTCAAATGGCTTGTTCTTCACCACGCCGCCGTCCAGCCGCCGTGCATCTCACCGCCGCCACCAAACCACTCCCCTACCCCAGCCGGTCATCCCCCTAGCTCATTTTCCCCATACATGGCCCCACCTCCCCAGTACAACCCCAAACCCGAAAATGGGTTTCCACCCATTTTGAGCCTGATCCGCCACCTTTCAGTGGTTGCACTGCCACACCACCACCTCCATGATATTCCCCACCTTCCAATGAGTATTTCCCTACATTTTGGAGTCAAACCAAGCATTCTAACCCAACGTACAAAGTGACTCACTGTGAACTGGCGTTTGCTCAACGATCCAATTTTTACGTGTTGTAAGTACTTTCCAAATGAACCTTGAGATTTAAATATATTTTGCATTAACAACTCTGTGTTTGGTTGATGATTGGATTTATTAAATGTTGGATATTTGTTCATGGTGGTATGCATTGTGTAATTGAACACTTGTTTATGTGTATATTGATATTTGAGATTTTAATGTGAGATTTGGTATTTGGATTTTGATGGTTTTTAATGGTTTTTGACTGAGTCATAATGAGGACGACGATACGTAACGTCCATTATGATCAGTGGGTGTGAATGACATAATGGGGACGGCGATACGTAACGCCCATTATAGTCATTGTGTGTGTAAGTCATAATGGGGACGGTGATACGTAACGCCCATTATGATTGATAGTGTGTGGATGACATATCAGAGACGGCGATACGTAACGCCCGTTATGGTCATTGGGTGTGCATTTCATATCGGAGACGGCAATACGTAACACCTGCTATGAAATGAGTGTGTATGAATCATAACGGGGACGGCGATACGTAACGCCTATTATGATTGGTGATGTGTGTATGTCATATCGGGGACGGCGATACGTAACGCCCGGTATGATTGGATTTATGGATATTATTTTTTGGGAAATGATGGATGGTTTTTATTGGAGTTTTATTGTGATTAAAATGGGATTTTGGCATGTGTTATTTTATTTATTTTGAGGAAGATGATTTTAAGACTCATGCATACGGTATCATGTTCATGAGTGAGGTTGTTGTTGTTGTTGTTGCATGAATATATTTTATATCTTGTGGTTTGGTTGAGATGTACTTACCTGCGATACCATTTATGGCGTCGTAGTTTTTGGATGCAGAGTTTTGTGGAGGCTGAGCCTGAGAAGGCGACTCCGTTGTTGAAGTGTTCTTATTATAAATTGTTATCTTAGAAAATTATTTTTCCCTTTTTATAAATATGTATTTGTATAATTTGTATTTCGAATGACTGTATTAAATTTCCTGTTGGAAAATGTGTGTTAAATTAGTTTGTAAAATAATTCTAAAAATTCTAGTACTTAGATATTGATTTCAAATATCCGCTGCTTTTATTTATGCATGTCATGTGTTCACACACTTAGCACTTGACGTTGGGGGCGCGTGACCCGTGTTGTCAGTATCCCGACGTCTCGATTCCCGTGTTTATTTTAAAGAAGATTTAGGGGCGTCACATCAAATGCACTTTTACCATAAAGACAGGCTCAATTTTTTTATTTGGGCTAGAAGATGATTTAATAATAGCGTGTTTATGTTACTTGTGCCAGTAATTTGAGGAAATATGTAGTCTGATTGAGATGCAAAATAAATTATAAAAATAAAAACAAACAAACTATATGGTTAGGGGGTTATGCAATGTTGGTTTTATTATAATAACAAAGGAACATCATAACATTAGGGATAATTGACCATACTCGTTGCATGCAGGATTTTTACCAGATCGAAGAGGGGGTTAAAGCCATGGTTAGGATTGCTAGAAATGAGATGGTAGATGAATAGAGATGTACAAAGCTGGAAAAACCAACCGTCAAATAGAAGTTGATGCAAATCTACTATATGGACTAGTCCATCTGAGTTGTGAAATAGGATATAATTCCACTTGTTCAATCCCTACTGGATCTTTCTACATGTCTATAGCCAAAATGCACCAATGTATGTATAAGATATAGGCAGTTATAAATTGACATTTGTAGTAATTGCCTTGGGAACCACTAGATGATATTGCATATTTCATATATTTGCATTAATGAAAAAAAGAAATTCATGGTTTGCAACTGATAATGGCATGTATTGAATATTATATAGCTTCAGCCGATGGTATGTATTTAATATTTAGTGTTTCATATTGTACTTTGTTTATAATTTTCTACACTAGACTAGATTTATACATGAGTCAATCAAAACATTTAGCATTGAAACTTGTGAATCTACCTTTGTTATATTATTTGATGAATCAAGTTGCGAAGAAATAGGAATTTGCAATATACAGGATTTTTTTTTTTTTTATGGAGGATCAATGTTTAAATTGCTACCAATTCATTCAAACAAAAGCATTGTAATCAATCAAAATGCATCAATGTATGCTACAATAAAACTGGTTTTGTTAGGCTTTTTATTAATGCATGCATGTCCAACAATAGCCCAGAACGGCCAATTAATTAATAAAAAAAAATCTAAATTATTGTGGAAAACAATAGCCTAGAAAGTCGAAAAACTGGGACACTTTTTACAGCGAGAAGAAATGTTATTACGACAACGACGGAACAAAATTTCTCCGACGTTTTGTAGTAACTGTTTGTATAGGCATTTGCCGCCATTATAAATCTATTTATCGCGAAAATCATTCACAGGAAATAATAAATTGTTGCAGCGTTTTCCAATTTTCGCTGGCCATCCGCATTTTAATCATTTCTTTATCAACCGACGTGCGGCAATTTAGAATCGAAGAAATAACTCTTTTGCGGCATTTTTTGCTAGTTTATGTGACGAAAACAGGCACTACAAAAAGCATGTATTCTTGTAGTGTGTTTCAAAGAATAATTTTGTTCAGTTTAAGATTTTCAATAAATAATTTTGTTCAGTTTAAAAATTTCTCATATTGTTTATTGAAATTTCAATTAATGTTTATATGATGATAGATCAATAGTGCTACTTGATCATCCGACGAAGCTTACTGTATTTAGCTGATCCTCTTGCCGTACGTACGTAACACCACTGCGTGGTGACACTTCTTTATTAAAAAATGAAAAAGATTTAAAACACAAACACAGAAGATGTGGAGGGATATATATTAAGGTTTTAATCTTGAAAGAAAATGCTACTTGCAGTAAAAATAAATTTACAAATTAAGTACGTAATTCAATATAATACAACATATTTACTTATAGTAAAAGAATTAACGTTACAATATATTTATAAATTTATTTTTAATAACATTATTTTATAATTAATTTAGTACTTTTCTTTCCCTTATGAAATTGTTGGGGAAGACACATTAGAGGATAAAATGTTTCAATATTTGATGCAGATTTAAGCTGTTGTGGAGAATGGACATTCTTTTTATAGTAAGGGCTAATTTGGATACAAAAATCGTTTTATTTTATTTCATTCTATTTCATCATTACCTTTTTTTTTCAATTTTTACTGTTAAAAATAATTAAAAAATATAATTTTTTTAAATTTCAAAATAATAATAATAATAATAATAAATATTCTAATAATAATATATTCAACTTTCATTTAAAATTATCTTATTTCATCTCACTTTGCAATCAAGCTCTCACTCTATTTCTTATATTTCCTTATACGCACTACAACAAATAATGGTTATTTCGGCACTTATCACGGCAAAATGTTTCAGTTGAGTATGCATTTTACATGGATGCCGCGAATGGGAGTTCTCGTCTATTTTCAACAGCCCACCTGGGCTGCCATTTACGGCTATTATCCATAAGTTTGCAACATTAATGTGAGCTGCAATTAAACCCGTAACTGCGACAGTTTTTCAACAACATCGGTTTAAAGCAAAAGGCAGCAAACAGTGGCTACCACTGTGCGGCACCTATATAAATGCTGTATATGTTTAATTGCAGCATATTTTGATGGTTTATTCAACTGAGAAAATAGCCGGAAATAGCCAACTATGTTGTAGTGACGTGTGCATATCTTTATTCATATATATGTTTTTTTTATCTTAGGTAATTGGTGGATTTTAAAGGCTGGGAACAATGTGTGGGTGTGACAAATACAACATCAAATTAGACCTTATTTTTCTCGCAAAGGTAAGTTGGGATTATTTTTTTTTTAATTGAGTTGAGTTAAGATAAAAGTTTAAAGTTGAATAAAATATTATTAAAATATATTTTTTTAATATTATTTTTATTTTCAAATTTGAAAAAGTTAAAACATTTCTTTTATTTTATATAAAAATTTTAAAAAAATTATAATAATAAAATAAGATAAAATAAATTAAATTCAAATGAATTCAAATAATAAACCAGATATAAACTGATTAGAGATAAATCCACAAATATTGGTACAAAGCACTGCTTTCGATTATATGGATTCAATTTACCAGGTCCTTTCTTCTGCATATATGCCCATTGGGGCTGTACTTTAAGTGGGCCCCAAAAAGTCATACATGCATTCTCAAAGCAACAAAATTATTCGGAATATTGAACAGTACTCTTAGTAAGAACATTCTCAATGGCCTCTTCTTCTTATTTTTTAATATATGAGAAATGATTCACACTACACTTTATATAATTCTTTAATATATATCATTAAAACTGATTTTTTCTATTTTATATATTGATCTTAATAATATATTATACATTAACTTATTTATTTTTTCTTTATATCAGTTAAATATTATAATTTTCAATATTTTTTTTTATTTATTTCAAATATTTTCTCTAACTATTAATAATATCTTTACATTTTTTTATAACTTTTGAATAGTGTCAGAGGAGAGAGAAATTAATTTAAATTATTTTATAATGGTAAATTGTATCCTTTACATCTAAAAGAATTGCTGCTACAAAATGTATAATAAAGATGGAATACAAAATCCATTGGAATGAAATTCTAAACAACATTCTTTATATTTTATAAAAAGATGTATTTAACAAAATCCATTATAAATGCTAAAAGTCTCTCAAGTTGGTGGTTATTTAGTAGAGAAAGCCTGGTCCCAGACCGACCCCCTTACAAAAATAGCCAGCCCTGCCATCGATGGCATCACCGCCTATACCATCGGGATCGCCTCCTTTCGGCGACTTCACCCCTGCGACGGCGACCTCCGACGACCTCCCACCTTCTTCTAGCAGTTTTAAATCCGAAATGGATCCAAAATATTGGTGGTCGACAGCAATTTCGTCTGGGCTGAACCCGAACGCCTCCCTACCCATCACGTAAAATCATCTTTATTTTATTTTTTTATTATATTTTTTATTGTATTTTTTTCATTTTATTGTGTATTTTATTTATTTTTTTTATTTTTTTAAATTTTTATTATATTTTTATTGTGACTGTTTTTGTAAGGGGGTTTCAGTCGACCCCCGACGTAGAAAAAATCTAAAAATCAGCCCATCTGATTTTTGAAGAACCAGCACTTCAATAAAAATTAGCCACTTAAACCTTTTATCAATATTACCATACATTTGCATACCCCAGAACAGCTCTCCCTTTTCTCAGATTCCTCCTCATTCCTCACCCCACTCCAGAACTCAAACCCATCCTCATTCCTCATCTGGCTGATTCCCAGACCAAAAATCACAAACTTCGATTTTGCAGGAGAAGGCTCTTTACAACTTGAAAAAGGCCCTTCATTACCAAACGATCAGACTCGGGTTCTTTCTTCTTTATCTTCTATCCTGTTTTCCCTTTGATATATATTTTTTAAAATAAATAAATAAATATATATATATATATATATCAAAAAGAAGATATCAGGAAAAAGAAAGAATTTGCATTGCATTTCTCCATCATTTAAAACATATGTAAAGGAAAAGTGTTGAAAACATGAAACATGAAACATGAAAGCTTTTCCGCCTTTTCGCTCGAACCGGAGATTTTTGATGGTCGATGGAACTGAGAATAGAAAAGACGAAAAGTGTAGTCTTTTCTAGTTGTTATATTTTCAAATTGCCTATTTGTCTTGGATGGCTGTTTTTCTCCCATTTTCAGATGAGCTGGTTTGAAGTTAGTCATGAGTGAAAGCTATCTTTTTTTTCTTTTTTTTTTTCTAAGCAAAAGCTATCTAATTTCTCTGTAAAGAAAGAAATATTGCTGATCAAGTAAAGAGCATTTCCCCGAAAATTCAATATGGTTTAAAAACATTGCCAAACACAGTCCCATAATTAGGGGTGGTAATATATTATACAACCCATTAATCTAACACGATATAATATTTTTATTGTTTAGATTGTGTAATTTTAAACTTGTAGATAGTTTTATAAGTTTTTATATATACTGTGATTATAACATTTATATAAAATTATGCTAAATTTAATTAGCTCAGATGGGTTAATTTTGAGCCTATTCAATTCATTTGCATAAATAGGTTGAAATGGGCCATATTGTGTCTTATTAACCTATTTCGTTATATTTACTAATGAGTCAAAATAGATTGATACGATAGGACACGTTATGTTATTGGATCGTATTAAGGTTGAAATTGACTCTTATAGTATAATATATATGTATTGATACATGAAACGACCCGTTAACACGATTTGACACCCTTACCTATAATAGGAGAGGTATCTATTGTCTCTAAAGTTTTTAATTTGTAGTTAATTCGGGAAATTGGATTTATTTTTGGAACAAAGTTTAAAGATAACAAATCACCTAATGATTTTGTGGACATATATGAAATATGAGTTGAACTATCTACACTACCACTAAAACTATCCTCTAAATATCAAAATCGATCACAGTCTCACAATCCCCCCGCGCCTAGTGAGAGAAACTCTCCCTTCTCTCTAAAAACCCTAGCCGACATCTCAGTTGTGAGGGGGGTGGGAGCTTTGGCTCCCCCCTCCCTCCTCTCCTTCCTCCCTTCTTCCCCCTCCTCTATCCCTTCTCTGGCTTCCCCTTCCCCTCCCCTTGCTCTTCTTTTGTTTTTTTTTTGGTTTTTGGTTTTCGTTTTCTTTTATTCTAGTTTTTTCTCATCTCCTTCATCATTTGCAGCTCGTGCTGCCTCTCTTGGTCTCCCGTTGCTGGTTTCTTTTGCTTCTCCCTCTTTCCCTTCTTTTTTCACTTCTTTTTTTGCAGATTGGCATATCAGGTTAGTATAGTTCGTGACTCTTTCTGGTGCCTTTTGCCCACCACGCGCCATGCCAGGGAGTTCCTCCCCCACCGATCCACTTGTCCACCGATGGGTCTACCATTTACAGTGGTGCGTGCTTCCCACGCGCTTGCTACCACGTGCGTCTCTGCTCAGCGCGCCCCTCTCAATGGACTTGCAGCCGCCACCAGCGATGTTCTCCGGTTCAGTAGTATTGGCGACCCTCCTTGATCAACTTGGCCGGTCCTTCCAAGTGTGGCGCGTGCTCGTCACACGCCACTATCACCGCTCTTTGTTTTGTTTCTGTCAATTGTTGTTTTTCATCATTGTTTCCTTGTTTGGTTTTTCTATTTGTATTAGTGTCTTCTTCTAATAAAAAAGGAAGTTACTTCCTTGCTCCTCTCCTCTCTTAGAGGTAGAGGTTTCTCACCCTCTCTTCTTTTAGAGGAGGAGGGTTATGCTTCCCACCCCGGTTGGGGTTTGGGTTCTCTTTGGCTGGTTTCTGTGTAGTCAGAAGGCCTCCCTCTCAGACAAACCAAAATTCGAAACCTCGAAATGGTTTGGTTTGTTACAAGAGAGTGTTTAGAAGTATAGAGAATGTTCGTCACAAATTTTATTTGTGCGCGAGGATGCTCCAACCAGAATTTAGTTTGGGTGTAATCAAGGTTTTTGCCTTGTATTTCAGTCACAGCTGTAAATTTCATATTATGGAATGAAATGATGTCCTTCCTTTCAAAAAAAAAAAACTATTCTCTAAAACTTGACAAATAATTACCAGCATGCAAATATACTAATAGGGCATATGTTTTAGCAGCTTGACAACCTCTCAGCAACAAGCTAGATACATATTATGCTCATTAAACATAAATTAGGCAACATAATTTCTTTTTGAAAGCAGTTTTGCGTTGGTTTTTGTGTTTCTGATATTGCCTTGGTTTGGTGGGGAGTGGCTCACCAAATTCCAAACTTGTTTTTAGGTGGAAAATAGGCAACATTAGAGAGACTTTCAAAAAAGGAAAGTGACCGATCAAAAAAATCAACCCAAATTGAAATGGATTGGAAGATAGAGAGACGGAAGCCTAAAGAGTATAGAATGGCACATTCTGCACCACTCGAACCTGGACCCAATATCTCTTCCAGCCAATGGTATCTCTCCCTTCCATATCTTCAACTTTCTTCTACTACCCATGCCCATTTTTTTTTTCCTTCTTTTGTTTCCTTCTCATTTTTCATAACAAATACAAAAAGAAAGTAGCTTTAATTATTCTGCTGCCATTTCAGCCTTAGAACATGGGCTGCAACTTTTATTTAAAAGATCAGGTAACAGATAACGCAGCAGTAAATGTTAAATATGTCACAAGTCAGGGATTCCTTGTTCCAGTTGATGGCGTTAATACAGGGAGAATATTTTCGACCATCAGATATTTCTGCTTTATAACAGTCAAAGCTTTCCATCAATAGGTCTTCTTTCGCAATTAAGCCTTGAGAATGTGCAAAACAGGATAAGATCAAGCAAAGAAACAAAATCAATACGTAGATTTTTTTGTTTATCAGCTTGTTGAAAACCCTTTCAAATTTTAACAAGATAACGAAGCATCAGGTTGTTATAAACTATACTTTTTTCTTGGAATCAGAGATTGCTAAAGTTATGAGAAATTTCTTGGAATCAGAGATTTCTAAAGTTCTCTCTCACCAAACTATATATACTTTTTTCCCCACTCCCCGTGCTCTGTGTTTGCTGTTGCTGAATATTCATTTGCATTGTTGACATGTATAGGCTGTTTTCATGAGGAAAACACATTGAACTTTGTGACCTAGTAAAAATTGCCACTAATGAAGAAGTGGTCAAAGTAAAAGAATTGAGTACTCTCTCTCAGATTATATGACTGTCATGCTATTGCATTTTCTTCCTAAATCTGTGTGCATTATTACATTGGTGTGAAATGGTGATTCTGTTGATTTTCTATTATGATTGGAAGTTTTCGGGTCTCATGAAAATCAAATTCTGAAGTTCTAAATTGCTATCATTTTCAGCTAATAATTATTTACGAAAAAACGCTGAGGGACTACTGAAGAAAGGTTGAAGGATTTCAAGTCTCAGCAAAAATAGTTTGCTGCTGATGATGCAGAAAAATCATCTTGTTTCATGTAAAGCAACATCAATTCTCTTAGTGACTTGTGAGACAGATGGTATTTTTTTTTTTTTTTTTATATCAAGACAGATGGTATCAAAATAAAGCATCTATGTTATAACCTCTTGAGAATTTATCTTTATCTGCATCTTTTCCTAATCCGGCTATTCAAATTTAGATTTAGCTCACTCAGCAGGACCCTAGAAAGATCATGCCCATGGCATGTGGTGCAGATAGTAACCATAACATGGAGAGAGAGAGAGAGAGAGAGAGAGAGAGAGAGGGAGAGAGAGTTGATAAGAACTGTTAGTTGCTTTACTCCTCTCATCAAAGTTTTTTGATGATTTTTGTGAATTTGATTTGTTCCAGATTATATCCTTTCACAAGGGGGTTAGATGGCCAAATAACCTTGGTCTCTTGGTGGGTTTAAAGCACCCTTGTCATTCTCGAGAAGTGAGTCCCATTGGATGGAGCCTGGAGGTCAATCTCTGAGGAAAATATAATATATAGTGGAGTACTTGGCTCTTTTAGCTGATTTGTGGTTTCCTGAGGGTTTGTTTGATAGTGAGAGAACAAAAAAGAAGTGAAAAAAGGCTTTAAGCCCAGCGCCACACATCTAATGCACCACACCAAATTAAGCAATAAACCTTTGTAATTAATAGTGGATAAACATTCAAGCGACCAATGGTCACCCGAGCCTTATAAACCAAGATGTTGTGTACGAAGCTTATTTTTTAGCTGTTCATGAAGCTTGAAACTTTCTTTGATCCTTTTGAGCATGACGAAAATGGTTTAAATTTGTGGAGCCTATTAAGCCAAGGGTTCTCTTGCTTTTAGCAGGTTGACAATATTATTAAGACCTCCAGCCATCGCTACAACAAAGAAGGACCACATCCCTCTGCTGTGCTGCAGGCCTTCAACCCCAAAGTTCCCTCTGCACCGTGCTCCAGGACTAACACAGCTGATGTCCCTCACTCCAAAAGTATGTTGCAGGAAACCAACACTAATATACGGCAAAGCCTCCAGCAAGCAAGCATCCAGTACAGAACAAGACACATCGCATCCTTAAAAGATTTTTCACTCAACCTATTGATGTGTACACTTGTGATTGGCTCATATGTCAACCTATGAAGTGGTGCATGTATTTTCGAGTAAAGTGATTCACCTACTGTAACGTGTATAAATAGAGGAACAAAATACTTTATAAAGCAAGAATAGAAAATGTAAACAGAGTCCGAAAACAAAAGTCTTTCAGTTGAACATTTCTTCAAACATCTCTTGTGCATTTCAACTTTTCTTGTTTCAGCTTAGTTTTGTTAATATTCATTTGGCAAGATTTAAAAGGTGAAGAAAGCCGAAGGTGGCTATTAAAGATCAATATCAAGAGGAGCTGATTTCTTCTTTTGCTCGTAGAACTGTAGAAACCCAGAGGGTAATATAAGAAAAGTGAATGTTTATGCTTTTATACTAATATGTAAGACTATCTTTGTGAAACAATGAAAACTGCAAATTATGGAGATGACAAGATGAAATTGAACAAACAATACAATACAATAGAAATCAAGGTGTAACATTGCCTGATGATCAAGAAGATAGTATTAATGGTTGCGAATCTGAAGATGAGGATGCGATGACGCTATCCATACCTGACGTTGTTGATATAGAAACAACATCATATTGCTTGGATATTTTAGTTTTGACATCTCCAATCTCTCCATATTTCTGCTGAAGGTTAGAAGCTTTTTGAGACATTTGGTTGGCCTCCAATTCCATTGCAACTTCTCTCATTGTAGGACGTTTCTTTCCTTTCAAGTTCAAGCATCTTTTCGCAAGGTTTGCAATTGCAATGATTTTTTCTTTTTCCGCTTCCTTCAAGACTTGATTATCAAGTATGTCAAATAATTTATTCTCTTCTATCGAACTAACGAAAAATGTAGCTAAACTTTTGGTGTTTTTCATTCTTGTTGAGATAGCTTTTTCTCCGGTCAAGAGCTCAGCAAGAACAACACCAAAACTATAAACATCACTCTTATCCGCAAACTGGCTTGACTGAAAGTACTCAGGGTCTACATATCCAAAAGTTCCATGTACTAATGTGCTTAGATGAGTTTGTTCGATAGCAACAGATCTTGAAATTTCGAAATCAGCTACTTTCGCTCTATACTTCTCATCTAAGAGGATGTTTGCCGACTTAATATCGCGATGGTAAATGGGTGAAGAAGCTGCTGAGTGCAAGTAGATAAGAGCCGCTGAAACTTCAATAGCAATTTGTAAACGCATATCCCATGTTGGTGGAAACTCCTCATTTTGGCCATTGAGATATTGGGCAAGAGTTCCATTAGGAATGAATTCATAAACAAGAAGCGGAACTTCTGTTTCCAAACAACAGCCAAGTAGTTTAACCACATGCCTGTGATTAATTTGTGAAAGAATCACGACTTCATTTATGAATTCTTGAAGTTTCTCTTCATCAATTACGTTGGACATTTTTATTGCAACAATTCTTCCATCAGCCAACATACCTTTGTAAACAGTGCCTTGTCCACCATGTCCAATTATTCTATCTGCACTAAAATGATTAGTGGCCTTCTCCAAGTCCTTTGAATTGAACAATTTGGTGTTCTCAACATTGACATTGTTCATGTTTGTAAATAGTTGTTGTTGCAGAAGTAGTCCACCATTTCGTTTGAAGAATTTTTTCTTGCGTTTAATCTTCATCCTTTTCTTTATCACTTTATATGACCACGATCCACTGAAAATCAGAAATATGACACCAAGGCTTGTGCTAACACCTATTTGACTCAATGAGATAGAAAGATATTAGTACTCCTTAAGGAGTACTCACTACAAGAAAATTAGGTTGTTGTGACTTTTTATAACAATCAAATAAGCAGTTGTGATATTTTTATGTCTCAAATAGTCTATCTGACTGCTATAAAAATGTCACAACAGACCAACTTTCTTGTAGTGACTAGTGATGCAATCTAGTGTAAATGGTAATTAAAATAATAAATTTGCAGATTAGAAAGACGTGATTTCTATGAATGCTAGAATATTTCTATGAATTAGAAATATTCCAAAAAGTGAATAATAATAATAATAAATTTGCAGATTAGAAAGACGTGATTTCTATGAATGCAATCTAGTGTAAATTGGCTATTAGTGAATAATAATAATAACTGAAATGAAAAAAAAAAAATATATATATATATATATAGTTATCGGGTTGGGACATGTAATCGTGATTTCATATGATTCAAAACTAACATAAATAACGTCCTAAATCTTATTTTGTTTGGCCGGAATATTAAATGTGTGGAATGATCTATTTCACAACTAATATAATATTGCAAATTAATGGTTGGCCGGAAGATATACCTATGATTATGAAAGGCTTCTTGTTCTTAGGAGGTACACAACGATAATAACCTTCAGTATTTTCACAGCGTGCATAAGTTGTACAATCGTTGAGGTGATGGTCTGCACATTCGTCAATATCTGCTAATATTGTAAATGGAATGTGTTAAAATAGAAATATTTTAGTCATAAAAGGAGATTATATAAAAAAAAAAAATTATAAATTGATGTAATTTGATATGATTCTTCAAATTATGAAATTATTTTTATTATAAAATAGATATAATAAATCACATGATATCATATCAATAAAAAGAAAATGTGATAAGCAGAAAATGAAGTAAATATTCTGTAATGCTACGATTTATTGATGTTCGTATATATAGAGTTCACTTCCTGTACATGTCACTTATTTAAAATCATTAAATTTTGAAATATATATATATATATATATAATCCAACTTTGAGAGAGGGCTTGAAAGATCGCAAGGAGTAAGAGGCAGGGGAATGAAAGATTCAGCCTTCTTTATTTCCTGTACGTGATAAAAGGGTTACAATTATTAGATCTGAGAAATCTTTACACAAAATAAGTACAGGGGAATGAAAGATTGCAAGGAGTAAGAGGCAGGGGAAGGCAGGGGCTAAAAAAGGAAAGAAGATAAGGTATGCAAAAAGAAAAGAAGGGACATGCACGCAAATCATGAAATTTATGGAAAATGTAAAATATACTATACTTAAAGAAAAACTTAGTACTTCTCTACATGTCAATTATTAATTGGCTGAAAATTATAAAATTTAAAATGAGGGTTGTACTGTTGGAAGTAAAAGTATAAATAAAACTTATAAATATATGTATCACCTTTCTAGTTTCAATACACGTTGACTTGTAAATCAAAAGACTTAAAGAACCAAATGGATTAAAAAGTTTGTTGCGATCGAGAATTAATATACCTTCACATCCTCCGAGAAGGTAGGGATTTCCCCTGTAGCCATACTCGCACCCACAGGAGTACCATGCGTTTCCCGTGCTCGTGCTCGTGATCGGATAGCAAGAATAGGTTGAGTTCTTGTATTCACTTGCCGTCGAGTTTTTCCTTGTGGGAAGAGAATGGAAAGAAGTATTGTCAAGCACCCATTCCAATACAACTGGAACCGACATATTTGGATTCGGCTCTGTGAAATTGGTCTCAAACCAATCCTGGTCAACCAAAAATGCATAGTTGCACTCACTACTACTGCCATTATTTTCCGGCTTTATAGTTGTAGAGAATGCATGGAGATCACTGGAAGGAATTGGAATTTGGCAACAATTTGTGGCGTTGCAACGACTTCCAATTGTGAATTGAGGTCTGTCACAAGGGGATTTGCACCGGCCACCAAGTGAAGCCAAGTCACCGGGCAAGGACCACATGGAGGCAGAGTTGTTGCAACCCATGGCAACGAAGCTGTTGTTGTAGTAGGAGAAGACGAAAGGACTTTTCTCTAACTCCAGTACATTCTTCGTGCTGGTCGTGCCATTGCTACAGCTCCAAAATATGGGATAGTTGACGCGAACTGCACCTCCTGCCGAATTAAAAGGATCTCCAGTTATGCGAATCTGCAGTATCTCCAGGTTGATCCTCTTCAAAAAGGGTTTTGGAAATCCGAGATTATAAGAAATAGAGTCATTTCTGCAGACTATCTCAAACCAATCTCCGACGTAGCAACCTTTTCGGATTCCAAATGGGTATGGAATCCTTACTTTCCCACAGAATTCTGAGCATGAACTGTTTATTACATTCGACGCTCGCGCGTTGAGTTCTGAGCACATCATGACTAACACAAGCATCCGAAACATGAGTGCCCTTCGCAATTCCATGATCAAGATCTCTTTCTATGATGATTTTGATCAAGATCTCGATCGATCGATCGGTTTTATATTGTACATAGTAGTTGAGATAATTTAAAGCTGGAAGTTGCTGCAAAGCTTGCTTTAGAAAATATTATTTTATATTGTACCAAGTTAGTGCATGTTTAAAGTTGTTTTAGAAAATATTATTTTTAATCTAAGATTTATAGTTTAAAATTTAATACAATAAACTTTATTTCTAAAAAATTATTTATTATTCAAAATTCAAATATTTAAAAATACTTTTTAGAAATAATTATGATAATTTTTTAAAAATATATAATTATTTATAAGAGATTTTTAATAAACAAATTTAATTTGATACTTTAAGTTGATTTTTAGTTTTTTTTATAATTAAATATTTTTTATAAAATTATTAAATATGTCATTTTTAAAAAATATATATATATCTTTTCAACTGCTTAAAATACAATCCTATACAGGCTCTTAATATGAAAGAAAGTTAGCAAGCTCAAAGATTAGGCTTTGAAATGACTTTGTAAAACCAAGTTGTGTTTGATATACTCTTATTTCATTTCATTTTAATCTATCTTATTTAATTATTATAATTATTTAATATTACATTACATTTTTCATATTTTAATTTTAATTTTTATATTTTGTCATGTCCTCTTTTTATTAAAAGAGGAAAATAAAAAAAGAGAAGAAAAATAGAAAATACTAAAACGTGGGGCACATTGAACAAAAGAAAAAAAAAAAAAAAAGAAGAAAAAAAAAGAGGAAGAAAAAAAAAGAAGAAAGCATAAACGAAGGAAAATAAAAGAAGTGGTAGGCGCAACATGCAATATTTTAAGAAAGCGGGGTTGTTTTTGTTTGGGTAACTTTTGCTTTTTGCAGGAGGCAAAGCTGGAGTTGTTCTATTTTGACCTTGGACAGCTATTCACGTGATAAAGTTACATATAGCGGACACTCTCGCATGAAAACTCTGCAGGAGCACTTGTTTCTTCCATGTGCACAGCAACATGGCCGCTTACACGCATTGGCAGATAAAGCAGTTTTTTTGGGGCTTCAACACGCAACACAGTAGCGGCTCAAAGCAGTCCTTTTAGGCCTGGTTTATTTACGAGAATGAAAATAAAATTAAAAATATATTTAAAATTTATTATTATATTTTTTTAAATTTTTAAATAAAATATAAATAAAAGCTATTTAGTATTTACAACTCAAATGTCTAAAATATTTTTTAGAAATAGTTAATAAAAAATATAATTATTTATAAGAGATTTTTAATAAAAAATCTAATTTGATATTTTAAGTTGATTTTTAACTTTTTTTTTTAATAATTAAAATATTTTTTATAAAATTATTAAATATATCATTTAAAAAATATATTTTTAACTGCTTAAAATACAATCTATACTGGCTCTTAATGTGAAAGAAAGTTATCAAGCTCAAAGATTAGACTTTGAAATGACTTTGTAAAACCAAGTCGTGTTTGATATACTCTTATTTCATTTCATTTTGATTTATCTTATTTAATTATTATAATTTTTAAAATTTTCATAAAAAATAAAATATATAATTTAACTTTTTCAAATTTAAATAAAAATATTTAAAAAAATATGTTCTCAAAATATTTTATTTAATTTTCAATTTTTTTCTTAATTCATCTCATCTTATCTGCATGAACATCCATATTTTTTTTAAAAAAAAAAATGATAGTTACAATTGTAAATTTGCAAGCATCATATAATTATTTTGAAAAAAAAAAAGAATAAATATAAAATCTACATAAAAAAAATTTTAATTTTTTAAAATCAAATTCTATATATTTTTTTAGTAAATACACAACACTTACCTACTTCATTAAGTGTATGTAATATTACATCTCTGGACTATGCTTTTTCTTATTTGCCGTGGAAAATTCTCGACTGCAACCGTCCAGCACGCAATCAAATTAAGCCCTGTTTGAATTTGTGATAAGTTGAACTCGTCTCAACTCATTTAATCTCAACTCCAAATCTAAAATGGGGCTTAAAAATATTGCTTAGTCAAAGTTGGACACCTGGTGACACGAGTCGGAAAGGATATTGATAGAACCAATATATTGTTTAATTATTGTATGATATTATTATTAATTTTAGATGAAAAATTATTATGAGATATAAATTTAAATTGTAATTAGAATTAATTAATAGTATGATTTGTCCTTAATTTTATAATTTGTGATTTATTTGAATTATATTTCTTTTTATGCATATTACATTTTTGATATTTTAATTTTCATTTTTATATTTTGTCATGTCCTCTTTTTATAAAAAAGGAAAATAAAAAAAGAGAAGAAAAATAGAAAATACTAAAACGTGGGGCACATTGAACAAAAGAAAAAAAAAAGAAAAAAAAAAAAGAGAAGAAAGCAAAAACGAAGGAAAAGGAAAGAAGTGGTAGGCGCAAGACGCAAAATATTTTAAGAAAGCGAGGTTGTTTTTGTTTGGGTAACTTTTGCTTTTTGCAGGAGGCAAAGCTGGAGTTTGTTCTCTTTCGACCTTGGACATCTATTCACATGATAAAGTCAAATATTGCTGCAGGACACTCACTCTTAGGAGTGATCCTCGCCCAGGCAGAATTGGGGTATCCCTACCTCTGCCCCCGCCCCCGCCCCCGCCCCCGCCTCCGCTTAGGCTGGGGGCGGGATTACCTTCCCACACTCTGCCCTCGCCTACACTGGGGCGGGGTACCCCGTCCCTCAGCGGGGTGGCGGAGGATGGAGTTCATCCGCCTGCCCCCTGCATCTGCTCCTATGGGCCTTAGCCCATGTCATATTTTTGGGCCTTTTTAGGCCCAGATCAACTTTCTTGGTCATTTTTTATCCAAAAAAGCATTCAACCTGATTTAATCACACATTAAAAGCTATTAATCTATTAAATACTAAATAATAGTTATCACTATTTACTAAAATCTAAAGTCATTTAAAAAAATACTTAAAGTCTAAAACAATAAAACCTAAAATAATAAACTAAGTTTAGTAAACTATTACAAATTTATAATAATACAAATTAATCCTACAAAATTACAAATTGTGCTATTAAGTTATTAACAATTTAACATTACAATATCATAATATTAAAGATTCAGCATTGGCGATTAGAGTCATTCAATGGACTTTGCATTTGAACTTTGAAGAGTTATTGTGAACTTGGGTCATTGGAAATACTTTGATTGTTGTGAGAAAGAAGTATGAACTGATAAAACCTTAACCTGCAAATCTACAATAATAATTAATAATTAAGTTAAAAAAAGAGTTATAAGTTATAAACATGAAAAAAAAAATATATCCAAAATACTAAGTTACTAACCAATATTAAATTGGGTCATGTGGGTGGAAGATGGGCATTGAAAGATTTAAGTCTTGACAATTGACAATTTGACATACATATTGAATCATTAATACTGTCATACACAATAAGAATATAAAAACTAGAAAATGTCAAAACTCATAAAAAAAGTTACAAAATAATTAAATGTAAATTCAACACCACTTAATTTTAAAAAATTATAAACATTGCAAACAACAATTAAGAGAGAAAATGTGTAAGGTGCAAACCATGGTAATAGTGGGTCATAGTCATACTACAGCGGAGGTAGCTGTTGACGCTGTCCTAGGTGTTGGCGTCGCAGTCGCTACAAGTTACAACAATTAAATGTAAAATTAAATGCAATTAATTTTAGTTAAATAAATACAAAATAATATAAATTGATTTCAAGTTACAATTTACCAGTTCCAGGCTGATCAACACCCTCGTCCTCGGCCTCGACCGGATCATAATCAAAAATCTCTAGAATATGAATTTCAGCACCCATGATCTAATTCTGTATGCAAATCAGTGACTCAACAGTAATAGGATCTAATGAACTCTGGAAAGGATCCAATACACGTCCTTCGGTACTGAAGGCCGACTCTAAAGCTACTGTACTGATCGGGATGGCCAAAATGCTGCGGGCAATCTTTGAAAGTACGGGGTATTTGGGGACATTCATCTTTCACCAAGCTAATATATCAAAATCTCGTATAAATGGATGAAGATCCAATGCCAAATATCTGTCGACCTCTGACTGATCTGCAGTGGAACGTGTCACGGCCAAAGGGGTTGTCTCCATCTTGTCACCCCAGTCCCATTTACGTTTTTTCCCATGCGTGGCATCTGCAGATTGGGGGGGGGTACTTATAGGTGCTACAACACTAGTACTACCAACTCCCATGATAATGAGCTCATCAAATAATCTAACCAGTAGTTCTCGAGCTCGAGATCCAACAAAGTCTGCGCAAACCTTGCCAATAGCATCAGTCAACCCAAATACCATGCCATCCACCTTAAATCTGGGGTTAAGGACAACGACTACATATAACAATGTATTGGCTTTATCAAAGTCTTCCCTCCAATACTTATCAAAATTTTCCATCATCATCCTATACATCTCCCGCAATGTCGTGTTACTACCCGCTGTAATATTATCTAATTTTTCTTTTACCTTGACAATTTGTTGACAAAATTGATGTGCCGTGGGAAATAAAGAACTAGATAAAACCTTTGTAACATCATAAAAAATCCTCAAAAACTCTACAAAAATATATACAACCTCCCAATCATCAGACAAAGGGTGCCCTAAGTCTTGATCAAAATACTTGACATATTGGATGTATCCAACATTAAAAAGGTTAAGTTCCACCGTGTATACAAATCAGTACAAAGACCCTTTTTACATGTTATGCCCACAGTCTTTGCAGCAACTTTAAACTTCTCCAATCTAAAAGGAGAAGATCTCACCCCACATCAGTCCTTACCCGAGCAACCGAGTCATCAAGCTTTCCCAAACCATCACGTACAATCAAATTAAGAATATGGGCCGCACACCGCACACGTAAATAATCCTTACCCAAAATCTTTTTACTCACATTATTCAGGAGAATCTTAAGATGTCTCATTGCGACATCATTAGCCCCAGCATTATCAACTGTGCAAGTTAAAACCCGAGTCAACCCCCACTCTTTTACAGCGGCCTCTAAGGTCTTCCCTATCGCCTCACCTTTGTGATCAGTGGTTTGACAAAATTTGAGGATCTTCTTATGCAATGTCCAACCCTCATCAACCCAATGCACAGTCATACACATAAAATTAAGATTATTACAAGAAATCCAACAATTAGTTGTAAGACAAACAGTCTCCCCCGCCAATAAACCCCTAAACTTCTCTTTTTCTGAGCGGTAAAGTTTTCTAACATCTCTTGCCACTGTGTGGCGAGAAGGAATATTGAATTTTGGTTCAAAGTACCTATAATAGGCTTGGAACCCTTTCCCATCTACCACTTGAAAAGGCATCTCATCCATAAAAATCATGCGAGTTAGGTGTGTCCTAGCCTCGCCAGGATCCCACTTTGTGTACCCCTTTAATGCCAACTCACCACTACTCCCCTCACCCATTTTTTTAAAGCCAACTTCAAGCCTAGATTAGCTCTTCTCTACTAATGAATTCAAAATTGGGGATTTCTTGCATTGCTCTTCTAGGTGCAATTTTATTTGGGAAGTGCTGTGTCTCTTGTAGTGGCAATCATAAATTTTGTCACAATAGTTGCACTTGGCTTTTGAGTCATTTGGGTCACCACCTTCTATTTTTGTGACATCAGCCCAAATTATGGATGGAGCTTTCTTGCTAGGCTTAGGGGTGGGGCAAGTAGTAAGGTCAGTGGTAGGGTTCTCAATCAGAGGATTCTCGACTGGAGCAAGAGTAGGGCTAGGGGTAATACTAGTAGTAGTGGTAGCCCTAGTTGGGGACCTAGGGGTAGCATTAGGGTTAGGGCTGGAGGTACCCAAGGCCCCCTCTGGGGAATTCGCAATAGAATCTACTGGACTTTCCATTTACAACAAATCTAAAATTATTTCAAACAAAATTCATATTGTCAATCAAATCAAGAAACTTAGAAAAGCATGATGACTGTAGACACTTAAATGTATTAACAAAAGCATCCAAAGTGAAAAAATATTATCCAATATCACATCAATAACAATAAACTTAGAAAATGAGTATTTTTGTAATAAGGTAGGTAGATCCAAACACAATCCCTTCAAATTTCTAACAATTCACTAAATAAATCAACACATATACATAAGAGGAAACAAATCGTCTTAGAAATAATTTTGAACTTCACTATTACCCTACAATTCTGTTCAAAATTCTAATAAGAAAAACAAATTATTGAAAAAAAATTAATTTTTTTCAAGGTTTTATTTCCTTTAATTTGCACTCTAATAACATGCGAGAAATAAATAGTCTTAGAAATAACTTTGAAATTAACTATTTGCCTGTAGTCTTTTCTATTTCTTATTAATTAATATGCAAATTACTCATAAAATTTTAACAAAGAAATAAAATATTGAAAGAATAAATTTTAATTTCTCCCGGGATTTTGTTGCCTTTAAGTTTACTCTAACAAGTAATCGAAATTTGTAACAATATTTGAAAACTTTTATTAAAAAAACTCACAATAATAACAGTTTTATTAATATAGTTAAAAATTTTCAAAATCTAGTATTAATTGCTGTGATATTTAAATTAGTAAGAAATCTGATTTTGATAACATGATCAGTATTGTTATTAATAACAGTATTAATAAAAAAATTTCACTTTATGTAGTATTGTATTCAGTGCAATTTCTGATTTTATAAATATTCACTTTATTTATTGAATCTGTTATTAGTCTTTGTTGTCCAGATGACTAACACACGAAGGGAAGTGAATTGAGTTATATAAAAATATTAACAATTATAAACCAAATGCACAATATAAAATATAAACAAAATATGAAACAGTAGGAAATATAAAGAGTAAGAGAAAGAAGAAGCAAACTCAGTATTTTAACGAGATTCAGCCCCATTGCCTAAGTCCTCGCTTCAAGCTACCCCTTAAGGATCCCAAATTCACTATTCAATCTCTTTCAGGTGGAGATAGAAACCTATTACATCTTTGAGCAACGCCGCTCCAAAGAATCCGTGTAGAACACCCTCTATACTTCCAATCACCTCACACTTGGTGAGTCAACTATTCCCTGTATAGAACACCTTCTATACACATAAGAGTTATACTTACCCTCTTACAAATACAAGAGCTGATAGTTGGTAGATTATCAGAGTACACTCCTCAATGAGTGAAATAAGAACAATACAATACAATCTATATCTCTCTCAAAATGAATAAGGATTAAGGCACAAAACTTAAAGAAGAGAGAATGAGAGTTTTGAGAAAATGATGCAAAACTTAGCAATTGATGTGTAAGCTCTAGTTGTGATTTTTACAAAACTCAAGTGAGCTATTTATAGGCAAATGAATCTTCATATTCAAATTTGAAAAGGTTCACATGTCAAATAAGAGTACTATTTACTTTTCAAAAGATTCAAATAAAAACATCTTCTTTTTATATTTGTTAAAGACAACTCCATTCATTTTTCAAAGAAATCAAATCAAATCTTTTACTTTTCATATATGACAAAATGAATATGATTTATTTTTCAAACCAAGTCATCTTCTTTTTGCATATGTCAAAAAAACACACAACCACCTTTCAAGATTTTCAAACAAATCATCTATCTTTTACATTTGTAAAAAAGACACACAACCACCTTTCAAAATTTTTAAACAAAATTATCTATCTTTTGCATTTGTCAAGGAAACACACAACCACCTTCAAGATTTTCAAACAACACATGCATATGTTAAAGATGACAATCAATCATCTTACAAATTCAAATCTTTATGCATATGTGAAATAATAATAATAATTTTTGAAATTAAATATTTTAATAAAGTTATGCAAATGTAAAAAATGCAATTTGATGCTTTATGAGAAAATATTAATTTTGAGCCTTAATCCAATTTCAAATTTTAAGAGATGTACAAAATTACTCTATGAGCTTCATTTGTAGACTTATTCTTCTTTTTGCTCATACTTGATTTCTGGATGTGCTTAGCTCTCTTCATGCATAGACAACTTGAGTTTAAGTCTTGAATTTATTTGTTATCATCAAAATCTATATGTAGATACGAGACTTGAAACCTTGGGTTCTATAATCTCCCCCATTTTGATGATGACAAATACTTAGTAGAAATCTGCGACCTGTAGTAATACTTAAACTCCCCCTGAAAATATGCGTTAGTTTTTCAAGTAAATATAAGCATAATTCTAGCATATATAACAGGGTGGTATAATACTAGTGACTTGACTTCTCCCATTTTTGTTATCATTAAAAAGGAACCGCAATTGGCTTCAGTAAGATTTCTTCCCGCAATAAGCAATAACCAAATAAAATGGTGTGTTAGTAGAAGCTGTAGAGAGTTGAATAATTGGAACCACTCGTGCTCGAAAAAACCTGCAAAGGTTGGAGGGCTAGCTCTGGCAATTTAGTACAGAAGGAGATTTTGTAAAGAGTTGAATAATTGGAGTCACCTGTGGCCGACAAAATCTGCAAAGGCTGGAGGCCTAACTCTGGCAATTCGGTGCAGAGATTTGAAATCCGCTTCATGTTGTTGACAAATGAGATATTATCAGGATTTGTAAGCTTGTCTTGTTCTTATTTCCATTTCTATAAGAGCAATCATTAGTTTTATCTATTTCGCATCAAATCTTCTTCTCATCTTTGCAATTTGCTTGCATTCTCATTCTACAAATTTTTAATGGCTCGTCGATTTCCATTCAATACTTCTCTTGATCAAGATTTGAGATATTTTTCACCTCAGTCTCAATCTATTTCTGCATCTGTCGTGGGTGCCATAAAGTAACAAGAGACTGATTTGGCTAATTAATCAGATCATGACGCCATTTACGAGCTTGTGGGTCTCGAAACTCGATACTCATCATCCATCGTTGCTTTTTCCACTCGATTGCAGTCCAAAACTCACGAAATTGAGAAGGTTAGTGAGACTGTCTCTGTATTTCAACGACTTGTTTATGAGTCAAATAGAAAAATAGTAGAGTTAAAGTAACAGAATAAGGATTTAAAATCCTTGTTTGCCTCTTCTTTTGACTGCCTAATTTTTTAGATGAGAATAACATGTTGATCTATAAAGAGAAAATGCAGTTGAAAGATGAGATTAGAAGTCTCAAGTTTTTGTAAGTCATTTGAGATAATAGAATAAAAATATTCAACATATATTTATGATATGTATCATTCATATTTCTCTTCTAATCATGCATAATCTATCTTCTAGTAGGGGTTTTGTGAAAATGTCCGCCAATTGATCATGTGTGCTTGTGAATTCTAGTACAATATCACATTTCTGTACATGATCTCTAAGAAAATAATATCTAATTTCAATATGCTTAGTCCTAGAATGTTGTATTGGGTTCTTTGAAAGATTTATAGCACTTGTATTATCACATTTAATAGGAATATGATTGTACATAAGTTTAATATCCTCAAGTTGTTGCTTCATATAAAGAACTTGAGCACAACAACTATTTACAACAACATACTCTACCTCAGCAGTAGATAATGCAACATAATTTTACTTTTTACTAAACCATGAAACAAGTGCATGACCTAAGAAATGACATGTTCCACTAGTACTTTTTCGATCAACTTTGCAACCAGCATAATCTGCATCTGAATAACTAATAAGATCGAAAGAAGTGTGTTTAGGATACCATAACCCTAGGTCAATGGTACCGGCAATATATCTAAAAATACGTTTGACTGTAATCAAATGAGATTGTTTTGGAAATGATTGAAAACGTACACATAAACATACACTGAACATAATATCAGGTCTACTAGCTGTCAAATATAATAAACTACCAATTATACCTCGATATACCTTTGAGTCAACTAGCTTACCGCTTTCATCTTTATCAAGTTTAGTGGTTGGACTTATTGGTGTTCCAATTACCTTCGCACATTCCATCTCAAACTTTTTGAGTAACTCTTTGATATATTTTGACTGATTAATAAATGTTCCACTTTTTGCTTGCTTGATTGGCAATCCGAGAAAGAAATTAAGTTCTCTCATCATGTTCATTTCAAATTCTTCCTGCATACTCTTAGCAAAATCTTGGCACATATTTTCATTAGAAGCACCAAATATTATATCATCCACATAAATTTGAACTAGAAGAATATCATCCTGTTCATATTTGATGAAAAGGGTTGTATCGATCTTTCCTCTTGAAAAATATTTTTCAAACAAAAAACCACTAAGCCTCTTATACCAAGTTCTAGGAGTTTGTTTAAGTCCATAAAATACTTTTGCGAGTTTAAAAACGTGATTAGGAGAAATATGATTTTCAAAACTTGGAGGTTGCTCAACATATACCTCTTCATTTATAAAGCTATTTAAGAAAGCACTTTTAACATCCATTTGAAAAAGTTTAAAATTTTTATAACATGCATATGCAAGTAACATGCGAATAGCTTCTAATCTTGTGACTGGTGCATATATCTCATCGTAATCAATTCCTTCCTCTTGGTTGAAACCTTGAGCTACAAGTCGAGCCTTATTTCTAGTGATGCTTCCAGACTCATCATTCTTATTTTTAAAGACTCATTTAGTTCCAATAACAGCATGATTTTTAGGTCTAGGAACAAGTGTCCAAACATCATTTCTTTCAAATTAATTTAGCTCTTCTTGCATAACTAGAATCCATGATTCATCAATAAGTACTTCATCAATATTTTTTTGTTCAATTTGAGATAGAAAAACTGTGTGATTACAAATATTTCTAAGAGATGATTGAGTAATTACACTTCGTGAAGGTTCTCTTAGAATTTGTTCCACTAGATGATTTTTCACATGTTTCCACTGTTTGGTTGCATCTTGTACTAAATCTTGATGATCTTTCCTGATGTCTTCATGTTGGACTTCTTCTATTGTTTTCATTTTGTTGAGATTAAGAATATTTGTGCTATTTGTACCTTCTATTTCTTCATCAATATATTTCTTGGAGAGTAGAGGGTTAGATTCATCAAATACTATATGCATAGATTCTTGTACAATCAAAACCCTTTTATTGAATACTCTATAAGCTATACTATTTATAGAATACCCAAGAAAGATACCTTCATCAGATTTTGCATCAAACTTTCCTAAACTATCCCTATCATTAAGAATAAAATATTTGCATCCAAATACATGAAAATAACTAATGTTGGGCTTCTTCTCATTCCAAAGCTCATAAGGAATTTTATCTAATTTAGACCTTAATATAACTCTATTTATAACATAACATGCAGTACTTACCGCTTCAGCCCTAAAATAACTAGGTAAATTATTCTCATTAAGTTTTGTTCTTGCCATTTCTTGAAGAGATCTATTCTTCCTCTCTACTACCCCATTTTGTTGAGGAGTTCAAGGAGCAAAGAAATTATGTAGAAAACTATTTTCATCACAAAAAGACTCAATATCTTTATTGACAAACTCTTTCCCCCTGTCACTTCGGATGTTTGAAATAGTATAGCCATTTTCATTTTGAATTCTCTTGCATAGTTTGATGAATGCATTATGTACCTCATCTTTATGAGCGAAAAAGATGACCCACGTATATCTAGAGAAATCATCATTAATAACAAATGCATAATATTTTCCTCCCAGACTTGCAAGTCTGTTTGGTCCAAAAAGGTCAATGTATATTAGTTGCAATGGTCTAGTAGTAGAAATATGTTTCTTGATTTTGAAAGAAATCTTTGTTTGTTTACCAAACTGGCATGCATCACAGATTTTGTCTGTAAGAAAGTTCGTTTTTGACAAACATCTCACAAGATCATTTTTTGAAATTTTGGAAATAAGTTTCGTATTTGCATGACCTAACCTTCTATGCCATAACCAACTATTTTCATGTTGAGCTGATAAACAAATAGCATCTTGTGAGATAATTTTTTCAAATACGATTGTATAAACATTATTGTTTCTAAGAGCAATAAAACAAACATTACAGTCATGATTATTCAATATAATGCACTTATCCTTTTTGAAAGTAACTGTAAATCCTTTATCATATAATTGACTTATACTCAAAAGATTATGCTTTAGATTTTCAACAAGTAGAACATCTTCAATTATGAGAGAAGACTTATTACTAACTTTACCTATTCCCACAATCTTCTCTTTTGAATTGTCTCTAAATGTTACGTGTCATTCTTCTTTAGCAGTAAGGTCAATGAACTTAGTTTTATCTCCTATCATGTGTCTTGAGCATCCGCTATCTAAAAACCATTAGGTTTTTCCTATGGAAGACTTCATGCATACCTACAAAAATAATTAAAATAATTTTTCTTAGTACCCATGTTCTTTGGGTCCTTTATTTATTAGTATTAGAGGAGACAAGATTCTTTGGTACCCATATGACCCTAATAGTCATTGTATGTCTTCTTCTAATAAGACAATCATAATAATTATGATCATTTCTATTGCAAAAATTACAAATAACATGTGACATATTTGAAAATCTTGAGTGATAATAATAATGTTTTTCTTTGACAAATTTCTTTTTAGGAAAAGAATTTTGAAAATCTAACTTGGTTTTAATAGGTTTATCAAAGAAATTTTTATAGGGTTTGAGTTTTTCTTTTGGCATGTATCCCAAGCCTACTTTATCAAAGACACATATTTGACTACCAAGAAGTTTTTCAAAGTTTCTTTTTTCATTTGTAAAGTTTTCAACAATCTTTTTTAAATTAGCCACTTTCTTTTTCAGCTCATCATTTTCATCTTCTAAAATTATGTTTTCTTTTCTTAAAACATCAATTTCATTTGTTAAAGAAAAAATTTTCTTTTTCAAAGCGGTATACTTGATACCTAATTTTTCAAATTCCTCATATACCTCTTTCACAATATTTTGTAATTCTTCATAAGAAGGATTTTCAATATTTTCGAAATTTGTTACCTCAAGATCATCTTTAGCCATAAGACAAAGATTTGCAAATTTTTCATGCTTGCGTCGCTGTCTGAGCTACTTGAATCATCATTCCATGTAGATTTCATTGCTTTCTTGCCTTTGTATCGATCTTTCTTTAGTAGGGGAAAATCTACCTTGATATGTCCTGGTTTTTTGCATTTATAACAAGTTAAGGAATCGATTTTACCTGTATCTTTGTTGAAAAACTTTTTGAAAGATTTTCTTGGAGGAGTATTATTTTTCTTTAAGAATCTCTGAAATCTTCTTGTGATCATTGCAATTTCATCATCTTTGTTATCACTTTCCTCGTCTTCATCGCTTTCACTTTCATGAGGAGCAGCTTTTAATGCCAAACTCTTCTTTTGCTTTCCTTCTTCTTCTCCTCTTTTCAATGTGTACTCATGGGTAATAAGTGATCCGATAAGTTCATTTACTTCGAGTTTTGTGAGATATTTAGCTTCAAGAATCGCTGTCACTTTTGATTCCCAACATTTTGGCAGAGAGTTGAGAATTTTTCTTATTATCTCCAAGTTAGAATAAACTTTTCCAAGAGCTGTCAAGTTATTTATAATGTTAGTAAAACGAGTATACATAGAGGAAATAGATTCATCATAATTCATTTTGAACATTTCATATTCATGCGTAAGAATATAAGTTTTTGATTATTTGACATGCGAAATTCCTTCATAAGTTACTTTCAAGTAGTCCAAAATTTTCTTTGCTGTCCTACAAGTCATTATTCTGTTAAATTCATTACCATTTAGAGAATTATACAGATAATTCATAGCCATTACATTCACAGTATAAAGTCTATCGTCTTCACGATTAAACTCTTATTCTTCCTTGTTGACCTTTACTCCATCAACAATTTTTGTTGGAATATAAGGCCCATTTACAATATATTTCCAGATTTCTCGACCTTGAGACTCAAGAAATATTCTCATTTTAGCTTTCCAGAAAATATAATTGTCTCCACAAAATAGCAGACGCCGACTACTAGATTGACCTTCAGCGAATGTAGCTGCAATGTTAGCCATATGATCTTAACTCAATAGATAATTAATCTTATAATAGAGCCCTTACTCGGATACCAATTGTTGTCCAGATGACTAACACAATAGGGGTTGAATGGGTTATATAAAAATATTAACAATTATAAACCAAATGCACAATATAAAATATAAACAAAATACGAAGCGGCAGGAAATATAAAGAGTAAGGGCAAGAAGAAGCAAACTCAGTATTTTAACGAGGTTCAGCCCCACTGCTTACGTCATCACCTCAAGCTACCCCTTAAGGATCCCAAATTCACTATTAAATCTCCTTCAGGTGGAGATAGAAACATATTACACCTTTGAGCAACACCGTTCCAAATAATCTGTGTAGAATACCCTCTATACTTCCAATCACCTCACACTTGGTGATTCAACTATTCCCTGTGTAGAACACCTTCTACAGATACAAGGGTTATACGCACCCTCTTACAAATATAAGAGCTGATAGTGGGTAGATTATCAGAGTACACTCCTCAATGAGTGAAATAAGAACAATACAACACAACCTATATCTTTCTCAAAATGAATAAGGATTAAGGCACAAAACATAGAGAAGAGAGAATGAAAGCTTTGAGAAAATGATGCAAAACTTAGCAATTGATATGTAAGCTCTTGTTGTGATTTTTGCAAAACTCAAGCGAGCTATTTATAGGCAAATGAGTTTTCATATTCAAATTTAAAAAGGTTCACATGTCAAATAAGAGTAGGGGTGTAAATGGTTCGGTCCAGAAAATTTGTGGACCGATTCCGTTCGGTCCAAGAATTCTCTCACCCTAGACCGGACCGAATAAGAGTTTGGTCCATACCGGTCCGGTCCAATTCGGTCCAGGGGCGGTCCGGTCCGGTCTACGGTTGCCCCATATGATTTAATGGGCTAAATTTAATCTAAAATTCTACAATGATAAAATATTTTTTTGGCCCAAATTTAACTACTATAAATTATAATATGTTAATATTATAAGAGTATATATTATATTAAGTATGTTAGTAAATTATAACTAATAACACTATTACATTAGTATATTATATATTTATATGTTAGTAAATAATGATAAATTAGTAATAATATATTAAATAATAATAATACACTTATTACTTATAAGTTATTACTAATATTCTATATAGATATATTATAATTTATATTTTTATGCTACAACTAGTCAACCAATAAATTATAACATATTAATATTATAAGAGTATATATTATATATTAATATGTTAATATATATTATATGTTAATATATATTAATTTATATTAATATTAATATTATAATTTATATACTATTTTTATATATACATATATAAATATATATATATATATATATATGGGATTCGGTCCGGTCCGGTCCGGTCCAGGAGGAGAAATCCTTTGGACTGGACCGGACCGGAATTAATCGGTCCATGTAAAATTTGGACCGCACCGAACTGAATTCCATTCGGTCTCGGTCTGGTCTCGGTCTGGGACAACCGGTCCGGTCTGGTCCACCAGTCCGGTTCGGTCTTTTTACAGCCCTAAATAAGAGCACTATTCACTTTTCAAAAGATTCAAATAAAAACATCTCCTTTTTATATTTGTCAAAGACAACTCCATTCATTTTTCAAAGAAATTAAACCTAATATTTTACTTTTCATATATGACAAAATGAGTATGATTTATTTTTCAAACCAAATCATCTTCTTTTTGCATATTTAAGAAAACACACAACCACCCTTCAAGATTTTCAAACAATACATGCACATGTTAAAGATGACAATCAATCATATTACAAATTCAAATCTTTTTGCATATGTGAAAAAAAAAAAAAAATTTTTAAAATTAAATATTTTAATAAAGTTATGCAAATGTAAATAAAGTAATTTGATGCTTTATGAGAAAATATTAATTTTGAATCTTAATCAATTTTCAAATTTTAAGAGATGTACAAAATTACTCTATGAGCTTCACTTGTAGACTTGTTCTTCTTTTTGCTTATGCTTAATTTCTTGATGTGTTTAGCTCTCTTCATGCGTAGACAACTTGAGCTTAGTCTTGAATTTATTTGTTATCATCAAAATCTATACGTAAATACGAGACTTGAAACCTTGGGTTCTACAGTCTTAATATATTAATTCAGTCTTATTGAACAAATATAATTATACTTTATTAGTTTTAATATATAAACCATTGCATACTTTCAACATAATCATTCAGTGAACAAAGACAGTTTTTTATAAAACACAAAACTATCTAAATCTTTAAATTAAATACATAATAAAAAGTAAAAACACATAATCAAATATTCAAAACATAGACATTGAATTACAATCACAGTCCACACTCACAGATTCATCATTCACAGATCACACACATGCACAAACAATCTCCAATCTCTACAGCACATAGTTCACAATCCCTTCTACCATTCTCCATTAATTATTTCATCCACCATTCCTATCTTATAGAAAATTAGAAATTTAAAAAACAAAAAAAATGGGGGATTCGGTGAAATAGGGTTACCTTCGATTTCAGAGCCTTAGGCTGCGCCGCTGCAGTGGAATCGTGGACTGTGGTCCACTGGTGATGGTGGCACGCCGGCGACGAGGGAAGAGAGAGGAATGAGGAGAATCCGGTCTACCTACTACCTAGGGTTTCGAAGTGGGGAGAAATCAGTAAAGTGAAATTGAATCACATCAAATTGAGAGAGAAGAGAGTGCTGGAGGAGCCAGACGGCAGTGGGGTGGTGGTTGGTGTGATTCTTCACGCGGGGGAGGGAGGATTCGATGGTGAATTTGGGGGGAGGGGGGACAGGAATGAAAGAGAGCAGAGGGGAGACGAGATTGAGAAAGGGGAATTGGGGATCAGGGGAGGGAGAGGGGGGAGGGGATGGGTTATTAACCCATAGTCAAAAAGGCGTCGTTTTGGTTATGTGTTAATAACCCAAAGACTCAAAAGTCAAAACGACGCCGGGGGAGGGGGGGTTATTTATATATAATTTATTTATATATTTATATTAATTATTTATTTATATGTGGGGGCGGGGCGGGGTAATATGCGGTACAGGGGTAACCCTTTAGCGCCCCCGCTTTTGACCCTAAATACGGGCGGGTTACACTACCCCCGTAATGCGGGGTGGTGCGGAATGCGGGCGGGGCAGCGGGTGCGGGTACCCGCTGCCCAGCCCTACTCACGCTGCACTCATGAAAAGTCTGCAGGAGCACTTGTTTATTTCCATGTGCAAAGCAACATGGCAGCTTACACGCATTGGCAGATAAAGCAGTTTTTTTGGGGGCTTCAACATGCAACACAGTAGCGGCTCAAAGTAGTCCTTTTAGGCCTAGTTTATGAGTGATGTTAGAGTGAAGCTAACACTCATCATACTCATTTACATGTATTGTTTATGTGAGTGAGTGTGATGAGTGTTGGCTTCACTCAACATTTTTCTCCTAGTTTATTTACGAAAATAAAAATAAAACTTAAAATATATTTTAATCTATTATTATATTTTTTCAAAATTTTAAATAAAATATAATAAAAAATTCAACTTTTTCAAATTTTACAACACTTTTTTTGAATTTCAAAATAAAACTAATATTAACAAAATATATTACAGTAATATTTTATTCCTTTTTTAATTATTATCTCATTTCTTCTCATCTTATCTTTAAAAACAAATCAGACCTTAGTTATTGATCCTTATAAGTATCAAATTTTGGCTAATTTAAGTATTAGACAGTCTCTGACTTTCAAAGTTGCCCACCCCTTATCTTCCTAATCTACATCGTTTTTATTAGGGATGTGCTCCGACTTCGATGAAGTTGGAATGGTGATTTCCGAACTCCGACCTCGACAGGAGTCGGAGAAATGTTTTTCCTCCGATTTCGACTTCGACAGGAGTCGGAATCCAACTCCGATCGGAGTTCTCGAGAGAAAACAAACATATGTTGACGATTTGGGATTTTCACTAGGAAATATCAAACTATTTGAACATAAAATCAAACCAAGCCAAACCCCCAATAACATAAGGAAATTTTGCGATTTACGAAGAAGGAAAGCTATAGCTCTATGGTTTCATGTCTCGTGTGATCATCTCCGCGAGTTGCGAATGCGACCATCTTTGTGAGTTGTGATTGCAATCTGTGACCAACTCCGCGATGTCTCCGCGACCAATATGCTGAAGGGGGAAGGGAGGAAGGGAAATATGGAGGGGAAGAGAGAAGAGAGCCGGCTGAAAATTCTTAGGATTAGGTTAATGAGTTTAAGAGATATATAGGTCTTAAAAACGGCGTCGTTTTATGCTTTTCTAAAAGAAAAAAAAAATTGTAAAACGTGAACTGGCTAGGACTTGAACACTGGATCTAAAGGTAACAAACCAAAGCTTTAACCATTAGGCCATTTAGTCATACCATGGTTTTATTATAATATATTATATATAAGGTTATAAATAGTCGAAAGTCAGAGTCGGAGTTCGGAACCATCACAGCCTCCAAATTCGACTACGACTCTAACTATGGGAGTCGGAATTACTCCGACTCCAACTCCGACTCCAACTTTCAAAACTTTCGACTCCATTGGAGTCAGAGGTTCGTCAGAGGTTGGACGGAAGTTGGAAGGCGGAGGTTTTGCATACCCCTAATTTTTACAATTCAAATCCAAAATACTTGAGCTCTAGAGACTCTGATCCACAAGTGTATAAAACATTACGTTAACAATAATTATGAAACATAATTACAACTTAAAAATACTTTTATTGTGCGCACTTATAATTTGCGCTTATCACGTTTCTCCTAATTTATATAAGATTTTTAAATAAAGAGATATAGTGATGGAGCAAAGTTTTGTTTTTCATTCCAGTTGAAAAACTAAAATAAAATATTTTGATATTGATACGTTTTGGTATACCGTTTTGAAATAGTTTTTGTATAAATAAATTAATTATATATATATAAACAATTAAATATGTAAAATATATTCCAAACTAACTGGAATATATATAACCAAATTAATAGTCTTTACATAAATATATTAATTATAGAAATGTATTTTTTCCTTTGAAATCGTTCAATAGAACGAGATATAGAGGAGTGTAGGGGTGCTACCCGTCCCTAGGGGCACCAAGCTGTTTTCTAAAAATTTTCTTAATTTTGCATGTATGAAAAATCGAATTGAGATTTGAAGGTATTTGTTTTTATAAAATATGGGCCAAAAGTTTTATTTCCTCATATAGCGCTTTTATTTATTTATTTTGGGCTTTCCATCTTATTTAAGTTATTTAAATATTTTTGGTTTCGATAAAATTTTCTCATGGACCTAGAAATTTGTGAGACATATTAAGTTATTTTTAAAGTTTAAATTGAGGCCTCATTTATTTTTAGGGATCTATCCCCTGTTTTGTTTTTGAAGGTTTGTTATATTTTTCAAGAAATTCACATCAACTCATCTCATTTCATTATTACAATTTTCTCAAATTTCTAAATATTTTTTCAAATTTTCATACAAAATATAATAAAAAAATTAACCTTTTCAAATCTCAAAACAATCATAATATTAAAAAGTAATATTTTAATAATATTTTATTTAACTCAACTCAACTTAACATCTAAACGCAACCTTAAACTCACTCATGTACGTTTTCAAGTTATATAAGCAACAATATATTCTAAACTTGTTCACTTCTCATATCATGCATGCTTATTTTTCCTCACAAATCCCTCAACTTTTCTCTTTTGATTTCAATCTCCCCACAATTTCTGCAGTTCTCTTCAATTTCTCACAGTTAGAAAACTAGATCAGACTACACAGCGGAAGCGATATTACCTCATTCGTAAATCATATATCTAGTGTGGTTGTTCCATAGATTCTTCGTCAGTGGTGTTGTTCGCGCAATGTCCTCACAACGATAGTGAAATGTGCTAAGTGGTAATACCAGAGCAACACTCACGTATTCTGCAGCCTAAATACCAGGACAAAAGAAAACTAATTAAGAGAGAGCGTTTGTGGTTTCTACACACCATTCCTATGCAAATGGGGGAAGGCTATAGAAATAGTCTCTCTAAATGTAACCCATTAAGGGCCAGCTATCAAGGCTCATGAAGTGGTTTAAGAGCCACTTCATAACCTACAAGAGGAGCTGAAGGGGTGCCCACTATAGGTGCCCACTATAGGTGCCCCTTTCTTACATCTCTTACTTACACATAATGGGCAACACCCTAGATCTACATCTCTCAATATATTCTCATTCTTGTTCATACTGGCAAATAGGCCGACCATTGAGCACAGTTGTTAAAGAAAAAATTGGAGCAACATACTAAATCTCTCCGAGAGAAGACAAGCATAAGAACATCCCTAAATGTGTTTTGTTATGCCTCAACTCATTTGGTCACATCTGACTATGCATCTCCAATCTCTCTTGAGTCCAAATAACTTAAAGCAATGCTTAATCTCCATAAAATATGATATATTCACAGCTATGTTGCAACTCCCATGAAGAAACACAACTTGCTGGCAATGAGTACACACCATAATTGATGTGTTACCAAATAGTCTTTCATTCGCCCTCATGTCATTTAGTTTCAGTCCGGTCCCTTTCCCAACTGCTTCTTTAGATCGCATCATACATAGCCATAGATAACATGCCAAAGTAGCAAACACTAAAACATCAACCTCGTGATATAGTCAAAAGTCTTCTAAGAGCATAAACAAATCAAGGTCATCAACATGACCTACATGACTCACACGGAGAGAAAGCAGAGATTCATTCACCCACCTCTATTGTTGGTCGTAAAAGTACATGTAGTATGAAATACATGATACGATGGAGTTCTTTTTCCAAGTAAAGAGTGTATATCTAATCTCAATATACTGTAAAGATCATAGTCTAATCGTTATCTTAGCACCTAATCCGAAATCCACCATTTGCTTGCTATCCGAAGCGCCAAAAAAGATCTGACATCTAGCTAAGTCACAGGCTACATGGATTGTGGGTAACCATGCACGGTCCTTTTAAATATGATGGACCTCATTTTAGCTTCTACTAAGGAAACATATCTTTTTCATCTTACAACTTATCCCTCTTTGGACAAGTATCAAATGACACATTGTCTCATCTTTGCTCGCCCCCCATTTATAGTGCGAAAGGCAATCGCTTGTGTGAGTGAGCCGATCTAAGTCTACCGACATATCTTTTTCACCATAACTCTCAAATCTATGATGATTGTGTATGCTTATCAACATATGCTTCCAGTCACGCCACATGATCACAAAAGACATTAGTATTATATACACGATGAGAAAAAGCATGACAAAAAGAATTCACATAGTCAACTAAAAAATAATCAACCCACAATTCTGAAATGTTGTATGATCATTTCTCTTTATGTGTGTAGTAACTTTCCAAGGGACATGCTCCTACCAAGAGACTATACTTTTATATAAAATTTTATGCACCTATGAAGTCAGCGACTCGTTGAGAATCTCATTTAAAACTCAACCTTAGATTCTACTTAGTAGGTCCTACTGTGATTTTTCAGAAAATACAAGGTGACCACTTATTCAGCAAACTAAATTTGTGACTTCAATGTTTCATATAAATCTTTTGTACTCATCAAAAGCATGTAAGATAACTAATTTTATTTTCATTAAGGGTAAAGCGATTAAAGCCTTTGCTCCCAAAGACAATCACAATAATGTAGTCATTACTATAAATGATAATCACATCACAAACTTACTTTATTAAGTAAACCATATTTACCCTCTAACAAAAGCTTAACCTCTAATTCCAATAAGCAAACCAAAATGGAAACACCAAATACTATTGGCAAAATTAGATTCTTTGTATTTTCCATCTCATAAATTGTCTATGAATTTTGAACAAGAGTTAATATAAACTATTTTCTTATACACAGTCTCACAAGACGTGATGTCTCTATCTACTTTTCACAAATTCATGTCCATCATCTCATATTAAGAAAAACCTCTTATTAGGTGACAATTAATAATGTAAGACAACCAGATCATCATTTTTCTTAGGATGACACTTTTCTAAAAAGGTCAACAACATTTAAAGAATCCCATTTTATTCAGTATGTCGTTAATAAAAAATGACTAGGTACATTGGGTATCTTTGAATAGATGGTCGTTTATGCTACATGAAAACATTACTAGCAACATTTATTCACTTTTTGTACCAAACTAGTACAAGTAACAATCATGCGCTCAAAGTACTTTATGCCTAAATTTCATAAAAACTAACCATCTAATTCTCTTATGAGAATAAACTATTTAACTCATTCAAGAAAAAGTTTCAACAAATCTACTATCAATAGTTATCTGAGTGCAATTCAGTTAGTGCCAGAGATGGATCTATGCCTCTATCAACTTCACTTTTCTTGTATCAATCAGATCAACAATCCTAGGTTAGATCGTATAAGTGAAGTGAATCTGAAATTCTATTTTCGGATTCTGACTATGTGAATCAGATCAACAATCCTAGGTTAGATCATATAATTTCACTGAGTCAAAAAGTGACCATCCAACATCAAAACTCTAGGAATTCTCACTGAAACCATTATTTTCAATGAGTCTTAAATCAAATTAGGTATAGATTTATTCTCTAATATCGAGCTAAAGCAACCAAAAACTTCTCTTTTGTAATAAAGTGCAATATATGATGTTTTAATAGCTAAACAATGATATCTTAATTTCTCACACACTCAATATTTTTCATACTCTCCAATCCACCATAGGAGAGAAAAGAAAAAAACACTTTGCGAGAAATTATATTAACCTAAAATCTATCTTGCATCAGTGTAACCATGAGCAATAATTTTTTAGGCTTAATCAAGTCGTACCTAATTATTCAGACTTTTTTTTGCCACATTTACATTGCAAACCTCCAAAGTGCTTGATATTACTCTCAAAGGGTACTCCAAAAATCATACATCTGTAAGAACTTATTTGTTCTTACTATATACAAATAAAACTTGAGCAAGATTACCCGTGCTAATACCACAAAGAGGTGCACTGATAAAATTTTAAATTGAATGTGCCAATCAAGAATGTCCTCGACACTCATGCACATTTAGATTTTAAAGTTCCTACTTACCAGACATACTATCAAGTTTTAGAGAGTATAATTATCAGTGAGTTAATTTAAATTGCTTCAAGATTATAATGCTCAACTTCAAATATAGGAGCATTTCATCTTTACGTTACAAAACAACACGCAACTTTTGTTACCCACAAGATTCTCAATGGCAAACTTGTGGTTTAGCATTATTTGATAATTGATCCTATCAACTTCTATGAAAAGTTATAGTGCAAGCGTCCCACACACACTTCCAATTTTTTTTTTAGAGTTTTCAGAGGTCTCATAATGATGGTCTAAGATTATTCATAATAATCCTCACTTGTTTCCAACTATTGCTCGTGGGGGAGATTAATGCGACAATTAAGTCACATACACAATCTCTATGCCTTATTCTTGGTTATCTCAAAGTTGCTTGCTTATGCACATCTAATTGCACACTCATCTAAAAAATTTGCCACATTGATCTAAGTCAAAACAAAAATAGTTAATAAACGTCGCAAGATCAAAAATTTACTAAGCTTCCTAATCATCTCTTGTGCTTGAATGTCTAATTACTAATTTCTAACTTAAATTTTGCGCAAATTTATATGGTATAGGAGATTAATTCTAAATCAATCTCAATTATACTCCTACTAGGATAAGTATTCTACTGAGTTAGTCACATGCAAAAATAATTTCTTCCTAAATTGAAAAAATCAATTTTGAGCCATTTATAAGCATGGACAATCCATACTCAGACAACTTAAACCTCTATTTTATCATATCTAACAAATATTTTAAAGACTAATTTCTAAAATTAGCTCATACAATGACATGTAAACTTAATACATGCACAAAAATGGTCACATCACATTTCATCCAAAAATAATTATTCATAAAGAATAGTCATATAGGCAATTTATAAGATTAAATAAAATGTCTAAGAAATGTGACAAAATAATATCCTGGCAAACATGTATTCAATAATAATAATCACATGCAAATAGTTGACGAATTTGCCACCTTGAAGACACGGCAATAGAGAGAACTAACCTTATGGAAGTAGGTTTGATGACAGAACTAAAAGTCTCTGAGTAATCAAGTCCCTCAAGCTGGCTATAACTCTTGGCAACCAATCTAGCTTTCCTCCTTTCAATCGAGCCATCTGAGTGGTCTTTGGTCTTGAAAATCCAACGAAAACCTACAAGATTTTGATGAGAGGAAGGTGGAACTACAGTCCATGTGTTAGTAGACAATAATGCATCAAACTCAAGTTGCGTAGCATTTCTCCACTCTGAAAATTTTGAGGCTTCGGTGACACAAGTAGGTTCGTCCGGCACAGGAACTGTGGCGGTGTGGGCTTGAGGTTGGGGCCAAAGAATGGTGCTGTCCGTGCAACGTTTTGGGAAATGGAGGTGGGACTCGAAGTGGGTTTGCTTCGGGTGTTCATAGGTGGGGTGCACAGGGTCTTGAAAGGGGGGAACAGAGTGTGTCGATGCCCTAGAATGAGATGATTTAGGGAAGGAGATATGGTGGGATGGGTTGGGAGAGTCGGCTGTCAAGGTTAGGCCCAAGGGAGATTGGGAAATAGGAGAAGGGAAGTCTGAGTTAGAGTTGAATGGTGTCGGAGAGGTGGGCCATAGTGTGAGTTGGGAGAGTGGACCAGGTATTTGGGGTTGGGGAATATTTGATGAGTTTGGAAATGTGGGAAGGGGAATTGAGGGGCCGTGAGTCATTGGGTGAATTTGAGAGATGAAAATGAGGCTCATCAAATAATACATCCCTTGAGATATACATACGTGCAGTGGGAAGATGAAAACAAAGGTATCCTTGGTGGTTAGAGCTATATCCAAGAAAAATACATGGGATAGAACGATATTGCATTTTGTGACGATTGTAGGGCCTAAGATTAGGCCAACAAGTGCAACCAAAAGTTCTTAAAAAACCATAATCAGGAGCTTTGTGAAATAAGACATCATATGGTAATTTAAATTTCAAAACAGAGGTGGGAAGCCGATTTATTAAAAATACTGTAGTAGTGAAGGCATCATACCAGAATCGTTGTGGAGTGGAAGAATGGGCAAAAAGAGCGAGTCCGGTTTCAACAATATGTCGGTATTTTCGTTCAACCGATCCAGTTTGAGAATAAGCATATGGACAAGATATACGATGAGAGATGCCAAAGGAATTCAAAACAGTGTTTAGAGAGCGGTATTTACCACCCCAAACAGATTGCATTGAATGGATTTTTGCATACAAAAGAGTTTCTACATGACTCTTAAAGGATAAAAACACATGAACTACCTCAGATTTGCACTTTAATGGAAATAACCAAATAAATCTACTAAAGTCGTTTGCAAAAAATAGATAATATCTAAAACCGCCCCTGGAGACAAGAGGAGCAGGACCCCAAACATCCAAAAAAACAAGTCGAAGAGGAGATGTGGAACTTACATAGGGAAGTTGATGAAGTTTGACATTACAATAGGATGAACACATGTTAGGCGTGGAGGAGAATGTGACAGGAAGAGACATTTTGGAGAGGATGCGATGGACCATCTGCATGGAAGGGTGACCGAGCCTAACATGCCACTAAAAAGGAGAGGCTCGTATGCTTGTAAATGCTTGAGGAAGAAAGGTGATTGACGGGAAAATATACATCCCATTCCTAACGCTGCCTTGGAGGAGAGTTGTCTTAGAATTGGAATCCTTCACACAAAAATAAGAGGAATGAAATTCAAAAAATCCTTGATTATCTTCACAAAATTTTCTAACAGAGATCAGACTTTTTGAAATAGTAGGAACATGATAGAGTTTAGAGAGAAAGAGATTGCCAGAATTGGAGGACACAATGGAGCTTCCAACATGATGAATAGGGAGTGAGGAACCATCACCAATACACACTTGTTCGTCCCCTCTGTACTCTGTAGGATTGAGAGAAAGGTTAGTAAAATCATGAGTAAAGTGGTGTGTGGCTGCAGAATTCGGGTACCAATTGTTGTCGACTAGTGGAGTAAAGGATTGAGGTGGGGGTACAGTGGTGAAATGGGTAGATAGAGATGGAGGAGGTGGAGCTTGGTAACTGTGGTTGAATCGGTAGTGACAAATTAAGGTTGTGTGTCCCTGTTTGTGACAAACTTGACATGTGGGTCAGTTGGGAGAGAAAAGGGAGGTGAGGAGCGAGCACCATTTCGTCCCTAGCCTCGGCCACGATAACCACCACAGCCCCGATTGTTACCACGTCCCCTTCAATTGTTATCTGAATTCGATTTAAAGGATGTGTTTGCTGAGGTGAAGCTGTGAGACTAGCATGCTGATGATTTAGTCAAGATTCATGCGTGAGCAAATGGCTGTAGACCTAAGAGGAACTTAAGGGACCCACTCGTGTGGTGATTGAAGTAACAACAGAGTCAAAGTCTGTGCCCAGGCCAACCAAAAGAAAAGTAATAAATTCAGAGGGTGAGAGTGTTTTACCTGCAACAGCTAGAGTATCATAGAGAAGCTTAGCTTTTTGATACTATTCAGCTATGGAATCTGATCCTTTATTCAGTAGCCATTTGAAACTAAACTTAAATCACTCGAGCTTGGGATTTGGTAGCGAAGAGGTTCTCAAGTGTGACCCAGACATCACGTGAGGTTGTTCCATCAAGAACGTGTGCTATGAGATTTTCGGAAAGGGAGGATATCAGCACACTCATAATGGCTTGATCTTGTTGCTGCCAGGTCAAATACTCGGTGCTTAGTCTTGTGGAATTTTCATCAAATAGTTGAGGGGCAATAATGGTGCCATCAACAAATCCAAATAGATTTTGACCTTTGAGATACAGCATTATCTAGGCTTTCCGCAAAAGAAAATTCTCATGGTTTAATTTTATAGTGCTTATGTGGGAGGAAGATGGGAGGGGAAGAAGAAGAGTTTTCGAGGGAGCTGGTGGATTTTCGGCCATGGTATTTTTTTTTGTTTTCAGGTGTGAGTCTTACTTGGCTCTTGATACCATGATAGATTACGCATAGAACACAGTAGGAATGAAAAGACTTGTGTATCTTTCATTGATTTCAACAGTAGCTTTACATCCTCTTTATACATGAGAAGAGGTGTTCTCTTGTTACAAAACAACTAATGGAATTGTGACATGTATTACATAGAGGAAATGGTCCTAAGATTATCTACTGTTATGTGTTTTCAGTAAGGAGCTCCATGATGTCCTTTAGCATGTGCTACAAGTGTCTGTGATGTCCTTTTGTTGTTGCTTTAGTGTTGAAGGAGAGGTTGGGGGTGGAGATGTCCTTTGCTGCAGGTGATGGTGTGTTGGAGACGTGATCAGTTTGCTAACTTTTATTATTGTTAACACCTCACAACGATAGTGCAATGTGCTATGTGATAATACTAGAGCAATACCCACGTATTCCACAACAAAAATATCGAGACAAAATATAACTAATTCAAAGAGAACGTTTGTGATTTCTACACACCGTTCCTATGCAAAGGAGGGAGAGACTATAGAAATTTTCTCCCAAAATGTAACCTCCCATTGGCCATTAAGGGCCAGCATCAAGACTCATGAATAGCCACTTCATAACGTCCAAGAAGAGTTGAAAGGATGTCTAGTATGAGTGCCCCATTCTTACACTTATAAACATCTTCCTCTCAATAGATCCAAACACTCCTATGCTCTTTCTCATTTTTTTTTCTCTAGGGTTGCATTCTACCTTATATAGCCGTAACCTCTATGCATGGTCGCACAAAGTAAGTCTGCAGGGAAAGATGGACAATTCATGGATTCATTGCATATGGCAGAGGCTGCTAGGCAGCCCTGCCACTCGCTATGAAAATCGAAAGTTGAAATTTTTGGGCGCTTGGGAACCCCGAACAATTCAAGCTTTTGATTATTAGTAAAGAAGAAGTTCCCCAGCGTGGTTTTCTTAATGGAAACCAAGTCTTCATAGAGAAGAGGTAGATCAGTGGCTAGGCATTTGAAGTTTGAAGGTTGCTTGGAAGTGGGGGCTATAGGAAGTAGTAGAGGCCTTATGGTCTTATGGAAGTCTACTGCCATGCTCGATCTTGTTAATTATTCAAAAAGACACATTAATTTCTTGGTGAATGATGAACATATCAATACTAAATGGCTTCTAACCTTTTTTTATGGTCATCTTGATTCAAGTTTAAGGGGGGCTTCGTGGGACTTATTATCATCCTTTCGGCCTAATGATAAGGGATGGGGTGTCACAGGCGATTTTAATGAAATCTTGACTTAGGATGAGAAGATAGGTGGAGCTATAAGGAGTAAGAGGCTTATGGGCCTTTTTCAAAATGTTATTGAGAATGGAAACCTATTTGATTTGGGCTAGAAAGGTGACTAGTTTACTTGGTGCAATAGTCATGATAATGACATAGTGACCTGAGAATGTCTGGATAGAGCATTGGCAAACTCCTCTTGGAAAGCAGCATATCCAGATCATTGTTTGCTTACTTTACCAACTTTATGTTCAGACTACTCCCCAATTTTATTGCAATGCACATCTCCTCTTTCAACTCCCAATACTTTTTACAATTTTTTTCAAGTATGAGGTAAATTGGGTCAAAGAAAATGGGTGTTCTAAGCTTGTGGCTTCAAAATGGAATGATGTATCTCATGGCAACAACTGGACGTAAGTAGTTCAGCACAAACTCAAGAGATGCAAGGCTGGACTTATGCAGTGGAGTCATGACATTGTGACAAATTGTGTTAAAGCTATTCGGCAGAAAACAAAGAGGCTGGCCACTCTTCAACAACAGCACCATTTTGAGGCAATATTTGAACAGAAAACTATGCGAATTGAACTTAACTTTTTGCTAGACCAAGACAATCTCATGTGGAGACAAAGGGCCAACCGGCATTGGTTGGTGGGAGGCGACCGCAACACAAAGTTCCTTCAATCAAGTGTTCAGTTCTTCCAACCCTGCTTCAAATAGCATTGTTTAGTGTTTACAACACATTCAACCTTGGGTATCAGATGCATACCAAGCCATTTTGAATAGAGAGTTTACAGCAGATGAAGTAGTTACTGCACTTAAACAAATGTCTCCTCATACGTCTCCAGGTTCTGGCAGTTTCAGTGTAGGTTTTATCTTGATCATTGGGATGTTTTCAGACAAGATGTGTCTAAGGCGGTTGTTCGACAACTACAACCAGACTTAAATCACACCCAAATACCCTCATTCCAAAGGTAACCTCTCCTTCTACTATGCATGAGTTCTGCCCATTAGCTTATGCAACATTTTTTATAAGTTGATTTCTAGAGTCATAGTGAATAGAATGAAACTTATCCTGTCTGAGGTTATCTCGTGGAATCAAAGCGCATTTATCCTGGGGCGTTTAATTACGGATAATATCTTTATAGCCTATGAATTATTAAATTCAATGCATACTAGGCAAAAGGTTAGGGTGAAGAGTATAGCTATTAAATTGGATATGTCGAAAGTATATGATAGGGTTGAGTGAGATTATCTTGAAATTGTTTTTACTGAAGTTGGGGATTGAATTGCAAAGGACAAGGCTGATTATGACTTGTGTTCAATCAGTAAGTTATTCAATCTTGGTTAATGGTGTCCCGAGTGAAAGTTTTATTCCTTCTCATGGCTTGAGACAGGGTGATCCCTTGTCTCCCTATATATTTCTCATTTGTGAAGAAGGTTTAACCTCTTTATTACACCATGCTCAAGTCCAAGAATCCCTTCAAGGTATCTCTGCTTCAAGAGGGGCTATCAAACTCAATCACCTACTTCTTGCTGATGATTGTGTTGTTTTTTGCCGTGCCGAGATGGAAGATTGGGCTTGCATTCTGACTATACTTACCCAATACGAAATAGCCTCTGCTCAGACCTTGAATAAGCAAAAAACTAGTGTTCATTTTAGTTTTAACACTTTGGAGACTAGAGAGGCTAAACTTCAGGAGCTTGGTGGTTTGGCTTGTTCAAACTTTGCTAAGTATTTGGAGCTCCCTTCTTTGGTTGGAAAATCCAAGTATAACACTTTTAGAGGACCCAAGGCTAAGATGTGGAAAAGGATAAATAGTGGGAAATACACTTTTCTATCGATAGTAGGTAAAAAAGTTCTTATCAAGAGTGTGCTCCATGCTATTCCAACCTACACCATGATTATCTTTAGGTTACCTGCAACTCAAATTAAGGATATTGAATCTATGCTTGCCTACTTTTGGTGGAGTCACAAGAGGGGGAAAAAGGCATCCATTGGAAAGGTTGGAAGAAATTGGGGTTGCCAAAGGGTGTTGGAAAGCTAGGATTATGGGATCTCACTTGTTTCAATTCAGCTATTCTTGCAAAGAACCTTTGGAGATTTTTGAAAAATCCTGATTCACTTGCTGCCCCGGTCTTCAAAGGTAAATATTTCAAGGATACTAATCTGTTGCATACAAAGATGGGCTTCTCGCCATCATTTATATGGAGGAGTTTACTTTCTAGCATGGATCTTATAAAATGGGGGCTGTTTGGAGGGTGGGGAATGGAAAAAGCATAAGAATATGGCAGGATAAGTGGCTGTCTCGGTCTACAACATACCAAGTTCAAACCCCTATTAACACTCTTGATCCTAAGGCTACCGTGAACCTTTTGATTGAGTCTAACAGAAAATGTTAGAATAAGAGCTTATTGTATTTTATTTTTAGTGCTGATGAGGCCCACATTATTTCGACAATACCCATAAGCCAAAGAAGTGCTGAGGATAGCATCATACGGATCGAACCGAGCAAGGGTATCTATTCTACGAAAAGTGCATATTACAAACTCTCATTCTAGTGTCATAACAGAAATGGTTAATCTTCAGCGCCTTCTACTTTGTCTAATCAATGGAAAGTGCTATGGCAATTGATATATGTGATAAAATGAAACAATTTATTTGGTTGGCTATCCACAATATTCTTCCCACTAATGCAGTACTCCCCCAAAAGAAAATTGTGGAAAATCAATCATGTTCGATCTGCTTCTATGAGGAACAGATCATACTTCATGCTTTGTGGACTTTCCCTTCTTCTATAGATGTCTGGGGAAATGATAGTAGTGTAGTTAAGAAATGGAAATCAAATTTCACTTCTTTCCACCATCTCTAATCTAATTTGCTTCGGGTCTTAACCAAAGAAAATCTTGAGTTAATTGTAGTTACTATGTATAAGATATGGCACAGAAGAAATGGATTTGTCTTTGATAATAGTTTTCAAAGCCCCATCTCCATTATCAATATGGCCACAACAGACCCCCAATTGTATCAGCAAAGTCAACAGCCAGGTTTGGATTCAAGTGCAGGTGCTACTTTCCCCTCTCAATCTTTAAGATGGACTCTGCCAGAGGCACCCTATTTTAAAGTAAATTTTGATGCAGCTTTTGACAAGGATAGTGGATCTATGGGTGTTGAAAATGTTGTTAGAGATGTTGAGGGAGTAGTGCAAGTTGTTCTTACAACAACAAGAAACAATGTCTCCACTCCAGCCCAAGCTGAATATTTTGCCCTCTATTGAGCAATGCAGCTTTGTGTGGAATTATACATTCGCCCAGCAATTATCGAAGGGGATGCAAAGTTGATAGTAGATGTTTTGTCTTCGAGAATTAAAGATCACTCGTGGCTTGGACAACTAACTAGAGATGCACAACAACCACTGAGGAAATGGGCCAACCAATGTTGTTAAAGAGAGTGATTAGGCACCTGGGCCAGGCAAGGTACCACCAAAGCACCACTGTTGCCTAGAGAAAAGATGCCTTTAGTGAGTTCAATGAGGCGATTGCCTTTGATCCCCAGACAAGTGCCTTATATAAAGTTTCAGTGGCTCGAGGCAACCGCCTCTCTAAAAGGTACTATATTTAAATGTGGACCGAATAATAATTTAGTGAAATGGTATCTAAAACTTAAGTAAAGGAACAATTTCGTCATGAGGAAAAATGTCCTATAAATCTAGAAATGTGGTTGTTCGGAGGGTCTTAATCAAAGGTCAATAAGGAAAGAAAATTGGGAAAAAAATACATTGCAAATTTTTAGACCAGCTCTTATCCATTTAGCACAATCTCACTTTATTATAGATAATTCCAATGCATCAAATCGATAGCATTTTATTTTCACAACATGTATACTAATTATCTCTAAAACTTTTTTAAGGACTAAGTTTACTTATTAAAAATGTCTAGAACCTGATACTTTTAGCCATTGCCTTTTTCACACTTCATGTCGTAAGAATGCAGACACTAGGCGCCTTAAGGTGCATTTTTGTATTTGACAATCTTAGAGCCAAGTATATGCATTAATCACATTGACACCTAAAATTCCCATTTCAAGCAAGCCTGTTTAATAACCAAGAACCAATACAAGGACATGCAATCACATACCAAAAGATCTAAAGGAGTTTCACATTATTTTAACCAACAACAAATATCAAGAACGCTAACACCAAACAAATAATCTAGACATTTTTGTCACATTCCTAATCAGAAAATTCTCTATAAAAAGCTGGCATAAAAAACTTCACAAAATATTAGTTTACTTGGCTATAAAAAACTGGTGGTTCTTTTTTAAATATTTATAAAATGCCTCTAACAGATTATCATAACCACATTTACTGTATTTCGTAGCAGATTATAAATAGCAATTAAGTACCCAACAATCTCAAAAGTGGATAATATTATCTTGCATCTGGATTCGACAACACAAATGAATACATTATGCAAGTGGGAACTGTAAGCATTTATACTAGTTGCACTTGCACATGTCCTCCTATTTGCCATCCCCTAGATAATTTATTAAGTACTTGTAAATATAATTTGTTAGATCTACTTTACAATAAAAGTAATTTCATAATCTGACGAATTACATGAAACCACATCAGCTTGTGAGATTTATTTTATGGGATCTCTTTATGGCTAAAGTATTTTTCTTTTTAAAATATAACCTCTCGTATCGAAATTGAGAGGCTGAGAATAAGGAAATCACATGGGGACTAATCCTTCAGATTAAATAGAATAAATTATAAAAATGTATGAATTGTTAGCTTAAAAACTTTCTGTTTACGTTAAAATCATATTTTTCATGTTAATCTTGCTAGTAGTTGTCCTTATTCATTACCCCAACATAAGGAAAGAGTTTGGATACAAGGGATGCACTTCATGTGAGCCTTAGCTTATTTATTATTGTCTCTATAAGTTGCCAACGAATTTGAGGATTCAGATGCATGTGCCGTTGACCTCATCCTTGAGGCGAAAGCCATTGAGGTTTTTAATCCTTGAATGTCTCAAAGTGAAGAAGTAAGAATTAATTTGTGGGACATTACTTAAAAATAATGACCCTTAAAATTTGATTTCCTAAGGTGGAAAAAAAACATGTTACCCTCCATACTAATATTCTTTCCATCATAATACTGGCACAAGTTCCAAAATTTTGCAACACCTTGATTGGGAAAGAACCTCCAATTGCATGATTCGAATCTCTAAGTTAGGTCATTATGTCCTCCTTTTCAATTATATGTAATTTAGGGTGCTAAAATGCAGTGGTCAATCTTTCAAAACTACATCGCAGGCCCATAAGACAAACACCACCGTGATCTTCAATTAATGCATTTTTTTTACACCCTCTTTTGATTTATTTAGAAACAGAACTTGTGTCTGAGATTTCCATTTCTATAGTTTTGATTTTTAATGGAACAATCTGCAAAGACAGAACTTGAAAAAGAAAAAGAAAAATTACTCATAAAGAAGTATAAAAAAATTTATGCAACAAAATGCTCTAAATATATTGAAATAAATGACAATTAAAGGATTTCCTTTTTCCACCATTTGATAGTCTACCCTGACAAAATCTCTTGTAGTAACAAGCACATGTAGAGTTACCTAACTCAACATGATGTCAACCCTTTAAATTTTTTCCACCTAACTGGTCCTTATAAAAAACTAGTGTCTCGGAGGCAAATGTTAGGATATAAATTTACCAAACTAAAAACATACTAACAAAATGACATTATATAATTTGATTGGAAATGCATATGTGGTTGTACGGTCCAGTGATTTAGTACTCGACGAAAGTGCAAGAACAGGTCATGAAGTATGCTTCTTAACATTTCTCCTTTTGAGTATAGTAACAATTAAATTATAAGGACCACATTAAGATAAATATTCATGCTATGTCTAAAGTATGAGAAGTATAGTCACATCCTTCATTGTACGTACCGACTCCTCTTTGAGATTTTCAACATAGACACCAGAATTAACATCTTCTTGTTAAATATTTTAACATGATATTAATAAATAGATCTTTGATTTTCTATGATCCACAATAATAAAACAATGATCCATAATAATAAAACAATAATATGAGAAACGAATCTTTCTCCATCTGATTGATGAATAATTGATCTGATTATGAAAGAAGGATCACCCTAACAACTTTGCCTTATAAGTGTCTCTCGATGGTTAAAGGTACTCTAATGTTGCAGGTGAAAACCCTTGAACCTCCCAGTGTTATTTATAGACTTCCGACCATTAAGAAATCTAAGAGTTTGTGTCTGACTATAATTAGAAATACAAACTTTTAATCTTATCTCTTAGGAGTAATTTTTATCCCTTCATAACTCAAATATTAACCGATAATGTTTTGAACTATTTGAAACTGATAAGATGGGTGTGTGGGACGTAGAGATTAAATAAAACTCTTACAGTCTCCCACTTGGCCCATACATCCATAAAATAATACTTTTCGTTTATGGACTTATCACAGGAAATTAACTATACTGTTCAAATTTATTTCCTGAACTTTTCATAACTCAAAACACATTTCATGAGTTCCATAATATCGATGTCAGATTAGCTACCAATGCGAGTCATAGCGGTCCTCTGTTATATAATCAACAGATTCCTTTCTATGTACCACAACAACAGTAACTAAATTTAACACACGATCTTTAATTAGGATAATTAAAGGATAATTAAGGCTAATACTGTAATGCTTTTGGGTTCCAATTCATGTCTATTGTAAACATTAGCTTGTCATCATTCATCCATGTCTTTCAATGTACATAACAAGTGAAAAGATAAGAAAACAGAAACAACTATAACATATATCTTTTAATGTCCAATAATAAAATACTCAGTGTATCGATTATCACTTCATCATATTCACATTATGGGTATAAACATACAACCCATCTTTTCAACATGTCTTTTTAAAGTGTAATCATTAATATACAATTGTTATGAACATATTTGTTTCTGTACTTTCTCCTTAACACTTAGGTATTTAAAATTTCCTTAAATACTTATCATTCAGAGAAAAAAATACTTCAAGGACGTGCATTCTTAGCGTCTTGGCTATAAGTCAACAATTCCAAGTCCTAAGATAAATTTTTTCAGCCATAAACCACAATGTGGCCTCAAAGCACGCTACAAACTCAGAGTCTGAGTATCCAGTTACCTCCAAACTATCAGTTCTTCTAAAGGCAAGCCAATAATCTTTAATTCCTTGCAGGTATCGTAATATCATCTTTATTGCTTTTCTAGCGATGAACAACTTTTCATGCCAAATTTCTCAAGAACTCTTTCTATGTAACTTTTCTGAGACAATTCTGACAATCCTTGTTTTCTATCCCAGAGGATTTCTATTCCGATCACAAAGAATGCCTCATACATATCTTTCATTTCAAAGTTCTTAAAGAGAAACCTCTTGGTTCCATAAAGCAAGCCAAGATCACTATTAGCCAATAAGATAACATCAACATACAAGATCATAATTATGAACTTACTCCCACTAACCTTTAGGTATATACACCAATCAATAATATTTTCTTTAAAACCAAAGACTATAATGGTATCGTTAAACTTTAAGTACCATTGTCAAAAAGCTTGCTTAAGCCCGTACATCGATTTTTTAAGCCGATATACTAGGTGATCTTTGCCCCTTTCTGAGAAGCCCTTTGGCTACTCCATGTAGACCACTTCTTCCAAAGTCCCATTTAAAAAGGTTATTTTGACATCCATTTGATATAACTCTAAATCATAATGAGCTACCAATGCCATAATGATTCTAAATGAATCCTTTTTAGATATTGGAGAAAATGTCTTTTTGTAATCAATGCCTTCTTTTTGGAGTGAAACCCTTAGCAACAAGTCTGACCTTATGTTGTTCAATGTTGCCTTTCGGGTCGCATTTTGTCTTAAAGACCCATTTACACCTGACTCTTTTACTTCTTTTAGGCAACTCAATGAGATCTCAAACTTAATTTTGATCCATGGATTTCAACTCTTCTTTCATGGCATCGATTCATTTACTAGAATCACTTTCCTCTATGGCTTGTGAAAAAGTTAGTGGATCTTTACTTATCCCAATGTCAAATTCAGATTCCTGGAGATACACCATATAATCTATCGAAATGGCAGGTGTGACGCCCCCAACTCCCACTTACGGAAACACGGGAATCGAGGTGTCAGAATGTTGACAGCAGGTCTCCAATTTCTTTGAGATCTATGCAAGACAATCTGTTCTGGTGACTCCGAACTTGATTCATCAATGGTATTATCATTCTGAGATGAGTGATTATTTACTTGTTCCATGGTATCATCGTGATGATTGATTAGATGAACTATTATCTTTTCTGAGGATGTAGGTACAGGGACATCTACCCATATTTTCTTAATGATCACATCTCTGGGTTCAATTCTCCTACCGATCTCGCCAAGTTCAATGAATTTGGCATTTCCTATTTCCACCATTCTCAGACTGTGATTAGGACAATAACACTAGTACCCTTTGAATCTCTCTGGGTAACCAATGAAGTACCAGCTTACTGTTCTATGATCCAATTTCTTTTCATGTGGGTTGTAAAGTCTCGCTTCGGCCGGGCAACCCCAACCATGCGTATGTCTCAAACTTGGTTTCCTGCCAGTCCATAACTTAAAAGGAGTTTTTGGAACTGTTTTACTAGAAACTCGGTTTAAGATATGCATTACCGTCTTAATAGCTTCACCCCCACAATAATTTGGGTAAGGTAGAATTACTTATCATACTTCTGACCATATTCAATAAGGTCCGATTATGCCTTTCAGCAACTCCATTCTGCTATGGCGTTCTAGGTATCGTGTACTGTGCAACAATATCACGTTGTTCAAGAAGTTTGGTGAATGGGCTTGGATTATAGTCCGATTCATCATACTTTCCATAATATTCACCACCTCTATCCGACCTAATGATTTTCACCTTTCTATCTAACTATTTTTCCACCTCCATGAGACACACCTCAAGCATCGATACAGCTTTTGAGATTTTTCATGTAACAGATAGATATATCCAAAACGTGAAAAATCATCTATAAAGATGCTGAAATGCTTTTCTCCACCAAAAAATTCTATGGAGAATGGTCCACATATATCTGTGTGAATTATTTCAAAAAGTTCTTTACTTCTTGTGGCGCCTTTTTTAGTATGTTTGGTTTGCTTTCCCTTTATGCAATCCACACACACTTCAAGATTAGTACAATCAAGGTGCAGAAGAGTCCATTCTTTTACTAATCTATGTAACCTTTTTTTGGAGATGTACCCCAATCTTTTATGCCACAAATCATCAAATTTCTTTTAGTTCCAAAAAAAAGTTTCATGGTATTTTTAATAAATATACTATTGAAACAGGATCAATAAAGACCATCAAAGAAAAACCCCAGAACCAATAGAAAAAATTAGTTTAAAACAAACTTAAACTATTATCATGGATCGAAAACGAATAACCATTAATTCTAGTCTGGATAGAGAAATCAAACCATACCTCACTAAAAGCACATTTATGAAGGTCTAAGACTGACCGGTACTCAAAACTAAATGAAATCTCCAATGGCTAAAACTTCAACCTTATTTTTATTTTCTATAAAGATAAATGCTCACTGGTGTTTAGTGTTTAGTGTTTAGCTTGTAAAATATCTTTCATGGTTATGAAAACATGAACCTTAGCACCCGAATCTAGCTACCAAGAATTAGTGGGAACATTTACAAGGTTTGATTTAAGATATACAAAGGTAAGTGACTTACCCTTCTTTTCAAATCAAGCCTTACATTTCGGACACTCAGCTTTCATGTGTCCAATAGTTACCACAAATTTAGCATTTGCTATTATTATGCTAAATCTGATTAACTTTCACAGGTTTCTTTCCATTTCGGTGGTCCAATTCGTTTCTTTTTACCATAATGGTGCATTTTCTTTTCAGCTTCTTCATTCACACAATTAACAGAGTGATATTCTTGTTGTTTTAACTTAGCCTTCCCTGAACTTCATTTCTTGCCAACTCATTCAAATTCCATAAATCTTTAATAGCATTTTAGTGCGTCTGGAATTGAACATACTAAGGTGGCAATGAGTTCGGAATAAATTGAACAACGAGAGACTTCTTTACTTTCATTCCCAGGGTTTATAGTCTGACAATAATATTTATCATATAATGCTTTGAGTTTAGACACTTATAAACTATAATCAGAATTTAAACAATTATGGATAAACTAGTAGTATCATCAAAACCCCCATTTGAGAGTAGATCTTAACACACTATACAAAGTGTTCCCTCCTACCGTACTTTCATGGATGAATTAGTAGTGTCATCAAGACCTTCCTTTGGGAGTAAATCCTAACACACAAGGTATTCCCTCCAACCTTACTTTTGATAAATAAACTAGTAGCATAATCAAAACTCTCATTTGGGAGTAGGTCTTGACACACAAGGTGTTCCCTCCATCATATCCACTTTACTATGCGTTTAATGATTTGTCACCAAAATTAAGAAAATCTTGTACCTTTTGACAACCAATATTTTCCTGATTTTGATGTAAATCATTTGTCCCACATTGGATATACATGACATGAAAATAAGAGCCAAAGATAGGCAGTTCATAATAATAATATGCATACAAATGTAGATAACAATAATATGCATGAACTATAAACTTTGATGAATTTTACTGCAGGTATGAATAATACTTACTAAGTAAGTTTCCAGGAAAGATTATTCTTTCCTAAACAGAACTTAAAGGTTCCCAGGAAAGATTGGAGGGTCACAATGGACACACTTAGAATTTCCAATCTCCTAGACAGAACCGCCTTAGTTTGCACATATCCACACTCCCTCAGCAAAGATTATAAAACTTTTCATTTTAAACCAAATCTGATTTTGCTAGAAAATCACAATAATAATATGTATAGAAATTTAATACTCTTTTCATATATACATGTACTGAACTTTAATAACGTGTATATAACTTTAATAAAATTTTATACATGTTCATAGAATCATAACAATAAAATATGCATGGAAAATAAACTTTAATACATGTTAAGACCAATAATAACATGTATAGAAGATTTAATACACTTTTAATAACATGTATAAAATTTAAATATATATATATATATAATAAAGTATGCATGTAAGAGAGAATAATAAAGCATCACTTTTTTTTTAAATAATATTGTTTAATCTCGTCTGGGTTGAGGTCAGGTTGGGTCAAGAAACATGGTCAAGACCCGGATCATAAATGGTCAACCTTATCTGTTGACCTGGGTTGGGCTTGCCTTATTCAGCCATTTGGTTTTGGACTAGGCCAGAGCCCACGGCCTGATCCAATTGCTATCCTTTCCCTTTTTCTTTGTTTATTGTTGTTGGGCTGGGTTGTTGCAGTGGCCCATTTAACCCATTGCCCTTTTCTTTTCCCTTTGAATTGGGCCAGAATTTTGGCCTGGCCCATCAACCTAAGGCATGAAACCCTATAGGTTTCATCTTCTACCTCCAGCAATGTTCAGCCGCCGCACTGCTTATTTTTCAAAAGCTCAAATGTTGTGACCGTTAGCCACAGTTGCATGTGTCGTCAGTGACAAGGGACAACGTCCTCCCTCCGCCGGCGACCCTTTCCTCTCTCATCTATTTTCTTTTTCTCAGTAAACCTCCGCGGCAATGGGCTTGAGAGCCCTCTGCCTCTGTTACAGTGGCGTCATGGAGGGCTTCCTTTACTCCTCCCAGTGTCGACCTCATTGGAGGCCGATGAGAACCTTAATCGAGCAGGGGTGGCACCCATTTGGGACTTCATAGCCCTATGTGCTGCTCAGCCACCACCTTTGCTCCGCCGAGTGTTAAGCCACTGGCCAGTGACCACCGGCCAGTGACCACCATGCTCACACGATCCTCTACCCATAGCCAGCGGCTTTATCAATACATGGGCTACAAAGAATTGCAACAATCCACATGGTGTTTCCTTTCTCCATAGAACCCATCTCATATTCTTTTCTCCATTGCAACACGTGACAATGCGCAATACAGTGTAAGAACCAAAAAAAAAAAAAAAACCGCAATAGAGAAATAAGACAAATCCAAAGGCAATCAAATGTATCAATGTGAGAAATATTGTGGATTCCTTATTTCTTCAGCACAAATACACTACAGTAAATATAGAAAACAGTAACATAGAAATAGAAATATATGTGCTCATTGTCATTGTGTGGGTCTTTCACAAAATATAGATGTGAAAGGAAAACGTCGTCAATGATCTCTTTGTTAGACCGTTTTTAATCTTTAACATGATAATAAAATCACTATACACGAAGGTATAAATGCATTACATATTTTATCGAGATCATAAAAAGTCTATAACTTAAATCTCTGATAGCATATGTTAAATATTTTAACATAACATTAACAAATGGATCTTCGATTTTCTATGATCTACAATAATAAAACAATAATATAAAAAACGTACATTTCTCCATCTGATTGATGAAGAATTGATCTGATTATGAGAGAATGATCATCCTAACAACTTTGTCTCATAAGTGTCTCTTGAAGGCTAAAGACACTCTAATGTTGTAGGTGAGAACCCTTAAACCTCCCAATGCTATTTATAGACTTTCGACCATCAAAAAATCTAAGAGTTTGTGTCTGGTTATAATTAGAGATACAAACTTTTAATCTTATCTCTTATAAGTAATTCTTATCTCTTCATAACTTAAATATTAATTGATAATATTTTGAACTATTTCAAACTGATAAGATGGATGTGTGGAATACAGAGTTTAAATAAAACTCTTACACTTCTTTTATTTGGGAGAAGAAGACAACAGAAGACCAAAGAAAACAAGGTTTATAGTAGCCAAAAAACTTAAAAAATATATACACGAAGATGAAAGGATAAAAAATTCCTTTTACCTGGAGATTTCTTTGATATGGAATTTGCTCGTTGTAAATCTGCCAAAAAGAATCAAGTGGCATAAGCTTACAAGCATGGTTAGGTGAAGCATACCAAAAGCATTTACAATCAATCAACCTCAAGAAAAGAACAACAATACTAATACTCGAGTTGTTTATCGGCACGCTTAATTTGCTCCTATAAAGGAAACACAAAAGCACAAATTAGGACCATTGTTCAACAATACAATTTAACCTTCGGTGATTTAAATGAACTACAATTTTCCTTCCAACAAGGCATTGGCCATACCCCAAATAGTATACGTCTTTCCGCTTCCCTAAAGAAATCAAATTTTCAGATACGTGGAGAACATTGATAGGATCATTATACTTGAAAAATAATAATAATAACTGAAAAGAAACAACGAAAACTGAAAAATACCTGTTCAAACGCAAATACAGAACTATTGAATCCAGCCAAACAATTTTCAACAAGGGGTGGTCCTACAAGCTCGAACATATCTTGCTGAAAATAAAATAGAATTATTTAGCATTCAACACCAACAACAGATTAAAAGGTTTGTGTGGAAAGCTAAAAAACAGGGAGGATCGAGTCTATGTGTGCGTGAGTAAACCAGAATAGGGAGGGTGAGATCAGAGAGTGGGAGGGTTGAGAAAACACTTACCAGTTGAAGAGAATTAATGGAGATGACAGTACTCCTATCTAGTTTGTTTTAATAAATAAAATGATATAAAAGTTAAAATTTAAATAGAATATTATTATAAAATATTTTTTTAATATTAGTTTTGTTTTAAAATTTAAAAAAATTATTTTATAATTTAAAAAAAGTGAATTGTTTATTTATTTTATATAAAAAACTTAAAATAATAATAATAATAATAATATGAGATGAGATGGGAAAATTTATAAAAGTAAAGTAGGCCTTAATTTCCTGGCTACAAGGTAGAAAGCTAGTTTTGTTTTTAAATTTTCTAAACCAGAATTTAAAAAATGATTAAAATTAATAACTTGTCAAAATAGTATTCAATTAGATTTTCGGAAACCACCACCTTTATGGTTTCGCACTCCTCTTCCTCGCATGGGTTTTCGAAGATGAAAGGAGGAAGACTTGGTAGCTAAAGAGTTTGGTCTGAAGAAGTGACTAATTTCGTTGGAGAAGATGAAGGGTGTAAGAGTAACTGTGAAATGAGAGAGAATGTAAGAGAGAGAGGGAAAAGAATAAAAAATATGCTACCCTTTTATCTTTGTTGCCCGAGCCTTTTATTTTCCAGCTTGATGATTTCACCTCTTTAATTTTAATGGACCTTGGGCCTTAAGGCCATCTGTTTGTGTTTTTTAAGGATATTGGGCCTTGTTCTTAAAATGAATTTGCTGGACTTAATTGTTTATTAAATTGTTAGGCCCGATCTTATATTATTCTAGAAATTTCATGTGGTTTAATTGGACTGTATTCTTATATTGGGCTTAATATTAATATTGCATAAATTGTTTGCTTATGAAATTTAAATTAGACTATAGTTTTACTTGATTAAATATGAGCCCTATCCTTATTTTGTTATATTCATGAATGAGTTAAAATAGGTTGACACAACAGGATATATTATTTCAATGGATCGTGTTAGGATTAAAATTGACTCTTATAGTATAATATACATACATTGACATGACACGACTCGTTTACATGCTTTGATACTCCTACTCTTAATAAGGGAGGTACCTATTGTCTCTAAAGTTTTTAATTTGTAGTTAATTCGAAAAATTGGATTTATTCTTGAAACAGAGTTTGCAAATAACAAATTCCCTCCTGAATAAGGCAAGTTATATCTTAATTTTGTTTCTTCAAGTACTTTACTATATGAATATTAGGGGTGTACAACCAGTTCAGCATAACCGAATCCGAATCTGAATTTTAAAAATCAAACCATTATTTGCTCGGATTAATTTGGAAATAGTCTAGGCAGATAACTGGAATCATTAATACTTTCAAAAAAAAAATGATTAAACTTTAAAAAGTATTTTCATAGCATTTCTAAAAAACATATATGATATCATATTTAAATTGCCTAGATTCTTAAAAAAATAAAAATAAAAAAACACTTTTTAATTTTTTTTCTAAAAGAAAAAATAAATAATAAATAAAAACACAAAATAAATAATAATGTTTTAACATCACAATGCTAAATATTAATTCACAAAGAACAAAATAAATAATAATACATCTTAACAAATTAGGTTAATACAATGCTACTACTCTTCACATCTTCAAACTGGAATTGGGGGGAAAATTGATTTCTGTCATCTGCAACACAGGTTGAAGCAATATTAATTCAACTGTACAATGCCATCACTAAAACTTTACAATCACACGCAGAATTCAGATGTAAGCATTGGTGAAGTATAAAAATGCAACTTAACAGAAATTTTGTGGACATATATGAAATATGAGTTGAACTACCTACACTACCACTAAAACTATCCTCTACCTATTTAAAACATAAAAAACAAAAGAAAGAAATATAATAAAAAAATAAAATCAACAGCTAAATAAAACTTTGACAAATAATTATAACCAGCATGCAGATATACTAATAGGGCATATGTTTTAGTAGCTTGACAATCTCTCGGCATCAAGCTAGATACCTATTATGCTCATTAAACATAATTAATACAACAATAAACATAAAGATCACAGAAACAAATTTATTTTTGAAAGCAGTTTTGCGTTGGAAAATAGGCAACATTAGAGAGACTTTCAAAAAAGGAAAGTGATCCATCAAAAAAATAAACCCAAATTGAAATGGATTGGAAGATAGACAGATGGAAGCCTAAAGACTATAGAATGGCACATTCTGCACCACTCGACCCTGGACCCAATATCTCTTCCAGTCAATGGCATCTCTCCCTTCCATATCTTCAACTTTCTTCTACTACCCATCCCCATTTTTTTCCTTTTTTGGTTTTCATCTCATTTTTCATAACTAATACAAAAAAAAAGTAGCATGCCTTATGCAGCTGCCATTTCAACCTTAGAACATGGGCTGCAACCATTTCAACCTTAGAACATGGGCTGCAACTTTTAATTAAAAGATTTGGTAAAAGATAACACATCAGTAAATGTTAAATATGTCATAAGTCAAGGATTCCTTGTTCCAGTTGATGGCGTTAATACAGGGAGAGTATTTTCAAACATCAGACATTTCTACTGTATAACAGTCAAAGCCTTCCATCAATAGGTCTTAAGTGTAAATGATAACTGCACAATCTGCAGTGCAGTGAATTGAGCATACAAACCCTTTATTGTTTCTCTACTTTATCATTAAAAACTTATTTCACAATTAAACCTTCACAATTGGATGAAGCAAAGAAACAAAATCACTATGTAGAGTTTTTTTTGTTTATCAGCTTGTTGAAAACCCTTTCAAATTTTGCCAATAACGAAGCATCAGTTTGTTATGAACAATACTTTTTTCTTGGAACCAGAGATTGCTAAAGTTGAGAGTAATTTCTTGAAATCAGAGATTGCTAAAGTTCTCTCCCCAAACTTTACTTTTTTCCTTGTAAAATTGTATGAAAGTTTGTAAGAATCGTGAAACGAAAACAGAGGATTTGAGAATGTGATTCTGAGTAAATCTCATTGAACTGAATTAATTACAATAGAAATACAAAGGCTGTATTTATACACTTGACTAATGAACAATTGACATCTGTCCACTTTAACTCTTTGCAATTCTAATTCTAACTAATTTAACTGCCAGTTTACACAGCTAGCTAGATGGCAATCCAGTTGACTTCTGTTGGGCTTCTCGGGACTTCAATTCCAGTTCCTCAATATAATTTTGGATATTCCAACACTGCTCCTTATGCTCTGTATTTGCTGTTGCTGATTATACATTTGCATTGTACACAAGTATAGACTGTTTTCATAGGGAAAACACATTGAAATTTGTGACCAAGAAAAAATTGCAACTAATGAAGAAGTGGTCAAAAATAAAAGAATCGAGTACTCTCTTTTGGATTATATGACTGACATGCTATTGCATTATTCTTCTTAAATCTGTGTCCAGTGCTTTATTACATTGGTGTGAAATGGTAATTCTAATGATTTTCCAAAATGATTGGGAGATTTTGGGTCTCATGAAAATCGAATTCTGAAGTTCTGAATTGCTATCAATTTCAGCTAATAAGTACTTACGGAAAAGCGCTGAGGGCTACTAAAGAACTTGGAAACCCTTCCATATTTTACCAATAACGAAGCATCAGGTTGTTATAAACCATACTTTTTTCTTGGAATCAGAGATTGCTAAAGTTCTCTCTCACCAAACTATATATACTTTTTTCCCTACTCCTTGTGCTCCGTCTTTGCTGTTGCTGATTATACATTTGCATTGTTGACACGTATAGTCTGTTTTCCTGAGTACTCTCTTTTGTTAGATCAGGAGTTCTCTCTTTTGGATTATATGAGTGACATGCTATTGCATTTTCTTCCTAAATCTGTATGCATTATTGCATTGGTGTGAAATGGTAATTCTAATGATTTTCTATTATGATTGGAAGTTTTCGGGTCTCACGAAAATCAAATTCTGAAGTTCTGAATTGCTATCATTAGACAATACCCATTACCTCAACACCACTTACTTCAACACGATACGATAATAGAGAATTAATATTTAATCTTAATAGGTTCAAATCAAAACGAGTTAACCTATTAAAACATGAATATTTAACAGGTTGATAACGGGTCAATCCATTTTAACCCGTTATGACACGTTAAGAAAATTAAAATTAAAATTATACCCTTATACCTAAAAGTAAAAGTGTTAGAATTTTAATTTTGATATTTTTATTGTTTAATTATAATTTTGAACTTGTAGTTAATTTTATAATTTTATTTTAATTATATAAAATTATGCAAAATTTAATCAGTTCAAATGGGTTGATTTCGGGTATATTTAATTCATTTACATAAACAGGTTGAAAATTCTCGTATTGTGTCATGTTAGCCTATTTTATTATATTTACTAATGAGTTAAAATGGGTTGACACGTCAGGATACGTTATGTTAAAAGATCGTGTTAGGATTAGGATTGATCTTTATAGTATAATATACATATTTTGACATGACACAAACCGTTAACACGATTTGACGTACCCCTATCCATAATTGGGGAGGTACCTATTGTCTCTAAAGTTTTTAATTTGTAGTTAATTGGGGAAACTTGATTTATTCTTGGAATAGAGTTTACAGATAACAAATCGCGCCTAATGATATATTCCCTACTGAATAGTGCAAGTTACATCTTAATTTTGTTTCTTCAAGTACTTTACTATATGAATATTAGGGGTGTACAACCGGATCAGCATAACCGGATCCGAATCCGAATTTTAAAAATCAGACCATTATCCACCCGGATTAATTTTGAAATAATCCAGGTGGATAAGTGGATTCATTAATATTTAAGAAAAAAAAACTGATTAAACCTTAAATGTATTTTTATAGCACTTTTTAAAAAAATATGATATCATTTTTAAATTGCCTAGATTCTTAAAAAAAATAATTTAAACACTTTTTAAAAACTTTTTTTTTTCTAAAAGATAAAAGAAATAATAAATAAATAAAAACAAAAAATAATTAATAATGTTTTAACATCACAATGCTAAATATTAATTCACAAAGAACAAAATAAATAATAATACATCTTAACAAATTAGGTTAATACAATGCTACTACTCTTCACATCTTCAAACTGGAATTGGGGGGAAAATTGATTTCTGTCATCTGCAACACAAGTTGAAGCAATATCAATTCAACTGTACAATGCCATCACTAAAACTTTACAATCACAGGCAGAATTCAGATGTAAGCATTGGTGAAGTATAAAAATGCAACTAAACAGAAATTTTGTGGACATATATGAAATATGAGTTGAACTACCTACACCACCACTAAAAGTCTAAAACTATCCTCTATCTATTTAAAACATAAAAAACAAAAGAAAGAAATATAATAAAAAATAAAATCAACAGCAAAATAAAACTTGACAAATAATTACCAGCATGCCGATATACTAATAGGGCATATGTTTTAGTAGCTTGACAATCTCTCAGCTAGATACATATTATGCTCATTAAACATAATTAATACAACAATAAACATAAAGATCACAGTAACAAATTTCTTTTTGAAAGCAGTTTTGCGTTGGTTTTTGTGTTTCTGATATTGCCTTGGTTTGGTGGGGAGTGGCTCACCCAATTCCAAACTTATTGTTACATGGAAAATAGGCAACATTAGAGAGACTTTTAAAAAGAAAAAGAAAAAAAGGAAAGTGACCCATCATAAAAATCAGCCCAAATTGAAATGGATTGGAAGATAGAGAGATGGAAGCCTAAAGAGTATAGAATGGCACATTCTGCACCACTCGAACCTGGATCCAATATCTCTTCCAGCTAATGGCATCTCTCCTGTCCATATCTTCAACTTTCTTCTACTACCATCCCCATTTTCTTTTTTCCTTCTTTTGTTTCCATCTCATTTTTCATAACAAATACAAAAAGAAAGTAGCAACTTTTAATTAAAAGATGGGCTGCCATTTCAGCCTTAGAACATGGGCTGCAACTTTTAATTAAAAGATTAGGTAAAAGATAACACAGCAGTAAATGTTAAATATGTCACAAGTCAAGGATTCCTCGTTCCAGTTGATGGCGTTAATACAGGGAGAATATTTTCAACCATCAGACATTTCTGCATTATAACAGTCAAAGCCTTCCATCAATAGGTCTTCTTTCGCAATTAAGCCTTGAGAATGTGCAAAACAGGATAAGATCAAGCAAAGAAACAAAATCAATACGTAGATTTTTTTGTTTATCAGCTTGTTGAAAACCCTTTCAAATTTTACCAATGACGAAGCATCAGGTTGATATAAACTATACTTTTTTCTTGGAATCAGAGATTGCTAAAGTTATGAGAAATTTGTTGGAATCAGAGATTGCTAAAGTTCTCTCTCACCAAACTATATATACTTTTTTCCCTACTCCTTCTGCTCTGTCTTTGCTGTTGCTGATTATACATTTGCATTGTTGACACGTATAGTCTGTTTTCATGAGTACTCTCTTTTGTTAGATCAGGAGTACGCTCTTTTGGATTATATGACTGACATGCTATTGCATTTTCTTCCTAAATCTGTATGCATTATTGCATTGTTGTGAAATGGTAATTCTAATGATTTTCTATTATGATTGGAAGTTTTCGGGTCTCACGAAAATCAAATTCTGAACTTCTGAATTGCTATAATTGTCAGCTAATAATCATTTACGAAAAGCGATGAGGGCTACTGATGAGAGGGTGAAGGATTTCAAGTCTCGGCAAAAATAGTTTGTTACTCATGAAGCAGAAAAATCATCTTGCTTCATGTAAAGCAACAGCAATTATCCAAGTGAGTTCCATTAGGCGGAGCCTGGAGGTCAGTCTCTGAGGAAAATATATAGTGGAGTACTTGGCTCTTTTAGCTGATTTGTGGTTTCTTGAGGGTTTGTTTGACAGTGAGAGAGAACGAAAAAGAAGTAAAAATTAAAACGCTTTAAGCCAATCGCTACACATCTAATGCACCACACCAAATTAAGCAATAAACCTTTGTAATTGATAGTGGAGAAACATTCAAGCGACCAATGGTCACCTGAGCCTTATAAACCAAGATGATTTTAGTTGTTAATGAAGCTTGAAACTTTCTTTTATCCTTTTGAGCATGAAGAAAATGGTTTAAATTTGTGAAGCCTATTAAGCCAAGGGTTCTCTTGCTTTTAGCAGGTTGACAACATTCAGGAAAAAACTTAAAAGAGTCGTTCGTGCTCCGAAACAACTAATAACACCCCCCAATAAAGGGGCGCCATGTATGGGTTACACCATCCCATCCAAACAACTGCAACGCATACGATTTTAGTCTTCTCTCTTTTCAGTTTCTTCGACCATCGAAATGTATCATCGGCATCTGTCCTCCAAATTCCAATTCTCTCGTTCTGTCGCCAGAAGATAGGAGATGCACTATGTTCTTTCTTGTAGATGCAGAAAGCTTGGTTTTGCGTTTGGAAGGGAAGGAAGGGTTGAGAAAGAGAAGACAAAGAGGCAATGCAAGAAGAGACTATGGCTACCGTTTCCTTTTCCTTTTTTTTTTTGAACATTTGCTTCCTCAAACAAGAACTTTAAAACAGGTTTTTAACATTCTTTGCGAATTTGGATAGCAGACTTTGTAAACTTATTTGTTTTTTTTTTTTCATTTCCTTTTTCTTTTTGTAATTTAGTTTCGTTGTAGGGAGAAAAATGGATAAGTCTGTTTGGAAAATTAACGGTCTGTACTTTTACTTTAGCAACTTTGTTTGGTTACTGCGAAAATAATAAAGGGAAAACAAGATAGAAGATGCAGGCTAAAGAAGGCCTGATTTCTTACAGGCCTCCAGCCACCCCGACACCAAAGAAGGACCACATCCCTCTGCTGTGCTGCAGGCCTTCAACCCCGAAGTTCCCTCTGCACCATGCTCCGGTACTGACACAGCTGATGTCCCTTACTCCAAAAGTATGCTGTACCAACACTGAACACACGGCAAATCCACCAGCAAGCAAGCATCCAATACAGAACCAAGACACATCGCATCCTTAAAAGATTTTTCACTCAACCTATTGATGTATTGATGTGTACACTTGTGATTGGTTCACATGTCAACCTGTGAAGTAGTGCATGTATTTTCGTGTAAAGTGATTTACCTACGGTAATGTGTATAAACAGAGGAACAAAATACTTTGTAAAGCAAGAATTGAAAATGTAAACAGAGTACGAAAACTAAAGGCTTTCAGCTAAACATTTCTTCAAACATCTCTTGTGCATTACAACTTTTCTTGTTTCAGCTTAGTATTGTTAATATTCATTTGGCAACATTTAAAAGGTGAAGAAAGCCGAGGGTGGCTACTAAAGATCAAGATAAAGAGGAGCTGATTTCTTCTTTTGCTAGTAGAAACCCAGAGGGTATTATAAGAAAAGTGAATGTTTGTGCTTTTATACTAATATATAAGATTATCTTTGTGAAACAAGGAAAACTGAAATTATGGAGCTTACAAGATGAAATTGAACAAACAATACAACACAAATCAAGGTGTAACATCACCTGATGATTAAGAAGATAATAACGACTGTGAATCTGAAGATGAGGCCGTCGTGAGCATACTATCCATACGTGACGTTGTTGATATAGAAACGACGTCATATTGCATGGATATTTCAGTTTTGACATCTCTAATCTCTTCATATTTCTGCTGAAGGTTAGAAGCTGCTTTTTGCGACATTTGGTTGGCCTCCAATTCCATTGCAACTTCCCTCATTGTAGGACGTTTCTTTCCTTTCATGTTCAAGCATCTTTTCGCAAGGTTTGCAACCGCAATGATTTTTTCTTTTTCCGCTTCCTTCAAGACTTGATTATCAAGTATGTCAAATAATTTGTTCTCTTCCATTGAATTAATGAAAAATGCAGCTAAACTTTTGGTATCTCTTGTTCTTGTTGAGATAGCTTTTTCTCCGGTCAAGAGCTCAGCAAGAACAACACCAAAACTATAAACATCACTCTTATCTGTAAACTGGCTTGAATGAAAGTATTCAGGGTCTACATATCCAAAAGTTCCATGTACTGCTGTGCTTAGATGAGTTTGTTCGATAGCAACAGATCTTGAAATTCCGAAATCAGCTACTTTCGCTCTATACTTCTCATCTAAGAGGATGTTTGTCGACTTAATATCGCGATGGTAAATGGGTGAAGAAGCTGCCGAGTGCAAGTAGAAAAGAGCCGCTGCAACTTCTATAGCAATTCGTAAACGCATATCCCACGTTGGTGGAAACTCCTCATTTTGGCCATTGAGATATTGGGCAAGAGTTCCATTAGGAATGTATTCATAAACAAGAAGCGGAACTTCTGTTTCCAAACAACAGCCAAGCAGTTTAACCACATTCCTGTGATTAATTTGTGAAAGAATCATGACTTCATTTACGAATTCTTGAAGTTTCTCTTCATCAATTACATTGGACTTTTTTATTGCAACAATTCTTCCATCAGCCAACATACCCTTGTAAACAGTGCCTTGTCCACCATGTCCAATTATTCTATCTGCACTAAAACGATCAGTGGCCTTCTCCAAGTCCTTTGAATTGAACAATTTGGTGTTCTCAACATTGACATTGTTCATGTTTGTAAATAGTTGTTGTTGTAGAAGTAGTCCACCATTTCGTTTGAAGAATTTTTTCTTGCGTTTAATCGTTATCCTTTTCTTTATCACTTTATATGACCACCATCCACCGAAAATCAGAAATAAGACGCCAAGGCTCGTGCTAACACCTATTTGACTCAATGAGATAGAAAGATCATATTAGTACTCCTTAAGGAGTATTAGTAATGCAATCTAGTGTGAATATTTGGTAATTAAAATAATAAATTTGCAGATTAGAAAGACATGATTTCTATGAATGCTAGAATATTGCCAGGTTCACATAAAATTGAATCAGAAATATTCCAAAAAGATGCGGCTATGGTTACTTATAGTTTTCGGGTTGGGGATCAAAATATATATGTATATATGTGTGTGTGTGGAACTCAAGACCGATCGGCGATTACACTCAACAGTACTGTTACGATTATATATATCAAATAAAGAATAAAATTTATCTCTTCCGACGTCAATTTAGATTTTTGGGACATGTAATCATGATTTATATGATAATTATGACTCAAAGCTAACATAAATAACCTAAATCTATGAGTTCTTTATAATTGTGGCACAAGTTTTTCTCAGCAGCTTACATGTCCAGGAAACATAAAAATGGTGGAATTAATTAATAATGCAGGTACTTCCTCATGAGGATGGTCTAGATCACGAAATCTTAATTATTTGCGTTGAACTGAGTTTTGCCTAATATATATATATATTGTCATTTTTAGAGACATTAATTGCTTAATTCTCCGTTCTTAAATTCTATTCTTTCTAATTTCCTTTTTTTATTAAATTTATTAAATGTGTGGAATGATCTATTTCACAACTAATATAATATTGCAAATTAATGGTTGGCCGGAAGATATACCTATGATTATGAAAGGCTTCTTGTTCTTCGGAGGTACACAACGATAATAACCTTCAGTATTTTCACAGTGTGCATAAGTTGTACAATCGTTGAGGTGATGGTCTGCACATTCGTCAATATCTGCTAATATTGTAATGGAATGTGTTAAAATAGAAATATTCTAGTCATAAAAGGAGATTATATAAAAAAGTAATAATGATTATAAACTGATATGATTTGATATGATTCTTCAGATTATGAAATTATTTTTATTATAAAATAGATATAATAAATCACGTGATATCATATCAATAAAAAGAAAATGTGATACGCAGAAAATGGAGTAAATATCCTGTAATCCTACGATTTATTGATGTTCGTATATATAGAGTTCACTTCCTGTACATGTCACTTATTTAAAATCATTAAATTTTGAAATATGTATGTATATAATCCAACTTTGAGAGAGGGCTTGAAAGATCGAAAGGAGTAAGAGGCAGGGGAATGAAAGATTCAGCCTTCTTAATTTCCTGTACGTGATAAAAGGGTTACAATTATTAGATCTGAGAAATCTTTACACAAAATAAGTACAGGGGAATGAAAGATTGCAAGGAGTAAGAGGCAGGGGAAGGCAGGGGCTAAAAAAGGAAAGAAGATACAGGTATGCAAAATGAAAAGAAGGGACAAGCACGCAAAACTTAATACTTCTTTACATGTTAATTATTAATTGGCTGAAAATTATAAAATTTCAAATTTCAAATTGGAATTAAAAACAATAAACTAATAAAATGAGTGTTGTACTGTTGGAAGTAAAAGTATAGATTAAACTTATAAATATATGTATCACAGCTCTATACACGTTGACTTGCAAATCAAAAGACTTGGAGAACCAAATGGATTAAAAAGTTTGTTGCGATCCAGAAATAATATACCTTCACATCCTTCGAGAAGGTAGGGATTTCCCCTGTAGCCAGACTTGCACCCACAGGAGTACCATGTGTCTCCCGTGCTCGTGCTCGTGAATCGATAACAATAATAGGTTGAGTTCTTGTATTCACTTGCCGTCGAGTTTTTCCGCATGGGAAGAGAATAGAAAGAAGTATTGTCAATCCTCAAACCCAATACCACTGGAACGGACATATTTGGTCTCGGCTCTGTGAAATTGGTCTCAAACCAATCCTGGTCAACCAAAAATGCATAGATGCACTCCCTACTACTGCCATCATTTTTCGGCTCTATAATATTCGAGAATGACTGAAGATTATATGGGATTGTAGTTTGGCAACAGTTTGTGGCGTTGCAACGACTTCCAATTGTGAATGGAGGTCTGTCACAATGGGATTTGCACCCACCATATGAAATCGATTCATCGGGCAAGGACCACATGGAGGCATAGTTGTTACAACCCATGGCAACGAAGCTGTTGTAGCTGGAGAAGACGAAAGGACTTTTCTCTAACTTCACATTCTTTGTGCTGTTCGTGCCATTGCTACAGCTCCAAAATATGGGATAGCTGACTTTAACTGTGCTTGTAGTTATGTTAATCTCCAGCACCTCTAGGTTGGAGCTCTTCAAAAAGGGTTTTGGAAATCCCAGATGATCATAAGAAGAGTCATTTCTGCAGACTATCTCAAACCAATCTCCGAAGTAGCAACCATTTCCGATTCCAAAAGGGTATGGAATGCTTACTTTATTCCCACAGTCTTCTGGACATGAACTGTCTATTACGTTCGATATTGCTCGCGCGAATGCATTCAGTAGTACTGAGCACATCATGACTAACACAAGCATCCGAAACATATGGAGTACCACTACCATTTGCAATTCCATGATCAAGATGATCTCTTTGTATGATGATTTTGATCAAGATCTCGATCGATCGGTTTTATATTATACGTAGTAGTTGAGATAATTCAAAGCTGGAAGTTGCCCTGAAGGCCCAAGTTAGTATGAAAGAAACTTCTCAGATACAGCTAAAAGATTAGGCTTTGAAATGACTTTGTAAAACCAAGTCGTGTTCTCTGCGCCAGGCTTTTTTCTTTGGTGTGGAAAATTCTCTGCTGCAACCGTTCAGCACGCGATCAAATTAATTAGAATGCTTACTCAATCATTAAAAAAAAAATAATTAAAAAAATATAGAATTTTATTAATAATCACTTTCTTAATTATTAAGTAAAATAAAAAATTTTAAAAAAAATCAAATACAAAAATAGTAGTAAATGGATAGTAAAAAAATTGTAATCCTATCATTTTCTTTTTTATAAATGCTCTCATCTCATTATTATAATTTTTAAAATTTTCATACAAAATACAACAAACAATTCAAATTTCTCAAATTTTAAAACAAAAATAATATTAAAAACATATAGTCTCATAATATTTTATTTAATTTTCAATTTTTTATCTCAACTTATCTTATCTGCGTCAACATCTAATTTTTTTTACTTAAAAATGATAGTTATAGTTGTAAATTTGCAAACATCGCATAACCATTTTGAAAAAAGTGAATAAATTAACACCTATATGAAAATAATAATAATAATAATAATAAAATCCACACTTTTTTCAAAGTGAATACACAACACTTGTATATTTCTTGATTGTATGTAATATTACATTTTTATTTTGTTCTTATTTAGATATTTTTAAATTATTATAATATTTAAATATAAAAAAAAAAAATCAGAAATTCATTTAAAGTACTTACTTAATTATTAAATAAAAAAAGCACGTGGATCCAAACACTATGAGCTTTGAATAGTCACAGGAGATCACTGGAAGTTGCATAGTTGTAGAGAATGCACGGAGATCACAAGGAATTGGAATTTGGCTTATATATTATATGTATCCACATATTATTAAAATACATACACATAATATAATAGCATATATATTTCATATATTGTGCCTATGTATTAGTATATGAATTATTTATTCTTATTCACCAATTATTGTACAAATTATAAAATATAACTATGAAGTAAATTTTGATTAATACATAGATATATATATATATATATATATCAATATATGAATGAATTTTAATTGAGTCGAACTAACAATTGAACTCGAGTATAAATAAGCGGGGCTTGACGAGTATTAGTCGAGTCAAGTCATGTTTTATTGGAAATACGTATTTATTAATCGAGCGAGTATTTACTTTCACGAGTAATTTTTTTTTGATGTGTTGAATTTGATTCAAATTCAATCAAGCAAGTAACGAGCATGTTATTGAATAGACTGGCTTTATTACGGGCCCTAAATTAATACAAAAGAGTAACTCATCCTGTGCTGATTATTATTATTCCAAACAGAACAGATTTCAAAACCTTCGATATCTCTTATAACTCCATAAATAGAAGGAAGAAAAAAGGCCCCGGCTACCGATTAATGAGAACTTGGTCCGTAATATATTTGGGTATATTAATTATTTTGTATCTTTATAATTAACTAATTGTCGCAATAAGTCGAATTATCACAGCCAATCGCGATTAATCAACTGAATGTTAGTGCAAAGTATCTTTCTAGACTTTATCAAGGATGTTGATATCTAGAAAGACTGGCCGATAGAGGTTTAGTTAGTCAATCTAGGTCGGTTGATCTTTTCCACATGTTGTGTTTGTCACGCTGAGAATTATTGCATTCTCATTGCCCTATGTTGATTGACAATAAGGGATTGAAAAGCTAAGCCCTTCTTTTAAATTCCAAAAGATGTGGATAACTCACCGAATTCTCTGGAGTTTGTCATAAGACTGGTTTGAATAGGATGACATTTAAATTGAAGAATTGGAATGCTTTAGTTTTTGTTGATATTTTTCAGAAGCTATCTGAGTTAAGGGATAGTATTTTGCCTGGATCATCCTTACCTTCATCAAACTCAGAGGCTAATTTAAGTCATTTGCAGAAGTTAGAACCTGAGTATGTTCAAATTTTACTTCAAGAAGAATTTTTTTTCAAACAAAAGACTAGAATTATAGCTTCTCAAAGAAAGGATAGAAATTCGAGATTCGTTCATGATTAAATGCTTTTCTACCAATCATGGTGATATACCATATGCTGCAGTTAGCTTATTTCAAATTCATTTAATCTCAGAGAACATCTCATGTTGCTTTAAATGGTGAAGGTTTATATAAGGCAGAGTGAAAATGGTGATGTTGTCATTGGCAAAACAACACCGTTGAGTATAGGGTTATTAAAAAGGACCATGCTACTCATCCCTCTCATTGGGATCCATTGGGATCCCGGATCCCGGATCCCGATGAGAGGTTTTTTTTTTTAAGTTTTTTATTACATAATTTTTAAATAAATGTTTTTAAATAGTATTATGATTTTTTATATTTTTAAAAAATATTTTAAGATATTAAAAAAACCATGTAAAAAAAATATAATTCTTTTAACATTTTAAAACATTTTTTAAAAATAAAAAAATATACATCACTATTTAAAAACATTTACTTAAAAATCTTACAAAAAATAAAAAAAAATAAAAACCCTCTCATTGGGATCTATTGGGATCCAAATGGGAGGGACATTTAGCATTTTCCTATTAAAAATACCCATGGATCAAAACGACATTCTTTTGAAACCCTGATTATTTTGTAAATAACATATATTATTGATATATATAATATTTAAAATATAATATTACTATATATATTACAAACGGGGCAAGGCAGGGGTCACCCCTCCGCCTCTACTATAGAGGCCACATACAGGACAGTGCCTCACTACAAGAAATAAGACTTTCTGTGGTGCAAATTTTCGTCACGAAAAGTAGCAAAATTTGCTACCTCTTTTCTTGGCGATTTTTACCTCGCTGCATGTTCACTGGTATTATTCATTCACTTTTGATCTACCGATTGGGTGTAGAAGTGTACCTTGATTCATTATTGGAACAAAATACTTTAGCAAAGAAACACAGGAGTAACTTGATGCAGATAAAGCTGGTAAGATATCCTTTCCCAGATGTCTCCAGTAGAGGCTTAGTGACCTATTAAAGAGGTCATTGCTCGTTTAACTCCTGATTAAATGTCATCTAGTTATTTCATAATTAGAACAACTATAACTCTGGCCCATTTGCAAGTGAGTGAACAAGTATGTGGATGTTGGCAAAATCCTTAGTCACGAATTCAGCAACTTCCAACCAAAAGCCTTGAGAAAAGCATTTTAGTAACTTATTGGTACCAAATTATATGAAGAGCTAAAGCTCACAAGATGGCTGGCTTTTGTTGCTTGTTTTCAATAGTTTATCATACAAACAAATAATTTTGGTTGAGCAAAAGATGCAAATTACGGGGATGAAATGGATTGATTGAATCCCCAAAATAGAGTGAATATGAGAACTTTCTGCACTACCATGGACATGTAGCAACTTTAGGACATTGATGCCCTTAAACATCTTTCATTTAACCACAATTTCAACTACATAAATCAAGCATACTAGAGTTGAAGAAAACTTGAGAAGAAACCTAATTTTTTTTTTGTGAAAACATAGCATAAACAGCAAGAGTAGCTCTCAGTAAACCAGAAAATTCTAATCAAACCTACTAGTTTGAAAAAAAACCTTGGTTGCTTAATTAGACTATTAATCTAAAAGAAAAGTGTTAAAAAATACGTTCTTCTCTCCACTATATTAACACATATAAATAAAGGGTTAAAGATAGGCAAATTTTTTTTTGATAAGTAAAAATATATTAATACGTGAAAGGGTCGGAGCCATATACAAGGTTTTCATGGCATATGAAATGAGCGCATTTATTATAAGGAAATCATGAAGATTCATGCCATTAACTACTGCAATGGACCATATAAACAAAGTTCTATAAAATAAAACAATAAGCTCTTATCTCAATCTCTTTGTCTTCAAACGTTCGCTCGTTACATTCCTGCCATAGACACCACATAATACAAAAGGGCATCATCTTCCAGACATCCTTGATCTAACGCATACCTCGAATCAAAGACCAACACGCCAAAGCATCCACCACAGATTCCAGCATGACTCAAGCTAGATTCAATCAACTGAAAACCTTATCCTAAAAAACCCTAGCTACCTCGTAATGTAAGAGGAGATCATTCATTGACTCTCCCCCCTTTTGACACATGCAACACTAGTTTGCTATGATGATCCTCCTTTTCCTCAAGTTCTCCATAGTGAGAATCTTGCCTAGTGCTACTGTCCACACAAAGAAAGCCGCTTTTGGGGGAGCCTTATGATGCCAAATCTTCATCAATGGAAATTGGTTGTCCAGGACCTGTGTGAGAAGTTTATAGAAGGATTGAACTGTGAAACTGCCTCTCCTCGGAGGGATCCAACCCAAGCTATCTTTAATCTAGAAGTTTGGATGCAGAGAGTATATGAGTCTACAGAAATCCATAAAACTAGGCAACTCCTAGTCTTGTACCGCTCAATTGAAGTTCATGTTCCAATGAATCTGCCCCTCATTTGAACCCAAAACCTCTGCTACGTGATATCCTTAGCACTTGCAATCTGAAAAGAGGATGGAAACAAAACCCTAAGTGCCCCATCTCCGCACAATACATCTTTCCAGAATTTAATTCTTATGAAAGCACCCAATTGAAGCCTTGTTTGCCAGTGAAAGACCTCCCACTTGCTCCTTATGTTTTTCCCTACCCCTACCCCACTAGCCCCACTAACTAATTTCCTCTCCACTTGATGCTAAATCCCAAGTTGAAACTATCCTTGATGATGAACCCAAAGGAAGCCCCAAGTTTGTCATGGGCAGGGAAGAAGCGTTCCAGCCAACTCTTGCATATGATGGACGTCCCCAATCGGCATCATCTTGAATTTCCCGTAGTTCACTTTCAAACCCGATAAAGCTTCAAAGCACAAAAGTAGCACCTTCAAAGCTTGAACCTGGTCTCGATCAGCCTCACATAGGACAAGCGTGTCATTTGCAAACAAATGATAAGATATATTAGTAAAACTCCTCTTGGGGGTTCCCAATAATAACACCATTATTCACTTAGGCTGAGATCATCCTAATTAACACTTTCATAACAATTACAATCAATAAAGAAGATAACGGGTCTCCTTGCCTCAAACCTTGGGAGCTTGGAAAAAAACCTCTAGGAGTACCATTAATCAGTATTGAGAAGTCTAGGTCTTCCCCCATTCCCCGAAACTGCATCTACCAAGCATATACATGAGAAAGTTCCAATCAACGTGGTCATACACCTTTTTCATATCTAATTTACACAAAATTCCTGTACTATTTGCTTTCATATAGCTATCAATGCATTCATTTGCTATTAGTACTACATCAAGAATTTGTCTTCCTTTAACAAAGGCATTTTGGGGCTTAGTAATTATCTTTCCAATCACTTCACTAAGGCGATTAACAAGTACTTTTGAAATAATCTTGTAGACTTCGTTCACTAGGCTAATCGGTCGAAAGTCCTTGATTTCCACAGTACCCACCATTTTGGAAATAAGAGCGACAAAAGTGGTATCAATACTTTTCTCAAATTTCCCAAACGCGAACATCTCCTGAAAAACTCTTATAAAGTCTTCTTCGATTACCTCCCAGCAATCTTAAAAGCAGTTTTGCGTTGGTTTTTGTGTTTTTGATATTGCCTTGGTTTGGTGGTGAGTGGCTCACCAAATTCCAAACTTGTTTTTACATGGAAAATAGGCAACATTAGAGAGACTTTCAAAAAGGAAAGTGATCCATCAAAAAAATAAACTCAAATTAAAATGGATTGGAAGATAGACAGATGGAAGCCTAAAGACTATAGAATGGCACATTCTGCACCACTCGACCCTGGACCCAATATCTCTTCCAGTCAATGGCATCTCTCCCTTCCATATCTTCAACTTTCTTCTACTACCCATCCCCATTTTTTTCCTTTTTTGGTTTTCATCTCATTTTTCATAACTAATACAAAAAAAAAGTAGCATGCCTTATGCAGCTGCCATTTCAACCTTAGAACATGGGCTGCAACCATTTCAACCTTAGAACATGGGCTGCAACTTTTAATTAAAAGATTTGGTAAAAGATAACACATCAGTAAATGTTAAATATGTCATAAGTCAAGGATTCCTTGTTCCAGTTGATGGCGTTAATACAGGGAGAGTATTTTCAAACATCAGACATTTCTACTGTATAACAGTCAAAGCCTTCCATCAATAGGTCTTAAGTGTAAATGATAACTGCACAATCTGCAGTGCAGTGAATTGAGCATACAAACCTTTTATTGTTTCTCTACTTTATCATTAAAAACTTATTTCACAATTAAACCTTCACAATTGGATGAAGCAAAGAAACAAAATCACTATGTAGAGTTTTTTTTGTTTATCAGCTTGTTGAAAACCCTTTCAAATTTTACCAATAACGAAGCATCAGTTTGTTATGAACAATACTTTTTTCTTGGAACCAGAGATTGCTAAAGTTGAGAGTAATTTCTTGAAATCAGAGATTGCTAAAGTTCTCTCCCCAAACTTTACTTTTTTCCTTGTAAAATTGTATGAGAGTTTGTAAGAATCGTGAAACGAAAACAGAGGATTTGAGAATGTGATTCTGAGTAAATCTCATTGAACTGAATTAATTACAATAGAAATACAAAGGCTGTATTTATACACTTGACTAATGAACAATTGACATCTGTCCACTTTAACTCGTTGCAATTCTAATTCTAACTAATTTAACTGCCAGTTTACACAGCTAGCTAGATGGCAATCCAGTTGACTTCTGTTGGGCTTCTCGGGACTTCAATTCCAGTTCCTCAATATAATTTTGGATATTCCAACACTGCGCCTTATGCTCTGTATTTGCTGTTGCTGATTATACATTTGCATTGTACACACGTATAGACTGTTTTCATAGGGAAAACACATTGAAATTTGTGACCAAGAAAAAATTGCAACTAATGAAGAAGTGGTCAAAAATAAAAGAATCGAGTACTCTCTTTTGGATTATATGACTGACATGCTATTGCATTATTCTTCTTAAATCTGTGTCCAGTGCTTTATTACATTGGTGTGAAATGGTAATTCTAATGATTTTCCAAAATGATTGGGAGATTTTGGGTCTCATGAAAATCGAATTCTGAAGTTCTGAATTGCTATCAATTTCAGCTAATAAGTACTTACGGAAAAGCGCTGAGGGCTACTAAAGAACTTGGAAACCCTTCCATATTTTACCAATAACGAAGCATCAGGTTGTTATAAACCATACTTTTTTCTTGGAATCAGAGATTGCTAAAGTTCTCTCTCACCAAACTATATATACTTTTTTCCCGACTCCTTGTGCTCTGTCTTTGCTGTTGCTGATTATACATTTGCATTGTTGACACGTATAGTCTGTTTTCCTGAGTACTCTCTTTTGTTAGATCAGGAGTTCTCTCTTTTGGATTATATGAGTGACATGCTATTGCATTTTCTTCCTAAATCTGTATGCATTATTGCATTGGTGTGAAATGGTAATTCTAATGATTTTCTATTATGATTGGAAGTTTTCGGGTCTCACGAAAATCAAATTCTGAAGTTCTGAATTGCTATCATTAGACAATACCCATTACCTCAACACCCCTTACTTCAACACGATACGATAATAGAGAATTAATATTTAATCTTAATAGGTTCAAATCAAAACGAGTTAACCTGTTAAGACATGAATATTTAACGGGCTGATAACGGGTCAATCCATTTTAACCCGTTATGATACGTTAAGAAAATTAAAATTAAAATTATACCCTTATACCTAAAAGTAAAAGTGTTAGAATTTTAATTTTGATATTTTTATTGTTTAATTATAATTTTGAACTTGTAGTTAATTTTATAATTTTATTTTAATTATATAAAATTATGCAAAATTTAATCAGTTCAAATGGGTTGATTTCGGGTATATTTAATTCATTTACATAAACAGGTTGAAAATTGTCGTATTGTGTCATGTTAGCCTATTTTATTATATTTACTAATGAGTTAAAATGGGTTGACACGTCAGGATACGTTATGTTAAAGGATCGTGTTAGGGTTAGGATTGATTTTTATAGTATAATATACATATTTTGACATGACACGAACCGTTAACACGATTTGACGTACCCCTATCCATAATTGGGGAGGTACCTATTGTCTCTAAAGTTTTTAATTTGTAGTTAATTAGGGAAACTTGATTTATTCTTGGAATAGAGTTTGCAGATAACAAATCGCGCCTAATGATATATTCCCTACTGAATAGTGCAAGTTACATCTTAATTTTGTTTCTTCAAGTACTTTACTATATGAATATTAGGGGTGTACAACCGGATCAGCATAACCGGATCCGAATCCGAATTTTAAAAATCAGACCATTATCCACCCGGATTAATTTTGAAATAATCCGGGTGGATAAGTGGATTCATTAATATTTAAGGAAAAAAAAACTGATTAAACCTTAAAAGTATTTTTATAGCACTTTTTAAAACAAATATGATATCATTTTTAAATTGCCTAGATTCTTAAAAAAAATAATTTAAACACTTTTTAAAAACTTTTTTTTTTCTAAAAGATAAAATAAATAATAAATAAATAAAAACAAAAAATAAATAATAATGTTTTAACATCACAATGCCAAATATTAATTCACAAAGAACAAAATAAATAATAATACATCTTAACAAATTAGGTTAATACAATGCTACTACTCTTCACATCTTCAAACTGGAATTGGGGGGAAAATTGATTTCTGTCATCTGCAACACAAGTTGAAGCAATATCAATTCAACTGTACAATGCCATCACTAAAACTTTACAATCCCAGGCAGAATTCAGATGTAAGCATTGGTGAAGTATAAAAATGCAACTTAACAGAAATTTTGTGGACATATATGAATATGAGTTGAACTACCTACACTACCACTAAAAGTCTAAAACTATCCTCTATCTATTTAAAACATAAAAAACAAAAGAAAGAAATATAATAAAAAATAAAATCAACAGCAAAATAAAACTTGACAAATAATTACCAGCATGCAGATATACTAATAGGGCATATGTTTTAGTAGCTTGACAATCTCTCAGCAACAAGCTAGATACATATTATGCTCATTGAACATAATTAATACAACAATAAACATAAAGATCACAGTAACAATTTTCTTTTTGAAAGCAGTTTTGCGTGGGTTTTTGTGTTTCTGATATTGCCTTGGTTTGGTGGGGAGTGGCTCACCCAATTCCAAACTTATTTTTACATGGAAAATAGGCAACATTAGAGAGACTTTTAAAAAAGAAAAAGAAAAAAGGAAAGTGACCCATCAAAAAAATCAGCCCAAATTGAAATGGATTGGAAGATAGACAGATGGAAGCCTAAAGAGTATACAATGGCACATTCTACACCAATCGAACCTGGATCCAATATCTCTTCCAGCTAATGGCATCTCTCCTGTCCATATCTTCAACTTTCTTCTACTACCATCCCCATTTTCTTTTTTCCTTCTTTTGTTTCCATCTCATTTTTCATAACAAATACAAAAAGAAAGTAGCAACTTTTAATTAAAAGATGGGCTGCCATTTCAGCCTTAGAACATGGGCTGCAACTTTTAATTAAAAGATTAGGTAAAAGATAACACAGCCGTAAATGTTAAATATGTCACCAGTCAAGGATTCCTCGTTCCAGTTGATGGCGTTAATACAGGGAGAATATTTTCAACCATCAGACATTTCTGCTTTATAACAGTCAAAGCCTTCCATCAATAAGTCTTCTTTCGCAATTAAGCCTTGAGAATGTGCAAAACAGGATAAGATCAAGCAAAGAAACAAAATCAATACGTAGATTTTCTTCCTAAATCTGTGTGCATTATTACATTGGTGTGAAATGGTGATTCTGTTGATTTTCTATTATGATTGGAAGTTTTCGGGTCTCATGAAAATCAAATTCTGAAGTTCTAAATTGCTATCATTTTCAGCTAATAATCATTTAGGAAAAAACGCTGAGGGGTACTGAAGAGAGGGTTAAGGATTTCAAGTCTCAGCAAAAATAGTTTGTTGCTGATGACGCAGAAAATCCATCTTGCTTCATGTAAAGCAACAGCAATTCTCTTAGTGACTTGTGAGACAGATGGTAATTTTTTTTATATCAAGACAGATGGTATCAAAATAAAGCATCTATGTTATAACCTCTTGAGAATTTATCTTTATCTGCATCTTTTCCTAATCCGGCGATTCAAATTTAGATTTAGCTCACTCAGCAGTACCCTAGAAAGATCATGCCCATGGCATGTGGTGCAGACAGTAACCATAATAAGGAGAGAAAGTTGCTAAGAACTGTTAGTTGCTTCACTTCTCTCATCATATCAAAGTTTTGAGCAATGCTAGGGATCCCTATTTTGGTATCCCTTTTTTTGGATCCTTACTTAGGGATTCTTACTTGAAACATTTTCTTTTAGTTTTTTATTTTACATGATTTTTATATAAGTATTTTAAAACAATGTTATGATTTTTTTATATTTAAAAAAATGGTTTTAAGATGTTAAAAAAATCATGTAAATAAAACATACATCTTAAAATACTTAAATTTTTAATTTTTTTACAAGATTTTCTTAACATCTTAAAACATTTTTTAAAAATATAAAAAAAATCACAATATTGTCTTAAAATACTTATATAAAAATCATGTAAAATAAAAAATAAAAAATAAAAGTCTCGAGTAGGGATCCCTAGCATTTTTCCAAAGTTTTTTTGATGATTTTTGTGAATTTGATTTGTTCCAGATTATATCCTTTCTCAGGGGTTTAGATGGCCAAACAACCTTGGTCTCTTGGTGGGTTTAAAGCACCCTTGTCATTGTCGAGAAGTGAGTTCCATTGGGTGGAGCCTGGAGGTCAGCCTCTGAGGAAAATATATAGTGGAGTAGTTGGCTCTTTTAGCTGATTTGTGGTTTCTTGAGGGTTTGTTTGACAGTGAGAGAACGAAAAAGAAATGAAAAAAAGGCTTTAAGCCCAGCGCCACATATCTAATGCACCACACCAAATTAAGCAATAAACATTTGTAATTAATAGTGGATAAACATTCAAGCGACCAATGGTCACCTGAGCCTTATAAGCCAAGATGTTATTATGTACGTAGCTTATTTTTTTAGCTGTTCATGAACCTTGAAACTTTCTTTGATCCTTTTGAGCATGAAGAAAAAGGTTTAAATTTGTGGAGCCTACTAAGCCAAGGGTTCTCTTGCTTTTAGCAGGTTGACAATATTTATTTAAGGTCTCCAGCCACCACGACACCAAAGAAGGATCACATCCCTCTGCTGTGCTGCAGGCCTTCAAACCCCAAAGTTCCCTCGGCACCATGCTTCAGGACTGACACAGCTGCTGTCCCTCACTCCAACAGTATTCTGCAGGAAACAACCACACGGCAAAGCCTCCAGCAAGCAAGCATCCAGTACAGAACCAAGACACATCGCATCCTTAAAAGATTTTTCACTCAACCTATTGATGTGTACACTTGTGATTCGTTCATATGTCAACTTGTGAAGTGGTGCATGTATTTTCGTGTAAAGTGATTTACCTACTGTAACGTGTATAAATAGAGGAACAAAATGCTTTGTAAAGCAAGAATTGAAAATGTAAACAGAGTCCGGAAACTAAAGGCTTTCAGTTGAACATTTCTTCAAACATCTCTTGTGCATTTCAACTTTTATTGTTTCAGCTTAGTTTTGTTAATATTCAGTCGGCAAGATTTAAAAGGTGAAGAAAGCCGAAGGTGGCTATTAAAGATCAATATAAAGAAGAGCTGATTTCTTCTTTTGCTAGTAGAAACCCAGAGGGCAATATAAAGTGAATGTTTATGCTTTTATACTAATATGTAAACTGCAAATTATGGAGATTACAAGATGAAATTGAACAAACAATACAATACAAATCAAGGTGTAACATTACCTGACGATCAAGAAGATAATATTAATGGTTGTGAATCTGAAGATGAGGACGCGATGACACCATCCATACCTGACGTTGTTGATATAGAAACAACATCATATTGCATGGATATTTCAGTTTTGACATCAACAATCTCTTCTTATTCCTGCTGAAGGTTAGAAGCTGCTTTTTGGACATTTGGTTGGCCTCCAATTCCATTGCAGCTTCCCTCATTGTAGGACGTTTCTTTCCTTTCAAGTTCAAGCATCTTTTCGAAAGGTTTGCAACCGCATTGATTTTTTCTTTTTCCGCTTCCTTCAAGACTTGATTATCAAGTATGTCAAATAATTTGTTCTCTTCCATCAAACTAACGAAAAATGCAGCTAAACTTTTGGTATCTCTCGTTCTTGTTGAGATAGATTTTTTTTCCGGTCAAGAGCTCAGCAAGAACAATACCAAAACTATAAACATCACTCTTATCCGTAAACTGGCTTGAATGAAAGTACTCAGGTCTACATATTCAAAAGTTCCATGTACTAATGTGCTTAGATGAGTTTGTTCGATAACAACAGATCTTGAAATTCCAAAATCAGCTACTTTTGCTCTATACTTCTCATCTAAGAGAATGTTTGTTGACTTAATATCGCTATGGTAAATGGGTAAAGAAGCTGCTGAGCGGAAGTAGAACAGAGCCGCTGTAACTTCTATAGCAATTCGTAAACGCATATTCCATGTTGCTGGAAACTCCTCATTTTGGCCATTGAGATATTGGGCAAGAGTTCCATTAGGAATGAATTCATAAACAAGAAGCGGAACTGCTGTTTCCAAACAATAGCTAAGCAATTTAACCACATTCCTGTGATTAATTTGTGAAAGAATCACGACTTCATTTACGAATTCTTGAAGTTTCTCTTCATCAATTACGTTGGACTTTTTTATTGCAACATTTCTTCCATCAACCAACATACCTTTTTAAATAGCGCCTTGTCTACCGTGTCCAATCATTCTATCTGCACTAAAACGATCAGTTGCCTTCTCCAGGTCCTTTGAATTAAACATTTTGTTGTTCTCAACATTGACATTGTTCATGTTTGTAAATAGTTGTTGTTGTAGAAGTAGTCCACCATTTCGTTTGAAGAATTTCTGCTTGCGTTTAATCCTCATCCTTCTCTTTATTACCTTGTATGACCACCATCCACCGGAAGTCAGAAATAAGACACCAAGGCTTACGATAACACCTATTTGACTCAACGAAATAGGAAGTAGAAATGTTACTCCTTGAAATTGAATTAACATCAAAAGCAGGTTCACATAAAATTGAATTAAACTGGAAAAAAATACAAAAATAAAAATATAGCTTTTGGGTTGGAGAACCGATGATCTATATTATATTCATCTCAAGTCACTAAGACAACTCTTTAGACAATCAGTACTAGCAAATTAATTATCTTAATTTAGAAGGTGATTGCATTTTGGAGAGTCGGAGACAATATAGAACTATGTGGTATAGGTTTTTTGTTTTCCTGTTACTTTTTTTTGTTTTTCCTTCAACCTGTGGGATAAGTTCTTAATTAAGTGTTGGAATATGACTAGAATCCACTGGTACAACATATATTTATAATAGGGGTACGGTACAACATATGGAAATGATCATGTGCATAGTCTCAGAGTGTACGTACTTATGATTAGGCCTCACAAGCTCCATAACTTTTAAAAAGATGGAAAATTTATGGGATTTACTTACATGAAAAATTTAGCTTTTACCGGCAGAAAAAAATGATGATAAGAAGAAAGTTGTTGAAATATTTAATATGGCTGCGATAATGGTTAACTAATATTCACTAAAAGAGGGTCTATTGACTAGTTCTCTTAATAACCATAATTAATGTTATTTTTACTATCTATGAGAATGTGGCTTAATTCGTCGATACAAGAGAGGAAGACATACCTATGATTATGAAAGACTTGGAGTTCTTAGCATATGGGACACAAAGGTAATAACCTTCTGTATTTTCACAGCGTGTGTCTAGTGCACAGTTGTTGCGGTGATCACGGTCTGCACATTCGTCTATCTGCCAATATTGTAATGGAATTTGTTAAAAAAGTGATGGTACATGCAATAGTAAAATTTGTAACTATTGTGCAGTCATTTAAAAAATATATATATAATTTAGTATTATTAAAAATTAATTTTTTTAATATAAATTCTATATTTATTTTCTTTTTTTAAAAATAATTATACAACTGTTACATATTTATAACTGTAACTATTATTTCTCTTATCAAAATATTTAAAGAAAGAAGAAGAGAATAGACATTTCCTGCATATTCGTCCAAAAGCAGCCATTTTTAAAATAAATAATGATATTAATTACTATAATATTCTTCTACTACTTATTTACTACTATTTTTTATATTTAAATTTTTTAATTTTTTGTAATTTATTTAATAGTTAAGAAAGTGACTATTAATAAAATTGTATATTTTTTTTAATTTTTTCTTAATAATTCAGGATGTTAAAATTTTCTTAAAAGAAAATGATAAAAAATAAAAAAAATTTAAAATATATTGTAAAAATTTCTTAAAAGAAAATGATAAAAAAAATGCTAGGGTGCACACCTAATGTGCACTCCAAATATGCACACAAGTGCAAATATTTTTTTTTTTTTGTAATATCCTTAATCATTAAGAAAATTTTTTTTTAAAAAAAGTCACGAATAGTCAATTTCTTAACCATTGAAAACAATGAAAAAATTCAAAAATTCAACATATATGAGTTGACATATTTAACGAGTATATTTAGAATTTATCATCTTCTAAAATATTTAGGACAACATCGAATGGGTAATAGATATTACAAGACCCACTTCCTATATCTCTCTTGTTAATGGAGATTTTGTTAGCTTGGATTAGTGATGAAGAGCTTGAATTTGAATATGATAAAATTTTATCTTATCATTAAAATTTTGATTTTTGAATTAATGTAATTTAAATTATGGAATTTATCCATATAGTAATTTGAGTCCATTTAGAAGTCTAGAGAATCTGTTATAGATGTTAGAAGATTGAATTTTGAATTTTGGAATTGCCCAATCAGCAGACAATTTGAAATCAAAATGTTGCAAGAATTTTAGAAGCCTATTAGCAACCAGTCAGAAAATACACTTTGATGAAGGATGACCTGCCAGTGGATACGTTTCAGCAGCACACTTTTGGATAATCTTTTTAAATCAAGTCAAATTGTAATCCAAGCAAGGGTTTTTAGCCAAAGCTGATATTTGGAGATTTTTTAGAGCCGTTTAAGAGGAAAATTAGAGGAGATTTTTTCTTGTGATTTTTATATAAATGCGAGTATGATCTTGCTCAAGATTTGAGAGGATCGTTGATTGATATTCGTGATCAACCACTAGAGGTTCCAATAAGAAAGACTTAAGATTGGAGATCGTCAAAGATTCTGATTACCTAGTACGGTAGAAGACAAGCGAGTCGCGTGTCTTGGGTAAACGAGTTAAATTATAAAGGTTTTGTAATCATTTTACTTGTAAATATCTCAATCAATAAAATTGATTTTCCTGGGCTTGGTTATGCTTAATAATTTATTTATTGTATATTTTTAATTATTTAAAAGATTGAAATCTAATAAATTTGATTGTGAAAATTGTTACATATATTCGACTATACAAAAATACAAAGGGAATTTCATTTCTCCTACTTGAAGTCACTAAGCTGGTTAGAGAACAATCTGAGAAACTTTAATCCCACTTGGAGAGAGGGCTTGCTTCCTCATAAAAGGGGCCGGTCATGATGGTTAGATTTGAAAAATCGTTACACCAAATAAGTATAATGTTGTCTTTGGCAACTAAAAATATCTTAGCTATTTTTTTTGCAAAGTCATAAGGTTATCATGAGTTTTGTGTTCTTTATCCGTATATGATATAAATAAATAAATAAATAATAAAAGTAACTATATGGTATATAGATGCATACGTTTTAGGGATATTATAGTATCTGTTTCCAATACACGAGTTTTCTCCATTTTTTTTTTTTTAACTTCTTCTATAATCTTCCAGTTAACGTTAAAATATATAAGGGTTTTTCCAATAATGTTATAAATCGTAAATATAAGTATTTTACCGATGTGATAGTATCATTTCATAAAAAACACATCTTTTTTAATTATGAGTTTTCCATTTAATTTGAATTTCAAATTTTCATAACTGATCTCTATCTAAAACATAATTATAAAAGAAATTGTAAAAAGATGTTGTGATTGTATATAAAACGATGATACAAACTTTGTTCATAGGAAAGATAAAAACAAAAAAAACCGTAATTATATTTACAAGTTAAAGTGAAAGGCGCTTTCTAGCTACACAGTTAAACAGTATGATTTAATTTGCAAAAAAACTTTATATATATAAATTTCGTTCACAAATCATATCACGCCTTTATACTTTCGATCAGCTTATCTCAGTTGGATTTTGTTATCAATCTATCATAATATTTAAATACTCAATTCAAAACTTCTTTACACTTTAAATTTGTAACATTTTTCAACACAATACGTATTTATCATATGAGATTTATAATCTTTTTTAATTTTTTATAATTATATCTAAATTAATCTTAATAGTTAAATATATCTATTGGTCTAATTTAAATAGTAAATTAAGATTAGAAGAATTGAAATAAAAGTTAAAAGTTGAATAAAATTTTATTAGAATAAATTTTTTTAATATTATTATTATTTTAAAATTTAACAAAAATTAATTAATTATTATATTTTATATAAATTTACAAAATTATATCAATAAGATAAAAAGAAGTTAAAAAAAATCGTTACTCAATCCAAAAGAATCTAAATAAATGGAGTAAATGAATAGGTTATTACGAGCGAGGAATGTACCTCAACATCCTCCAGGAAGATAGGGATTTCCTCTGTAGCCATGCTCGTACTCCCACGACCCACAATAGTGCCAGCGCCTGCTAATCCCAAGAGTAGTAATAGTATAACTCTGCTCATAACAATAATAGGTTAGGTTCTTGTATCCCCTTGCCATCAAATTTTTCACTGGGGGAAGCGGAAGGGAATAGAAAGAAGTATGGTCAAGCCACCATAACAACACCACTGGAGCCGACATATTTGAATTCGACTCTGTGAAATTCTTCTCAAACCAATCATAGTCAACCAAAAATGCGTAGTTACATGATTGATCACTATCGTTATTGTGGGAACTTTTCAGGTCTATAATTGTCGAGAATGACTGAAGATTAGAAGGGATTGTAGTTTGGCAACAGTTTCTGGCATTGCAACGACTTCCATTTGTGAATATTGGAGGTCTGTCACAATGGGATTTGCACCCACCATATGAAATCGAGTCATCGGGAAAGGACCATATGGAGGCAGAGTTGTTGCAACCCATGGCAATGAAGCTGTTGCAGTTGTTGGAGAAGATGAAAGGACTTTTCCCTAACTCCCCATTGATCTTTTTGCTGTTCGTGCCATTGCTACAGCTCCAAAATATGGGATAGTTGATGCGAACTGGGCGTGCAGTTATGTTAATCTGCAGCACCTATAGGTTGGAGCTCTTCAAAAAGGGTTTTGAAAATCCGAGATCATAAGAATTAGAGTCATTTCTGCAGACTATCTTAAACCAATCTCCAACATAGCAATCTTCTCCAATTCCAAAAGGGTATGGAATGCTTACATTCCCACAGTCTTCTTGACATGAGTAGTACTGAGCACATCATGACTAATACAAGCATCTGAAACATGCGTACCATTTGCAATTCCATGATCATCAAGATCTCTTTCTGTGATAATTTTGAACAAGATCTCGATCGATTTGTTTTATATTGTACGTAGTAGTTGTAATAATTCAAAGCTGGAAGTTACCCTGAAGGCCCAAGTTAGTATGAAAAAAAGTTCTCTAATACAACCAAAAAAAAAAATTAGGCTTTGAAATGACTTTGTAAACCCAAGTCGTGTTCTCTTTACATCTCTAGACTAGCTTCGTTTTCTTGTGTCAAAAATTCTCTGCTGCAACTGTCTAGTAGCAATCAAATTAAGAAAGCTTAGTCAAATTAGGGGAATGCTGGGGCCATGAGTATGAGAGTTTGTACCTTTAAGGACTAGTACACGTCACATCCCTAGACTAGTGTATTCTTATAAGAGAAATGCTTTTTCTCTCGAGGTTTTGTGTCCCGAATGTGTACCGAATTTAATTTTTATTTTTTTCAATTTTTTTTTTTTTACTAAATGATTAAAAAAATGTTTTTTAATAATAATGTGAATTTTTTTTAAATTATTTAAAACTACTAAAAAAATATTAAAAATAAATCCAAAAAATTAAAAAAAAAAAACTCCCTGCATTGGATAAATTCGACGAGGGAATGTAACACCACTCTTCTTATAAATACTCGCATCTCATTTCAATTCATCTTATTTAATTAATATAATTTTTAACAATCTTATATAAAATAAAATAAACAATTTAATTTTTTTCAAATTTTATAACAAAAATAATATTAAAAATATATATATTCTTATAATATTTTCTTTAATTTTTAATTTCTAATTTTTATCCCAACTCATCTCATCTACATCAACATCTATACTTTTTTATTATTTAAAAATGATACTTATAATTGTGAATTTGTAAACATCGCATAGTCATTTTGAGAAAAGTGAATAAATATAGAACTTACATCGCATAGTCAAGGTGAATACATGACACTTGTATACTTCATAATTATATGTATTTTTTTAAATTTTATTCTTATTTAGATATTTTTAAATTATTATAAACATTTATTTATTAAGAAATTTATTTAAAATTACTTATTTAATCATTAAAAAAAAGCACGTGCAGCCAAATACTCGGAGCTTTTTCAATAGTCACAAGAGGTCTCCAAAAGGGAAATCGATAGCCTTCTTTGACAGTTTTCCATCGTCGTCGTATTATAAGCATTTTCCTTATTTAAATTTCTAATTTCCTTATTTAAATTTCTATATATGAAGGGGAGAATTCTCATCTCATCTAGATGTGTAACCCTTTTTCCTTTTTAAATATTTTTAAAAAAATTATGAAGTTATTTAAAAAACACATCTTAAATATTAAATGAAAAAGGGTCTCTCTCTCTGGGTTTCGTTTCTATCAAATGAAAGTTGGATGCATTAAATTGTCAGAAAAGTCAATTTTGCAGGTACTTGTCTGAGAAAAGAAAAGAAAATTAATATAGATTTGAAAATATTTAATGCAATACTTAATTCTAATGAATGGAGGAAAGTTTAACTTTTAAACTCCAAAATGAGTACTTAGGATACAGTTAAATATTATAGTCATTTCAAAACTTAATTCTATCTAATTCTATCTAATAGAGAATTATAATTATAAGGGGATTTCAACCAAAAGGTAAGGCCTAGTCTATACAAAAAAAGAAAAAAAAAAGTCGAAATTATGAAGCCCAATGCAAAGCAGGTAAACCCCTCGACCCGACCCAAAGGGGAGCTAACATTCCAAATTATTTGCAGAGGACGACTCAACAAAGGATATTACACAACACAACCCATTATAGTTAGGAGACAACATTAGTGATAGAACTTGTCATCTTAGAATACTCTCCAAGCGATGCTAGGTATCTTCATGTACATGTCAACTACCACCACTCATAGAAGTTAACTTCATGTACATGTCACTTATTTGGAATCATTAAATTTTGATAAAAAAATTATAATCCAACTTTGAGAGATCAGCACTTGCCTCCTCGTGATAAAAGGCCGGGTTACAAATTAATTACAATGACTAGATCTGGAAAATCCTTACACAAAATAAATACAGGTATCTTTTGCAAGGTCATACAGTTTTGCTAATTGGGTTGAGAGGTTTGTGGTCATATTCGAAATCCAAACAAAATTGTAAAATAATTTGTAAAAAGATGTCTACGAACTTTGCTCATAGGAGAAAGATAAAAATAAAAATAAAAAATTACGATAACTGTGTTTACAAGCAGATATGAAAGATAAATCCGTATACTTCTTAGCAACACATGAGTTGCACAAAATAACTTAAGGATGTATATATTTGGGGATTGAGAGCATGTGTTGAGAAATCTCTAAACATGAGTGAAATGACTTATGAATACTAAATAAATAATTTTGAGTTAAGATTTTTTATTTTTTATTTTTTGTTTTGGGTAATAAGAGAATAAAAATTGAATAAAGAAATTATAGAGTTAAAATCTTGTTATAATATTATTTTTGTTTTGAATTTTGAAAATTTTGTATAGTTTTTTGTGTTTTATTTTGGAATTAAAAAAAAAAACTGCGATGATTTGATGAAAATAATGGAAATGAAATTATGAAAGATTTAAGATGATATAAGATAGTTTTTGTTCCCAAAAAATCCTAATCCACAATAAAATTCATTTTTAAAAAATAATATATCATGTCAATAAAAAAAATAACTATGCTTACTAAATTTATTTGAGACCTTTCTAGTTTCTATATAAGTTGATCACACTTGCAAATCAAAAGACTTTGGACAATTAAAATGATTAAATAGGTTGTTGCGAAAGAGATGATATACTTACCTCGACACCCTTCAGGAAGGTAGGGATTTCCTCTGTAGCCAAGATAGCACACACAGTACCCAGGATTAGTAATATTTAGGTATCCCACAGCGGTCGATCGATAACAGTTATAGTTCGAGTACGAGGATATCTAGACTAGCTTTGTTTTCTTGTGTCCAAAATTCTCTGCTGCAACTGTCCAGCAGCAATCAAATTAAGAAAGCTTAGTCAAATTAGGGGACTGCTGGGCCATGAGTACGAGAGTTTGTACCTTTAAGGACTAGTACACGTCACATCCCTAGACTAGTGTATTCTTATAAGAGAAATGCGTTTTTCTAATTTTTATTTTTACTAAATGATTAAAAAATGTTTTTTAATAATAATGTGAATTTTTTTTTAAATTATTTAAAACTACTAAAAAAATATTAAAAATAAATCCAAAAAATTAAAAAAAAAACTCCCTTCATTCGGGATAAATTCGACAAGGGAATGTAACACCACTCTTCTTATAAATACTCTCATCTCATTTCAATTCATCTTATTTAATTAATATAATTTTTAAAAATCTTATATAAAATAAAATAAAAAATTCAATTTTTTTCAAATTTTATAACAAAAATAATATTAAAAAAATATATTCTCATAATATTTTCTTTAATTTTTAATTTCTAATTTTTGTCCCAACTCATCTCATCTACATCAACATCTAGACTTTTTTATTATTTAAAAATGATACTTGTAATTGTGAATTTGTAAACATCGCATTGTCATTTTGAGAAAAATGAATAAATATAGAACTTACATGAGAAAAATTAATTTTTAATAATAAATTATACACTTTTTCAAGGTGAATACACAACACTTGTATACTTCATAATTATATGTATTTATTTTTAATTTTATTCTTATTTAGATATTTTTAAATTATTATAAACATTTATTTATTAAGAAATTTATTTAAAATTATTTATTTAATCATTAAAAAAAAGCACGTGCAACAGAATACTCGAAACTTTTTCAGTAGTCACAAGAGATCTCCAAAAAGGAAATTGATAGCCTTCTTTGATAGTTTCCATTGTCGTATTATAAGCATTTTCCTTATCCAAATTTCTATATATGAAGGGGAGAATTCTCATCTCATCTAGACGTGTAACCCTTTTTCCTTTTTAAATATTTTTAAAAAAACTATGAATTTATTTAAAAAACACATCTTAAATATTAAATAAAAAAGGGTTCTCTCTCTTTGGGTTTCGTTTCTATCTAATGAAAGTTGGATGTATTAAATTGTCAGAAAAGTCAATTTTGCAAGTACTTGTCTGAGAAAAGAAAAGAAAATTAATATATATTTGAAAATATTTAATGCAATACTTAATTGTAATGAATGGAGGAAAGTTTAACTTTTAAACTCCAAAATGAGTACTTAGGATACAGTTAAATATTATAGTCATTTCAAAACTTAATTCTATCTAATTCTATCTAATAGAGAATTATAATTATAAGGGGATTTCAACCAAAAGGTAAGGCCTAGTCTATACAAAAAATAAAAAAATCGAAATTATGAAGCCCAATGCAAAGCAAGTAAACCCCTCGACCCGACCTGAGGGGGAGCCGACATTCCAAATTATTTGAGAGGACGACTCAACAAAGGATATTACACAACACAACCCATTATAGTTAGGAGACAACATAAGAGATAGAACTTGTCATCTTAGAATACTCTCCAAGCGATGCTAGGTACTTGAGTATCCGTCCAAATGGTTAAATAAGGATAAAGCATAGCCTTTGGTCTCCTGCATGAAGACATCAATGGGCACATAGAGAGGCTAGCGAAAGGGAGTAGAGAAAGAAAATACGCTACATTAATGGGAAGCCAAGGGAACCACGCCCATTAATATTGTCACAGCTCAGACTACACGCCGTATTAATATTATTGTCGTAGAAGCCACTTCGCATTAAAAACTCTAACAAATTAATAGTGGAAAAGATGAGTGCCCCATAGGGATATACATGTTCTGTCCCCTCCAGCTCCATAAATAACAAACTCCCAACTACAAAGGAATTCTGGACCCTTTACTTTCTATGCTTTTATAATAAACAAATTGCCAAAAGCTCCCAAAGCTCCTACTAACTTGAGCATCAAAGACTTATCGACTGTCCACACCTCATCTTCCTCCTCTTTATTGTTTTTATAGGCTCAAATTCAGAAGACATAAGCTCCTAGGACTTTGATCCACAAGTGTGTAAAATATGGCATTAACAATAATTATGAAACTTAATTACAACTTAAAAATACCTTTATTAAGGAGATATAGGGGTATGGAACAAAGTTTTGAATTCCGCTGTAAATGAAAAACTAGAACATAATATTTTGATATTAATACGTTTTGGTATACCATTTAGAAATAGTTTTTATATAGATCGACTTATTATATATATAAAAACAATTACATACATAAAATATATTCCAAACTAATTGGAATATATATAACCATATTTAGAGTTTTTACATAAATATATTAATTATAAAACTGTATATTTTTTTCATTTTAAATTGTTGTTATCAAATGAGATATAGAAGAATGTAGGAGTGCTACCTGCCCCCTAGGGGTAGGGCCACCCATTTCCCTTAACCCACCCCCGCATGGATAGGGGTGGGGAATGTTTTTCCACATTCCGCCCCCATTCCTGTGGGGGTTGGTTACCCTATTTGCTACACGGGAAGCAGCTATGGACTTTCAAAGATTGGTAAAATTTGGAAGGGTTTTCTTGGAATCAGATATTGCTAAGGTTATGAGAAATTTCTTGGAATCAGAGATTGCTAAAGTTCTCTCTCACCAAACTATATATACTTTTTTCCCTACTCCTTGTGCTCTGTCTTTGCACTTGCTGATTATACATTTGCATTGTTGACACGTATAGTCTGTTTTCATGAGTACTCTCTTTTGTTAGATTAGGAGTACTCTCTTTTGGATTATATGACTGACATGCTATTGCATTTTCATCCTAAATCTATATGCATTATTGCATTGGTGTGAAATGGTAATTCTAATGATTTTCTATTATGATTGCAAGTTTTTGGGTCTCACGAAAATCAAATTCTGAAGTTCTGAATTGCTATCATTTTCAGCTAATAATCATTTACGAAAAAGCGCTGAGGGCTACTAAAGAGAGGATGAAGGATTTCAAGTCTCGGCAAAAATAGTTTGTTACTGATGACTTAGAAAAATCATCTTGCTTCATGTAAAGCAACATCAATTATCCAAGTGAGTTCCATTGGGTGGAGCCTGGAGGTCAATCTCTGAGGAAAATATATAGTATAGTACTTCGCTTTTTAGCTGATTTGTGGTTTCTCGAGGGTTTGTTTGACAGTGAGAGAATGAAAAAGAAGTGAAAATTAAAACGCTTCAAGCCCATCGCCACACATCTAATGCACCACACCACACATCTAACGCATACAATTTTAGTCTTCTCTCTTCTCAGTTTCTTCGACCATCGAAATGTATCATCGGCATCCAAATTCCAACCCTCTCAATTTGTCGCTAGAAGATAGGAGATGCACTATGTTCATTTCTTGTAGATACAGAAAGGTTGGTTTTGCGTTTGGAAGGGAAGGGAGGGTTGAGAAAGAGAAGACAAAGAGGCAATGCAAGAATAGACTATGGCTACCTTTTCCTTTTCCTTTTCCCTTTTTTTTTTAACATTTGCTTCCTCAAACAAGAACTTTAAAACAGGTTTTTAACATTCTTTGCGAATTTGGATGGCAGACTTTGTAAACTTATTTGTTTTTTTTTTTCATTTCCTTTTTCTTTTTGTAATTTAGTTTCGTTGTTGGGAGAAAAATGGTAAGTCCGTTTGGAAAATTAATAGTCTATACTTTTACTTTAGCAACTTTGTTTGGTTACTGAGAAAATAATAAAGGGAAAACAAGATAGAAGATGAAGGCTAAAGAAGACCTGATTTCTTACAGGCCTCCCAACACCAAAGAAGGACCACATCCCTCTCCTGTGCTACAGGCCTTCAACCCCGAAGTTCCCTCAGCACCATGCTCCAGTGCTGACACAACTGATGTCCCTTACTCCAAAAGTATGCTGCACCAGCACTAAACACACGGAAAATCCACTAGCAAGTAAGCATCCAGTACAGAACCAAGACACATCGCATCCTTAAATGATTTTTCACTCAACCTATTGATGTATTGATGTGTACACTTGTGATTGGTTCATATGTCAACCTGTGAAGCGATGCATGTATTTTCGTGTAAAGTGATTTACCTACTTTGAAAAACAAGAATTGAAAATGTAAATAGAGTCCGAAAACTAAAGGCTTTCAGCTGAACATTTCTTCAAACATCTCTTGTACATTACAACTTTTCTTGTTTCAGCTTAGTTTTGTTAATATTCATTTGGCAAGATTTAAAGGTGAAGAAAGCCGAAGGTGGCTACTAAAGATCAATATAAAGAGGAGCTGATTTCTTCTTTTGCTAGTAGAAACTTAGAGGGTATTATAAAAAAAAGTGAATGTTTGTGCTTTTATACTAATATATAAGATTATCTTTGTGAAACAAGGAAAACTGCAAATTATGGAGCTTACAAGATGAAATTGAACAAACAATACAACACAAATCAAGGTGTAACACCACCTGATGATTAAGAAGATAATAACGATTGTGAAGCTGAAGATGAGGCCGTCGTGAGCGTACTATCCATACGTGATGTTGTTGATATAGAAACAACATCATATTGCATGGATATTTCAGTTTTGACATCTCCAATCTCTTGATATTTCTGCTGAAGGTTAGAAGCTGCTTTTTGCGACATTTGGTTGGCCTCCAATTCCATTGCAACTTCCCTCATTGTAGGACGTTTCTTTCCTTTCAAGTTCAAGCATCTTTTTGCAAGGTTTGCAACCGCAATGATTTTTTCTCTTTCTGCTTCCTTCAAGACTTGATTATCAAGTATCTCAAATAATTTGTTCTCTTCCATCGAATTAATGAAAAATGCAGCTAAACTTTTGGTATCTCTCGTTCTTGTTGAGATAGCTTTTTCTCCAGTCAAGAGCTCAGCAAGAACAACACCAAAACTATAAACATCGCTCTTATCCGTAAACTGACTTGAATGAAAGTACTCAGGGTCTACATATCCAAAAGTTCCATGTACTAATGTGCTTAGATGAGTTTGTTCAATAGCAACAGATCTTGAAATTCCGAAATCAGCTACTTTTGCTCTATACTTCTCATCTAAGAGGATGTTTGTCGACTTAATATCACGATGGTAAATGGGTGAAGAAGCTGCTGAGTGCAAGTAGAAAAGAGCCGCTGCAATTTCTATAGCAATTCGTAAACGCATATCCCATGTTGGTGGAAACTCCTCATTTTGGCCATTGAGATATTGGGCAAGAGTTCCATTAGGAATGTATTCATAAACAAGAAGCGGAACTTCTGTTTCCAAACAACAGCCAAGCAGTTTAACCACATTCCTGTGATTAATTTGTGAAAGAATCATGACTTCATTTACGAATTCTTGAAGTTTCTCTTCATCAATTGCGTTGGACTTTTTTATTGCAACAATTCTTCCATCAGCCAACATACCTTTGTAAACAGTGCCTTGTCCACCATGTCCAATTATTCTATCTGCACTAAAACGATCAGTGGCCTTCTCCAAGTCCTTTGAATTGAACAATTTGGTGTTCTCAACATTGACATTGTTCATGTTTGTAAATAGTTGTTGTTGCAGAAGTAGTCCACCATTTCGTTTGAAGAATTTTTTCTTGCGTTTAATCTTCATCCTTTTCTTTATCACTTTATATGACCACCATCCACCAAAAATCAGAAATATGACACCAAGGCTTGTGCTAACACCTATTTGACTCAATGAGATAGAAAGATATTAGTACTCCTTAAGGAGTACTAGTGATGCAATCTAGTGTAAATGGTAATTAAAATAATAAATTTGCAGATTAGAAAGACGTGATTTCTATGAATGCTAGAATATTTCTATGAATTAGAAATATTCCAAAACGATGCGGCTATGGTTACTTATAAGTGTAAATTGGCTATTAGTGAATAATAATAATAATTGAAATGAAAAAGAAAAAAAAAAATATATATATATATATATATATATGTATATATAGTTTTCGGGTTGGTGATTACCGATCGGCGATTATACTCAAGTACAGTACTGTTACGATTATATATATCAAAAAAAGAATAAAATATATCTCTTCCGACGTCAATTTAGGTTTTTGGGACATGTAATCATGATTTCATGATATGATTCAAAGCTAACATAAATAACCTAAATCTATGAGTTTTTAAAAAATGTGGCACAAGTTTTTCTCAGCAGCTTACACGTCCAGGAAACGTAAAAATGGTGGAATTAATTAATAATGCAGGTACTTCCTCATGAGGATGGTCTCATATATCCTAAGTACTCTATCAAGAACGTACGACGTCTTTTATTAATTTCTTTCTTTTATTGAGACTCATGAAACCTTAATTATTTGCGTTGAACTGAGTTTTGCCTAATATATATATTGTCATTTTTAGAGACATTAATTGCTTAATTCTCCGTTCTTAAATTCTGTTCTTTCTAATTTCCTTTTTTTATTAAATTTACTAAATGTGTGGAATGATCTATTTCACAACTAATATAATATTGCAAATTAATGGTTGGCCGGAAGATATACCTATGATTATGAAAGGCTTCTTGTTCTTAGGAGGTACACAACGGTAATCACCTTCAGTATTTTCACAGCGTTCATAAGTTGTACAATCGTTGAGGCCATCGTCTTCACATTCGTCAATATCTGCTAATATTGTAATGGAATGTGTTAAAATAGAAATACTTTAATTATAAAAAGATTGCATAAAAATAATTTCATAAATTCATATAATTTGATATAATTATTTAAATTATCAAGTTATTTTTATTATAAAATAAATATAATAGATCACATCATGATGTCATATCAATAAAATTAAAGAGAAAATGTGATAAGCAGAAAATGGAGTATCCTGTAATTAATGTTACAATTTATTGATGTTCGTATAAATAGAAGTTGGATAATTCTACTATGCCGTTTCAGGTGTAGGTACCGCTTTTCCGCTCCTCAAATTATATATATATATATATATATATATTTTAAATTACTTAATAATAAAAAAGTGATTTGTTGTATATTAATAGTTTTTTTCTTTTTTATAAATATAGAAATATATGAAAAAATATGAAAAATAAAAGACAAATATATAAAATAAAAAATAAAAAATAAAAAAATAAAAATTTATACTAGGTAGCACGCCTAGTGATCATTGCTAGGCAGCCAACTACCACCACTCATAGAAGTTAACTTCATGTACATGTCACTTATTTGGAATCATTAAATTTTGAAAAAAAAAAATTATAATCCAACTTTGAGAGATCAGCACTTGCCTCCTCGTGATAAAAGGCCGGGTTACAAATTAATTACAATGACTAGATCTGGAAAATCCTTACACAAAATAAATACAGGTATCTTTTGCAAGGTCATACAGTTTTGCTAATTGGGTTGAGAGGTTTGTGGTCATATTCGAAATCCAAACAAAATTGTAAAATAATTTGTAAAAAGATGTCTACGAACTTTGCTCATAGGAGAAAGATAAAAATAAAAATAAAAAATTACGATAACTGTGTTTACAAGCAGATATGAAAGATAAATCCGTATACTTCTTAGCAACACATGAGTTGCACAAAATAACTTAAGGATGTATATATTTGGGGATTGAGAGCATGTGTTGAGAAATCTCTAAACATGAGTGAAATGACTTATGAATACTAAATAAATAATTTTGAGTTAAGATTTTTTATTTTTTATTTTTTGTTTTGGGTAATAAGAGAATAAAAATTGAATAAAGAAATTATAGAGTTAAAATCTTGTTATAATATTATTTTTGTTTTGAATTTTGAAAATTTTGTATAGTTTTTTGTGTTTTATTTTGGAATTAAAAAAAAAAACTGCGATGATTTGATGAAAATAATGGAAATGAAATTATGAAAGATTTAAGATGATATAAGATAGTTTTTGTTCCCAAAAAATCCTAATCCACAATAAAATTCATTTTTAAAAAATAATATATCATGTCAATAAAAAAAATAACTATGCTTACTAAATTTATTTGAGACCTTTCTAGTTTCTATATAAGTTGATCACACTTGCAAATCAAAAGACTTTGGACAATTAAAATGATTAAATAGGTTGTTGCGAAAGAGATGATATACTTACCTCGACACCCTTCAGGAAGGTAGGGATTTCCTCTGTAGCCAAGATAGCACACACAGTACCCAGGATTAGTAATATTTAGGTATCCCACAGAGGTCGATCGATAACAGTAATAGTTCGAGTACGAGGATATCATTGCCGTCACGTTTTTCTGTATGGGAAGAGAATAGAAAGAAGTATTGTCAATCCCCCAATCCAATACCACAGGAACCGACATATTTTGTCTCGGCTCTGTGAAATTGGTCTGAAACCAGTACTGGTCAACCAAAAATGCATAGTTGCACTCTCTTCTACTGCCATCATTTTTCGAATCTATAGTTGTCGAGAATGACTGAAGTTTATAAGGAATTGTAGTTTGGCAACAGTTTGTGGCGTTGCAAGGACTTCCATTTGTAAATGAAGTTCTGTCACAATGAGATTTACATCCACCATATGAAATCGAGTCATCGGCAACGGACCCCATGAAGGCAGAGTTGTTGCAACCCATTGCAACGAAGCTCACGTTTCTGGAGGCGGAGAAGACGAAAGGACTTTTCTCTAACTCCATCCTATTGATCTTTTTGCTGTGCGTGCCATCGGTACAGCTCGAAAATATGGGATAGTTGACGCGAACTGTGCGTGCAGTTATGTTAATCTCCAGCACCTCTAGGTTGAAGCTCTTCAAAAAGGGTTTTGGAAATCCGAGATCATAAGAGTCATTTGACGCTCTGCAGACTATCTCAAACCAATCTCCGAGGTAGCAACCTTTTCCGATTCCAAAAGGGTATGGAATGCTTACGGTACTCATATTCCCACAGTTTTCTTGACACGAACTGCGTATTACGTCCGATGCTCGCGCGAATGCATTGAGTACTACTGAGCACATCATGACTAATACAAGCATCCGAAACATGATTTGCAATTCCATGATTATCATGATCTCTTTCTGTGATAATTTTGAACAAGATCTCGATCGATCTGTTTTATATTGTACGTAGTAGTTGAGATAATTCAGAGCTGAAAGTTACCCTGACGGCCTAAGTTAGTATCAAAGAAAGTTCTCAGATACAACGAAGAAATTAGGCTTTGAATGACTTTGTAACTTGTAAGCCCAAGTCGTGTTCTGTCTACATCTCTGGACTAGGCTTTTTTCTTTGGTGTGGAAAATTCTCTGGTGTAACGCCGTCCAGCACACGGTCAAATTAATTAGAATGCCTAATCAAAGGGGATTGCTGAGGACACGAGTACGATAGTTTCTACATCTCAAGGATTAGCATGTTTTTATAGCTTTCTTTGGTAGTTTTCCACGTTTGTATCATAAGCATTTTCCTTATCCAAATTTCTATGATGGGAGAGAATTCTCACCTAGATGTGTAAAATATTTTCTTTTTTAAATATTTTTAAAAAATTATGAAGTTATTAAAATAGACATCTTAAATATTAAATAAAAAGGGATACTCTTTCTCTCTCATAGACTTTGGAGCATTTCCTTTCTGTCAATTGAAAGTCGGCTCATCTCATACGAGTACGACAGTTTCTACCTCTAAGGCCTAGTTTGATTTTACATCCACTCTCAGTATCATTTCATTTTATTTCAATTAATTTTATTTGATTATTATAAATTTTAAATTCTAAAAAAAAAATGTTATCATAATATTTTTTTTAATTTTTAATTTTTAATTTTTTTTCAACTCATCTCATCTCATCTTATCTACGTAAACATTAATATTTTTTTTATTTAAAAATGATATTTATAGTTGTAAATTTGCAAGCATCACATAATTATTTTGAAAAATAAAAAATAAATATAAAATCTACATAAAAAAATAATTTTTTAATAATAAACTCTATAATTTTTTAAAGTGAATTCACAACACTTATATACTTCACTGAGTGTACGTAATATTACATCTCCGGACTATGCTTTTTTCTTTGCTGTGGAAAATTCTCGCGGGCTGCAACCGTCCAACACGTGATCAAATTATGAATATTGCTTAGTCAAAGTTAGACTGCTGGGACACGAGTATGAGAGTTTCTCTTTCTCCCTCTATGAACTAGTGTACTGTTTAAACACTAATCTCTCAATTTATCTATTTTAATTATTAAAATTTTTACATAAAATAAAATTAATATTTTAATATTTTTAAATTTTAAAACAAAAATTATATTAAAAATATATATTCTTATGTATATGCACCACAAGAAAATAAGTTTTTAGCGGCTAATTCTCTTGTAAGCGTTGGAAAAAGCTAATTAAATAATATTTTTTTTAATTTTTAATTTTTATCTTAACTTATTTTATCTGTATTAACATTCATAATTTTTTTATTTAAAAATAATAATTACAGTTATGAATTTGTAAACATCACATAATCATTTTTAAAAAAATAAATAAATATAAGACTTACATGAAAAAAAAAATTAATTTTTAATAATAACTTTCACACTTTTTTAAAATGAATATATGGCACTTATATATTCATGATTGTATGTAATATTATTATTTTTTTATTTAGACATTTTAAAATTATTATAACTATTTAGATATAAAAAAATTCAAAAATTATTTAAAAATACTTAATCATTAAATAAAAAAATACAATCGATAGCCTTCTTCGATAATTTTCCACCGTGGTATCATAAGCACTTTCCTTATTGAAATTTCTATGAAGTGGAGAATTCTCATGAGAAAAAAAAAAAAAATTTACAGATCTAGATATATATATATATATATATATTTTATTTAGATGTTTTTTTTAGATGTGATGTGTAAAACTCTTTTTTTTTTTAGATATTTTTAAAAGAATTATAAAGTTATTTATAAAATACACATCTTAAATATTAAATAAAAAGATACTTACTCTCTGTGTAACTGTGGAGCATTTTCCTTTCTATCAAATGAAAGTTGGCTAATCTCATCCGAGTACGACAGTTTCTACCTCTAAGGCCTAGTTTGATTTTACATACACTTTCATCTAATGATCTCAATTTATCTTATTTAATTATTATAGTTTTTAAAATTTTTAACAAAATATAAAAGAATAATAATACTTTAACTTTTTTAAATTTTAAAATAAAATATTAAAAAAATTATTCTCACAATATTTTATTTAATTTTTAATTTTTTTTTCTTAATTCATCTCATTTTATCTACATGAATATTTCTTTTCTTTTTTTAATTTAAAAATGGTATTTATAGTTGTAAATTTGCAAACATGGCATAATTATTTTGAAAATAATTAATTTTTTAATTTTTTAAAATGAATACACGACACTTAGATACTTTTCCAGACTATGCTTTTTTCTTTGCTGTGGAAAATTCTCGGCTGCAACCGTCCAGCACGCGATCAAATTAAGGATATTGCTTAGTCAAAGTTGGAATGCTGAGGATACGAGTACGAGAGTTTCTACCTCTATGGACAAGTGTACTATTTAAACACTCTCATCTCTTAATTTATTTTATCTAATTATTATAATTTTTTAAAATTTTTTTATCTAAAATAAAATAACTAATTTAACTTTTTCAAATTTCAAAAAAAATTATATTAAAAATATATATTCTCACGTATAATATTTTTATTTAATTTTTAATTTTTATATCAACTTATTTTATGTGTATCAACATTCATATTTTTTATTTGAAAATAATAGTTGTAGTTATGAATTTGCAAGCATTACATAATCATTTTTTTAAAAAAGTAATAAATAATGGACTTACATGAAAAAATTAATTTTTACTAATAAATTTCACAATTTTTTAAAATGAATATACGATACTTGTATATTCATGATTGTATGTAATATTATTTTTTTTTATTCTTATTTAGATATTTTTTAAATTATTATAAGTATTAGATATAAGAAACTCAAAAATTATTTAAAAATACTTAATCATTAAATAAAAATAAATAAAATCAATAGCCTTCTTCGATAGTTTTCCACCGTGGTATTATAAGCATTTTCCTTATTCAAATTTTTATGAAGGGGAGAATTCTCATCTAGATGTGTAAAACTTTTTTCTTTTTTAAATATTTTCAAAAAAAAATGTAAAGTTTTTAAAAAATACATCTTAAATATTAAATAAAGGGGTACTCTCTCTCTCACTCATAAACTGTGGGGCATTTTCCTTTCTCTATCACATGAAAGTTGGCTCACTAAACTATCAGAAAAGTCAGTTTTGAAAGTACTTGAGACAAGAAATATATATATATATATTTGAAAATATTTACTGCAAAACTTGGTACTAATGAATGGGGGAAAGTTTTAACTTTTAAACTCCAAAATGACTAAAGATATAGTTTATTATGATCATTTCAAGAGGTAAGGCCCAATCTATACAAAGAAAGAAACCGGAATTAGGAGGCCCATGCAAAGTGAGTAAACCCCTCGGCCCGACCCAAAGGGGAGCCAACATTCCCAATTACTTGCAGAGGACACAAATGTTATTACACAGCACAACGCATAACAGTTAGGAGACGACATACGAGATTGAACTTGCCATCCTGAAACACCATCTGAGCGACGCTAGATACTTGAGTAGCTGTCCAATTGGGCAAACAAGGAAAAAGTATAGCCTTTGATCTCCTAACATGAAGACATTGAGCTAGCAAAAGGGAGCAAGTAAGAAAAACACGTTGCATTAATGGGAAGGCAAGGGAACCACACTCATTAATGAAGCCACAGCCCAGACTACACGCCTTATTAATAACGCCATTGTAGAGACCACTTCGTATTAACAACTCTGACAAAGGAATAGTAGAAATGATGAGTGCTCCACATGGATTGACATGTCTATCCCCTTAGGTTCTAGGCAATATTTTGAATACCGTACCGGTGAGCGTACCGATTAAGGCATTGGAACGAAATATTTCGATACCAGTACCGTTTCGTATACCGTTTTGAAATAGTCTATACATAAAAAAAATTATATATATAAATATATTTCAAAATAATAGTCAATATATGAATAAATTATATATATATGTAAATAATTTAGTCTAAATTAGGATAAAAAAATAGCAAGAAATGAAAAAAAAATAATAAAAAAAAATCCCGAAATCCGTTACAGACTGGTACACATGGCCGGTACGATCGAAATACCGACCGGTATGGCCAAAAGCTAGACCGGTACGAAACAGACCCAATTTCTAGACCTGTCACAGCTTCGGTACGATACAAAATTCAAAACTATGGTTCTAGGTATAAATAACAGACTTCTAAATACCAAAATATTCTGAACACTTTACTCTCTACGCTTTCATAATAAACAAATTGCCAAAAGCTCCCTAACTCTCACTAACTTAAATATTGGAGACTTTCTAGCTTTCAAAGCAGCCCACCCCTCATAATCCTCCTCCTCTACATCGTTTTTACAGCCCCATATTCAAAAGACTTAAGCTCCTGAGACTCTAACCCACAAGTGTGTAAAACATTACGTTAACAATAACTATGAAACATAATTACAACTTCTATATACTTTTATTATGCGCACTTATAATTTGCACTTATCATGATTTGCCTAATTTATATAAGATTTTTAAATAAATAGATATGGTAATGGAGCAAAGTTTTGAATTTGATTCTGGTTGAAAAACTAGAATAGAATATTTGGATACTGATGAGTGCACAAAAAATACACTCTAAATACCTTATTTAAATGCTAAAAAAAAAAATAATGATGTAACTCATTTTATTAAATTTAATGGCCATTTATCTTAAAATAGATATGAGCATGATTTAATATATTTAAGTCTCAAATAAATATAAAAAGAAATACATGGGTTTAATCTATTAAATAAGTCCCATAAATTTTCACTAATTACCTTATACTTCAATGAAGGCCACTTAAATTTCCTTGTATATTTTAAAAAGCCAAGTTTGTTAATTATTTTATTTTATAAGCTTGCAGGTAAAATGATAGGCGGCAAATCAAGCAAGGCAAGTGGAGGAGATTTAATCAATTAAACAGGCCACTCTATTTGACTTGTTTACAAGATTACACATATCATATTGGAGAAAGAAGAAGTGATACACAGCAATAAAGAAACTAGCTTCACATGGCCTCATTCCAGCCACAAATATTGGAAGAAGTTGCATGCAAGTTTCGAACATCACAAAACCTAAAGAAGAAACCAACAACTCAAATAAGTCAACTGGAAAGCTAGACACATCTACATGAGAAGACACTTGGCTCCAACATCCACTTGCATGTATATTTAAATGCCAACTCAATCCCATGCAAAACTCAAGTGAAGCACAACAACAATTCAAATAAATCACAAGTAGCCGCATGAAGTGGCAAATAAAACAACCAATGAAATTTCACTAGGCTAGATGGTCTTACACGACACTTAATTGAAAAGCAAAGTAAGAAATCAATTGGTGACTCCACTTGCACCGCTCACATGCCTAATTTAATTCAATTACAAAACAAGCTTAGAGATCTTACAAGACAAGCTGAAATTGTTGACCGTTTCAAAGCTGAAATTGATAAACAAGTTGATGAAGCAACCGCACACTTGACATGTTGTATAGCTGGAAATCAATTGAATTACGGCAAGCCTCATGATGATTTTTTTTAGGCAACTTGCTCATAGAAATATCTATATATATGGATACAACGAGAGCAAGAAGGACATGCTTGGGGGATTGGATGCTTTGGAGAGCCATTTCATACCTAGAGAAAAAAATAAAGAAAACCAAAGAAAAGAGAAATCCATGGCCGGCTCTACCATAGTATCCATTGGAGAATTTTTGTTGCATATTTTCAATATGTGTGACTAAATTCTCAAGGAGGGCTAGGGATGAATTTGTGTGTGATGGTGTTTGTAATTTATTTTTGATTTATGTATTTGGTCTTTAAATATTAAAACTTTTTTGTTCTATCATTCTCAATTTATTTGTGATGCTTTTCGTCTTCAAATAATTATAGATTCTTTTTCGTTTATGGATTCAGTCATACTTTTTCCATTGAAAGGATTAGTTCTATGATTATGTTTGGAGCAATTGATTGTCTATATTGATTTAATTCTCTGCTGCAATATCGCCTCTTGTGATATTATCGTCGTTGGATTTTCTCAATGTCGATAACAATTTATGAGATTTAAGCGTGATGAATGATTTTTCAAAAAGTTACATTTGATTTAATTTTGGTTATTAATGTTATATTTTCTGATTGAGAATTTGGACATAAAATTTTCAATTGAGTTATCAATGAATTAAGAATAAATTTAAATACCGAATATACGTAAGGAATTTCCTACGCTCTACTTTTTGTCTTATTTTTATAATTTTCAAATTACTTATTTAGTCTTAGTTTATGTCACACTTAAAAAAATCACTTTTCGCACTCTTCTACACCTTTTCGTTAGTTTTGTCACTATCTTTCATTTCTCAATTCATCTCCAAGTGAAATCGACACCCAAAAGCTATACTACAAATAATCACGTTATTCTTTGGGCGTAACCAAATTTTGGCGCCATTGCCAAGAAAGCGGTAGAAGAATTTGTAGATAGTTTCTATTTTTAGTTTGTAAAAAAAAAGTGGTAATTTCGTTCCTTTTCTTTTTAGCTTTCTACATCTTTATTTTATTTTATTTTTCTTTTCGTAATATATGTTTTTTTAGTATTACGTTTTTCTTTACTTTGCATGCGCAGGTATAGAGACTTTTTTGGACAGTTTGCTAGTAGACTCGTGCTAAAATCAGACTTAGAATCTAATCTGTCTAATCACTTGTTTGATAATTCTTCCAATTCTGACACGATGAGTGAACACATGGACCAACCTATTAGAACCTTCCAAGATTATTTTCATCCCGCATGAACAGTCACACCATCCTGTATTATGTTCTCACCTAATGCTCGTCATGTAGATTTCAAAACATGAATGATATAATTACTTCCAACTTTCCATGGTCTAGAAAATGAAAACCCCTATGTTCATATGAGGGAATTTGAGGAAGTAGTTGCAACATTTCACAGTCCAAATATTACTGACGACACGGTAAGGCTAAAGTTCTTTCCTTTTTCTTTGAATGAAAGAGCTAAAAGTTGGTTGTACTTACTAAGACCACGGTCTATTGAAACGTGAAGTGAGATGACTCAAGTGTTTTTCAATAAATATTTTCTCCAACATAAAACCAATGCTTTAAAAAGATAAATCTCCACCTTTGCACAAAAGGATAGTGAGACTTTATATCAGTCTTGGGAAAGATTTAAGGAATTACTGAGTATGTGTCCCCACCATGGATATGAGAATTGGCGCTTAGTGAGTTATTTCTATGAAGGACTTATGTCCAGGGAATGTCAATTCGTGGTGGAAATGATGTGCAATGGAGAATTTTTACAGAAAAATTCTAATAAGGCTATAGAGTACCTCAATGAGCTTGCTGAAAAAACTCATACTTGGACTGGACCAAGTGCTACTGATAGCACAAACAAGTCACGACCTACAGGAAATCCAAGTGGAGGTGGAATTTACCATCTCAGGGAGAAGGATAATCTAAAGGTCAAGGTTGAAATGCTTACAAGGGAAATAAAGCAGTTAAAGACTAGAAGCTTAAAGCCAACACACATGGCTAATCATGCATACTCTTTTGGGCCATGTGTTATGTGTGGTGGGGTAGATCGTCATGCCCAAGAATGTCCTACACATGCTAACATGAGAGGATGGCGTCATCACCCCAAATTCAGCTAAAAGTTTGAAAATCAACAGGCTGCACAACCCTCTAGATCATCTCATGCACCTTCATCTTCTAGGAGTCCCTTAGAAGACGCTTTGCACTCGTTTATAGAAGCACAGGGTAAGACTAATCAAAAATTTGAATCTTTAATAATGTAAGTTGTGGAAGAAAATAAGGAGACAAAGAGTTAGATATCCAAGATAACGAACTTCTTGAGTGTAAATGAGCAAGGTAGGTTTCCTTTTCAAGTTCAATCTGCATCTCATGGTCAACATATGGCACAAGAAACTGTGAAGAATGACGAGTGCCACCAGACATATATGATTGACTCACTCATAGACAGGAAAGTTTTTGCAACTCATGATTTTGATCCCCTTGAGAATTTCATTATTGATTCTGAGTTTAATCCTATCAGTAATCCATTTGATGTAATTGATATTTGTGCAATTTTTGACAGAACTCAGGATTATAGCACACAGGCTTGGCAACCGAAGTCTGAGGAGTTACCTGAAAAAAATGAAAGACAAGTTCCTTCAAGTGGGGAAGTACCAAAAGTTAATCTGAAGCCTTGCCACCTACCTGTGAAGCTCGAGCACCGAGCTTATTGGAAAAATAAGCGTTTCATTTTTTACCCAGGAGAAACAGTTCTATAAGTGGAAGATAGTCCGGTTGTAGACTTGGACAATCAACTTTGAACACAACATGCAGCAATTATTATTATTATTATTATTATCTTATTTGTTTTGTTTTGTTTTTTTTTTTTTTTTTTTTGCTACTATTTTCTTTATTTTTGTTTGTAAGATAGTTTCATTTTGTCATTTCAGATCACCATTTTTTACGCTTAGCAAGCCATCCACATCACATATCAGGTGTATCCTACTCTTTTTAGTTACTCCCCATTCAATTTTGATTCTTAAACATTGAGGATAATGTCTCGTTTAAGTTGGGGGCTGGGAATGCAAGTTTATCATTTAACTCAGTGGCATATTTCAATCAAAATATATAAAAAATTGCCAAATTAAAAAAAAAAAAAAATTGCATCACACAGGCATCTTTTCACACATGATATTCATAACCATCTTGGTGAATTCAACAAACTCATCTTAATCATTTTGCTAAGGCTAGAACCTTTTATTCACTTATCCAAACTTTGTGGTAATATGGTGATTTGACACATGTAGCTAGAGAATTATTTGCTTAAGTATCATGTGAATTTTGGTGAGAAGTGAGAGCTTACAAATACAGAAATTGTGATAAGTGCCCATTGATATGTTGAATTGAACACTTTTTTTGAGAATATCATCATATGGTTTGTGGTAAGATGATGATATACTTGGGATATGACGAAAGTCAATTAGGATTAATGTTTGAGCCTTTCAAGCTGACCCTTTTTATCATAGACCCCTAGCAGCTAATTTTGAGCCAATAAACACATATAGCCTTTTCTTTTCATACCTATATCATCCATACCTCTCCACATTGGAGTAGAGCTTATACACTAAATTTTCCTACCCTTTTACTTCCAAGTGTGTACTAGGTGTGAAATTTTTGTTTAAAAAAAAATGGCAAGAATACCATGACAAAAATGATATGGTGCTAGGCGTGTCCATCAAATTATTCATCAAAGTGTTCATCAAATGGCAAAGACCCTAGCGGCAAAAGAAGAAGGAAAATCATTCTCAGTCAAAAATCTGAAAAGTTTAAAAGTACATCAAAAGAAAAGTATGATCTACTGAGATATTTAATAAATTCCCTTTTGTGTATTATTGGAAGTTTTGAATCTTTTTCACTATTTTCTTCTTATAGCCTCAAACCTAAACCACGTTACAACCTTTTGTGTTGATTATTCTGATCCTAAGTATGCTTGTGGAAAGATTGGTGGAATTCTCAATTGTTAGTATTCATATCATAAGAACAATGTTTGCTTATTGCTTACACATACTCGCCTAATTCCCCATGAGATTGTATACACTGATTGTCAACTCCATAAAGAGAACCCTTACAAAAACACTTATATACCCGTGAGTTATGGAGTTGAACTTTTTGCTTAAAGATATTCTTGATGTTGCATGTGTCGAAACCTCTGATTTAATAAAAACAGTTTGGAACACATATACACTCTGTGGATTGCTATATTTGAATTACTTGTGAAAGGGTTATTGAATTTCTAAGATTGTTTTGATATGTAAATTTGGAAAATGTATCTTGATGGCGCCTATGTGTGATTTTCTTTGGTCTCTCATATTATTTTGCATGAAAATTGCTAGGGACTAACAATGAGCAAGTTGGAGGGTATGATGAGTGCACAAAAAATACACTATAAATACCTGATTTAAATGCTAAAAGAAAAGAGAAAATAATGATATAACTCATTTTATTAAATTTAATGGTCATTTATCTTGAGATAGATATGAGCATGATTTAATATATTTATATCTCAAATAAATATAAAAAGAAACACATGAGTTTAATCTATTAAATAAGTCCCATAAATTTTCACTAATTGCCTTGCACTTCAATAAAGACCACTTGAATTTTCTTGTATATTTTAAAAAGCCAAGTTTGTTAATTATTTTATTTTATAAGCTTGTAGATAAAATGATAGGCGGCAAAACAAGCAAGGCAAGTGGAGGAGATTTAATCAATTAAACAAGCCACTCTATTTGACTTGTTTACAAGATTACACATGTCATATTGGCGAAAGAAGAAGTGATACACGGAAATAAAGGAACTAGCTTCACATGGCCTCATTTCAGCCACAAATATTGGAAGAAGTTGCATGCAAGTTTCGGACATCACAAAACTTAAAGATGAAACCGACAACTCAAATAAATCAAATCCCATCTACATGAGAAGACATTTGGTGCCAACATCCACTTGCATGTATATTTAAATGCCAACTCAATCCCATGCAAAACTCAAGTGAATCACAACGACAATTCAAATAAATCACAACTAGCTGCATGAAGTGGCAAATAAAACAACCAATGAAATTTCACTAGGCTAGATGGTCTTACACGGCACTTAATTGAAGAGCAAAGTAAGAAATCAATTGGTGACTCCACTTGCACCACTCACATGTCTAATTTAATTCAATTACAAAACAAGCTTAGAGATCTTACAAGACAAGCTGAAATTGTTGACCGTTTCAAAGCTGAAATTGATAAACAAGTTGATGAAGCAACCGCACACTTGACATGTTGTATAGCTAGAAATCAATTGAATTACGGCAAGCCTCATGATGATTTTTTTTAGGCAACTTGCTCATAGAAATATCTATATATATGGATACAACGAGGGAAAGAGGGACATGCTTGGAGGATTGGATGCTTTGGAGAGCCATTTCATACCTAGAGAAAAAAATAAAGAAAACCAAAGAAAAAAGAAATCCATGGCCGGCTCTACCATAGTATCCATTGGAGAATTTTTGTTGCATATTTTCATTGCTTCACATCAGTTTATAATTTATTTTCATATAATTCTTTCATTATTAAGATTTTTTTTTATTACCCGTCATATATTTGTTGTAACTAACATTTTTTTCGTTTCTATGTATTACATTATTGATCGAAATTTATTTCTTTAAAAAATATATCATTTATAACCGCTTTACTAAACTGAAAAAACATTTTGTACGTTGTTTCTCCCAAGTACATATATAACCTTATTATTTATGTGCATGTTTGCAACCATAAATAATATCCCATCAATTCAAACCCAAAAGTTTTGATATGCGTTAATAAGATTATAACTTAGGATGAACATATATATAAGTTTTGATTTTCAAAAGGTTCTAATTTGATTAAAATAATTTGCATGCATGTGTCTAACGCATAATTAAATTCTCGCTGGACAAGGAGATCGGTCAGAGTTACTTGCATTGGCTCCCCTATGGAAGTAATAACAGGAAAAACAAATTATATATTACGAAGTCTTATAATGAAGATGGATTTTTTAATCCAACCAAGAGATCACAGAACCGTTCTTATTTCTTGAGTAGTCCCAAAAAACCATGCCCAAGAGACTTTCAATATGGCCGGTAAGAACTAAACAAATTAAAATGGAGTTAGGGGTGAGAAAAAAAGAATGAAGACAAACAGATAATCGAGAAAACTAATTAATTTGTATTGGAAACTGTAGTGTGGAAAACCAGAAGGCAGTCAAAAGTTGCTCAGAGGAGCTCATGAGACCATTAAATGTATAGGTTTGCATGCATCATTGATCTACCCTAAGATATATATCATGATATACAATCCATGTTCAATGATACATTCATGCAGGCAGTATCTTCCAAAAGACCAAATTATATAGGGGCCCACGAGATGAAAATGGGAAAATACTACATGCGTCTAAGAAATATTAGTTTTTATTCGCCTTAATTTTGAAGATGATAATAATGGTTCAGTGTCTAAAGACGAGATTAAGGTTGCGTTTGAATGTTGGGCTGAGCTGAGCTGAAAAGCGTTGAGCTGAATAAATTATTGTTAGAATATTAGTTTTAAATATTATGAGTGTGTTGGGATTTGAAAATTTTGAATTATTTATTATATTTATATGGGAATTTGGGAAAGTGTATGAGAATTTGAAAAAATTGTAATGATGAAATGAAGTGAATTGAAAAAGTTGTAATGTCGTTGTTCGTACTTTCAAACGTTGTTGATGTAGAAACAACATTATAGTATTGATCAAACATGATTTCATTCTTGAGTACAAGTTGTCCCTCTTCAAAGTTTTGTGTGTTGAGATGTGTCTTGACTTGTTGAAAGCACATCAGTATGCTCGTCGCTCGACCCTCGCTCGAGCGGTAGCTCAAGTGAACCTCAACCTGTGACTTCACTCAACCCTCGCTCGACATCCCGCTCGAGCAAGGCAGCCGACAGAGAGTTTGCTCAATCCTCGCTCGACATCCAGCTCGAGCGAGATCCAGGTAGAGACTTCGCTCAACTCTCGCTCGACGTCCCGCTCGAGCGAGAGTCAACCCTAGACGATCACTCAAAGTTTCGTTTCGAGCTAATGTTTTATGGACTAGGGTTGGCGCTGGCTCATGCATGTTCGCTCGAGCGAGAGTAGTCTCGCTCAAGCGATATATCGTCTATAAGAAGGCTCGCGTTCATTTGAACGCAGTAGCTCGTAAGGAGCTCATTTTTCTCTGGTTTAGATTTTGAATTGAGAGCATTTGTAAAGAAGAAAACGTCGAGTTTTGTGAGATAGAGTTGTGCAACTTGTAAGTGAGATTAAGTGTTCTAGTATAGGAATCTTGTGATTCAATCTCTGTATTCCATCTCTGTTGTTGTAATAGATTCATTGAGACCGACTCAACAGTGGACGTAGGCTTGTGTTAAATCGAACTATTTTAAATCTTGGTGTCCATTGGTGTTCTGCGTGTTTAGTTTTATTTCTCTTGTTGCATCCACTACGTTACTTCCTATTTACTGTTTATTGACCGGCCCATTCCCAATAAACTGGTATCAGAGCCTTCTTGAGCTCCGTGAAGATTTGAAGGGATGGCCTCAGTAAAGTTTGAAATAGAAAAATTCGACGGACAGTACAGTTTCAGTTTATGGCGCATCAAAATGAAGATGTTGTTGCGACAACAGAGTTTGTTCAACGTTCTAGAAGAAGTGACTAGTGAGTCTCCTGCACCGTGAAAGGATGAGGAAAAAAGAGCTCACAGTACTATTCTATTGTCACTATCAGATGGAGTTTTGAGAGAAGTTGCTAAGGAGGAGACCGCCATTGGTCTTTGGGACAAGCTGGAGAGCTTGTACATGAAGAAATCTCTCACTAGCCGGTTGTATTTGAAACAATGGTTATACACTCTCAAAATAATGGAAGGTACTTTTGTTTTTGTACATCTAGATGAATTTAATACAATTATTATGGATCTGAGGAACATAGACATTAAGATTGATGAAAAAGATCAAGCCTTAATTGTTTCGTGTTCATTGCCTATTTCTTTTGATAATTTTGTAAACTCAATGTTGTATAGTAGAGATACAATCTCCTTGGTAGATATTAAGTCGGCTTTGAATTCTAAGAAATTGAGAACAAAATTTGGGGGTTAGGCATGGATGATCAAGCCGATGGTTTGTTTGTAAAATGTTCCTCTGGTGATAGATCTGGGGAGAGATGTTCAAGGAAGAATAGGGGTAGTTCCAGTAGCTTCAGATCTAACAAACAAAATGTTAAGTGTTACTATTGTCATAAGTTTGGTCATTACAAGAGTGAGTGTCCTAGATTGAAAAATATTCAGGAAGAGGAAAGTTCCTCTAGTGGTGATGACAGCGAAGAAGATGACAGATAGTCTCTACTTCCTTGAGAGCAATACGGTAATAGCTGGAGTATCCTCAGATGCTCCAGATTCAAATAACACTCACATGCAGCATATGTGAGTGTGCCAGACAGTGTGGTCATTTATGAGTCGGCAGCTTTTACTTGGTGTGATTAGAAGACAGTAATCTTGATTTTTTGTTTGCATTGTGTTATTGAGAAACAATGTAGAATTAGGTTTCCTGCAGTTGTTTATTTCTGATCAGGATACATCTTGTGTAAAGACGTGTTTTGTTATACTCATATTTGTTTTATGACCATTGAAGAGTTTGGTTTTGTTTATCTATTTCGTTTGTGATGCATTTGATGTGTTCAAATACTTGAGAAGACTAGTGATCTACAGACAGGAAGGTAGAGTGTTGCTCAGACCATACAGTTTTGTTTCACTCCACATAACTAGAGTAGCTGAATGGAATGAGGTGGGCTTGCAGAGTCCACAGTTTGCTTTGAGTTTTCCAGGCTTGTCTACAGATTTTCAGTGAAGCGGACAACGCAGCTTGCCATTGGATGAACCTTCTCTTCTTTCATTCTACAGGAAGGAGAATAGGGTTATAGCAATATAGTGGAGTTGCAGAGAGCTTCACAACGGAGTACGGGTGGTACTCTAGATTATGCTTTTGATTAAGTATGATTTTGTCTTTTGGCATTGGTGCACAGTAAGAGCAGGTTTAAAGTTGGTAGATAGAGGAGGTAGTTTGGCCACCTTTTGCATATGCTCATGCAGCCTTTGTTTGGTTCTTACTTTGGCAAAGAATATTTGGTTGTCTTCATTTGTATTCAGATGTCATTTTTCAAGTAAGCAGTCTATATTGTGGTACATTGTCATTTCTGTGAAGATGTTGATTTTTCATTAGGACCAAGCCGGTGATTTGGTCAAGTCGTCTATGATGTTGAAGACTTTTGTGTGGATTTTGAGTTATTCAAAGATGGACTTCGTACTTCGGTTGGGTATTCCCTTTTGTAATATGACTAGGGGATTTGTGGGTCTTCTAAATTTTGTGAGGCTTGTGACAATTCAAGCCAAAGTGGAGATTTGTTGAGATGTGTCTTGAATTGTTGAAAGCACATCAGTATGCTCGTCGCTCAACCCTCGCTGGAGCGGTAGCTCGAGCGAGCCTCAACCTTCGCTCGACATCCCTTTCGAGCAAGGCAACTGATAGAGATTTCGCTCGACACTTAGTTTGAGCGAGATCCAGGCAGAGACTTCGCTCGACTCTCGCTCGATGTCCTGCTCGAGCGAGAGTTAACCCTAGACATTCACTCGATGTTTCGCTCCGAGCTAATGTTTTATGGACTAAGGTTGGTATGGCTCATGCATGTTTGCTCGAACAAGAGTAGTCTCGCTCGAGCGAGATATCGTCTGTAAGAAGGCTTGCATTCATTTGAACGCAGTAGCTTATGAGAAGCTCATTTTTCTCTAGTTTAGATTTTGAATTGAAAGCATTTGTAAAGAATAAAAGGTTGAGTTTTGTGATAGAGAGCTGTGTAACTTGTAAGTGAGATTAAGTGTTCTAGTATAAAATCTTGTGATTCAATCTCTGTACTCTATCTTTGTTGTTATAGTGGATTCATTGAGACTGACCCAACAGTTGACGTAGACTTGTGTTAAGCCGAACCACTTCAAATCTTGGTGTCCATTGGTGTTCTGCGTGTTTAGTTTTATTTCTCTTATTGCATCCGCTGCGTTACTTCCTATTTACTGTTTGTTGACCGGCCTATTCCCAACATTGTGACATTTGCAACACTGCTTCCAACTCTTTCGCCACCTCTTTCATCATAGGTCGATTCTTTCCGTTCAAATTCAAGCACCTTTTCACCAGATTGGCGACTACAATAATCTCTTTCTTCTTAGCTTCCTTCAAAACTCCCTTATCAATAATATCAAACAATTTTTTTTCTTCCATTGAATTAAGGAAATATGTGACTAAACTTTTGGTTTCTAGTGTCCTTTTAAAAGAAATCGCTTTTTCTCCTGTTAAGAGCTTAGCTAGTATAACACCAAAGCTATAAACATCACTTTTTTCTGTAAAATGACTTGATTGAAATAACTCAAGGTCCAAGTATCCAAGAGTGCCATACACTAGTGTTGGAAATTTAGGCCACCCAAATTTTTTCTACCAAGATCTACTTTTAATAGAATACCAAGAAAAATAGAGAAATAAACACAACACAAGAGTTTACATAGAAAACTCCCAAAACAAGAGAAAAACCACCAAACCCAGAGAAGAAAATCCACTATGTCAAAAATTTTTACAATCACACAATTTTTCTCTTCATCCCAATGACACCCACAAAGCTTTCCCACTAGTAAAACTCTAACTTTCACCTCTCTTCCTTTTACAAAAGGACAACAGAGGAATTTTATTTAAAGTCAAAAATTACTAACTAAGCATTTGACTAGTGTAATAAACTAAGGAGGGCTGGTCTCCTTTTATAAGCACATGGGCTTGCCCTCTCATCAAATCCCACCGATGTGGGACTCCAAAAAGGAGCAAACCCAACAATCTCCACCTTGCGATTTTGACTGGTCCCACAGTTACGCTCCACCACAATGACAATCTTCATAGCTTTCGCTATCATGCTCTACCATAAAAGCATACTCACTCAAAATAAATCAATTTCAAGCATTTCACTTCGGCCCATGTCGAAACTAACCTTGCTGAAAAATTATGGTGCAACTTCCACGTTTGGCTTTCCTGGAAGTTCATCAGTCATCGACATGAATTTCTACCACACACCTTGCATCAATGCCAAACCAATGCCCGTGTGCAAACTTGTGAAACAACTAACATTAATACATTCTTTATTATGGCAACTTTGAGTTTAACGGCATGCCATAAGGATGTACAAGTCCCTTTTCAAAAGACAAAGTCTTTTATAGAGAGAAAGAGACACAATGTTTGCTTCATACTAGTATCTTCATATACTGAATTGGAACCACTTGTCGAACCGGCTCTATCTCTTGTTGATAACTTTTCTTGACGTGCCCAAGTTGTCCACACCTCCAGCAAATTGTTGACTTTATAAGTTGGTCGACACCTTATGTAATCATGATGGAATCAAAATATCCCTAACTTGCATTTGCCACAAGTCAAAATTGATTCTCCTATCAAATTTCTCTACCTCCATTCTTGACATTGTCTCGATGAATTTTACCATAAAAATGAATAGTACCCACTAAATAAGTTTCTAGGAAAGACTGATCTTTTCTAGACAGAACTTCAAAATTCTCAGGAAAGATTGGAAGGTCACAACGGACACACTTAAAATTTTTAATCTCCTAGATAGAACCTCCTTAGACCGTATGTATCCACACTATCACATCAAAGCTCTACCCTGTCAAAAGAATCTAGTGGCTCTGATACCACTTGCTGGGAATTTAGGCCACCCAAATTTCTTCTACCAGGATCTACTTTTGACAGAATACCAAGAAAAATAGAGAAATAAACACAACATAAGAATTTACGTAAAAAACTCTCAAAACAGGAGAAAAACTACCAGACCCAGAGAAGAAAATCCACTATGTGAAAAATTATTACAATAACACAATTTTTCTCCTCACCCCAACGACACCCACAAAGCTTTTCCCACTAGTAAAATTCTAACTTTCACCCATCTTCCTTTCACAAAAGGACAACAGAGGAATTTTACTTAAAGTAAAAAATTACTAGCTAAGCATTTGACTAGTGTAATAAACCAAGGAGGGTTGGTTTCCTTTTATAAGTACATGGGTTTGCCCTCTCATCAATTCCCACCGATGTGGGACTCCAAAAAGGAGCAAACCCAACAACTAGTGTGGTCAAGTGAGTTTGATCAATAGCAATCGATCTTGAAGTCCCAAAGTCGGCCACTTTTGTTCTATACTTCTCATCTAAGAATATGTTTGTAGTCTTGATGTCTCGATGGTAAATAGGTGAAGAAGCTCCTGAGTGTAAGTAAAAGAGAGCTCCTGCAACTTCTGTAGTAATTCGTAAATGCATATCCAAACACCAGCCAAGCAATTTAACCACATTTCTATGATTAATTCGTGAAGGAACGACAACCTCATTAACAAATTCTTCCAATTTTTCTTCATCAATCATCACAGATCTTTTTATTGATACAATTCTTCCATTTGACGACATGCCTTTGTAAACAGTGCCTTGTCCACCCTTTCCAAGTATTCTATTTACATTGAATCGATCAGTGGCCACTTCCAAATCCTTTGAACTAAACAATTTGTTGCTCTCAACATTGACATGATCACTTGAAGATAGTTGTTGTTGTAATAATAGTCCACCATTTCGTTTGAAGAACATCTCTTTTTGTTTAATCATCTTCCTTTTCATTATCAGTTTGTATGACCACCATCCACTAAAAAGCAAAAATAATATCCCAAAGCTTGTACTAATACCTGCTTACTCAATGGAATAGTAAAAGGTCCTTATACAGCTACTACTTGCTATAGAAAAGATTATAAATATTGATAAATATTTATATACTGATATAAATATCAGTAGCATAATTAGGTGAAAGGAGACCTAACTGATCTAAAGAGTCTAAACTATTATATATTTGAAGTACTTGGTTACTATTTTTCAATATTTTGAAATAATCTAGCTAAGAGTACAAACAATCCACGTTTTCTTTTTCCTAGATCGGACCAGACCGAATGCGCGCGCGCACACACACACACACATATATAAGTAATAAGATATAAATTTTAATATTAATGTTAATATAGATTAAGAGTGGTAGTATAACATATTAATATATAATATATACTCTTATAATATTAATATATTATAATTTATAATAGTTGTAGTATAAAAGTATAAATTATACTATATCTATATAGAGTTAAGTAATAACTTATAAGTAATAAGTGTATTATTATTATTTAATATATTATTACTAATTTATCACTATTTACTAACATATAAATTTATAATATATTAATGTAAATTATGTAATAATGTTATTAGTTATAATTAATTAACCTATGATGTATCACTAAATCACTATTAACTAATTAATAATTATTCTTTTTATGATTACATGTAGCAATTATAAATATTAATTATTAATATTATTTTTAACTATATATGAAGTATGAAGTCTAATGTATAATCAATGATTATTAATATCATTAATTAATTTATATGACTTATGAGGATTAAATTAACTAATCAATTTATGGGTTATATATAATATAGAATATTATTTATAACTTATAGTATAAAGTATTAAGTATATAGACTATAAGTTATAACTATATATTTTGTTTAATATTTAGATGAGATTAGAAATTAACAATTGGCAAAGATGATTATTTTTTTATGAAAGTAGTACTAGTATATATTTAATAATTTATAAACTTAAGTAAAAAAAAAATATTTAATTATTGCAAGATTTTGTATTAAATTTAGCCCATTAAATCACATGAGATACCTTTGAACTGGACCGAACTGCTCTGGAATCGAATTAGACCGGACTAGTATAGATCGAATCCTGTTCGATCCAGTTCAGAGTGAAAAAATATTTAGACTAAATAAAATTGACCCATATTTATCCTCTCAACTATAATATTTCTGGTAGCATGATGTGAAAGTTGAAACCAATTTAAACGAGCGAATTAAGGTCAAACAAACTGGTAAACATGAGATGACGTACGTACCTATAATGATGGCCATTTGCTGATCAGACCTCGGAACCGGCTGGAAACAAGGGTAAGACCCATTCATATTTTTCCATCGATAAGAACATCGATTCATTTTATCACATAAGTCCATCTCTGATATATGTTACAATAACAAACAGAGTTAATTAAGGAAATTTATATAGATAATATATGCAACTCCTTATGAAATATTATTGTCTAAATTTATTCTAATTTTATTTGATTTTAATAGTTCTGAATTCAAAAGCTAATAATTTTTTTAAAAAAAATTGGGTTATAAATGAAGTAGTGTATTTTATTATTATAAATAATATTAAAGCATTCGTATTGAATTGTTTAAAATTATTTTTTTTAAAATATAAATTTATAAATTTATCAAAAAATTTTGATCATATTTAATTAAAAGTAGATAGATAGAAATAGAAAAAAAAAGTACTTTTTATGAATAATAAAATTAAAATTTTGTCAAACAAAAGTTAAATTATTGAATAATATTTATCTTTACTATTTAAAAAAAATATTTTTATTCCATTTTTTTGTTTATATCTTTTTATTTTTAATTAAATATGATCAAATTTTTTTAATAAATATATATATTTATATATATTTTTTAAATAATTTAAAATAATCTAATAAAAATGGTCTTATAGGACCAGAAAAACTCAATGATTTGGAGAATTAAATGGATTGAATTAAAATAGTAATTTATCTCCACATCCTCCAAGAAGATAAGGATTTCCTCTATAGCCAGGTTGGCACTCACAATTTCAGTTCAAGGCGGGGTTCCGAACAGTAAAATTACCATTTTCTAGCACCCTCGTGGTCAACCAAGTACAAGAATAGATCAAGTTCTTGTATGCCCTTGACGTCGAGTTTTTCCTTATGGGAAGAGAGTAGAAAGAAGTATTGTCAAGCCTCCAAAACAATACCACTGAACCGACATATTTGGACTCGGCTTTAGGAATTTGGTCTCAAACCAATCCTGGTCAACTAAAAATGCGTACTTACATCCACTGGAACTTTTCGTCTCAATAGTTGTAGAGAATACATGGAGATTAGAATGGATTGTAGTTTGGCAACAGTTTTTGGTGTAGCAACGACTTCCATTTCTGAATGGACCTTTGTCACAAGGGGATTCGCACCCACCAGCCAATGAATTAAACGAGTCATTGGACAAGGACTGCAACGAGGCAGAGTTGTTGCAACCCATGACAACAAAGCTATTTTTGTAGTCGGAGAAGACGAAAGGACTTTTCTCTAACTCCACATGATCTTTGCTGCTCATGCCATTGGTACAACTCAAGAACATGGTATAGTTAACGCGAACTTCGCCTAAAATGTTAATCTCTAGCACCTCCAGGTCGGTCATCTTCAGAAAGGGCTTTGGATATCCCAGATGATCGTAAGAATTAGAGTCATTTCTGCAAACTATCTCAAACCAATCTCCGACGTAGCAACCCTTTCCGATTCCAAAACGGTATGGAATGCTTACGTTATTCCCACAGTCTTCTTGACATGAACTGTTTATTACGTTCGATGCTCGCGAGAATGCATTGAGTTCTGAGCACATCATCACTAATACAAGCATCCGAAACATATTGAGTGCCACTAACTCTAGTACATTCTTCGTGCTGGTCGTGCCATTGCTACAGCTCCAAAATATGGGATAGTTGACGCGAACTCCACTACCTACCGAATTAAAAGGATCTCCAGTTATGCGAATCTACAGTATCTCCAGGTCGATCCTCTTCAAAAAGGGTTTTGGAAATCCGAGATCATAAGAATTAGAGTCATTTCTACAGACTATCTCAAACCAATCTCCGACGTAGCAACCTTTTCCGATTCCAAAAGGGTATGGAATCCTTACATTCCCACAGTATTCAGAGCATGAACTCTCTATTACATTTGATGCTTGCGCGAATACGTTGAGTTCTGAGCACATCATGACTAACACGAGCATTCGAAACAGTACCATTTGCATTAGCTCCATTAAGATCTCTTTCTATGATGAATGTGATGAGTTTTTAATTAGGCAAAGGCCTCGATCAGTTTTATATTGTACGTCGTATTTGAGATAATCATTCAAAGCTCACTACAACAAATGATACTTTTTGCCGTGGCCAAGATTGGCCGTGAGTGAGCTCGAAAACGTGGTAATTAGTCTTCATCTGCGCTTTTGGGCCCACAAGTGAGACGCCGATATTTGGGGGTGACATTAAGTCTGTTTCTCCCCGCAAGCTAACCGCCGACGTCTCAAGGCCTATTTACCACGATAGTGCTGCCGAGAAGCCATAAATAAAAACCCCCGCGTTTGATGTCCTCCTTACTCAAGCGAAGCGCCGATAATTAATCGATTACCTCTGCGAGTTGACGTCCGTCGCAATCTAGGGTTGCTTCTTGGCGACCCCATCCCGTAGCAATTTCTTGCCTACGCTGGTGCTCCGTCTGGTGTTTACCGCATCATCTACAACCGCAGAAAAGGGGTGTCTGCTTCTTGGCGGCATCTCAGTCCCACAAGATTCGAGGTCTAGGACACTGCTGCGGGATTTCTTGTTGCAGCATGAATGGTCATCATACTGATGAAATCCCCTTTACACGGCGTGCTCTAATCTTGTCACAATCCAATTTCTAGGTTTTGGTAAGCTAATTCCAAATTTCCCCAAAATTTATATTTTATGTTCTCGTCATATTTTTGTTTAGTAAATTTGAGGTTAATCATTATCAATCTCATAAAACTGTTTATGCTCTTGGAAACCCTACAATTATTGGACCTAGTTTAATTATAGTTAAATTACTTCCACATAGCCAGTAGGGAATGCTACTCCCAGTAGACCCTGTAAAATGCACCACGCAGTAGTATTAGTCTGGTCATTGATCAATTACTGAGCTAGGCCTGGTTGGATCATATATAAGTACCAATTCATACAAGGCATCATATTTCTAAAACCCATACTTTGATCTATACATAACAAACCTTTCTTATAATACCATAAATCCTACTCATGTAGGTCTTCAAAAGGATTTCCGCATGTATAAATATTTAGTTGATCACATCTTCTAGGTCTAGCCTGTAATATATATATTCATCAACAAGCTTGCAATTTCATATGGTTCTGGAAGGTGTGTGTATATCAGAGAAAGAGAAATAATTGCAATTTTAATTAAGCTTATATCCAACCTGAAAATAAAATACCTCTTGATGCATTTTGAAGTCGTTAGTGGTTTAACTTAACTTTCTTGCAAAAAGCAGGTTCATTTGATCTAAACCCAAATATTACAAAGTTGAATGGCCATGTCAAAACATGATCATTCAATTGTGTCCATGAGATGGGTGTAGCTACATACACATCTCAAAAAATATAATATTCTTAGTTGCTATATTAATAGTGTTTGCCAGCAGTCCTTTATTGACCTTATGGTGCTTGGGTACCACATCCAAGCCACCTCTGCATTTGATCATTTTGAAATAAAGTATTTGCCACAACATACACAATGACATTAAAAATAAAATTAAAAAACCTTTGTTTATGATGCATTCACATCTAAGGTAGTTCGTAAAAGATTCACTTCATGATTTGTACTCATAAAGACTACCAAAACAGAGTGCATACTCAGCTAGTACTAGTTTGCACAGTTGCATCCGTACAAGTACATATCTATATATATAACTGGTATTTTATACCCACCTAGTTCAATTTATGTCTAGCCTAAAACCATTGCCAATTCAGTTGAACCCCTACATCTAGTGACCTAAAATACAAAGGAAACTGACCCTATACTTTTAGGCAATTCCCAGATTTTTCAAGCACATAACGCTTATTTAATACATAACATTATTTGACTTTAATCTATGAAAGACAAGTGCACCATATATTCATCCCACTTCTAGATCCCAATGCTCACTATATCTGGTTTCACATAACTTGTTGCCTGGAAGGATATCCAGAACAAAATAGCAAGTGTTTTATGTTTCCAAAGCCATACGATTAATGCCAACGTGCAAATTAATCTAACAACTATGTGCCTCATTAATTCACAAAATACAAGATATTCAAATACCACTCAACCAGAATATTAAATGCAAATAATGTTTGATTGTGAAAGTGATTGAGAAACACTTGTGTCATCTCCAACCAATATTAATCGTTTGGCTACATATTAGTCACATATAGCATCGTTAAGAAGATATTTACCTCAAATAACTGACCCTTCCTGCCAGCATTCAGAGTGCTAATCTTCCTTCCTATTGTCTTAAGATATCAAAATACACACTATCATCCATGAAAGTGCAGCAAAAGTAAGGGCAAAATCCAAAAAATAGGTACTGCTGGCAATTCAACTCAATCTAAGGGACTGCATTTGTGGGCACCATCTGAGACTCCAATCTACTTTCCATTTCTGACATTCTAAAATTTATCATTTCTTCATAATCCCTCATATGGTCTCCAACTTGGTCCAAAGCAATTTCAATTTGTATTACCCTATTTCAGTAATGCTCTGCATTTATCCTATTTACTTCATTTTCCGTGGCAAGCCGTTCATACTCCTCATTGGATACCCCTGCCACCTTAGTCTGATCGGGCATTACAGAGTGGCCCATCCCTCTAGAGTACCCTCATCTATGTCCCAATACTTCTCTAAATATTGTTGCAACTGCCTCATTTGTGCGAGCCTCGGGCTCTTTGGCATTCCACAATGCCACCATCTGATCCTGTAGCAAGAAACATGAGCAGTAGTCATTTTCTACCAACATGGACACTGAATAACTGGAAAAAAAAATAACAAATAGCCAATCGACAATGCTATTGAGTAAGGCCTACCATAATAAAACAAAGAATAAAAGATCAAACTACTAGTTGCACGGATAAACAACAAACTGCTCACATAATTTGTTTCCGTCGTTGGTGTGATAAATCTCCCATTCTTAACTAACCAGTGCATCTTTGTAAAAGTCTATATGATTCCTGTTCTTCTATATCGTTATATGCATACCAAAAACAGTCACATAAATTTCAAACTGTTGTGACAAACACTTGGTTTTCCCCTATAGTATAGTGAAAGTGTAATAGAATTTTGGTACCTTTCTTTCCATGAGTACCAGAAACGAGGTCCTTCCGCTTGTGTGGTTGACCAATTGTTTACTCCTATTTTCTTTGTTTTGCATTGACATTTTCTGCAAAAAAAAAAAAATAGCCTTAACAAATTGATGTAGAAATCTCACCTACAAGGCCACTTATTATCTCAATATTAATGGGATTTCACGTCTTGTGAAAGTAGGCAAAACCTAGAGTATTGGTAATTACTACAGTTTCGATATATCACGTGCATTATTTCCAGCACGCATTTGAATGCTTAACGAGTATTGTTATTAAGAGATCTTCTGAAAGCCACCGTTATGGAGTTAGAAGATAAGCGGGATTATTATACGGAAACTCACGAAGTCATGCTAGAAGAAGTGGCGACATTAAAAGAGAAGAACCAGTTCCTAGAGCGAGTAGGGATGACCTCCTTCAGGGTCAAGAGTCTATTGGGCAGACGTTCGCCATCAAAGAGAACGAACTTTCCCTCGCCAATCAAGAAATGAAATGCTTGAAGTCAAATTTGACTGTCCTTTAGCATTCATGCACCATTCGAGAAGAGGAGTTAGAGACCTTTCGAGCCAAGGTCGATACAACTGAGCTCGAACGTGACACTCTCTCTCAGGAGTTAGGCGAGGCGAATGCTGAGCTTGAAATTCGTAGGCGTCAAGCGACTCAGCATCATTCCCTCTACATAGCTGCCTGGAGTCAAGGTTATGTAGAGGGTTTGAGGCGGCTAAGGGAAAAATTCGTTCGGAACCCGTCCTTTGACGTGGCTAGCATGGATCCTCGACAGCTTGCTCCTGACCCCATAGCGAAGGCAGAGGTTGCCAAGATCGGTACACCAGAGTGCCACATATGTTTGCCTCCTTGATAGTCAATATATTGTATAGATTTGTATGGATTTCAAATGTATTTTTGGCTATTAGTCAATATATCATTCTTTCCGCTATATGCTTACCTTCTTGTTGTGTGGTGGATCAACTCACCAGTTCTTATACAATGTGTACAAACATAAAGATGGATGTAAATCTACATATATGGACCGCCTTTCAGATATCCATGTGCTATATTCTCGTAATCAGATTGAAGACACTGTAATCTAAATTATTAAACAACTAGATATGATCATTTGATGGTGATTGTACTACCCCGCGAATCTTTATCAATGAAATTAAACGATCTATTGATAAAGATTTATAAGAAAACACGAGAGCCCATGCTATTGTCTGGATGCCAGAAAGATTAGGGTGAGCATAGTGTTTCGGGCGAGTGATTAGGGCGAGTACAATGTTAATAATTTAGGCGAGAAAGATTTAAGCGAGCATGTACCTTATTTAGCGACCTGTGGGTGTGATGATCCGTGGTCGAATCGCGGGGAAGATCACCTTGTCTCGACATTGAAAGTTCTTGATCAGACGTTTTGGCGAGTTGCGATGGAGTTGGCGAGGCTCTTTTGAAAAAATGACTGGCTGAATTCCTTTTCCTCGGCTATTGAATTGTGGGGCGAGGTTTAGAGCACAAGCGACCCCGCAATTCGTAAGGCGCCGGCATGATGGCGAAGGTGAAGGAACAGGTTCCTTCCTTTCGACGAGTGAACCGAGGGGCGAGGCTTAGAGCCAAGCAACCCCGCGGTTCTTAAGGTGCCGGCATGATGGCGAAGGCAAAAGAACAGGTTCTTTCCCTTTGGCGAGCGAACTGAGGGGCGAGGTTTAGAGCCCAGGTGACTTCGCGATTCGTAAGGCGCCAGCGTGATGGCGAAGGCGAAAGAACAGGTTCCTTCCCTTCGACAAGTGAACCGAGGGGCGAGGCTTAGAGCCCAGGCGACCCCGCGATTCATAAGGCGCCGACGTGATTGCGAAGGTGAAGGAACAGGTTCCTTCCCTTCAGCGAGCGAACCGAGGGGCGAGATTTAGAGCCTAGGCGACCCCGCGATTCGTAAGGCACTAGCGTGATGGCGAAGGCGAAGGAACAGGTTCTTTCCCTTCGGCGAGCGAACCGAGGGGCGAGGCTTAGAGCCTAGGTGACCCCGCGATTCGTAAGGCGCCGGTGTGATGGAGAAGGCGAAGGAACAAGTTCCTTCCCTTCGGCGAGCGAACCGAGGGGCGAGGCTTAGAGCCCAGGCGACTTTGTGATTCGTAAGGCGCTGATGATTGAACATATTTGCTGTAAGAGTAGTAATTCGCAACTTTCATATCATATAATTCCAGTGAAGAAAAACTGAACTATACATAATATTTTTTCAAATGTTCCGCATTCCATGGGTGAGAGAGAGCGTTGCCTTCACTGTCTGTAAGTTTTGTATGATCCTGGTCGAGTACTCCTGGTGACAATGTAGGGTCCCTCCCACTTAGGTCCTAGCTTGCGTTCTTCAGCGGTGGTTACTCCTTTGAGCTTCAAAACTAGGTCCCTAGGTTTAAAAGATCTTGGGTTGACTCGCCTATTGAACAGCTTTTCAACCATGCGTTTATGGTGTTCCACTCTTACAGCCGCCTCTGCTTGTCTTTCTTCAAAGAGGTCCAATTGTTGTAGCAGCTTTATTTCATTGTCTTCTGGATGAAAATTTTTTACTCTTGAAGTAGGAACTCCTACCTCTGCCGGGATGACAGCCTCGTTGCCATACGTAAGAGCAAATAGGATCTCTCCTGTAGGGGTTCGAACAGTAGTATGGTAAGATCATAATACTCCGGGGAGTTCGTCTGCCTATGCTCCCTTACCGCTTCCTAGCTTCTTTTTAAGGATTGACAAAATAGTCTTGTTAGTTGCATCTATTTGGCCATTTGTTTGTGGATGCTCGGGCAATGAATACCGTACTTCGATCTTCAACTCAGCGCACCACTGTCGATAGTGCGAAGAGTCAAATTGACCTCCATTGTCGGATATGAAACTTTGTGGTATGCCAAACCGGCACACAATAAACTTCTAGATGAACTTGCTAATGGCTTGGGTAGTTATTGTAGACAAGGCTTCCACATCTATCCACTTTGTGAAATAATCAACTGCTACGATAATAAATTTAACTCATCCACGTCCCATAGGAAGAGGACTTATGAGATCTAAACCCCACTGCACAAAAGACCAAGCTGCCACTATGGATGACAAATCTGTAGACGGGAGGTGCAAAATATTGGCATGTATTTGACATTGTAGACATTTTTGGGTAAACTCTTTCAAATCTCTGAGAAGGTTTGGCCAGTAATACCCCGCTCGACCTATCTTGTTCGCCAAAACTCTTCCTCCAGAGTGACTCCCGCAACTACCTTTATGGATCTCTGCTAATACATACTGAGACTCCTCGGTCGACAAACATCTGAGTAATGGTTCTGAGAATCCCTTTCTGTATAATATCCCTTCCAGGATAGTGAACCTGGCGGCCCGATTTTTAATTTTTCTCGCTTCATTTGCGTCAGTGGGTAGCTTATTATCTTGCAGAAAATCTATTATATCCTTAGCCCATCCAGGATGACCTATCTCTGCTTGGAATATTTCTTCTCCAATAGAAGGGATATCCGCTTACCTTATTTCAGTGTTTTCTAGAAAAGGGACATCCATTTGCCCGGAGGCAATTCTAGCTAGGCGGTTAGCTTGACAATTATTGGCTCTCGGGAATTGCTGAATAGAAGAATATTGAAAATAATCACTGGCTTCACAAACTAATTGAAAATATTTCTTCAGTCGTTCCCCTTTAGCAGCAAAGGTACCGGTTACCTGGTGAACTACCACTTGCGAGTCGGCATGCACTTTCACTTCTTTGGCCCCCAAAAGGCGAGCCACAGTCAAGCCGATTAAGAGTGCCTCATACTCTGCTTCATTGTTGGTAACCTTGAAAGTAATTTTAACAGCGTAATTGTATTCTCTACCACCGCTAGAGATGATGTGGATACCTGCTCCTCTTCCTGCTTTACATGCCGACCCATCCACATATACCATCCAAGGCTTGTTGGGGAGTGTCTAAGCAAATTCTTCTGGAAAGCTGATGAGCTCGACAATAAAATCAGCAAGTACTTGCCCTTTGATCGCCTTTCTAGGGGCGTACTGGATGTCAAATTCGCTAAGTTCTATAGCTCACTTTGCTAACCTTCCTGAAGTATTTGGTCATTGTAGAACAGCTTTCAAGAGTTGATTTGTCAGTACTCATACGGTGTGAGCTTAGAAGAACGGTCTGAGTCGTCTAGTAGCTACCACTAAGGCTAGAGCCATCATTTCCAACTTAGGGTACTTGGCCTCTGCCCCCCGAAATGCTCGACTTACATAGTATACCAGTTTTTGCCCTGTCGCCGTATCTCTTACTAGAACAGCGAAGGTTGCATTGGGCGAGATTGCTAAATAAGCAGTCAACATTTCGCCGAGCTTGGTCTGGCTAAGCAATGGAGGGTGAGTTAAATACTCTTTTAGCTCATCAAGGGCTTTGTCACAAGAAGAGTTCCACTATTGTGCTTTCTTCAACACTTGAAAGAAAGGTAAACATCTGTCGGTGGATCGAGTTATGAAGCGATTCAAAGCGGCCACTTGGCTCGCCAATTGCTATACCTCGTGATAATTCCGGGGTGCTACCATGTGAGATATAGCCTTCACCTTTTCAGGATTGGCCTCGATTCCCTTTTCGGATACCATAAAGCCTAAGAATTTTCCTGAGCCCAATCCAAAAGAACACTTACTTGGGTTGAGCTTCATTTTATATTGACGCAAGACTTCAAAAGCCTCCCGCAAGTCATCCATATGTTGTCCAGGTATTTTACTCTTGACCAGCAAATCATCGGTGTATACTTCCACAATCCTCCCTATCTGCTGTCTAAACATACGGTTGACCAGGCGTTGATATGTAGCTCCAGTATTTTTCAACCCAAATGGCATCACCTTGTAGCAATATAATTCTCGGTCTATAATGAAAGTTGTTTTTTCCTCATCGTTTGCATTCATTTTGATCTGATTATACCCCGAGTACGCGTCCATAAAGCTAAGTAATGGGTGACCAACCGTTGAATCTTTGATCAGATCAATGTGAGGAAGTGGGAAGCTATCCTTCGGACATGCCTTGTTAAGATCGGTGAAATCCACGCACATCCTCCATTTGCCACTCACCTTTTTCACCAACACTACATTAGATAGTCATTCTGGATATTGGGCTTTTCTGATAAACCCCATTGCTAGGAGGCGGTCTACTTCCTCGGCTATGGCAGCATATTTCTCGGCGCAAAACCTACGTTTTTTTTGCTTAACTTTTCGAGCTTCCTGATTGACACACAAATGATGTTCAATGACACTATTATCTATACTTGGCATATCTTGATGAGTCCAAGCGAAGATGTCTTGATGTTCAGCCAAGAGTTGTTTAAGTTCCTGTTTCAGGCTAGGTTCCAGATTGGAACCTATCTGAACCTTCCGCTCAGGTTTCGCCTGGTCGAAGGCGATCAGCTCCAATGGCTCTCCGGGTTCGGCTCGCTTGATGGTTTGTTCATCTCGAAAGTCTTCATCCCATCGTGTCAGAGGTGGTGGAGGCGGCAACACAGCTGCCACTTCACTGTCTCAAATCTTCCTTGGTGATGCCGATCACCATTTGGATTAGGGGTTTTAACTCACGAGAATAATATTCGCAAGCCAAGGATTGCTCACCTTTGACTTATCTTATACCATTTTGAGTTGGGAACTTCATTTTCAGATGGTACGTAGAAGTCACAACTTTTAGGCGATTTAAGGCAGGACGCCCCAGTATGGCATTATACGAAGAAGAGGCTTTGACCACTAAAAAATCAACCATGACCATTGAAGTTTTAGGTGCCTCGCCGGCCATAACAGGTAGAGTTATGACCCCTTCGGGTTGTATAATCTCGCCGACGAATTCCCTAAGGGATGTTGGGGCTCGCCGTAGTCTGTCTCGCTCGATCTTCATTTTGTCAAATGCGTCCCAATAAAGAATATCTGCCGAACTTCCATTATCAACAAGGATTCTTTTGGTTATAAAATGGGCAACTGGCATGGTGACCACCAAAGCGTCATCGTGAGGCTACATCACTCATTCATCCTGTCTGTCAAAGATGATCAGGACATCTTCAGAAGGCCGTTTGTCTTGAGTCAACTTTGACGTGGCGAATACTTGCGCATAGCACGCTTCTCTCGCATACGCCTTCCTTGAAACTGAGGTTTCCCCCCCTTTTGATACTCCTCCAGCAATAGTTCGTATTTTGCCTAAGGGTCCCCCCCTTTGAGACAAGTCTTTGGCGCTTCTTTCTTTACGAGGGCTCGGACTACGTTTACTGTTAGGATACCCCTTCTTTTGTGACTCTTCCCTTTCCTCTTCATTTCTTCTCTTCAAGGTTTGACAGTCCCGAGTATTGTGCCCAGTAGATTTATGATACTCGCAGTACATATTTCCCAGTCGATGCTAGTTCTGATGGTGGTACTGCCTTTCATCAAGTTCTCTATCTACCATCAAATTGTTGTAAAGGCGTGGTCTGTATTGTGTACTCCCTTGAGACTGCGGGCCTCCTTGTGTGTTTCGTCTCTTCGAGTCGGTGGTACCTCTTTTCCTCACTGACAAGTTGGCTTCGGTTTGATTAGTACGCTCTATTTCTTCCTGCCTCGATCCTATAAGAGCTTGTAGGGTGTCTTCAGCGTTTATATAGCCGTCCGCCCTATCCATGAATTCAGCCAATGTGGCAGGGGTTCGTCTAGCTATCTTTGCCAAGAAAGGACTTCCAGGCCATATTCCACTTAGGAGAGCAGTCAGAGTGATCTTCTCATCCTGATCCCCTATCGTCATCAACTCCTTGTTGAATCGGGAAAGATAGTTTTTGAGGCTTTCCTGACTGTTCTGTTTAACTGTGAGGAGATACGCAGTTGGTCTTTTCCTCTTTCAACTTCCTAAGAACTGGGTGATAAAAAGGCGAGCAAGACAGTCAAAGCTATCTATTGTGCCAGTAGGGACCGTTCCAAACCAGATTCGAGCTACTCCTTTCAGGGTAAGTGGGAACGCTCGGCATGCTACCTCATTAGGATAACCATGCAAACTCATGTGCGTCCTAAACGTCTCTATATGTTCATAGGGATCAGCACCCCTATCGTACAGTTCCATCTGAGGTGCTCGAAATTTAGGAGGTAATGGCACTGCCATGACACTTGCACTGTAAGGAGTGCTGAGGTAGTTGCGTAATTGCCCAATAATGGAAGGGGCTTCTATACGCCTGGCTATATCTACATACTTGTCTTCCAGTTCTTTGAGTTCCAACTGCATTTTACGCCTCCCTTCATCTACTTCTTCATGATTAGGTTCATTGACTTGGTGAGATTCCGCGCATTTACTAACGGAAGGTTCCTCACGAGCAGTCAATTCTTCATTATTCTTTTGCAGCTTCTCATTCTCTCTAGTGAGCTCCCTGATCGTTACTTCCAAGGCGGCTAGCCGTTCTTCCATCCGGATGTACTTTGAGTTGCAGTTATTACCTCATAATCGCAATGCGACCTGTTTGCAGAGAACACCAAATAGCCATCCCACAGACGGCGCCAATGTTGATGTGTGTTCTGTACTCCTGAGTAGCGTCTTGATTTCCAGATAACTAATATGCAAAAGAAAAGATGGAGGGTTGGGTTCTTAACCCTTAGAACTCTCTGATGCCTTTGTTAGAGAGAATTTAGATAGATCAAAGATAAAAATGAGAAAAAGTCTGTGATAGTTGTTCATACCTCTTTAAGTGATATGTTCTTTCCTTTATATGGGCTGAAACATCGATCGGGCACACGTGTAATCATCCAAGATTATTGGGGAGCAGATTATTCCTCTCTACATCCTTTGTTCTCCGGAATCATTTATTGATTTTGTTTCTTCTCAATAATATCTCTTTTAATATGATTACATCCAGGCAATTAGTAGGTATTTCGGATATTTATAACAGTCTGCATTTAATGTGATATGTTGCTCTGCCAGACATTAAATATTCATAAGGCCGCTGATCATTACACTGTCAATGTGTCAGGAGTAATTCCGATGAATCTACCAAACTCATCGTATTTATTTAGCAAGAATTAACTTAGGATAAATACAGTTTGAGTAAGGAGGAATCAGAATCCAATTTTCCGTTTTATTCACTTTATAATTCCTTCTAAAGTACGAAAGAGGAACAGTAGGCAGGTACCAAGATAGCGGGCGTCCATCACCTTATCCCTCAGCGTAATTGTCCCCTCACAATGAAGACATTAAAGGAGGGAAAAAAAGGATAGCGAAAAAAGGCAGGCTAGGAAAACATATTGTATTAATGAGAAACGTAAGGAAACCAGATAAGTAATGCTATATATAATCCTAGAATATATAAATGTCATACAATCGCCTTGATAAATAGTTGAACCTGTTTTCATAAATAGCATAGGATGCTATATACAAGTAAGGAACATTTTTTTTTTTCATGTAGATTCCATGATTTAATCATTTTCTTCAAATTGATTAAGTGACATCTATACACTTTATGATTGTCAATATTATTTCTCTTTATAATATTCAAACTGCCAAATGCCCCCAAAACTCCCATTAATTTAAGTATCAGAGACTCACCGACTTTCAAGGCTGCCCACCCCTCCTCATCTTTCTCTTTTACATCGTTTTTATAAGTTCAAATTCAAAATATCTAAACTCCTGAGATTTCAAACTACAAGCATGTAAAATACAATGTTAACAATAATTATGAAACTTAACTACCACCAAAAATATATACTTTTATTATGCATTATTATTAATGTATCTTTAGTTTTTCAAACTCCGCTATTTTAGAATTTTCGTATAATGTAAGAATAGTACTATTGTTTGATTAAAAAAATTAAATTAATTTTAACATTCAAAAATCTATGTCACCCAAACTTAATAAAACCATAAATATTAATACAACCATAAACATTAATACTGATAAGAATATAATGTGCACAGCCAATTAATGATCAGAACCTGAACCTCGTCCTTAATATATCTGGGTATATTAATTATTTTATGTCTTAATAATTAGTTAATTGTCGCCAATCGAGACTAATCAACTGAATGCTAGAACAAAATATCTTTTTAGACTTTGTCAAGGATGTGATATCTACAAATTAATATTGAATATCTATATATGATGGGCCATGAAAGGACAATAAATAAATAAATATATACATATATATATATATATATTTATATATATAAAGTGGCTATCTAACAGAAAATCTTGTTTTAAGAAAAATTTTGTTTTTCTGTTAAAGTTAACACTTTCCATCTATTTTTGTTAAAATAAATACTACATTTAACGAGAAATATTATTTTAAATACAATTCATTAATTCCATTAATCACTAAAATAATGTTCTTGACATTAAATTTAATTACACCACTTTAATTTTCTATAACAATAAACTTTTTATTTAAAACTTTTTTTTTATGTAAAATAAATATAGAATAATAATAATAGTATAGAATGACATAATAATAATATAGAATATATAACAATATATAAATAAACTATTCATAACAATATAACAATGCAATACTCACTTAGAGATGTTAATTTATACGTTAGAAAGTTTAATTTTACTCATGAAAATTTATTCTTATTATATAATTCATAATTTCATTCTTTAAAAATTATTTTATAATTTTAAAATGAATGTATTATTATTTTTTTTTTTTTGAGATGATAAATATACTGTATATACAATTAACTATAATTATATTAAATTGGTAATAATAGACAATAAATATAATTAATATATTATATATGTTTGATATTTAATTGAAATATTAATGATCTAATAAATTTATATATTTAAGATTAAAATTTCATGTTATAAATTATAATATAACATTCTTTTATATAAATTATAAGCTACTAAATTTTTTTTTAAAATTATATTATTTCTTAAAAATAATTACATAACTAAAAAAACTGTAGATGATTCAAGTTTATGTAGATCTAGAAAAACTCAAAAACTAAAAATATAGGTATTTTAATGTTCTCTCTTTTGAGGTTGTGTAAAATGACGCAAATATTAGATTATCGTCTTAGAATTATAAAAATATAATATTTTGAACGAATGTTTTATTAAAGTTTCAATCAAATTATCTCAAACAAATTTGATAAAATTATACGTTATGTTTATTTATGAGACTATCTTATTGTTTTTATTAATATTTTTTTTATAATATATGAAAATATGTAATTATTTATTATCTATTTAATTATAAATAATCTTTTAATTTTTATTAAAAATTAAATTAGGTAAATATGTTTTGTACGTGACTTTTATCTATTATATATATATATATATATATATATTAGAATAATCTATTTGAATTTGTTAAAGGGTTGAGAGAAAAAGTGTACAAATGTTTGAAGGACTCTAACGCATGAAGTAATTATCAACTAAGTGATTGGCCATGAAAAAAAAAAGTCAACTGAGTAATTGGCCATGCTTGTGATGTCAAACTTTGACTTCACATATTGCAAAATGAAATTTGAATAATTATTAGTTTCAGAAAACTTTAATCAAATCAGATACTTTTAGAATATAATAAGCCGAAATATGATTTGGCGATCCAAGAAAAAATAAAAATTGTTTTCATGGTGTTGCAAACTTGCCAGATGTTAATGTTGAACGATCGAAAATGTGGAGGATGACATCAGAGTGCTGTGTTAATATTTTTGAGAAATTCCTTTCAAAAAAAATATTTTTGAGAAGTCTCAGGTTCAAAAACATGAATTAAGATCCTCTTCGGAAAAGTCTAAGATATCTCACACTCTTTAAGTTCAGATATTTATTAAATTTTTTAAAAATAAAAGAGAAAAAATTAAAAAATATATATTATAAATTAAAAAATTATTTAAATATAATATTTAATATAACATTTATTTTAATATCTAAAAAAAATAGTATTATTTCTTATAATTTGTTTAGGATAGGGGTGTAAAAATAAAACTGAAAAACTGGAAAGTTAGAGAAGATCGAAGATCGGATCAGTTGGTTCGGTCCAATTTTCAGTCGGTTCGGTCTAAAATCAATTCTTTCATTTTAAAAATCGGTCAAATCTGATTTGGAATCGGCTTTATATTTTCCAACACCAAACCAGACCGATTCGCATATTATATATTTTTTATTAATTTTAATATTATATATAATTTTTGATATATACTATATACAATTATATATAAAATAACATATTATAATTTATAACATAACATTTTATTACTAAACATGAGTATTTATTTGATCATATATTTTAAATATAAAACATATATATTTTTACCAAGTTAATTTCATTATGCTAAAAATAATACATGCGGAGAGAGTTGATTTATCCAACAACCACCTCAAAGACAGTGCAAGTGGTGTAAAAAATAAAAAATTATTTGGAACCAAATTTATTGGCCCTACCTCAGTCCTACAAAAGGACGTCATATTTTAAAAAGATGGAATAAAGGTGTTCGCTAAAAAGCGAACAATAGAATCATTATCGGAGGCAGTGGAACCTCCACTAGAAGCGACGATGGTGGCGGGTGCACTATCACTTTTCGTCTTGAGTTGTTTGATGGAGAGGTCCACGATCTCTTGTTTAAGATTACAGATTATGGGAAGCGATAACATAGAGTAGCAGTTGGTATCTAAATTGAGTTGCTAGTGGTGGGTGGTGGCGTGTGTAAGATACGCACCACCTAAGGAGGAGAGCGAACAGTCAAATCCGAAAAATATGAACCGTTCAATGACAATGGGGCCGCGTGTTGCCTGAAGAACTACTCCAGACCGTGGCTACGCATGGGAGACGTGTGTGGCTTGAGCCGAACATGACGCTGGGCCAAAATGCGGTTTTCTATCGTGGGTAGTGAGATTGGCAGCTGCAGATGCTCTAGAGGCCGCACGTGCCAGTCGGTAGTTGCCAGATAATCGGAGATCAACAAAGGCCAACGCTACTAGCAAATTATAAAAGGAAAAACTAGAAAAAAAAACACTAAAACAAAAAGGAAAAAGCAGAAAAGGAAAGACAAAGAGGAACAGGGGGAGGAAGAGGTTCGAGCCAAAGCTCCAAACCTCCACCTCCCATGGGGAGATCAATATACTGGGAGAGGCCAAAGTCGTTGGTCTTAGACTCTAGGGAGAAAATAAGAGAGATCTCTGTAAATATAAAATATATATATTATATACATTTTATTGCCTAATAAGTCTTGAACATATTTCCTTTGATAAATACATTAGTAATACTAATATACTTAATATACTAAAATCAAAAAATGTATAACTGGTAAAATCAAAAGTACTGGTTTAGGGAGGTAACCGGTGCATAATCAATTTTAATAAATGCAAAACTGGTGTTACTGGGTCACTTCTAAATTTTATTCAATACGGGACCATATCGGACTGATTGCACCTCTAGTTTGAGAGTTTGAGAAAATTATAATGATTAGGTAATAATTAAATAATAAAAAAAGAGATTTAAAATTAAAAAATACTTTGTATTTAAGTGATATTTGGAAAGAAAATATTTTTAAAATATATGAGAATAATTGGAACACTTACGTTTCCAAACTGGCCTTTACTCATCTACAAGAATTTCATTTGGTTCTCAATTACCCTATACATATTTATACTATAAAAAACTCTATTTATAAATCGGTGTAAAAGCACACCTCCATGTCGTTGACAAAGCAAAACTTCATTCATAAGTGAAATATAAAATTAAAATATTTTTTAAATTAAATAATGTCATGTCAATGATGTTAAGAGTGTCTTCTTAATATTTCACATGTTACATTAACATTTTATTTTAATATTTTATTTAAAATCTTCAGACAACTGAGAATCACGCGCCCCATCCAAGTCTCGCCTTTTCTATCACACTACCAATGCCAAGCCTAGAGGATATTCCAACTTTCACCTTCCATACGATGTCAACGGACAATAATAGGTCTGATTCCAAATTGCTTGAGCAAACTAGCTGGCCTGAATTTCTTACCTCGATATCCATTGCGATGATAAAGCAGACCAGCCACATTATTGGTCTGAATTATGTCATCTGCAAGGCACAGTGAAAAAAAGTAGGCCCAAAAGGTTGCCTTATCTTTTCGATAGAGGAGTGTGTGTAGTCTTTAGCTAGTCGAAGGCAAGGAGTTACCTTTGTCATAAGCATTGATAGGCAGGAGCGGGTTCAGTCACAAACAGTCCAAAAAAACTACCTCCATGTGGATTAAAGGGGACATGTGGACCAGAGGCCGTCTTGTCCTTTTCATGGGAGCAAGGGGGACCAGCTCCATGGCGGTCTGAATACTTATCCAAACCTCCCGCTACAACAAAGTGTGGGTATAGCACTAGCTTGGTTCAAACTTATCCTCTCCTGCAATGTCAATGGGTAGGAGTAGGATCAGAAATACACTGCCTAAATCATTTACCCCCTTGTGGAATGAGGGTGCAAGTGAGCCAGAGGCCGCTCTGCCTTCACTTAGAGAAGAGTGGGACCAAATCATCTAGTGCCTTAAAGACTTACCTTGACCTCCATTGCAGTGAAGGAGTGGACCCGCCACATCGTGTTCTAAATTACCTCTCCGAGGACAGAAGGGGTAGTTTGGCTTGGGGCATTCTGACCCTTCCTTAGCAAAGTGCGGGTAGTTCTCAATTACTCGAAGACAAGGGGTTGCCTTCGTCGTAAGAGTCAATAGACAAGAGTGGGACCAATCACAAACTATCAAAATAGACTACCACTACATGGATCGATAGGATAATACGCCAAAGGCCGTCTGTCCTCCCTTGGGAGAGAACAGGATTAGCCCCTTGCGCAATCCAAATACTTACACCGACATCTGCGACGACGAAGTGTGAGCCTAGCACCAGCTTGATCTAAACTTACCCTTTCCTGCAATGTCAATGAGTGGGAATGGGTCTAGAACAGACTACCTCCACGTGGAATAAGGGACAGGCGGGCCAAACTTCCATGTCCTCCTACGGGAGAGAGAGACTAGCTCATCCAGCTGCCCGAAAACTTACCCTTACTCCCATCGCGGCGAAGGAGTGGACCAACCACATTGCTGTCCAAATTACCTTCTCGAGGAATAAAAGGGATAGGTTGGCATGAGGCAATTCAACCCCTCCTTGGTAGAGAACGGCCCAAGTCAAGTGACTGCCAGAAAACAACATCAACGAATGGAGGAACTCTAATAAGGCAACAACAAAGCAACCCACAAGGCTCTCGCCAAAGGAGAATGAAAGGAAGACAAAGCTACATAGAGACAAAGGGAGCAAAAGGAATAAAGATGGGGAAGGCAAAAAATCACAACTATTAGAAGCCATCAAGCAAAAAGAAAAAGGAAAGGCCAAACTGACAAAGGAAGGAAAAGGCCAATGAGCAAAGAAGGAAAAAATGAATGAAACGAAGGCTGGGAAAGCCACAATGTGATGAAAGAAAAGTCAAGGCCGAGCAATGGTGAAAGAAGGGGATTACATAAAGTATTTGTGCATCCATCAAAGTGAAAAGGCAGAAGTCAGAACAAGTAGAAACACGCAAAACAGAAAATAAAAGAATAAATTTTATTACAACGCAAAGCTTCCAGATACAAAAGGCTAAAAGTTACATCATAAAGCTCATGAAATGCTGTAACGACCCCACCCCCAAAAGGGTGGAATCGTTCCACGTGACATCTTTTTTTCTCAAAACGGTTTTGAAAAATGAGACTGATTTTGTTCATTTTAAAATATTTTAGTTTGTACCTAGGGTGCTAGACACTTCGTTATAAAATAAAATACATTTTTCATGATAAAAAAGGTTTACAGTGGAAAAAAAAAACATTTGATTCATAAAATAAACAGGGTCACTCTCACATATCTAGACTGTCATGCACTTCTGTTGGACTGTCTACTTCCTGCTACGCATACCTATGTAGGGGAGAAAACACACATAAAAAATTAAAATGAGTCGAATACTCAGTAAGCGTTACTTCATACCGTTAATAATGTAACAAAGTAGGTTTTTCAAGCATAAAACCAACACTTAATATACATACATAAATACAAGGCAATACATGCATCCTTTTTTTTCACAACTATAATCTTATTAGGTCATTCCTCCTCATGCGTCTTGTTACATTACCTTCATTACATAGGGGATACGAAGATCCTTCTTATCCTTAATAGTTACTTAAGCCATTAACACACAAGAGATCATCAAACAAGCAAGTACAACAGTAGCCACTACTACCAAATAGTTATTAGACAAGCAAGTCACAAGTAAGCAAATAAGGATAACAACCAACCACTACAAGCCATCCATAACAACTAGTAACAATTTCTCACTCAATGCATACATAACATACATGCCAATGCACACTATTACTCCCATGTGCATAGTTAGCGGATCTTCCTTGTGATCCTGATCTTCCTTTTGACCCTGTATTCCGCCTGTGGATTCGGGTTAGGAATCCTCTTGGTCTGCAGTATTGGACGTACTATCAGCACTACATCCCCGGCATTGCAATCTGTCGTGTCCTTTTTACTTTCTTTATTTTCGTTCATTATAATCCTTATGTATCTTTATACATCATAACATAACATCAATTCATACATCATGCATCATCTTAGAATTGTAGCATAGCCTACACTCAGTCTAGCACCAGTTCATGGCATTATTTTATAAAATCAATAGACAAAAATATCAAATTTTATCTTATGTTTTTCAAATAATACATCCAATAATTACTACGTATAAGCATCCGATCACAGACAGACAATTATGCATTTAGGATTCGATAAAATGGGCTACCAAGAATGGCCATGCATACATATATTAACATTTTTATTCCTACTATCTTTTCTTACTTGTCAAGTAAATACTAGGGATCTATGAACATAACACTTACCTGGTTTCCATGCTATTTTCATATTATGCAATCCAGTCACAAGTACATCATATAACAATCAACCTACAAGTATACATACAAATAGCATCAATATATATATATATATATATATATATATATATCACACAATCAATTAAACAAGGAAGAGCCTACGCTCACTAGGACACTTTTATGCTATCCTCACATCCTTTAGGTCCTTACTATGCTAAGACCATCGGTGACTCACTATGGACACCAATATACCTTTCAATATCCCCATGTCCAGAAGTCCTTACTCACTATACTAAGACTATCGATGACTTACTATGAATACTGGGACAATTTTCAATATCCCCATGTCCAAAAGTCATTACTCAGTACAAAGTACCCATTACGTATGGTAATTTTGACTGGTACACGTGTCATATGCTGGTGCAATAAGCACCACGCATCGATAGCAACCTTCTACATACCAGTTGGCAGGACTAATCTTACTTCTGGCTCTTTACGAGTTTATCTCAACACTTAACACGATAAGGTTCATTTTAAATATACCACCGTCTCTTCATGTAATTCGAAACTATTATCGAGCTATCTCATCATCCACTTCTTCATCTGGAATTACGCCATGCGACTCCTATATTGGCTCCTTACTCGATATGAGTACGATTCCTTATGTGTTCTTGTCACATACCTATCACTTCATTACTATGAGACTCTGTTGATTTGCACATACTTCGAGACATAACAAGATTACATAGTGACAGTCGTCACTGGGACTACTGGTCACGTCACTACTCTAGGATATTATTCCATAGTTTCTAATACTTCACACGCCTTATTTTCCTTAATCACGCACCAACCATCATCGTGACGCACCTCATGTTGCATCATGACTACAATACATGGAATACACCGTATGCATACTCCATTCTACCCATACAATAACCAAGTGGAGTACACTCCATGTATACCCTCTCCACAATACACAACACTACAGACCATATGCCACACGCTATACGGTGCATCACTTTACTCCCATTGAGTACACTACGCGTGTACTCCCTATAAGTATACTACTCCTTATCACTATACAGAGTACACTCTATGCGTACTCCCTTCACAACATTTGCCACCACACCATCATTGCACACAGAACACTCCCGTACTACACAGCACAAACCATAACTTTACTTCACAGTACAGCTCTCAACTCTTCAATACACAACCCACCAACTTCACAACACTAGCAACACAATCTACAACCAAGCAATAAACATAAAAACAAGAGAGAATGAGAGAGAGAGAGAGGGGGGTTATACCATAGCGAAGTACACCTGTGCATTGCTCGCTTCCTAGCACGACTAGTAGCGTCAAAAGCCACTAACTTGAACGTTAACCCCTCCGTCAAGGTCAGTGCTGTGGCCTCAGAGCGGGAATGACTCGAGGTTCAGATCTAGAGCTTTTATTACTAAATTTGGGTTGTGAGAGGGTGGCCATTATGGTAGAGAGTTTGTTGGTGGCGGTGGAAAGGTCGTACGTTGCGACTAACGCCGGGTACAATGACAACAACCATGTAACGTGGGTGTTTAGGTTAGGGTGCTCAGTTTGACATCTAAATCTAGGAGGATAATCATTGGAAGAAAGGGAATCTCATGGTGGTGGTGGTGAGGTGGTGCAATCATCGGAAGGTAATGGATTTACACATAAGTGTGCAACATATGCATAGGAGAGTGAGGGAGAGTGAAAGGTGGTGATGGCTCGTTTAGAGGAGCAAATCGAGGGGAGAAGTCGCCTGAGGTGGGGAGATATTTTGGTGGTGGTGGTTAGACTTACGGCAGTACTATGGCGATGCAAGATGGCCAAACCCATGTATCACGTGTGGAGTTCGTGGGGGAGAAGGGAGGTCGGAATGGGGTTGTTGTGGATTGGGTATGGTAGCTAGGTGATCACTGGTAGTGGGGGAAGCTGCCAGAGTGATATGGTGGCTGGAGGAGGGCTCATAGTGGCGCTAGAAGCCGCACAAGGTGGGTTTGAAATGGGAAACCCGTTTCGGGTTAGGTGGTTCGTGCATGGTGGGGGCTGTTGTGGTGCTCACCGGTAGCATGGGTGAGCTTGCCAGAGTGAGGGGAGTCCAGCAGGAGGGGCGGTGAGGCTGGGTAGCTAGTAGTGGCGACGAGCTAAACAAAGGAAGTCCGGCCAAGGGAGAGGGTCCTGCGCGTGTGGAGAGAAGAGAGGGCGGAGAGAGAAGAGAAAAAGGAAGAAGAGAAAAAGTGAGGGGTTTGGCTTCCTCTTCGGGCTATATATAGACTTGACACTTCGAGTTTCCAAACTGACAAACAGTGACCTTAAAATACTGATATGAAAATATATAAAATTAATTTAATTTAAAACACTGAAAGGAGTCACATAAAATATTATTTTGACTTAACTTTAGTTTATAAAATAATATTCCTCATCATTAATTAAAATGATGAAGTTTCACTAATTATTTAAAAGAATAAAGTCATATATTTGAATCAAAGATTTAAAACATATTTAAAATCCCACACTACTTTAATTAACTAAAATCATAATAATAAAATGATTTTGTACAATTATAATATTTTGTAGCGCTTCAAAATATTATAACTATATTTTCTTATAAATCTGACTCGGGTCCAATAACACTGAAAATACCTTATATAATATTCCCATGATAGTTTAAAGTACTTGATAGCATTAAAATACTTGGTGTATTTTAAAATCGACTATTATCTTTAAAAAAAATGCCATCGGGGTCAAGCATGTGCTTTGAGACCTGACACATCCCAATTGAATAACGGAGGAACCAGTTGTGACATCATTCCCTCAGGATTCGCTAAGTCCTTAGAGAAAAGAGAGATAGGGTGTTACAAATGCAAAGTAGCAAGTTACAATGTACAAACTCTGCAAATTGAAAGTCAACAGGTTGCAAGGGAGCTGAGGACTGAAATCACTGTCATCAACTCCCTCCTTCTAGAATACCCAAAGGTACATACATACAAAGGTTGTAGGACAAGGATCTCTATCACTACGACGTGTCAATAACCCCAGAGAGTACCCCAGAGGATGTCTGCAAGGAAGTTCTAAGGAAAATTATTGGGCCACATGCCGGAAGCACCAAAGGTCAACAAGTTTTAGGGCCTTCTCTAGCCCTGAGAAGTGCATCCTGGACAAAGGATTTTGACGGAAACCAAAAAGGTATCGATACTCAACGAATCAAGGTTGGAGATAGAGGAGCAGGATCCAAAGGAGCGAATGTATCACTCTGCTAGCTTGTTGACCATATCCAAGACGTAAAATTGACAAATACGTATACACGCAAATATGCCACTTCGGGCAAGAGACACGAATAAGTAGAATGCATTTCCATGCAATAAGGACATCTAGAGGAATGTCACCTACTGGTGAGCCCGAAAAACTGAAAGTGTAAAGAACTAAAGGGCAACTATGAACCAAAAAGGCAAGCTTCCATCATTGTTAGATCTCGAGCCACTTGAACCCTCAACCATTTGAGCTCACCAAGGTGCTAGAGAAGAAAGTCCAAGAAACAAGATGGAAGAAGAAGCGACAAAGAAAAGAGAAAAGCTCACGGATCAGTAAAGAGAAAAGAGGATTACATTGCTAGACAGAGAGAGGAACCCTTATATAGATAAACGCAACAATTGAATCTAGCATGAATGGCGTGCACACGCAAAATCTAAATTCCACGATTTTTGAGGTTCCAACGAAGCATATCTAGTGACACGACATGAGATGCCTTTTAATGCAGAGTGGAACCGTCAAAGTGTGTCATGATTGCAGGACTCAAGTAGTTGCCAAATGAAACACAGAAAATGAATAGGCATCATCAAAGTGATTGAGGCATGAGGGCTCAACACGTGGAAGTAATCCTGGACATGATCACATAACCAAAGGAGTTAAAGGAATGCAAAAGGGGGGTGGGACCCCTTTGCACCTAAGAAGGGGAGGAAAAAGGAAAGACTCACGGGGTGGGAACCCTTCCGGCCAGCGATCGAACAAGGAGGGAGATGAGTAAAAAGGAGCTAAAATTTTGGCAGGGGAGGACCTCACTTGGAGGTTGGCAAAGTAAAGAGAAAAAGTCACAAAAGAATTTCCATCACACACACTTGATAGGAATGACGAGGTAAAAAGAAAAAAAAAGATATCAATGAAGAACAACGTCCGCTCAAGGGTGAATATCGAAAACAATCCACTATCACCAACACTCAAGGTAATTGCAATATGTAGAACAATGTCATAAAAATTTAAAGTATATACATGCAGCCTGTAGACAGTACAAGCACCTATACACTTGAGAATATTTACAAGGGGGGGAGAACTAAAATCTGGGATATTAGGGTTCAAATCCCTCCCAATTTCCTTGCAGCGCCTTACACTTGCTAAGTCCGGGGGAAGGTCCTGTATACTTAAGGCCCTCAAGTTACACTGAGGGTTCAACAAGAGGTGGATCTTCATCCTCTCCAAGCCCTCATCATAACCAAATTTCCAAGCATCATCGCGTACACTCTAGGAAAATGAGAATTTGTCTCTAGGACCCCAAATGTGGCCTTACTATCTTCCATCACTCACAGGTGCTCGTTCTGCTAGCTTTGGGTGACTTAAGGGGCTTGGTCCTGCTTGCTGTGCTGCTCGACGACTTCAATTCATAGCCTCTAGACTTCCGACTGGCATCCATCAAACGACTCCTATAAAGAATTCCTTGCCTCCAAATTGAACCAAGCCTCCAGGTGATAAAGGCCTGTACAGGCCCTCCTCACAACAAATTTGAGCTGGTTCTTGAGAAACCTTTAGACCTATTGCTAAATTTGCTGCCTATTGTGTTGAGATCGTCCTTGACCCCTATCTCCTTCACTGCTCCAACCCTGGCATAACTGAGAGCACGTCGAGTGAGTGAAGGAAATGCCTTATTCTCACTATCGACTTCATCAAGGAAATGCTTTCCATGATGAAGACTGCCAACTTCTCCAAATCTTGTCATGAGGACACTGATCAACCTTAGGAGAAAAAAGCAACCCTGTGAGAGCATGTGAAGGTTGCAAAGGAAGACAATTACCTTAGCCAACCACATTCAGAGCTGGCCTTCGACTCGTCGAATCCAGTCATCGTGACGAAAGCCGCAGTTCAGAAGTCTGTCGAGATGACATCTACAAGTCTTGGGACAACTCTCGAGGCCTTCTCGTCCACCTTGACGATCCCAGCATCAACAAAGATGCCAATCGAAACTTTGGTGGCCCTACCAGGAAAACCTGAAGGGGATTCCCACTCAAAATTTCCGATACACGCGACAAGGCGAACTTCAGGAGCAGGTGAGGGAGCCCTTTCGCCGAGGGGGTCCGTAGCCAGAAACTCATAGATGGCCTCCTTAGTGTCAACAGGACTAGCCGGCGCAGCGTTTAGAAGATGAGGAGGAATAAGCTTTTCAAGTGCCAAAACTTTCCCACAACACCAGTTGATCTGACATTTGCTAGTGAGGAAATGAGAATTACCTCCGCAGTCCTAGCGAGAACAGGCAATGTCCACCTAGAAAGTTTGAGGGAACCACCACTTTTGCCAACAAGGTATTAGCGTCGTGGTTTTTTCCCCTTCCTTCCACTGTCAGGCTAGAAGAGTGTTCAAGAACTTTGAGGGTGATTTCCCTCACCAAAATGCCACCATTAGGGAACAGATTGGTGGGAGGGGCCAGATACCTATAAGAACTGTCTTCGCTCAGCAGGGTGTGCGTGAAGACCTCAACCCTTAGTGCCCTCCTCTGGGTGAGAGTCAGGCAAAAAATCCCGTCATCACCTTTTAGATCCCAGATGGCTCGAATCGAAAAGAGACAGTGAAGGTTCTTACCCCACCAAAATTTCTTCCCATGGCCCGACAAAAAGAAGAAGCAATGCTCCCATTTCTTTGCCTTGTTATACTAGTTCTCCAACTAGTTCAAGTGATGTTGTCACTCCTCTGCAACCCATTATGCGTATAAAGGAACTCATTTAGCGTAAGATCAAGATAGTTGACACCAGCATCTTCTAATGCCCTGCGCCTAATAAAATAACACGAGACTAGTATCCTCCAAGGGTGCGGATGGAGTTACACCGGAGCCGCGAAAAGCGATCCAGTAGTTCCCGCATGGGACGACAGAAGGGAGGCGTAGGGTATGCGAGAACTTGGTTAGGTACACTACAACACGAAGTGGGAGGTGAAACCCTCCAAGTCTATTGACCCTTAACCTGGAAAGGATACCACCAGTTGCACCAAACGGGAAAACTAGTGCACTACCTTCAACACTTCCAATTGCAAGGTCACCTTTGACCGTCAAAAGAAACCCATTGGAGGACCAGAAACATCATGGCCCCGTTGCCCACAATGGAAAGAGTAAGAAATAGAACGAACCAAGAAAGAGATAAGAATTGAAGAAATCCAATGAGTAGGAGTCACGAGGGTTGTAAATAAGACAATATAAAGCGCCACCAAGAGAGACAAAGGGCCTTTTATAGACAAACGAGGTGATTGGGATCCCGAGACGACTGAGAATCACACACCCCATCCAAATCCTGCCTTTTCTACCACACTACAAATTCCAAGCCTAGAGGATACCCCTCAAAATGAATTGGAGCTGCTAGGCACCGCCCTAATTGGGAAGCATTTATCCACCTCATGACCACTCACAAAAGACATGAAAACCATTCATGCACGGCAAGCGCACGACGACCCTACACGTGGAAAACAAAAGAGGACCTAGATAACTAAGATGTGCGATCTACTAGGTAAAGATAATATATCCCCATCGGGTCAGTATGGAAATTGACGAGATAACTGTAGGGAGATTTTCCCCCACATTTGGCCCACTCAAACTTGACTAGGAAGCAATAGGCCTTGGCTACAACCCGACCCACAAGACAACCCACTCACAGAGGGAGATAACAAATGTTGACAAGACAAGGGAACTTATACCATTTGACCCAAGCGTACCCTCGAGAACCTATGCGAGATGTTACAAAAAGAAAATTGGATTGTTGATCCCTTGGCGAGGAGGCATCAATTGACGACCAGCGAAACTTGAAAGGGAAGCTAGACAAAAGGCTATACCACATTAATGATGCAACTCCTGGGTCTCACACCGCATTAATTATGCAATCATAGAGGACACCTCATATTTAAGAGACCATGATAAAAGGATGGTAGAAAGGACAGGGATCCCACAAGGATAGATTAGCAATTAGAACCCTTAGCCAATGGCCTCACAACCTACCCCCAACATCCCCCAAATGTATTACCCTAAGCATCCACCTATAGAATTGTAGCAATAGACGATAGTAGATCAAATTCTGATTCCAACTTCCATGTTCATGCATCAAAAAAGGTAGGTTATGTAATTGAACCCATATATTAGTATGAGTAAAAAGTAATTCAATAGGTTGAGTGAAACCCTCAAATCTTTTTAAATAGATCAAGTTCATATCAAATATCCAAGACTGGCCCTCCCACATCCTACTTCATCCAGCTTCAAATTGAAATTCAAAGATATAAAGGGTTTCTCCCACTTCAATTATTCTAGTTCACACAGACTTTCTAGACCTTGGACACTATATTTTTAAAAGCTTCTCTACTGATTTTTTTATCCGCTATAACTTTGCATACTAGATAGAGTTCACCTTTTTCCATTGTGTCTTTGATGTCCTTCCCTATGATCACAACTTTATCATCTGTTAGCGACAATTTATGCCATAAGTCTGCTAAAACTTCTACCATCTTGCACTCAGTCTTATTATATTTGTTCTCGTCAAAACTCTATCTCATAAATTTTGTAATTTCCATTCACAGCGTGACCTTAGCAAAAAGACCCTTCCACCAAGTGAAGGATACTCTTCTACCTTGCTAGAGACCTCTAGAATCAAGATGAAACCTTCTATCTTAAGGATAAAGCCACAATTGAGAATTATTAATAAAACTGAAGTCTATAAAATAAAACATTAAATTAAAATACCGTCCTATTTTCTAATAAAGGCAACGTTAATATCATGTAACAATAATATCAGAATTTGAAGAAACAGTTCCATCAAAAAAAGAATTTGAAGAAACAGTGATGGGATTGTCGTTCGATCTTGGAAGGTGGCCCAACTTTATTAACATGACCACACCCCCCTTCGCTCACTCAGCCCACTTCCAGAGGTAAGAAAATAACCCATCCATTTTGGGTCCAAATCTTTTGAAATCCTCTATTCCTTCCCATTTCAACCCATTGGATCACCTCGCCCCTCGTTTGCCTTCTTAATTCTCAAACGCGAAACTCATCTCACACTGGCCGGTGGAGCGTCCCGCTCCAGGGAAAGAACAAAATTCCTTAATTTCTGGTTGACGGTGTTTTTTGGGTAGTAGATGGCTTTTCGAGGTCGGGGGCGGGGGCGGGGATATGGAGGCGCCGGTGGCTATGGATTTGCCAAACAAGAGCCATTTGAACTTTTCCCTGTACGGTTGTCTCACTGGTTTTGGTTTTTCATGCTTGTTCTTATATTGATTGAGTCCCGGTTGTGTTTGGTGCTCGTTGTTTGACAACGGTGGATTATTAATTCTCTAATCAGACTTCCAATGAAGGTGGATTAGCAATTTAGCAGGAAACATTGATTATTGATGTTGATGTTGAATAAGTTCGGAACAGTGTACGTTACGTTCCGAATTAGATACATTGCGTTAATCTTGGGACTGAGTCATGATGTCATAATTATAGCTTATTCTTGCTTTGCCTTGTAAGTGATAACTGGGTACAAGGCCATTGTTTTTATTTTTAATGGAAGGGGATAGAAAAAACTTGCGGTCATTTAATAAAATATTTACATTTTTCTGGATGGAAGCTGAATTGTTAATCGTGTGAAAGATTTAAAACCAGAAGTTAGACCAATATTTTCCATTGTTTTAGACTTACTACTCATTGTTGTGCATGTGAAAGCTTTCTCGATGCAATTGTAGGATATTGAATTGCCTAACATCAAAAGCGTGCATAAGGAAGAAACCCTAGTTAGGGAGAGTGTAAAGTTGCAAAATTTTTGGAAGGCCTCTGCTTATTATCTTGACGAGACTGTTTCTAAAAGTAAGCATATTTGATTTTGTGTTGGAATGGTAACTTGCTTATAAGCCAATATATATCTACCTCTAGATTTTGACTAGATTATATCACTGTAATTTTTTTCAATTCTTGGATTTCTGGTGTCAGATAGCCGAAGCACAGAGATAGAGAGATATTCTGACATGAAAAAACCAAAGACTACAATAGCGCGTGATTCTCTTTCACAAATTTTAGAGCTTAAAAGATTTCCTCAAGAACTGATCGGAGGTGTGTATCTAAGCAATGAATTAAAAATGGGTGGTGATCTTTTAAGACTATTTGCATCAATCTGCCTTGTAATTTTGTATTACGTATTTCATGATGCCTCAATGGACCTTTCTCATGGCACAATGAAATCCCCAGGTTCAAAGGGGCAACGGCCAAGTCAGAAAAAAGTTAGATGGAATCCAGAGTCAGGTTTGATGGGATAGAATGCCTTTCTCTTTTCGGTTGCTTTAGTATTTTTGGGATGTATGCCTTCGAGTTTTAAAAGTCTCACGTGCCCAATATTGATATGTTATTGATGGAGATCAGTCACTCAAAAGTGGTTGTTTGTAAAAACTTGTCATTGCAAGCATTTCGATTTCTTTTCTCAATATGAAGTCATTGAGTTTCAGTTAAATGAATGGAAAAGGCAAACAGGTACTGTTTCCAACTTCACATCGATCCATTGTTTATGATAATTTCTTGAGTTTTTTTAGATTTTGGTTACTCATGTTTTTGGTATTTTTTATGTATTATATTTTTAGCTAAATGCGTATGACTAGTTCTGATATTCTCAACTTGGTAAAATGAAAACTTGAGTTCACGAACATTAATACACACACACAATGGAAAGCATCATCACCTTTTATGGTTAGATGACATTTCTATATATCATTGATCTATATTTCGTTGTAGATAGTTGTGTCCTACCAAAGTATGTTTCTCTGGATGTTATGTTAAATGGTGTGAAATTTTTCTCTGGCAGAGCTGCAGAAGCTAGATTATTTAGAAAAGCTTGAACAAAGGGCTCAGGTAAACGACTTCCAACTTTTGTAACTCTACTACATTCATTACTTACTCAAAGATCATTTTGGCATCACTTCTTAAAACTGCTTACATGAATCAGTCTTGATATGCTCCTTGGGGGAATAAATAATAATCATTGAATACAATGTTTTACCTGTTCCTGTTGGTACTTTGTCAGCCTCTATTGTTCAAGGTCATGCTCCCTTTTCAGTTTTATCTTGATTAGATTCCTATTTTTCTGATCCATGTAATTATGTAGGGCCAAGAGAATAAAGATGAAAAGGAAAAGAAAGAAGGTGAAAATGAAGATGAAGATGAAAATGATGGAGAAGAAGACATTGAGGAAGAAGCTAGTGATGATGATTATTTTCAGGTTCCTAAAAAACATATGCTCTATGTTCCAGATTTGTATTGGTTTGTGTTCCTTTTGATGCATGATGTGATTATTGCCCTTAAGACCCACATTGTCTTTATCCATAATGCAATGGCATTATCATCACAATTCTGTTTGGATGAATTCATTCTAAAATATGAAGGCACAAATGTATTCCTAGGAACTAAATTGAATATTGAGGTATCACCCAAGTTGTTAAAAAATGAGGTAATGAGGTTGAACAAAACCTACCAGTGAAGGAGACCATCCTTGGTAGATATTACGTTACATGGTAATCAAACTTTCTCTTGGAACCTCTGAAGGGTGATCTTTACAATAGACGAAAAATCAAGGATAGAACTATCTAAATTAAGCAAAGGGTTCCAATCATAAGGCAATTAATGTGGTAGTTACCCAGGTATGATGAGACATTCACTCTTTCTCTTCTGCATTGTTCCTGTTTGGCGAATTAGCTTCCCTTACCAACTTACGATGCCTTTATGGGGTCTTTTGTGTAAGGTGGAACCCTGGCCCTACCAAACTAGTAGTATTCTGTCGAAGTCTATATGATAGCTGCCATTTGTTCGTCAAAAATCAAATAGAAAACATATTTCTTCTGATATTATCTAGCTGTAGGATAATGCAAGTATTGAAAATTTGAAAGAATTGTGTGCAATTGGATAACAAATTTGCTGGGCGAGATTGCTGAAGAAAGCATCACGTAAACTAATGGTTCTTTGAGGCAACTTTTTCTTCACTTAATATTATTATTATTGTTTTTTTCGGCGGGGAGGGGGGTTGATCATTTTTCATTGATTTCTCTCCTGGTTTGAGATCATACTTGAACATTACAAGTTTACCCATATGCTGAGAAGTGAAAATTCCCCATTAACTGCATTGATATTTGTCATCTCTTTTTCATATACTACGTAATCCTGCAGAATGTCGAGTTTGATGATGATGATGATGATTTTAACGATGTTGATGATGGTGGTGAAGGTATATATACGTTTGACTGATGTTAAACTCTGTCTAATTCTTTTGAAGTTTTCCTTGTACTTAAAACAATACTAACGGTTTCAAAACATTGCAGATGAAGGTACTTTTTAATTAATACGGGAAGAATTTTCTTCTGGTTCTTTAGCAGCTTGAGGCAGGTTTCGCGTACATGGAAGTATTCCTTTTCTCAATTGGATTAATTTGGGATCTTAAATTTCACCTTCTCACCATATGAGGCTTCTAACGTATGAATTTCCAGCTTGACAAAGATGTAAAGTTTTAGTCGAGCGTTTTTTAATCTTGGTGAAGTGTGTTACTTGTGCTATCTAGAAAAAATAAATAAGATTGTACGTATAACTTATTTTGTTAAAAATATATTTGTTAAAGCATGATGGTATAAACACCGACAAATTTCCATTTTTTCAGTTTTTTTACTCTTTCCATGCATCACTTTTGCTGAGTTTGCCGAACTCTTTGTTTATTGGTCCAAAGCTGTAGTCCGGTTCAAACGTTAGTTCCATGGTAGAGCCAATAGAAGTGAGAGCATTTTGTTAACTGGTAACACAAATGATAATTGCAAATTTCAACCTAGTATTAATATAAGGGAAATGCTAATAAGACCGATAGTTGACCTATTATTATTATTATTTTTTTGCTTTTGCTTAATGATTAAGAAAATGAATATTATTTAATATATGTATTTTTTTTTAATAAATAATAATAATAATAAAAATGGTTGAAAAAATGGTTGAAAAAAAAATACACTATTGGTATGAATTCGGTTGGGATCAAAGTGGGATTGGCAACTTTTGTTGTTTTTCATGCTAAAGATATTTTTTTCCTTTGGTCAGTCCTAGTTATAAAAGTTGAAGGCTCAAGTGTATTCAATTTTCATCACAAACTTCGAGTTTAATTATTTTAAAAAAAAATCGTTTAAAATACAAATATTTGTTTAATCATTTAAAAATTTAATTTTTAATTTTTATTTTTTAAAGAGAAATATTTTAGACACAAATAAATTATGCAAAAATAATTATGCAAATTTTTCATGTAAATTTAATAAATAACGTAAAATTACATCAATTTATAAGATTGTTTAAATTTTATACAATCTGTTTGCGACTATAATAGTCTATTTTTTTTAATAACGTTACTCTTCATATTAATTGTTATCATATATATATATATATATATATGTATTATATGTATAATACATATATATATGTATATATTGAAAATAACCTCATAAAAATTTCATTCATCAAATCTCAAGCATTACATTGCTTATATATGAGTGTTACTCAAGTTGGACCACACACTCTAAAGTCTACATGACCATGCCCATATCTATTCATTGTCTATCCTTCTCTCACTAACCCTACCCTAATTCTTTAGACACCGCCATAATTTTTTTTCAACTTTTTGCTACAGAATTAAACACCGAATGCTATTGCATTTTATGCTTTGAGAAAAATGACAAGAACTGAATCATAAATATAATGAAGCAGATGTCATGATCGGCTAAAAAAGAAAACATAAATTAGGAGGGAAGGACGGTGTTCTCATGTTTCCACGCATGTAACGCCGGTTTGGTCGGTCATGTATACTTTGAGACCAAAAAGGCCCAATAGATTTCAATTATATTTGCTCAATGACCAATCCATCCTGCTTTTTGTCTCAAATCTCCAATGTGGTGTCCTCGAAAGAAAAATAATTTAATATAATATATCAAAAAATTTACAATCTAGCATGTCAAATTAAATTATATATTAAATTATAAATTGTAATGAAACGAACGAAGTAAATTAGTGCGACGGCTGTCGCCCCCTGTCCCACCACTAAAATTATGTGAATGACTCCACCACTATTATTTTAAATTCTGCATAGTGACTTGCATAGTAATTTCAAAGCCTATAAATAGGGGTTTCAGTTGTAATGAAATTCATAAGAAAATATAGAGAGAGAAAGAAAGTTTCAGTTCTTAAGAGTTTCAAAGAGAGTTTCTTATATATTTCTGTTTTGCAATAATAGTTTCTGTCTTTAGTTTTATAACACGTTATCAGCACGACGGTTCTACCAATTCTGAAGTTAGTGGCCTTATTTCTCTGTAAGTTTTTCAATATATTATTTTCTGAGATACACATATTTATTTCATTATTTATATGTGTAGAAAATGGCAAATCTTACAAAATTGGAATTTGTTGCTCTTGACATATTTGAGAAAAATTATTTATCCTGGATACTTGATGCTGAAATTCATCTTGATGCAATGAACCTGGGAGAAACTATTAAAGAAGGAAATCAAGCATCCCTGCAGGACCGTGTTAAAGCAATGATTTTCTTTCGCCACCATCTTCATGAAGAATTGAAAACTGAATATCTTACAGTAAAAGACTGTTAAGGGAGAGGTATGAACATCAGAAGACTGTCATCCTCCAAAGAGCTCGTTTTCAATGGTTGCATCTGAGGTTGCAAGATTATAAAAGTGTTAGTGAGTATAATTTCGCATTTTTTAAAATAAGCTCAGTATTAAAATTATGCGGTGAGAAAATCACCGATGATGATATGCTAGAGAAGACTTATATTACATTTCATGCCTCGAATGTACTCCTGCAGCAGCAGTATCGAGAGAGAAAGTTCAAGAAATATTCTGAACTTATATCATGTCTTCTAGTAGCTGAGCAAAACAATAAGCTCTTATTAGAAAACCATCAGTCATGCCCTACTGGCTCAATATTATTCCCTGAAGTGAATGGTAATAAGTTTGCATCATTCCCAGAAGTGAATGGTGCATCCTTTAGAAGAAATCGGGGGCGTGGACGTTGTAAGAGAAATTATAGAAATGTTGGTCCCAGAAGTGACAACATTAAAATGGATAATAATATAACGTATCACTAGAAGTGGTATAATTCAGAAAGGGGTAAAAATCTCCAGAATAATTTTTCAAAGAAAAGTGAAGAAGTGTGCCATAGATGTGGAACGACTAGACATTGGTCACGTACCTGTCGTACGGCCAGGCACTTAGCTGATTTATATCAAGCTTCTATTAAAAGATAGAATAAAGTGCATGAAACAAATTTAGTAGAACCATCAGATGATTTATTAAATTCAATAGATGTAGACGTTACTCATCTTGATGTCTCTGATTTCTTTAATCATCCTGAAGGTAGTATTGAACACTTAATTGGAGATGGAAGTGTTCCACTCAATTAATGTATTTTCTTTCTATCTGTAATAAAAGTTTTGTATATTTTGTAGAATCATAGATCACATTGATGAGTTTTTTATCTCTGAGTTGAATGATAAAAATATATGTCTGGCTGACAGTGCTACAACTTAGACAATTCTCAAAGAAAAGAAATCTTTTCAAAATCTAACACTAAATAAAGCCTATGTCCATACCATATCAGGTTCATCGGATTTAATTGAGGGCTCCGGAAGAGCTTATATTGTGTTGCCTAATGGCACCAAATTTTGTATTGATGATGCTCTATTCTCTTCACAATCCAGAAGAAATTTATTGAGTTTCAAATATATACGTCGTAATGATTACCATATTGAAACGACCAATGAAAGTAGTAAAGAGCATCTTCTTATTACTAAAACAATATCGAGCCAGAAGCTCGTATTAGAAAAACTGTGTGCTCTATGTTCTGGATTGTATTATACAAAAATGAGAACAATTGAATCATATGTGGTAATGCACCAGAAGTGCATTGACCCTAAAGTATTTATGACTTGGCATGATCGCCTTGGAGATCCGGGTTCTATAATGATGAGACGAATTATTAAAAATTCGCATGGGCATCCCTTAAAGAATCAAAAGATATTTTTACCCAGTGAATTTCTGTGCTCTGCATGTTCTCAAGGTAAGTTGATTATCTTACCATCTCCCTCAAAAGTCATTGTTGAATCTCCATCATTTTTACAAAGGATTCACGGAGATATATGTGGGCCTATTCATCCATCAAGTGGACCATTTAGATATTTTATAGTTCTAATTGATGCATCTAGTCGATGGTCACATGTTTGTTTGATTTCCACTAGAAATGTTGTATTTGCTAGACTTCTTACTCAGATAATTAAACTACGAGCACAATTTCCTGAGTATCTAATTAAGACCATTCGATTAGATAATGCAGGTGAATTTTCATCTCAAGTTTTTTATTGCATGTCAATAGGAAAAGATGTTGAACATGCTGTTGCCCATAGACACACACAAAATGGTTTAGCTGAGTCTTTGATCAAAAGGCTTCAACTAATTGCTAGACCTTTACTTATGAAATCAAGACTACCTATTTCTACTTGGGGATATGCTATACTTCATGCAGCATCTCTAATTCGCATTAGACCATCTGCATATCATAAATATTCTCCATTACAGCTTGCATTTGGTCAAGAACCAAATATTTCTCATCTTCGTACTTTTGGATGTGCTGTATATGTTCCAATTGCACTTCCACAACGTACAAAAATGGGCTCTCAACGTAGACTTGGGATATATACTGGTTTTGATTCTCTATCTATTATTAGATACCTTGAACCCCTTACAGGGGATATGTTTAAAACACGTTTTGAGGATTGTCATTTTGACGAATCCACTTTTTCGTTAATGGGTAAAGAAAAGTCGGTGCCTGAAGCATAACAAGATATTACTTGGGATAATAAGATCCTGTCTTATTTTGATCATCCTACAAATGAATGTAAACGGGAAGTTCAGAGGATTATTCTTTTGTAAAATGTTGCAAATCAATTACCGGATGTATTTACTGACACTAAAGGTGTAGTAAAATCTTATATTCCTGCTGTTAATGCTCCAGCAAGGATTGAAGTCCCTGAAGGACAAATTGTCAAAACAGCAATAGGTGAATCTAAAACACGCCTGAAGCGTGGAAGACCTATTGGTGCAAAAGACAAAATTTTCAGAAGGAAAAGAATACAAAATGAATTTGGTGTTCCTGAAGAACACGTACCCACAATATAGGCTACAAATATAATTAGTGCTCCTAAATAGCTCAAATCTTCTATTCCAGAACCTCCTGAAGAGGAAATTCCTGAAGAGTATAAATCTCCTGAAAAGGGACCTTCTGAAGAGGTGTGTCATGAAATGTTTTCCCCTGAAGAGGAACATGTACCTGAAAATAATAAGATCTCAATACATTTCATGAAAACTGGAGAAATTCTGGATAGAAATAAAATTGTTGTCGACAACATATTTTCATATAAAATGGCCCTTGACATTACCAGAAGTAATGAAGAAGTGAGCCAAAAAGTGTCGAAGAATGTCGACGTAGAAATGATTGGCCAAAATGGAAAGCAGCTATTGAAGCTGAATTAAATTCGCTAGAAAAACGAGAAGTATTTGGACCTGTTGTTCAAACACCAAAGGGTATAATGCCTGTTAGATGTAAGTGGGTATTTGTACGAAAACGTAATGAGAAAAATGAAATTGTGCGGTACAAAGCACAGCTTGTCGCACAAGGTTTCTTGCAGAAACCCGGGATTGATTATGAAGAAACATACTCTCCCGTTATGGATGCAATCACATTTAGATTTTTGATTAGTCTGGTTGTTACAAAAGGATTAGAAATACAGTTGATGGATGTGGTCACTACATATTTATATGGATCCTTAGACCATGACATATATATGAAAATCCCTGAAGGATATAAGATGCCTGAAGCATCTACAAATATATATAGAAATATGTACTCAATCAGACTACAAAGATTTTTATATGAGTTGAAGCAATCCGGTCGCATGTGATATAATCGCTTAAGCGAATATTTATTGAAAGAAGGATTTGAGAATAATCCTATATGCCCATGTGTTTTTATTAAGAAATCAGAATCCGGATTTGTTATTATTGCGGTTTATGTTGATGATTTAAATACTGTGGGAACTCCTGAAGAGATCTCAAAAACCGTTATATATTTAAAGAATGAATTTGAAATGAAAGATCTTGGCAAAACAAAACTTTGTCTCAGCCTACAGCTCGAGCACTTGCCAAATGGAATTTTTATTTATCAGTCCATGTATACTGAGAAAGTCCTAAAACATTTTTATATGGACAAATCTCATCCCCTGAGTACTCCAATGATTGTTCGAACATTTGATGTGAAGAATGATCCATTCCGACCTCGTGATGACGATGAAGAAATTCTTGGTCCTGAAGTACTATATCTCAGTGCAATTGGTGCTTTGATGTATCTTGCAAATTGCACTCGACCAGATATTACATTCTCAGTTAATCTGCTTGCAAGATATAGTTCTGCACCAATTCGAAAGCATTGGAATGGCATTAAACATGTCCTTCGTTACCTTCATGGTACAGTTGATATGAGATTATTTTATCAACGTGGATCAAGTCCACAATTGATTGGGTATGCAGATGTAAGTTATCTTTCAAACCTACACAGAGGTAGATCTCAAACTGGATATTTATTTACTTATGGAGATACTGCTATATCATGGAGATCTGTTAAGCAGACACTATTTGCTACTTCTTCAAATCACTCAGAGATCATTACTATTCATGAAGCATGTCGAGAGTGTATTTGGTTGAGATTAGTTATTCAACATATCCAGGAAAAGTGTGGACTTCCCATGATCAATAATAGCCCAACAATATTATATGAAGATAATACTGCTTGTATCACTCAAATCAGAAGAGGATATATCAAAGGTGACAGAACCAAACATATTTCACCTAAATTTTTTTATACTCATGAACTTCAATAGAAAGGTGAAATTGATATCAAGCAGATACGATCTAGTGATAATCTGACAAATTTATTCACAAAGGCGTTACCAACTTCCACATTCAAGAAGATTGTGCATAACATTGGAATGCGAAGACTCAAAGATCTTTTGTCATGCACTTTTCAGGGGGAGTAAATGTGCTGTTTGTACTCTTTTTCCTTCGCTGAGGTTTTGTCCCACTGGATTTTCCTCTGCAAGGTTTTAATGAGGCAATCTTAAAGCACTTGTGGATACATAAGAAGACTGTACTTTTTTTCCTTCGCCATTGGTTTTTCTTCCCACTGGGTTTTTCCTTGGCAAGGTTTTAACGAGGCAGATTCCTTATGGGTGGTCATTCAAGGGGGAGTGTAATGAAACGAACGAAACAAATTAGTGCGACGGCTGCCGCCCCCTGTCCCACCACTAAAATTATGTGAATGACCCCACCACTATTATTTTAAATTCTGTATAGTGACTTGCATAGTAACTTGCATAGTAATTTCAAAACATATAAACAGAGGCTTTAGTTGTAATGAAATTCATAAGAAAATATAGAGAGAGAAAGAAAGTTTCAGTTCTTAAAAGTTTCAGAGAGAGTTTCTTATATATTTTTATTTTACAATAGTAATTTTTGTCTTTAGTTTTATAACATAAATTTGTTTTATAAAAGATATTTATCAATAGAAGTATTTTTCTTGACAACGCAGTCGTGCTGGAAAGATAAACAAATGAGAAGTAAAAGAGAAATATTTTAGTCATAAAAAGATTTTACAAAATAAATCTTATAAATTGGTGTAATTTTATGTAGCTCGTTATATTGTGAAGTTAGTTTTATTATAAAGTAGATCTAACGGATCATATGAAACAATGTCAGTTTCTATAATTGATTTTGTGAGATTTTTTTATGGTTATAGCAGTCTTCAAAGTAAAAAAGAAAATAAAAAAAATAAATGATATTTATAATTGTGAGATGTGCACGTATTGTATAATTTCTTTAAAAAAAGAGTAAATATAAAATAAAATAATATTTGCAGTAGTGAATTGTGAAAATATCACATAATTGCATTTAAAAAGTGAAGAAAATACGAGACCCACGTGAAAATGAATAATTTTTAATAGTAGATCTCACTCTTTTTCAAAACGATTGTGCGATGCTTACGCATTCAACGACTGTATGTAAAATTACTGATTTAAATTTTACATAAAAAAATAGTTTTTCAATAATAAATTTAACTTTTTTTTCAAACAATTTTATAGTATTTATCTTGAATACACGTAACATTATTAAATAAAAATATCTGGTGGGAATTTTCGCATCTTATGATATGAGAAGAAAAAGAAAGCAAAAGGCCTATATTTTTAAAAAAATAATATTATTCATCATCTTAATTTTTATAATCTCCTTGTTATCTCATAATATAATTTTAGATTATTTGAAGTTATTTATTATATTTTACTTATAAAATTATCATCCAATATTATTATAAATGATAAAATTATAATAAAAAATAGATAATAGGTAGATTTTTTCTTTCCGCAATTAGTGGGTTTATGCCAATCATTGCCATCTTGCTGTTCGTTTACATCCTTTCTTCCTTCATCACTCCTTTCTACTCTCATCATGTGAGCATGTTTTGTTGATTTCAGCGAAACTCTTGTTACCATCGAACTCAACGTTGTTTTGCTTGCTGTTGTATTAATGTCCAGCAACTGACTCCTAAAAAGAGGCATCGGCATTAGACACCCAATAATATCAAATATACAAGGATTTGGGCAATTTTTTTGTTTTTTCACCCCTAGCACAAAAAATGCTTATATCATATGTTTATTTTTATTTTTACTTCGGTCTGTCCTATAATAATTAATCCTACAAACCATTGTTACTATACAATTAAACATAAGGCACAATTTACTTAGATGTTAAAAATAATGGAGTTATATAATTTACTAGGGTTATGGTCCGCACACTCGTCTTGAGAAAAATTAGTTTTATTATTAAAAATAATTTTTTATATGAGTCCGATATTTAGACAATTTAAAAAAAAAAAATACACGAAATTCATGCATCTACTACAAAGATCATTTCTAAATTTATTAGAGTGTTCTCAACTAATTATTTATTTTTCACTTTCCTATGCTAATGCTATAGCATAAAAGATCATTATTTATTAAAATAAATATATATATATATATTATAAAAAATACCAAATATATTATACAAATATATTTTCGAAATTTTATAGTGATTAACATTTAATTTTCCAATTTATGTAAATATAAAAGTGTCATTACTCCCTACAAAATTCTTGTTTTTTTTTTTTTTTTTTGCTAATATCGTAGTTTTAGGACCAAACTAAAAAATTTTCTCAATCTTTTATTATTTATATAATTTCTACACATTATATTTTATTTTATTTTATTTTTAATCAAATATTTAATATATAAATAATAAATTAAAAAATTAAATTAGTTTTAAAAAAATTAAAATTAAAATATTAAAAATTTAAAAAAATTAAATAAAAAATAAAAAATAATAGTGTCAAAAAAATGGAAGGTTGTGTAAAAAAGTTCGATGTACAAAAGCGGCAGCGTTCGGGCCAAATAGTAAAGGGCCCCACGTGCTGTCCCACAGCGCACATAAAAAGTGGACGCCTACTCCTTCGACTTATATACCAACAATCTCTCTCCTCTGTCAACAAATTTCTTACCTTCCCTTTCGCCATTGACGATCCTCAATCATCTTCATCATCAGCTCTTCTGCAACTCCATCTTTGTTTGTTTAAACAAAAAGCATTTTGCTGAAAAAAGAGTTCTACCCAACTTTCTCAGGCAAGCGGCCTCTCTCATCCCTTATATGTCCATTTCCTTTTTCTAGCTCGTCTTTTTATATTTATCATGTTTGAAGAATGATCAGGATTCAATACAGGCTTTGTCACTGTGTTTTCTATGTTCTTTATCGCTTTCGTGAATAGAAAAACAAAAAAGATTAGATAGTTTGTGTTGTGATTCTCGTTCGATTCTTTTGGTGAAGACTGTAAACCTCTGATCTTTGATGCTGATCATGAATCTTGGGTACTGTTTGTTTCCTAAGAATCTGATGTAATTCGATCCTTTCTTGCATATGTGCTTTGATCTTCTATTTTGTTCCATCAGATGTGATCACCATGAACATGATAATTTCATCTGACATCTGTGCTTATATATATATATATTTCCGATCAGTTTCTCTCATAAAAGAAGGAAGAGAGATCTGGACTTTAAATAATTATTTAGTTTTCCGTTTTTTCTACTGCGCTTCTGGGTTTGTTCGCTGTAAATATTAGGAATTGAAAGCTGTTTACTGCAATATGTTTAATTAAATTATAATAGTTTACTCAAAGCTTTCTCTCCCTCACCCATCAGTACTGTTAAAGGTCAAAGTGAAATAATACTAAAATAAAATAAAACATAATATATATATATATATATATATTTATATTTATATATATATATATATATTTATATATATATGTTATATTGGAGGGAAATTGGAAAAAACAAACAGGCTGGAGGGTCGTAAATAAATTGAAGATGCTGGAGCAATGTTTTCACTTTTTCGATGCGTCAAAAGATGGCCATTTTCGGTTGACGGTATTCTCTCCTTTTTCTAGAGTTTTTCTTTATGACGTAGTAAATTAAATTAGTAATCATAAAATATTAAAAATATGAATATATAATATGGAACCTCTAATTTATATCTTAATTAGCTCCTTAATTATTAATTATCATATTTTCAAAATTTATTTTAATAATAAAATATAACTATCATGGTAATAGAAGGCTATAGACTATATCTGTCCAGATCTGATTTCAAGGATTGAAAAGAGGCAAAAGAGTATGGTTGGAGGTTCTAAGGTTACCTTGGTAGTGGCTCCCACCCGACATGTCTTTTATCTTTATTGTCATTGCGATTGGAAGCCTCTGATTTATAGTTATAACATATCTATCTTTGAATGCTAGCATATAGTGGGTCCCAGATACAATGAACGGTCCAGATACAACCTTGAACTTCAACGAACGGTCCAGATACAAACCTTGAATTGAAGTTCACACTTGATTCTAGGTCGTCAATAGTTATAAAGGCCACATCTTTAGCTGTCATTATTATTTACTGTTAGAAAAAATGTTTGACTCGTAAAGAGATGATACAAAATTAAAATTTATAAATAGATGTGTTTAATTTTAATCCTTAGGAATTGTCTCAAGTGGTAAAGGATTTGGGTTTGGAAGTTTGCTCCTATAGGCCTAAGGTTCAAATCTCTTTGGGTGTAAATAATCTCCAGGAACCATCGAATTAGGAGATTTCTTCTTGAATTACCGAAGTGCATTTACAGAAAACTCCTAGTAGAGAACTTGTACACTCTCGAGATTAGTCGAGACGTTGTTCCTAGACACCCGGTGCCAAATATAAAAAAAAAAAACAAAAAAATGTCATATTAAATTTAAAAAAAATAAATACTGAAAAATAGATCTTTCCCACTACATCAAGTTTTGTCAGTATATAAATTTATTTTTGTAAAATTTATTTGTGGATCTATCATGTATGACTTATGATGATGATTATTTTTTTCCTTACCATTGTTTTTAATGGGTCCGGATGCTTATATAATGAATGACAGGTAGGGCACTACAACTTTTCAACAGCTGGACTTTTGTATTTTTTTGACAATTTCACTTGACATCTAAAAGTTTTAATTTTTTTTTTTCTTTTCAAAAAATAGATAACAATATAAGTCAATTTTTGGATCAAATGCCAGGTTTGAATCTCAAACAGTGCAGTATCCTCGGTTCTTTTTTTTTTTGTCCTCCTTTGGATCAAGTGCTTTTATTTAATATGTCTTCTCTGCATGAATTTAAAATTTGAAACCCGTGAGCAATTATTTAAATGAAACGAGAACTGACTCGGAGGTTACAACAAATGCACCCATTGTTTCGATTTTTAATTTTGCTTTGTGGTCTAGAAAATAGTATATTTAAGTGAGCATACTTGCATTCCTCATGTGTTTGCTTTCTTAATCTATATTTGGATAACGCTGAATTTGTGAAAATAACAGACAAGCAAGTCCATTAGCCGCATCTTGGTTTTGATATGGAAGAAAACACACTAGTGAGTTCAGAAGTTCCGGTGATGAAAGCTGCTGAGGATGCTGTGAGTAATGCTGATACCATCAAGGTAACCACAATCTTATATTTGCGGACTGTACAGTTTCTACTTGTGAGCTCACACTGAATGAAATAGATTCATTGAAACAAACCATGAAAGACAACTGATATTAATACAATGGTATTATTCACTGTATGTTACCTGCTGGAAGGGTGTTATCTAGATCAATTGGATTCTACCATCTCTAGTGCACAGAAAAATCTGCTTACTTCTTGTTTACGGATCATGGAAGTCCATGTAGAGAATGTATTTCTATGTTTCATACTTTTGATCATGGGTGACATGAGCATGGGATGCACAAAATCTCTATTATTGGATCTGTGAATTATCTTTTCCCCTGTTATACGTCCTATCAAATAAGCGAACTTTCGAATGTTTTAACATCTGTCGATCTTCTTATATATAAATTTGTGCTTCCTTTCCTAAATTTTCACCAAACTATACTAATGTGACTTTCATTGTAAGTGTCAAATTATTGTTATAATGTGCAGACAAAATAGAAGTGTCTCTATCCATGTATAAAATCAAGGGTTATGGGACTATGGGAAATACAGAAGTTAAAATTATTCTTGTTCTTTAGCTGATCATTTGAAAGCAAAATTTAACTAGTGGAGCTAGTATAATTCAAAATAGAAGTGTCTCTATGCATGTATAAAACCAAGGGTTATGGGTCTATGGGAAATACAGAAGTTAAAATTATTCTTGTTCGTTAGCTGATCATTTGAAAGCAAAATTTAACTACTGGAGCTAGTATAATTTACAATTGCAGACTCATCTGAAATTATGCTGATTGAAAGGAGATGACTTAGTAAAATGCCAAATGCTATATTGTATCAGAACTGTACATTTTGGTGCAAAATGAATTATGCCAATGGTAGATGCATTATGTAGATTGTTTTGTACTTGATGTGGACTTCAATGATCTTGTAACAGGTAACAAATGGGGAAATGCCCGTATTAGGAAAAGAGGGAAAAAGAGAAGAGGAAGAAACCGATGGAGAGTTTATAAAAGTTGAGAAGGAATCTATAGATGTGAAAGATGCTTCACACACAAATGTAACAGTATCTGGAGAGGACTACCCATCTGTCGTTGAGAGAAACTCAAGCAATCCAAGCAGAGAATTTTTAGAAGCACAAGAGAAAATTAGAGAACTTGAGTTTGAATTGGAAAGAGTAGCTGGAGCATTTAAGCATTCTGAATCTGAGAACTCTCAGCTGAAGGAAGAGGTCTCTCTGACAAATAAGAAGCTGATTGACAGAGAAAAGAAGTATGAAGAGCTTGAACTCGGCCACAACCAAATGCAACAGCATATTGTAGAAGCAGAGGAAAAACACAGTACGCAAATAAACATTTTGCATGAGGAACTGCAAGCTCAAGAAGCAAAGAGCAAGGACCTGGTTGAAGTGAAGGAAGCACGTGATGGTCTCAGCCTTGAGCTTGAAAGCTCTAGAAAGAGGATGCAGGAATTAGAGGATGATCTACAATGTTCCGTAGGTGAGGCACAAAAGTTTGAGGATCTACACAAACAAAGTGGATCTCATGCTGATTCCGAGACAAAGAGGGCCTTGGAGTTTGAGAGATTGCTTGAAGTGGCAAAACTGACTGCAAAAGAAATGGAAGATCAGATGGCTTCCCTTCAGGAAGAGCTCAAGGGCTTGTATGACAAGATTGCTGAAAATCAGAAGGTTGAAGAAGCATTTAAGACAACTGCAGCAGAGCTTTCAGCTGTCCAAGAGGAATTGACGCTTTCAAAATCCCAAGTGCTGGACTTAGAGCAGAGAGTTTCTTCAAGAGAAGATCTTATAAAAGAACTGACCCAGAACCTGGACTCGAGGAAGGCTTCAGAATCTCAGGTGAAGGAACATATCTCATCGCTTGAAAATCATCTAGCCTCAACCAAAGAAGATCTTCAATTAAAGGTTTCTGAACTGGAAGAAATTAAGTTGAGGCATCAAGATGAAACGAACTCGAGGGAATTGGTTGAGACTGCATTGAAAACCCAGGAAGCCCAATTTTCAGCTGTACAGGACGAACTTGCCAAAGTGCTCGAAGAAAAAGAAGGTCTGAAAGTAGCTGTGGCAGAAATGACTAGTAATGCAAAGCAATTGGAGGAGTTGCACAGTAATCTCGAGGATAAATTGAGTACCTCAGATGAGAATTTCTATAAAACAGATTCTCTTTTGTCTCAAGCATTGTCTAACAATGCAGAGCTTGAACAGAAGTTGAGGTCTCTGGAAGAGCTTCATAATGAAACTGGAGCTGCAGCAGCGACAACAACCCAAAAGAATCTTGAGCTTGAGGATATAATGCAGGCTTCAAATGCAGCAGCAGAAAAGGCAAAATCGCAACTAAGAGAGCTTGAGACACGATTTATAGCAGCAGAGCAGAAGAATGTGGAGCTTGAGCAACAGTTAAATTTTGTGGAACTAAAAAGCAATGATACTGAGAGAGAAATGAAAGAAGTTTCTGACAAAATATCTGAACTAAATGCTACATTGAGAGTGGCTGAGGAAGAAAAAGTTAAGCTGAATGGCCAAATGCTGGAATACCAAGAAAAAATTACTCGGCTGGAATCAGCTCTAGATCAGTCCTCATTACGGAATTCAGAGCTTGTGGAGGAATTGAAGATTGCTGTGGGGAAATGCACTGAACATGAGGATCGAGCTAGTATGAACCATCAGCGCAGCCTTGAGCTAGAAGACTTGATCCAACTATCTCATTCAAAAGTGGAGGATGCCAGTAAAAGGGCAAGTGAGTTAGAGTTGTTACTCGAAACAGAGAAGTATAGAATTCAGGAACTGGAAGAACAGATCAGCACATTAGAAATTAAATGTGGGGATGCAGAAGCAGATTCTGAGAAACAGTCTCACAAGGTAGCTAAAGTCGCATCAGAACTCGAAGCATTCCAAGCAAGAGCATCAAGTCTTGAAATTGCACTTCAAACGGCTAACGAAAAGGAAAGAGAGCTGAGAGAGTCCTTGAATATAGCAACAGATGAGAATAAAAGGCTAGAAGATGCCTCGATCAGTTCTGGCAAGAAGCTTGCTGAAGCAGAAAATCTATCAGAAGTCTTGAGAAATGAATTGAATCTGACACTACAGAAGTTGGAAAGCATTGAAATTGGTCTTAATGCTTCTGGGATGAGAGAGAGTGAGGTAATGGAGAAGCTTAAATATGCAGAGGAGCAACTTGAGCAACATGGAAGAGTGATAGAGCAAGCAACTGCAAGAAACACAGAGCTTGAATTGTTACATGATTCCCTATCAAGGGATTCCGAGGGTAGACTTCAGGAAGCTATGGAAAACTTCAAGAACAGGGATTCTGAGGCAAAATCTTTGCTTGAGAAACTGCGGAATCATGAAGACCAAGTAAAGATTTATGAAGAGCAGGTAGCTCAGACAGCAGGGAAAACTGTATCTTTGAAGGCAGAATTGGATCAGACTTTATTGAAATTGGCTTCTTTCGAAAACATAAATGAAGAACTCAGAGAACAGATTTCAAATGCTGAAAATAGAGCTTCTCAGTCTCTCTCAGAGAATGAGCTGTTAGTTGAGACCAATGTTCAGCTCAAAAGTAAGATTGATGAACTTCAAGAATTAGTTAATTCTGCTCTTTCCGAGAAGGAAGCCACCACCCAACAACTTTTTTCTCATAAGAGCGCTGTCACAGAGTTAACAGACCAGCACTCAAGAGCCTTGGAACTACATTCTGCAGCTGAGGAGCACATTGTGGAAGCAGAAAGACAATTACAAGAAGCCATTCACAGATTCGATCACAGAGATTCAGAAGCGAAGGACTTGAGTGTGAAACTGAATGCTCTAGAAACCCAGATAGAATTGTATAAAGAACAGGTTCAAGAATCATCTACAATTGCTGAAGCTCGAAACATTGAGCTGGAACAGACTCTCTCTAAGTTAAAGCATCTGGAAATCATTGTTGAGGAACTTCAGACCAAATCAAGTGACTTAGAAACAGAGACTGGAGGACTAGCTGTGGCAAATATGAAGCTTACAGAGGAAGTGGCCACGTATGAGTCCAAACTGAGCAATTTACAGGCAAAACTATTGGCAGCTCTTGCTGAGAAGGACGAAACAGGTGAACAGCTTAACTCTTCAAAGAAGGCCATTGAAGATTTGACACATCAGCTTGCTTCTGAAGGGCTGAAAATACAATCTCAGGTATGGAGCAAAGTTCATTAGATATCTTGGTAAAAAATGCCATGATATTTTTTTTGTCCCATGATGTCCTAAGCATATTCTGTTACCACAGATGTCTTCAATTATGGAAGAGAATAACCATCTTAGTGAAATGCATCAAAATGCCAAGAAGGAACTTCAGTCTGTGATATTGCAGCTTGAAGAAAAGTTGAAGGAACAGAATGGAAAAGAAGATGCTTTAAAATCTGAGATTGAAAACCTGAAGACTGAGATTGCTGAGAAACCTGTGTTGCAGACTCGTCTTAAGGAACTTGAGGAACAATTAATGAAATCTGAAGATCAACTGAAACAAGAGGTATTCCAGTCTCTCAACTATTCCAACGATCAGGAATCTTGAGAATAAGTTTTTCATCTTCAGTTTGTCCGTGCTCTTTTTCAGTTAAAAACTTGATGAACTTTTGGATAATTTCTGACTGATATGATGGCTGTAGGTTCAAAGCATTCAGTTGGCTGCGGCTGGAAAAGAGGCAGAATTAATTTCAAAATTAGAGGATCATGCTCATAAAGTCCAAGATGGAGATTTATTACATGAAAAGGTGTTAGAACTTCAAAAAGAATTACAACTTGCTCAGAACACCCATGCCGAACAGGTTAGGCAGAAGTCATAGTTCAAGACATATATTCATACTTGGATTTAATTGTGTAGACCTTTTAATATTTTTATGGCCTGCATCACGATTTTCTATTCGGAGATTTTTATATGGATATTCAACCGAAGGATTTTAAAAATGATTGTTCTTGAACTTCTCCTGGTTTGAACTTCCCACCAGAATGAAAAGAAATCGCAAAAGGATTTGGAAAGAGAAGCAGCACTGGAGCATTCTCTTGAAGGGCTTGAAGCAAAGAATAAAGAAATCATGCTGCTAGAGAAGCAAGTCAAAGAGCTTGAGCAGAAATTGCAGCTGGCTGATGATAAACTGTCACGAAAGGTTATTTCCTTTCCACTTACCATTGCGTTGTACCCACTAAAAACCCTAGTATCTATATAAGTTGGACTGAGGAAGTCCATATAGAGACCAAAGTTGGATTAAATCTGTTATTCTGTTCAGGCCAGTTGAGATTGAAAACTAATTCTATATCATAGCAAAATCTTGTATTTAATATTGAAATCTATTTAGCAATTCTTCTAGCCTAAATTCTTGATGGTTGTATCAAAGACGAATGAATTGTAGTAATTATGGAAAAGGACACAGTCAAGGTTGGAAGCTCTCTAATTAGCCACTTATGAAAACGGAACCTGTCATCATAAACAGCAGGAAATCCTCTTTGTTCCACCAATTTCGCTTTCCACCTTTACTTTTTGGTGGCTTCCTTTTCTATATTGATTTAATATAGAAATTTAGAATTTATGACCATACACCTAACTCCGCTATCTGTTTCTTCAATTTGTCGAAGTGGAAGAACATCCACTCTGGCTACACCCTCTAACATTTCAACTGAACAACAAATTATTGCAGTACTTAAGAGTTGCTGATATGTAAATTATGTTGCAGGGAGATGTTGGCAGTCCAACTGAACACAAAGAAGGGATGGAGGTAAAATCCCGGGACGTTGGATCAACCATTTCCACTCCATCAAAAAGGAAGAGCAAGAAAAAGTCAGAAGCACCTTCTGCTCAAACCCCATCTGCCTCCCACACTCAAACTGCTGAGGTTTCTCCTCTCTCAAGCTTCAAATTCATTTTCGGAGTAGCTGTGGTCTCTGTGATCCTCGGCATAATTCTTGGGAAACGATATTAGTTTGGTTAGTGTGGGTTTTGGTTTTGATATTCTTCTTATTCTTATTTTGTTTATGTTTTTCCTTTTCTTTTTAACTTCAAGACAAATAACGCGCAACAGATTCAAATCCTTTCTTTGTATGCTTTTAAACTTAGGTCTTGAGGTTGGTCAGGGAATTTGTTTTCTATCCCTTTTCCACATGCAAAGCAAAATTATAGCTCATGTATTATTTATTCAAGTTTGTATTTATTTTGTTAATGGGGTGGAAGTTTTTCCAATCTTGTGTTTCTTCGAAGTATCTCTTAAATGCCAATCAGTCCTTGGATAAAACTTAATTTCCTCACCCCCCCATTCCCCCCATCCACACCCCCCCCCCCACCCCCCCCCCCCCCCCCCCCCCCCCCCCCCCCCCCCCCCCCCCTCTCTCCAAGGCGCTGGTGCAGATACAGGAGAAGAGCTTCATGGGAAAAGAGTTTTGCATTATCACTATAAACTATCAAAACTAAGCCCTTATTTATTTTTTGAGATGAGACAAGTCAAAATAAAAGTTAAAAGTTGAATAAAATATTATTAAAATATATATTTTTTAAATATTATTTTTGTTTTAGTTGATCCGTTTATTTTATTATATGAAAATTTGAAAAAAAAATGAAATTTGAAAAAAAAATTATAATGATTAGACGGGATGATATGAATTAAAAAAAACAATAAAAACCAATGAGGCCCTTTATTAATATCTAACCTTCAAAATTGTGCCACGTCAAACTATTTTTCGTTCAAAGTAATGCAAAGTATCAATTTTTGGTAGTTTAAAGTGAAAAATGCAAAACTCTTAATAGTTTAAAGGTCCAATATATACTTTTTCTATAAAAATCAAGTATGATTAGGCAATGGCCTTTAATCACTGTTATTTTTTCGTTGAACAGTAAAAAATGGAATGCAAAACTCCCAATTACCATTCTAAAGTTTATTTTCAAACCCTTGAGTCCTTGTTAATTATACCATCCAAGAAAACTTTGGCATAATTTGAATCATTTTCTTTACTGCACAATGTTTGTTGTTGTTAGGACCTAAAAAAGGTATTTTTTCTAAGTCATAATGGAAAGATGAAAACATTGACTTCAAGATCTCGGGTAGCCATATTTGTTTTCTTTTGCATAATCAAAATCAATAAGTTGTTTTATTTGTGGAAGAAAAATACTAGTATGTTCATTCATTTTGATACCTTACTTTAATATCTTATATATTTTATTTTTATTTTAATATTTTTAATAATTAAAGAAGTGATTATTAGTATATTATTTTTTTAAAAAAATATATTTAAAATGCTAAAAAAAACAAAAAAAAAAAACTAAATATACACTTAAGCAGTGCTACCCAAACAACAGAATAGCACCGCTCTTTATGAAAACATACAAGTGCTACTTTACATTATTTGGAAGCTACATTCTATAAATTGTTTTATTTATGAAAGAGAATTTGTTCTATGTTTACAGGGACATGTCTGCCATAATGGGATGAGTTTTCATATTCAAGGGTACAACTTTTCTTCTTTTTTAGAAAATATTTTTCCTTAATTTGTGTCAACTACCCCCAGTTTAATAGGCTTTTCAATATGTGACGAAAAGCATTGTCTCTGTACTATATTCTTGTATTACTCTGCCCATCTTCATCTCTTTTAAACCCTTAATGCACAAGATTTCTCACTTAGATACACAGAAAATATAAAAGAAATAGTATCTATATCTATAATTTTGCGTACTCGAGCATTTGACAAATAACGGTTGAAGGACTGATCATGGTTTGACATCTTCCTTTTGGATTGCGTAAATCGAAATATCATACATTGAATTGTCAGTTATTAAAATGGTAAAAATTTTGAAGTACAGAATTAAATTTTGAATTAAGGACCAAAAAACACTAATAAAATGGGATGAATACTCAATACATTTAATATTATGCGTAAAGTTGTATGGCACTACTCAAAATAATTCTCAACGTGATTCAAGATACTATTTTTATTTTGAACAATCCAAAAAAAAAAATCGAGGATAAGTCTATTCATCCAGATTTCAGATTAGGAATCCGAATTTGAAAATGAGTTATTTTTTTAAATTTCTTAGATGAAAGTGTCAAAACTATTGAAAATTTAAAAAAAAAATTGTTGGATCAGGCAAAATCCAACCCGGATTAGCATGCCTAATAAAGAGGAAAGAAACAAAATACATGAGTTTCATATCCCTCAAGGCATCAAGCCCATCTCATGTTTTTTTTTTTTTTTTCTTGAACAACAATTTAACGTTTGATTGATTAGAGGTATGCAACTCCAAAAGCTTGTGCTCACAGCTAACAAATTCGCATGTAATATATAGAGACCGAAAGTATACCTCAAAGGAATAGTGAACAGAAACTGATTCTTGGTTCTCCTGTAAAAGAAGTCAACTTCGACCACTGAGAAAATAGTAAGTGAAAGCAGTTCTTCTTCAAACACAGAAGCTCGTGCTCTAGAGTGGACACGGTCATGTTTGAAAGAGAATCTTTGGGATTTTGGATGCCATCATGATTCATTACCATGTTTCAGACTTCTATCATTGTGAAAGGATATAATAATTCTCATAAAAGTCTTGTCCTCCTAATTTTTTCATAAATACCAACTTTCATGCATATAAAAATGCTAAGTCGAGAATTCTCTCATCCCTACAAGTGCTAGAGAATAAGACGTGAGAGCTCTACAATATTTACAATTATGTTTGAACTATTCTAAGCATTGTTAAATGAGTAATAACTGTGTAAGATTTATTTAATGTGTCTCTCTTATTTTAACTCTAACTATAAAGAAACTACATAAAAGTAATCTCACAAACTGAATTAACTTTACGTAGTTATTATACTATAAACGTAACTTTATTGTAAAGTAGATTTATAGATCATATGAACTTATGCCGATTTATTAAATTGTTTTTATCTAATTTCTTTTATGACTGTAGTATGACTGAATAAGAATATAAAGGATCTCGATATTATTCTAGTGTTTCGCTCAAAGGCATAGACATACTAAATGCCCATTTAATTATGGTTGCATTATGCCAATCTATTCTACTTTTAAGAAAGGAAAAATCTATACAACACATTACTATCTCATTATCATTCTATTATATAATTAATGTGCCACAGTTATCACAATTTAATAATACTTTATTTTATGATTTTTTATCATGATAAATATGTCATATTTTATATAATGAGATAAAAATAAGATAGTAATATATATCATTACTCTATAAGAAAACATGATCTTTGCCCCCTGTACACGCATTGGATGCCCTCAGCTTGACTTGAAAGCCAAAAGGTTGATGTAGGATGAGAAAGGAGAAGGCAATCTCACACCACAAGCAGGTCTTTCACTTGAAATTTCGTCCCATGTGGGGAATTCACTCCTATGTGCAATATAATTGCTTTATGGACTTTGTCATATATTTGTTCTTTTCCGTTTTTAACTTATGGCTAAGCTCTCCACAATATACCATCTTGATAATGCTAGGTATAATCCTGATGAGCTACATCTCCATACTAATAGGGTTAGCTGTGCATCTAAGGGAAAACCCACATCAATAAAATATAGTACAACCATAATCCCTTGAGCAACATTAATGAATCACCACCTTTAATTAAAAGTCCAATGATTCCCACTTGAATGTTGCACTTAGTGATTCCCTAACCTCCAAATAGAAAGGATCCCTTTTCTCTCTAAGTTTTTCCTTCTCCCAAACTACAATAAGAACAATTTTGGATGAATGTTATTCACTTTAAATGAATTACAATGAGTGAACAAAAGCTACTTCACTTGGTGCTATCTCCTTCAAAACCTCCCTTCGAAATGTGAATGATTTCCTCATCACATTTGCCTCTCATATAGTCACATTTAATTCAGTCGGCTGGCTGCCACGCCGAGGCGGTGAGCAAAGACAGATCTTTCCACCCCAACTTCAAACAACCATTCTCCTCCACCAAATTATAACCTTTACATGGAAACATCCCAAGCAACAAGCTAGCTTGGGCCACCGGGTTTCCCCCAAGCGAGACTGGTTGAAACCCGACCCGGCTCAACTTCTCACCCCACCTATCCACCTTGTCCTCTCCAGTTCTCTTGGGTCCACCAATGGCCAGGATGTTCCTAATCTCGCATCCAAACAGCTGCTGTTCCACCATGTGCCTCTCTACGCTGTCCCCATCCAATCCGTCCCCGAGTGCGTCGAACAACGCGCTGTAGTAATGCAAAGCCTCCACGAACCTAGCTAAAAAACCGCCCCCGTGGCTCAGATCCTGTTCGACGATCGTGATCAGTTTGGGTCTCATTAAAGTCAATAATCTCAGCGTCCCCAAATCGCTCCCCGTTATGTCATACAGACAATGGTGCATCCAGTGCACCACTATGGCCTCACTCGGCCTCACCCCGAGTCGACTCACGTCTTTCAGGTTTCCGATTTTGCCCACCAACGGATGGAACTCGAAGGGGAGCCCTAGCGAGGTGGCGAAGTCCCCAAGTCTCTTGCCGGTCGAGTCCAGCGACTCGGAGCAGGATCCGAACCCGGTGATCCGAATCGATCGAATCTTCTTGTTCCGGGAGGCGAGGATGTGGAACAATCCAGGCCATTGGAGGCCCTGCATTATATCGAGATCGAGGATGTGAACGCGGTCTTCGCCGTCCAACGCTTGGAAGATGGCTTGGTTGGCCGTGAAGTGAGAGAATTTGACGGAGGGGCTGATGGAATTGTATGATTGGAGGGCGGAGAAGATTCGCCGGGACTGAATGAGATTCAGGTTATTGGAGGTGAGCGGAGGGTAGGTGCCGAGGTAGGAGGTGATGACGCGTGCCTGAAGTGCATGGGAGAAGTAAGCTGCTACGCGTTGCGGGGAAGAGCCGTAGGGAGAGGAGAGGTCAGCGATCTCGGGGAGAAGGTCGGAGGCGTCGTCGAGTTTATCCATGCCGACGCACTCGGCGCACTGAAGGAGGAGACCAAGGAGTCGAAGGCCGGTAGAGTCGATGTCGTCGAGTTGATCAGTGATGTCGACAGATAAAGAGGCGTGGTGGGAGAAAGGTATAGACTTGCTGGTGGCCTCGTCCAGGGAGAAGTCGTCGCCGTAGACACGCTTGGTTTTAATGGGAGAGGAAGTAGTAGGGTTAGACATTGGGGATTGCGGAACCAAGCTCTGAAGCATGATCGATGGAATGGAAAAGGGGTGTGTGTGTGTGTCAGAGAGAGAGAGAGAGAGAGGATTTTGCAGTGGAGGTGTGGGGTGGGGAAGAATGCTGTGTGAAGTAATAATGGAAGAGAGTCGGGACGGAAGTGGAGAAGAAAGAAAAGAATGAAAAAAGGTGAAAACGGAGAGTAACTGAGGTCAGAGAGGTTTTAGCATAAAAGAAAAGGAAAGGAAAGGTATGGTCGTCGTTAGATACCACGCATTAGGATTTAGGGGTGTCGTTTGGCGGTAGTTAGTTTGTTGGTTTCTTTGTTTGGTTTGCTGTTGTGGGGGAGGATTCAGGATAGGCTTTGTCTTTATTTATGTTTGGATGATGGGATTATTCTAAATTTTTAACCAACAAAAAGCAAGCAACTCAGTTAAATAGAAGAATAATGTTATTATATTCTTCTATTTTGATATTTTATTTTGACTGTTTATGTATTTAATTTTTTTAATTTTTAGTTTATTTATTGATTAAAAAAATAACTATTAATATATTGATATTTTTTATATGTTTTTTTAAAAAAATTAAAATTATGAAAAATATATGAATACAAAAATAAATATAAAAGAAAATCTGGCCTAAAAACACACTAGGCTATTACTGGACAGGACTCTAAAAAGAAACTTTAGCAACGGTAGTAGCGGAAACTCAGTCCGGCCCCCACAGGACCGCTCCCACACTTTTATTCCTTTTTTCTTTTCGGTTGGGGTTCGGCTTGGCCCATTTTACATTTTTTTTTATTTTTCTTTAGGGGGCGGCCCGGCGAGTGGGCGGTGTGGTTCGACCTACTCTTTGGACATTGTCCTCATAGCCCAAAATGTTATGGGTTTGTGGTTTTGATCCATTTTGCGACATTCTTTTAGGAGGACCCATTGTATTTGTGGCCCAAAATATTATATTTCATCCCCTCGGTCTTGAAGACCCATCATCATTAGGTGTAGTGTGCCAATTATTAAACCGGCCTGGTTTCACTATTTATTTATTTTTACATGCGCGTTAAAAGGAGGAAAAATGAAAATGATAAGGGGTCCATTGAGGGGTTCCGTTTTGAGGCCTGCTCACTTTTTTTTTTTTTTTTTTAAATTAAAAAATGTTATTTAATAATATTGTAAACTTTTCTTTTTATAAAAATGTTTAAGAGTGTTTAAGAATGATATAAAAAAAATAAAAATACACAAGAAAAAAAAAATAACACTAAGTGAGTACAAAAAATATTCTCCATTGAACTCTCTAACATCTCTCATAAAATAAAACAAAAAATAGGCGACACACATAATAAACTTATGAGTAATGATACTATTACTATTATTTTACCACTTGTTTTCTATTATTAGTACATTTACTTTTTTTTTATTTATTAAAAAATATTTTTTTAACATCTTTAATCATTAAGCAAAATTTTAGAAAATATATAATTTCACGAATAGTCAATTTCTTAACTATTCAGTAAAAAAAAACCTAATAAAAAATAAAAAAATAAAAAATAAAAACAGTAGAAGGTGGTAGATGGATACTATCATTATTCTAGATGTATTGGAGTGGAGCCTACCTTTATTTCTAGCAAGTTATTTAATATGGGATGGACTTTGAACCGACTGACAGCTTGGTAAGGCTGTGTTGATGGACTTGCCCTTTCAAATAGTATCTAAGGCTCAAATCGGACATTCCACAGCGGAGAAGGTTTCTTATAGTCATACCCAAAGAGAATAGTTATGCACGTCACCCCATCTCCCAGTTTCCTCAAAAAAAAAAATATTTATTCAATATAAAGTAGTGCTACTCTGCTGCCAAGTAGCATTACTCAATGTGACATTTAGTTCAAGTTCAAGTTTTAGTTTTTATTTTTATTTTTTTATTCTAATTTTAATATGTTAAAGTATTTTTAAAAATATGAAAAAAAAATCAATATATTAATAATTACTTCATTAGATATTAAGTTAAAAAATTAAAATAAAATGCATTAGGTATCAAAAGTGTTAGATTATTTCAAATTATATTTCAAATTTAATCTTCAAACATTATTTCAAATACTCTATCAAAATTTTAAATTTTCCATTTTTTGAAATTTCCTATAATGTATTTTTTATTAATCCTACATTGGTTAAACAATGAAATATTTAAAGATTTATAAATGAATATATTTCACTATATATAAAATAAATAAAATAGTAGATACATTATAGAAGTGTCATCCAATGCGAAGCACTGATCGCATGCACGCGCGCATGACGTATAGACGCATTAATGCTTTAGACGTATAGACTCATTGACACTTTAGACGCATCATCACAAGTGATGAAATTCTTTTGCTAAGTGAAATGATATATCTGATTACATATTTTACAGTTACGATTAACTGTTAATTACAGTTATTTTTATACCTCTTCAGACAATAACTGTCGCATCCAATTAAACCGAAACATTATGTCTACTACTATTGCATATGTTCGTTCAAAAAGTTAATGTTTAAAATTTGTAATCTACACACTATATAAACAATGTTGTATCCTGAAGATATAATTGTTTTAATTCGCTTTTTTACAAAACTTTGTACGAGTGTGAAGTAATATTTGTCTAAGAGACAGATTAACAATCGTCTTACTGTTCATCTCTTTCAATCTCTATTCATATTCTGTTTATAACAATAAGGAAGTGTCAAACTTAATAGACAAACTAGTATTTTTCTTCAAAATATATTCTAAGCGAGTAACTGTGAACTTAAATTTGTAAATATATAAATTTCTATAGATTCTGTTATTTGTCTTTTATCACGTGTGTTTTTTTAGTTTCTTAAGCCCTTAGTTTTCTGGCTGTTAATTTAATTTTTATTTCTACAAACCTGCATATACTCCTTTTGGAACGACTAAAGCATATATAAATATTGGGAACTAAACAGTGTTATATCTTGAGGATATAATTGTTTTGATTCTCTTTTTTGCAAAATTCTGTACGAATGTAAGGCAATATTTGTCTAAGAGACAGATTAACAATCGTCTTACTGTTCATCTCTTTCAATCTCTATTCATATTCTGTTTATAACAATAAGGAAGTGTCAAACTTAATAGACAAACTAGTATTTTTCTTCAAATTATATTCTAAGCGAGTAATTGTGAACTTAAATTTGTAAATATATAAATTTCTATAGATTCTGTTATTTGTCTTTTATCATGTGTGTTTTTTTAGTTTCTTAAGCCCTTAGTTTTCTGGCTGTTAATTTAATTCTTATTTCTACAAACCTGCATATACTCCTTTTGGAACGGCTAAAGCATAGATAAATATTGGGAACCCAACTTCTCAAACAACCTATCATCAAAGTGACCAAATTGATCGGTTCCCTTTCTACCACTTTCGGGAGCAACCGCAAAGACATGATTGTTGAGCAAAAACCAGAGATCGGGTGGTGTCACGTACAGTTTACTAAAATGGACTCAAATTTTTTTTTTTTTTTTTTATCTAAAGGCAATTTTTATTATATAGATAACTAAACGATTACAATGATACCAAATTCAGTAAGGTGGGAGTTCACAACAATCATCTTATTCCAACAAAAACACAGCGAACACTAAAAATAAAAAAAATGGTTTCAAAGCCGCAAGTGCGGCTCCCACCAATCCCAATGAAGGGATGTCACTTAAAACAATTTTAAAATAGTCTGAAAAACAGACTATTGAACTGCGATAAAAAATCACAACGAAAAAATGTGCGTTGCATTCTATTGAATCGGTCTGTTTTAAGGAGATACCCACGTTCACCTTACCTAGATCTCATATAAGAGAAAGCAAAAAACAGCAAGACGAGAAAGAATTGATACATCGAAACATGACAACCACAAGTTGTGGCGGCGCGTGGGGAGCAAGTGCGGCGCTGGAAGGAAACTCGAGATGACAGAGTGGAAGATCGGGAGCCATTGATTCCAAAGATGCTGCAAGTGGCGGCGTAGGAGCTCTACAAGTGTGGCAGTGCGTGGTGATTACGTGTGTTCCGTTAGGCACGTGAGAGCGACACGCCGCTCATCTAGTCACGTTCTTCCACCCCTCCCATAGATCGACGACTGTAGAGTCCATCTAGCCGGGCATGGTGGTGATAGAAGTCCGGTAAGTAGCAGATTAGCAAATCTAAGAGACGTAGGAAAAACACTGAAAAACATGAAGAATAACTAGAAAATCAAGTAAAAAAGATAGTAAATTATCCCTAGGGGGCTGGAAGGGAGGAAGGGAGGAGCTAGATCTCCGCCCTCCCTTGAAAACCATCGTTAATGGCTGAACACTAAAAAGAAGTCAGAGCACTGAACACTAGAGAGAGAGACCGGACGATAATAAAGCTTTCTCAAAATGGACTCAATTTACTGTCCAGATATAGGAATAGATAAAATTATTCCTGTTTTATCATTAATTTGACTAAAATATCTTTTATTTCTAAATAAAAAAATAAAGGGAGCCACTGTCAAGCGGTCAAGCTGGTTTTATATCAAAGACATCCCAACTATGTAAAGATGACTCATCAGCTATTTTAGTTTCTCACCCTAGAGTTGATTGCATGGGATTGAAAGACAAAGTTTCTGATTTTCTTTCCTCCCGTGATGTTCGAGGGTCCCAAAATTGCCATTGCTTCAACACGATTGTTCTAGGCAGGGACATAACTAAGATTTGGTGTTTGGGGGGCGATCAACTAAGTGTGTAGTATGTATAAATATAAATAATGTGTACTTTTTACATATAACTATATATAAAAATAATAATTATACGTTATAAAATGAAGTTTATTATACTCATTTATTTCCTATAAAATGTTAAAGTATTGATCAATATATCTTATACAAAATCAATAAAATTTATTATACTCATTTATTTCTTATAAATTGTTAAAAGTACTTATCAATATATCTTATACTGAATTAATAAATTTTTTTTTTTTATCAATAATCCATTCACTAAAAGAAAATTAATAATTCGATGAAAGAAACTGAATACTATATTTTTTAAATGAGAAACTTAATACTATTATATGTGAATCATTTAAAAGAAAATTAACCAAATTCAACATCATTGCAAACTTGCATCAATACAAAAAAAATTAGAAAAAAAAAGCCTAAATATAAATTAAATATTTATGTAGAAAGATTAGAGAACCTGTTGAATCTTGGTTGTTTAAAGCAAAGACTCAAACGAGGCATTGACTACAAGCTCCAAACTCCAAAGTCCAAGAGTCTAACGGTAAAATCTTGAGAGAAATAGAAAAAATAAATTAGAGAAGAAAACAACAAAGAAAATAAATTAAAGACTTACCCACAGAGATATGATATGAACCCAAATATGCAAGAGCTTCTCTCTGACCCTCCTCCCTCAAACAACCATTAATAGAAGATATTTGAAACAAGGTCGCCAACATAAGCCACCCCCAATAAATTCTAAACTCCATTTCACGTTTAGGAGTACATAGGAATTAGTGGATGCCTTGGCCAATTTTTTCCACTCCATTGCCTTTTTCTTCATTTCTTTTATCAACTCTCTCACAAGCTTCTCCAATGTCCCATTCATCACAAGTATATATACTTGCAATTTTTTTGTTGGTTGAACAAAATCTAAAGGTCAACAAAGCATCAGTATTTTTGCACAAATGCTTTCAACGAATTCCAACTGTAGTGTGTTAAGAAATTGGCCTCCAGCTGAGGGGTGGTTTAACACAGAACACGCAATAGTGCTTTACAGCTTCTAGGCATCTAGCACTCCTCACTTTCTCAGCAACACGACAAGTCGGCAATAGCTTCTAGGCTGGCAGCAATGCTTTACTTATTCACTGTCACATAAGCAAAAATGTAAGAAAGTGACTAGAGATCAGTTGTGTGCAACGGTACAAGCTGGAGATCAGCTGCGTCCAACGGTACAAGACGAATTCTATAGACATTTTGGAGGCTCAGGTACCTTGTGGGGGCTAATTTCTCTTCTTGGGGGTGCTAATTTAAGTTAAAAGCTTATAGGTAGGAAAAAACTTTTACAGATCTATCTACTATCTAAATTTTTTTTTTAAAATTTCGGGAGAGGGTAGCTCCTCCTAAGATGCATGTAGTTCCACCCCTGGTTCTAGGAAAACTACCTCCGACTTTGGGAGCACCACCTTCCACCAGCACCACTCCATCGTCGCCAGTCCACCACCACCAGTCCATCCCAGCCTGAGAAACCGAAGTCGAGACTCGAGAGATTGCATGAATTAGTTATTCCGAATGTGAGATTTTATATTTTCTTTTAACAAATATATGTTGCGGTAGTAATATGTTTGAGTGCCTACCACGGCTTTTGTTTCAGTTCAGAAGCCAAGGAGCAAGTTGCTGATGCGGAGGCACTGTTGGGCATTGCTAATACTTTGGTGACATCTGATAGTGGTCTGCGAAGATTGAGGAGCAAGGAGGAATGAGTGAAGAGGTCGGCTTGATTTGCCGCACCGCGGTGTAAAGCAGAGTTTGTTCTTACGTGTCCGTGGCATTTTATTATTTGCGGACTGTTTATGAGGCATTCTTAGTCCAACAGTCCAGTAGTTATTCTAAAAAATAAATGCAACTCAAAATCTAACCCTTTTTTTTGGCTTATAAGACAAGCTACTGATTTGAATATCCCCGACGTTGATAACTTGGTTCTGTTAAGATTCTCATTCATAATCGAACCTCCAATATTTTTCACCTTTTTATTGTTTTGATTTTTGCTGGTTTAAACACCAAGAAGGTAGAGAGAAGTGAGAGAGAAAACTAAGCATGAGAAATTTTTGTTGTGAATGAAATGATACAGGATATTTTTTATTCAATCGAAACATGGACACAGGTTATACAAGAGAAATATTTAAATACAAAAACACAGATTCAGTTGTAAATTAAATACAAAAGAATCCCATAAAATCTGGTTCTGGTTTGACAACGAGTGTGCCCTCCATTTGTTGTGTACAGCTTGATTACAAAGGATCCCGTATTAGTTGGAGTTTGTTGAAACACCATGCATGCTTAAACTTTCCTTATCTGTAGGCTCGATTGGATCATCATCTTGGTTTGAATTTATTATTATTAGAGCTCCAAGATCACTCAACTTCTCTCCACTGATTGAGGCTAGATTGTGAAGATTCTTCACCATTTTTTCTTCAAAAATCTCATACATGCTTATTTTTCCATTGACTTTCACAATTGTTGAGAGTACCGAGTTGTTGTGATAGGTTGCTAATACACAGAAGGCATGGAAATTCCATAGTACCCAGAAAGAAAAAAACTCTACCGCGCAAATTATGAAACTTCATCAGCGATGCCGCCATGATCGACAGACTTTACTCCAAGGTTGAAATAAGAAAAAATGGGCGGGACGATGATCACGGAGAAAGGGCAAAAGAGAGGAAGGAATTTCATGTCACCCTTTGGGACTTGGCGGCTCTGGGAAGCAGGGAGGTATGAAATAATTCTGAGAAAATGAGTCTTGATGAAAGACTCCGTTTCATCATAAAATATAAATAGTAAATGACACCTGTCGTTTCATTTAGGCTGCTTGTATTACAGTCCACATGTGGACTACAAGAAGAATTAGTCTCAATGAGAACTACAAAACCATGCCGAATAATTCAAGACTTAGATATAAACAACAATCTTCACTATCCATCTATTAACCTACTAAACGTTCCCAACATAGATAAAAGAGAAGTGCTGCAGTCAGAAGGAGTATTACACAAAGCGTAAACTCACTAACTGCCATGACTTTATGTGATTCGTTATATTTTCTTCATGATAAAAATAATTTTACAATCTATCTTATCATATCAAGCCAAGTCATTTTGTGAGTTTATTTTTGTGATTCTTTTGTAGTTAAAGTATTTCTCTAGATAAAAATACATGAACATACTCAGAACTAAATTTATCAAGCTCTCTGGAGGACGTTCACATCCATGAGGAAGATTGTATCCTGAATCAGAATGCAATGAAACATAGCAGACCCAGAAACAAGCTTATACTTAAGCCCCCTGCTTAACAAGTACATTTATATGCAGAAAGCGATAATAAAACCGGATATACATGAACAGACCTAGAGCAACCAAGCAAAACAATCGCTGGTGAAATAATAAAGCTTCTGTAAAAGCTTAAATCCCAGTAAGATCATTTGACATGTGCATCTTTTTCATCAATCGAAATATCTAAAGAAGCATCATTTAATCAACCGAAAAGTATCTAACATGAAAATATCCACATTATCAACAAAGTCACCGGCTAATATGCACACCTTTCGAACCAAATCACGCATAACTAGAAATCAAAACACAAACGAAATCAACAGAAGATCCAAGCCAAAACTACACATAAGTGAGGATCCATACAATACTCGCCAAACAATCAATAAAACCAACACCCGGAGAATCATTATACACATAAATCAAGCATATCAATTTTCAAAATGGGATAAAAAAAAAAGTCTGCAAATAAGTCCAGAAAATACTAAATCAAACAAAGCCCCACGAAAACATAATATGTAAAATCTCACTAATCAACAAGAATCAAATGGACATCACGCAGATCATAAAGCACCCACTACAAAACGAGCAAAAATAACAGCTTAAGACTTCGAAACGAATCAAGAGCTAGAAGTCATAAAATTGTATAATCTGGCGTTGAGAGAAGAATCCGTCAAATATTTCATCCAAACATGTTCAAAGCAGTTCAGAACAAATCAAATTAAACCCAAAATCTTTCTTAAGAAAACTACTAAGATACTTGACGAAACAGCTGTCTTCTTGATAAACAGAAAACAAACTAACATGAAATACGACCAAATAGAAACGGGCCCAGCTCCTCCAAAAACACACTAAATGATACCGATCCAATTCAGAACCTGAGCTTGGTAAAGAACCACCTATTCTTCCCAGACTTGAAGCGCTCCTCAAGCCTCTTCTTGGTTTCCTTGGAAGCCGTGACCTTCTTGTCCCTTGATTGGAGGGACTCGACGGAGACGATGTCCTTGAGATCCACGTCGAGGGTGTAGCGCGTGGGCATCAGATGCTGGTAGTTGACAAGCTTGACGAAGGCCTTGACGCGTGATTTCTTCGCCGTCTTCTTGGACGAGTCCTTGCGAATGACCTTGCTGGGGTACTTGTTGATCCCGGCGACCAAACAGTGGCCGTAGGGGCGGTCCCTGGTGCCGTCATCGAAGGCCCTAACGATGACAGCCTTGCGGCCGGCATACCTGCCTTGGAGGAGGACCACCGCCTTGTTTGGCTTTAGGAATTTCACCATTTTCACCGAACAAGCTGTTCTCGCAGTTTCGCACAGAATCTTTCACGACCCCCCGCGACATAAAACCCTAGAGATCGAGAAAATGACACATTATATAACGAAGCTTTAGCTCTTGGTCGCTCAAGGGATCAGGGTTCTTACCATAGTGGGCCTTGGGCTGGACAAGAACTGGGCCTTATCCTTTGCCATTTTTTAAAACAAACTGCTGTTACGACGAAGAAAATACAAAATTAAATTATTTTGTACATCTATATGAATTTTTTGAATAATATTAAAAATCTAATTTTTGTCGGATCCAATTCATTACCTGTCTAAGAATAATTTTTGTTGGGTGCTCAAGTCTTAATTGCCTTTTATATTAGAATGATATTGTCACCTCACTTTGTTCTTCTATTTTGATCTCACATGTATTTTTTTTTTACTTAATAGTTAAGAAAGTACTTGTTTATTGTATTGATATTTTTTTTTTAAAATTACTTAAACATTTTTAAAATATATTTTAAAATAAAATAATAAAAGAAAAAGAAAATTATATTTTTTCGTTAAGGGACACACTAAGTGAATAAATTGAAGAGTTATATTAGCACTACTTTTTATATTATGATTCATACATGATAACAAAAGAGTGTTTTTGGGGACCGATCCGTCTATTATGTGCCCAAAATGAATTCTACAATTATAGCCAAATACAGACTAACATGTAATATTATTGCACCAACCATTTTGAGGAATCAACCACAAGCAGTAATCTACTAATCTCCTCGGTCAAAGACCAACCCCAGCGTCGAATAGCCACTGCTTTCGCACAAGAACAGGCCCTGTGTTCGTAGAAGACTAGTCTCGTCGAACAGCCCCAATACCAATTACGCCGCAATCACGCATTCCGCTTGACATCCAAGAATTCCACCCTCATTCAATTGCACCCCGATCCAACCTAGACCTCACTTAACCTCATGAGGTCGTCACTCATTTGGCACAACATTAGTCGCACACTACTACTGGTCTGTCGTCGAGCATCCCAGCCACCAAGTAATAGTCGTGGATGGCTGATTCTAGTATTCCTAATGCCCCTCAAGTATTTTTCATCTTTGACTTAATAGGTATTTGGCAAAATGTTTCAATGGATTTCTTTATTACAATTAAGGACCATTTAACTCGAACCAATAGTTCGAGCTTATTGTTGTAATGGTAAAAGTCTTCAATATATTAATATAATATCAATTTTAAAAGCAATGAAATCTTGTTTTAAAGATGAATTTTCAAGTTTAAGGTTGTTAATCTCATATTTGAGTTCAACAATCCTTGCTTGATAATTCCAATTTCATGCTGTAAATCATTTGTAGAAACATTCTTTGGTTTCTTATTGAAACGTTTTAATGTTTCTTGAAAATCGATTCTCTCTTGAGAAGATGACGGCTCTCTACGAGTCATAGTCTTCTTGAGCTGGTTGAGATACTTCTCTTTTAGCTCAATATTCTCAATTTGAGAAATCAAATTCAAACTGTTACAAGACTGCTTTCAATACCCCTTTCGGGCACTACGAATGGAACGTGATGCCATTCGGTCTCAAAAATGCCCCTTCTGAATTTCAAAATATCATGAACGATATTTTCAATAGTTTTTCTCATTTCACTATTGTTTATATCAATGACGTTCTAGTATTTTCTAAATCCATTGATGATCACTGGAAACATTTGTTGGCTTTTCTTGATATCGTCCGACATAATGGTCTAGTGGTTTCCGCCAAGAAAATTAAATTGTTCCAAACCAAGATTAGATTCCTTGGTTATATGATATTTCTGAAGGAAAAATTAAGCCGATTCAACGTTCTATTGAATTTGCAGAAAAATTTCCTGACGTTATCTTGGACAAAACTCAGCTTCAAAGATTCCTCGGATCTTTGAATTATATTGCCGATTTTTACAAGGATTTGAGAAAACAATGTCGTCCTCTCTTTGAACGACTCAAACTCAATCCTCCTCCGTGGACTGATATCCACACAAATTTAATTAGGAAAATCAAGACATTTGTCAAAACTCTTCCATGTCTTGGAATTCCTAATTCCAATTATTTCAAAATTGTCGAAACCGATGCTTCTGACATTGGTTATGGTGGCATTCTGAAACAATATGTTTCACCAGATTCATCCGAACAGATCGTTCGATTCCATTCTGGAACCTGGAATCATGCACAATTGAATTATAGTACTATTAAAAAAGAAATTTTATCTATAGTACTATGTATATCTAAATTTCAGTCTGATTTATTAAATCAAAAATTTCTTATTTGCATTGATTACAAAAGTGCTAAATATGTTTTAGAAAAAGATGTTCATAACATTGCATCTAAACAAATTTTTGCACGCTGGCAAGCAATTTTAAGTGTTTTTTATTTTGAAATTGAATTTATTAAAGGATCGGATAATTCCATCCCTGATTTCCTTACCCGTGAATTCTTGCAGAAAACATGAGTAAGAAAAAGAAGCCAGAGAAGCCTGAGTGTTCACAGAGGCCCCCGCCTCTCCTAGTTACCCCGTCTTCTCTCTTATTTCTCACAGTAGCTTCCCCACTGGAAGTTGCTAATAGATATACTGTTCTGGGAACGATACCCAGACCAGTAACCCCAAGTTCTTTTGCTGTGGCATTAACCACGCCACATGATCCCTTGTCTAACCCTCTCGGTAAGACAAGATCCAAATTGCCTGCTCCTAACAGAGCAGAAAGTTTTCAGAAAAATTATTATCAGAATCTGTTCTATATCGAAAATTCGATAGAGATAGATCCTTTTAAAATTACTTCCCATTATTTTTCCCCAGGTTGGCATTGGGTTCCTCGGAATCCAACAAAAGACCTGAAATTCTTTCTTTCTATTCTCTCTCATACTGGGTCAATTTCTTTGAAACCACTTTACGATAAAGTGGATCCTTTAAAAAAAAATTTCCCACAATTGTTATATTGTCAATGTTTTGACACCTCTGAAATGGGGACCAAATCTGAATATTCTCAAAAGTATTTCGGATACTCATATTCGATATAATTACCATGATTATATTGACTCTTGGCTCAATTTTCCTTTTTACCAGACACCAAATTTGTCGCATTCTTGGTTTTCAATTTTGACAAGAAATGCAACAACAAATTTCCCCTCTGGTTCCACCAATTGTGGCAATAGTTCGGCCTCATTCCAGATATTTATCCAGACAGTCTGCAGCCTATCTTAAATCATCTACAAACTGTCGTTCCAAAGATGGATCCTATGAATGCCAAGATGCCATTCTTAATCCATTTTTGTGCTCGTTACAAAATCCCATGGATAATGAAATGGACCTACGAAAAATCCAACGACATTCTCGTTTGTCGATTTCATGTTAAGTATTGGGATAAAACCCAGATTCCTGCAGAATTAATGTCTAAGGTTTTAAGAGATTTTCCATCTCCGGTACCCAATTTAAAGGACCGGGAGGAGTTCTCTTCACCGCAGACACAACAGATTGCATTTCCTTTCCCTCAGATCGAAGAAAGGAAAACACCTTCAAGTTCCTCTTCCAAGCAGAAGAAGAAGCCTTCCCCAAATAAGAAGACTTCAATTTCGCCCTGGAAGAATTCAGATACAGAAAGTTCCACTTCTTCTAAGAAAGACTCAAAGAAGAAGCAGAACAGAGAAATGCTGGATATGTTGAAGAAATCCATCGAAGGACAACACAATAGCATGGTGCTATTGCAGAAATCCATCGAGAAAGAAAGCAACAGTGAATCAGATGCTTCTGATGACTATAGCAAGTATTTTGGACACGACAAAGAGTACTCTTCGCCTAATCTCAGAGAGCCCTAATTGCGGTCCATTCAAATTGCCAGACAGCACAAAAACACAAAATTACTTTCGGTGCAGTCAGTCAAAGCCCGTTAGCACTAGAAGACAGAGTGCCGACAACTTTACTTTTTCAATAGTGACAGCACACAGATACAAGACTACTTTCGGGCAAAGGCTTGGTGCGGTTACTATTTGCTTTTTGCTTTTGCACCCGTGATTGATTCCGGGTTTACTTTTTGTAAAGGCTCCTCGTCTATAGAAGAGGGCCTCAGTTTTCATTTGAAGGCAGAGCTTATTTACCTCTCCCTGAGAGCTTAACCACTTCTCCGATAAGAAGTAATTGCTCCTTGCCTTTGAATATTGTAATCTTGTGAATTTTGTGAATATAATGAAGAATCTTTCAGTTCAAAGTTTATCTTCATTATTTATTTTCATATTGCATTGCATACATATGGTCGGCCTAGCCACCTGTTAATTGGAATCAGAGCCATTCTCTGATATTGCTTCCGTTCCTCCCTCACAGTGCCCATAACAGAAGCAATTCCCCTCCATTTGCTTAATTATTGTTTTGTATGCATTGGTCGGCTTAGCCACCTCATAACTGCTGCATACATACAAAATCTAGACTTAAGGTCAAAGTTAAAAAAGACTACTGCATCACTCAACCTATGAACTAAGTCATTTTTGTTAGGGATGGGATATCTTATTCACTCTAACACTTTGTTCAAGGGTTTGTAATTGATGACTAAACGGGGTGTCCCACGCTCAATCTCAGCATTTTTCTGGACATAGAAAGCAGCACACGACCAGGGTGACTTGCTATGCCTGATAAGACCTTTCTGAAGAAGATCAGATATTTCATTTTTACAAAATTCTAAAGTCCACTATTCATTTGAATAGGTCGAGCTTTAGTGGGAATATTTTTCTCTAAAAAATCTTTAACATAAGGCAGAGAGACCTCATGTTTCTTCCGATTCCAAAAAGCATTCGGGAGATCGGAGCAAATTTCAAAAACCAATTTTTTATGAAAATCATCGATTTTTGAATGCAATAATGGTTCAGTCAAATGCTCAGAAATTTTTCTGAATCTTACTTCTTGTTGAAGAGAATTCAGATGATGAATCTTAGCAGAGACTAAAGACAATTTTCCTTTTGACGTATCTACGTCAAATTTGGAGGCAAATTTAAATTTGACTTTTTGTCCGAAGAGATCAGTGGTAATCCCATCTTTCTCAGTCAAAAATGGACAAATAGAATTAATGAAAGGCATCCTTAAAATAACGTCCCAAGTCATATTTTTGACCAGAACAGAAGGGATACGGAAACACACATTGTCCTGACAGACATGGGCGTCATTTAGCTCATAGTTGATTTTCATCTTTGAGCCATTAGCCGCTGACAGTCTCTCAGTGGACTTTTCAAAATATTTAGTCGGGACTAAACCTTCACGGATACAGTTAAGATCCGAGCCCGAATCAATTAAAGCAATAACAGAAAATGAAAATTCTCTGCAAACAACAATTTCAACCTTAGCATACCATTTGGTAGGCATAGATTGTTTTAACAAATAAACAGCCTTAGGAGATTCAGAGGGACCACCTTGGTCAGAAACTTTTGTTTCCTCGTTATCAGAAGGACTTTGATCAAAATGTTGTTCAATTTTAAAAGGAATGAAATCTTGTTTTAAAGATGAATTTTCAAGTTTAATGTTGTTAATCTCAGATTTGAGTTCAACAATCTCTTGCTTGATAATTTCAATTTCATGCTGTAAATCATTTGTAGAAACATTCTTTGCTTTCTTATCGAAACGTTTTAATGTTTCTTGAAAACTGATTCTCTCTTGAGAAGATGACGGCTCTCTACGAGTCATAATCTTCTTGAGCTAGTTGAGATACTTCTCTTTTAGCTCAATATTCTCAATTTAAGAAATCAAATTCAGAAGAAGGTTCTCTTGTTCCTCTTCCTTAGTTAAAACATTGACTGTCTTAACTCCGGATTTGCAACAGGAACCACTGCAATTGCAGCCAAGCTTAACCATTGCAAGATTGGATGAATCCGATTCTGAGTGATAATCAGTATCACTAGAACTGAGTTCATCACGATCTGAAGATGAATAACCAGAACTATTTTCAAGTAAATGAAACAATTCCTGTTGGTCATTTTCACCAATGTTTAAAGCGTTAAGCTTATTCTTCAACTTACTGGGCTTTTTAGGGTTTGGACACTTATCTGCAAAATGTCCCATTTTGCCACAGTTAAAACATCTCGCTTTATCAGAAGCGGTTTTAAAAGATTTTTTATGGGAAAATCTTTTATGCAAAGGTTTTTTAAAAACTTCATCACGGGATCTTCTTTTGAAACTTTCTTCGTGAGGTTTTTGAAAACCTTTTTCAAATGTTTTTTCTTCTCTCTGGATGGAGCGATAGGAGGAAGGCCAAATTGTTGACAGAAATTACCCATCTCGTATTTGGCTCTCTTTCTATCTTTCATCTGCTGAGAGATGAGCTTTTGATCATTACACATGCTTATACCGAGTTTCTTAATTACACTAGTTATATCCCCGTAGGTATAACTATCATAATCAAGTCTGCTGGTACTATCTAGCAGTGCGTCCTTAACCTTGAGAGCAAACAAATGAGGGAGACCATCAATAAATCTCTCCTTCCAATAAGGCTTATCAGAATCATCTCTCATTAAAACACGAGAAATGAAAACAGTTTCATACCAATTATAATCTGATATGTTGGGACATCTCAGATTATTCAAATAATCAGAAAAACGATTAGTAACATTCGAAGGTATACCAATAAAATGTTTAATAATCGTATAGATTAAAGTATTTACACCATCAGAGACACCTCGTCCTATGGTGGTATCAAAAACAGGGGTACCATCATCATTTTACTTTACAGCAAACTGAATCCTTTGTCTAGCTTCATTAGTGAGATGTTTGTCCCACCAAGATCGAAGCATACCCGTAAAACCAGAAACTAACATCTGAACAACATCAGGTTGCAAGATGTTTTTCTGAATATAGGCATCGGCGACCATGGACATTTTTTGTAGAGTATTAAGGACTTCTTGTTCAGAGAGTCCGTCAATATTCCACTCATATATCCGATCAGCACTAGCCGAAAACTGGCTTTGGAACATGCGTTCCTCAACCTGTAAATCAGGTGGAGTAGGCCTAGAAAACCAGTTCTTCACAAAACCCGTAGGCTTCGTAGAAGTGAGTCTGGCAATTTCAGCTTTCTCCAATGAAAACTGTTTTAAAACAGAATCAATGACAGAATCATCTTCCGAAGAGTCATCTGTATGAACATCAGAATCAAATTTAAATATCTTTCTACCTTTGTCAAGAACGCTGGTAAAAGGTTTTTCTAGGTTTATCTGAGCTAGCATTTGATCAATTTTCTCAAGAGTACTGGCAGTATCCCTTTTCTGCATGTTCTCTAGTAAAACGATCAAAGGTTTTTCTAAAAGTTTTATTTTTGAAAAACTTGCTGAAGGTTTTTCAGAAATAGGTTTTTCAACTTTCTCCTTAATACGGTCTAACTGTTGACCAATAATGTGGAGAGCAGTGTTTGAAAAATTGTTTTGCTCGATGATCTTTTTTGTCTCAAAAGTTTGAGGAGACTTAGGATCTTCGGCAGTTGGAATTTTAAAAGGTGAAGTTTTAACCTCAGCTCCTTGAACTGAAACCAGAATGGTCTCAATTGGAGGATGACTGGATTTAACTTCGGTCTTGTCTTCAGCTTTTATAAAACTGGATTGTAAAACATTTAAAAATTTATCTTTCAAATCATAATGATTTTCAAGAAAATCAAAGAAAAGAATATGCCTGTTTTGGGCATACATCAATTCTTTTCATTTACGTCTAACCCTTCTTTTCTCGGGTAGACTAAAATTCACATCATAAGCTTTACGCTTAGGACGGTTTTCAATGCTATTAAATTCATTAAACAATGAAATCATATCAATTTCAAAAGGTTTGTACATCATCATCAATTGTGGGTGCAAAACAGAAGTGTTCATAGCTAAATCCGAAACTGTCAGAGACATAGAAGAAGTATCTTGGATGACAGAAAATCATCATTGGTTGTGTAAAAAGCCGAAGTAACCTGAGACTCCGAAGAGACTCCTTTCAGCTTTGTCTCAAAAGAATTTCCCTTAGGAATTTCTTGGATAATAACTGGACGGGTAGGATTTGCCATCTTGGCCGAATCCTCCAAAAGGGTTTCGAGATTTTTATCTCTACTAATTCTTGGGTCTGAAGAACAAGATGATCTGGGACCAGTGAAAGAATTTCTTTCTTTGGTCTGGGAAGGTCGGTCAAATGAAATCTTTACAGTACCATCGAGGTACTGCTGGATCAAGTTGACATCTCTGTCACGGGATATGACTTCTCTGGGTGGTAGTTCCTTTGGAAGGATCCACTCATCTGGAAGAGAAACATCTCTCCAGTAAATCATTTTGGGAATTATGATATCAGCACTCGAAGAAGAGCTTTGTATCAGAAGGGTCTGGTCTCTTGATGATTTCAACTTAGCCTTTGGGTTAAGGCTAGTCTTCATCAATCGATAATAAATACGATAAATCAATGACAAAGGCCTGCTGCCTTCGGTCATATCAATACTGGAGGTCAAAATATTCAGAGTTAAAATATCCAAAACATTCCTATCATTCAAATCAATAGTCAAGTCTGGATAACAATCAAAATAAACTGGACCTTTGGCCAGGGAAGTTTGAACTATCTCAAGCTGATTGTCCTCAAAATTCTTAAACCTTGCATCACGCAGGCAAAGAAGAACAGAGGCGTTGACACCTAGCCTTATTAGGGGCTTGATGGCAACTTAAACTGATGCAATATGCATGAATAAAAAATCTTTTCTTTTCATGTCTGAAACAACATCATGTTGAAACAGACGACATTTTTCCTGGGTTTTGGAAATAGCGAAGGTTCTTTCTACGGTCTTCACCTTGAATTCCGTAGCAAAAACTTTCTTTCTCCAGGACTTGTTGTAAAGAGAATCAGAATCAATCTTTGGCATGTGCCATCGATCGATGTCTGGCAATTGGTTTTGTTGAAAAACACAATCTTCTTCATTTGTTATATCAAGCGGCAAACCTGATCTGGAACTAACTGATGAACTGGATCTAAACATCCTGTTCACCTTGGTAACAACCAAAGCAAGACTCAGGTACTTCCTGAGTCTAGGTCTTCGACTTTACCCTGCTGCATGGGTAACACATACCCTAAGGGGACACATCCCTCTCAGACTTACTGTCCTTACCAAAAACCTCTCATGCCCTCTCAACGCCTATCCTCGGCTAACACGGGGACTTACTGTTCAGTTTTGACACTCGACTGCTGGAAGTGGGGGGTGCAACAAAACAAAATAGAAAAACTAGATAGGGAGATAGAGCGTCTCTGGCAATTATCAAGAAGAAAAGGAAATAAAGATAGAGATCAGCAATTAGCCACAAAACCGGAAAGTGGCTCTGATACCATAAAAGGAAAAAGAAGCGGAAGCAAGCAAGCAAAATCTATGTATGCAGCAGTTATGAGGCGGCTAAGCCGACCAATGCATGCAAAACAATAATTAAGCAAATGGAGGGGAATTGCTTTTGTTATGGGCACTGTGAGGGAGGAACGGAAGCAATATCAGAGAACGGCTCTGATTCCGATTAACAGGCGGCTAGGCTGACCATATGTATGCAATGCAATATGAAAATAAATAATGAAGATAAACTTTGAACTGAAAGATTCTTCATTATATTCACAAAATTCACAAGATTACAATATTCAAAGGCAAGGAGCAATTACTTCTTATCGGAGAAGTGGTTAAGCTCTCAGGGAGAGGTAAAATAAGCTCCGCCTTCAAATGAAAACTGAGGCCCTCTTATATAGACGAGGAGCCTTTACAAAAAGTAAACCCGGAATCAATCACGGGTGCAAAAATAAAAGGCAAATAGTAACCGCACCAAACCTTTGGCCGAAAGTAGCCGAAAGTAGCCTTGTATCTGTGTGCTGTCACTATTGAAAAAGTAAAATTGTCGGCACTTTGTCTTCTAGTGCTGACGGGCTCTGACTGACTGCACCGAAAGTAATTTTGTCTTTCTGTGCTGTCTGGCAATTTGAATGGACCGCAATTAGGGCTCTCCCAGATCAGGCGAAGAGTACTCTTTGTCATGTCCAAAATACTTGCTATAGTCATCAGAAGCATCTGATTCTTCTGATTCACTGTTGCTTTCTTTCTCGATGGATTTCTGCAATAGCACCATGCTATTGTGTTGTCCTTCGATGGATTTCTTCAACATATCCAGCATTTCTCTGTTCTGCTTCTTCTTTGAGTCTTTCTTAGAAGAAGTGGAACTTTCTGTATCTGAATTCTTTCGGGGCGAAATTGAAGTCTTCTTATTTGGGGAAGGCTTCTTCTTCTGCTTGGAAAAGGAACTTGAAGGTGTTTTCCTTTCTTCGATCTGAGGGAAAGGAAATGCAATCTGTTGTGTCTACGGTGAAGGGAACTCCTCCCGGTCCTTTAAATTGGGTACCGGAGATGGAAAATCTCTTAAAACCTTAGACATTAATTCTGCAGGAATCTGGGTTTTATCCCAATACTTAACATGAAATCGACGAACGAGAATGTCGTTGGATTTTTCGTAGGTCCATTTCATTATCCATGGGATTTTGTAACGAGCACAAAAATGGATTAAGAATGGCATCTTGGCATTCATAGGATCCATCTTTGGAACGACAGTTTGTAGATGATTTAAGACAGGCTACAGACTGTTTAGATAAATATCTGGAATGGGGCCGAACTGTTGCCACCATTGTTGGAACCAGAGGGAAAATTTGTTGTTGCATTTCTTGTCAAAATTGAAAAACCAAGAATGCGACAAATTTGGTGTCTGGTAAAAAGGAAAATGGAGCCAAGAGTCAATATAATCATGGTAATTATATCGAATCTGAGTATCCGGAATACTTTTGAGAGTATTCGGATTTGGTCCCCATTGCAGAGGTGTCAAAACATCGACAATATAACAATTGTGGGAAAATTTTTTTGAAGGATCCACTTTATCGTAAAGTGGTTTCAAAGAAATTGACCCAGTATGAGAGAGAATAGAAAGAAAGAATTTCAAGTCTTTTGTTGTATTCCGAGGAACCCAATGCCAACCTGGGGAAAAATAATGGGAAGTAATTTTAAAAGGATCTGCCTCTATCAAATTTTCGATATAGAAAACAGATTCTGATAATAATTTTTCTGAAAACTTTCTGCTCTGTTAGGAGCAGGCAATCTGGATCTTGTCTTATCGAGAGGGTTAGACAAGGGATCATGTGGCGTGGTTAATGCCACAGCAAAAGAACTTGGGGTTACTGGTCTGGGTATCGTTCCCAGAACAGTATATCTATTAGCAACTTCCAGTGGGGAAGCTACTGTGGGAAATAAGAGAGAAGATGGGGTAACTGGGAGAGGCGGGGGCCTCTGTGAATACTCAGGCTTTTCTGGCTTCTTTTTCTTACTCATGTTTTCTGCAAGAATTCATGGGTAAGGAAATCAGGGATGGAGTTATCCGATGCTTTAATAAATTCAATTTCAAAATCAAAAACACTTAAAATTGCTTGCCAGCGTGCAAAAATTTGTTTAGATGCAATGTTATGAACATTTTTTTCTAAAACATATTTAGCACTTTTGTAATCAATGCGAATAAGAAATTTTTGATTTAATAAATCAGACTGAATTTTAGATATGCATAGTACTATAGATAAAATTTCTTTTTTAATAGTACTATAATTCAATTGTGCATGATTCCAGGTTCCAGAATGGAATCGAACGATCTGTTCGGATGAACCTGGTGAAACACATTGTTTCAGAATGCCACCATAACCAATGTCAGAGGCATCGGTTTCGACAATTTTGAAATAATTGGAATTAGGAATTCCAAGACATGGAAGAGTTTTGACAAATGTCTTGATTTTCCTAATTAAATTTGTGTGGATATCAGTCCACGGAGGAGGATTGAGTTTGAGTCGTTCAAAGAGAGGACGACATCGTTTTCTCAAATCCTTGTAAAAATCGGCAATATAATTCAAAGATCCGAGGAATCTTTGAAGCTGAGTTTTGTCCAAGATAACGTCAGGAAATTTTTCTGCAAATTCAATAGAACGTTGAATCGGCTTAATTTTTCCTTCAGAAATATCATAACCAAAGAATCTAATCTTGGTTTGGAACAATTTAATTTTCTTGACGGAAACCACTAGACCATTATGTCGGACGATGTCAAGAAAAGCCAACAAATGTTTCCAGTGATCATCAATGGATTTAGAAAATACCAGAACGTCATCGATATAAACAATAGTGAAATGAGAAAAACTATTGAAAATATCGTTTATGATATTTTGAAATATAATAAAGTATTTAATATATTAATATATGGTTAATAATTATACATCAAATAATATAATAATACTTTGTATATATAAATAAATAATAATTATATTATATATATAATTATAGTTAATTAATTTATACAACTATATTTATATAAATAATATAAATGCACTATGAAAAGTGTATATATATAATAAATAATATATTATATAATTAATTCTATACAACTATAATTATATAGATAATATATATAAAAAATAAAATAATTATACGTCAGATAATATAATAATACTTTGATACTAAATAATATATATAAATAATTAATAATTATATTATTTATATAATTATAGTTAATTAATTTATACAACTATATTTATATAAATAATATAAATGCACTATGAAAAGTATATATATATAAATATATATATATAATAAAGAATATATATTATATAATTAATTATATACAACTATAATTATATAAATAATAAAATAATTATACATAAAATAATAAAATAATAAAATAATACTTTGATACTAAATAATTAATAATTATATTATTTATAAAATTATAGTTAATTAATTATATTTATATAATACAACTATAATAATATGTAGGCATTATTGTTGCAAAGGCTAATTTTTTATTTTTATTTTTTTTTATAAGTTAAAGATAAGTTTTATTAAACTTAGTAGTTAGCAAACAATGAAGTCAGCTCTGCCATTGAAACAATATACATTACTCGTATAATGATTGAAGTGGCCAATAAAAATTACACTAAAACACATAACATCACAAATATCATAATCCAAGTACACCACCTTATACTAAAGTCTTACAAAAGGTACAATGGATTACATGAGGGATAACACTCTTTGAGATACATAACCATATTTTAGACCTATAAAAATTACACCACAGACTATTATAAAAAAAAAAAAAAAACTCATGACAAGAATAACACTGTCAAGACTCCCTTGTACTTCTTATTCATTATTTTAAATTTGGATTCTTCGATCTGTAGAACCTTGTCGAACCTTCGTTTAAGTAAGTCTAATGTTTGCTTATAACAGTTGTTTTGCGTACTTTAAAAATCAATCCACTCAAAAAAGTTGTATTGATTATAATTAGAACAGTTATAAAATCTTCTACCTAAATTATGAGATCTACTAGAAATTCAAAGTTTCGCTTGGTAGTCACAATAGCAAAGTGGTCTCTCCAAACAAAGTTCTTCTCCACTTGCAGTCCAGAACTTCTCATATCCTATCACCATATTGAAAAACCATCCATAAATACAATATTTTATTGGAAATGAGAAAATAAGATATTATCAATTTAAAATAAGATATAATAGATAATTATATTTTATAACATGCGATGCTTATCACTTAACTGATCCTATATCTGATTGCCTTATAGTTTTATATTGCATAACAAAGAGTTTAGAAGATGTTGGAGTTTCTCCTTAAGAGGTAAAACTAGTCATTGATCTCAAGGCTAGACTTGCCATTATATTTATCAGGAGAGATAGACACCATTTATGAAAGATCAAAATAGAATGTGACATAAATTCTAAATTTATGTTTTGCAGTTGAACCATATCAACATTAGCAGGGGATATTGCTGAGGTTAATGCAACCATTAATGTCTTTTCAGGATTCGTCGGAGATAGAGGAACGTGACCGAGGCAAGAAACCTAAACCTAACACCACACAAAACCAGTTGAAGAATTTCAATGAGACAATCTTTTACCACTTTACATGATGTAACTACAACATAAGGTATTAATTAATGTTGGTATGTCAAATTTCAATACCCTAGCTCTGAAAATATTAATGGTAGTACCATTCAAATAGCTTAACATATGTGACTTAACCTAAAAACAATTGAGAATAGAAACATATATACATGTTGTTAGGGAGTTTATTTAGTATAAATCTGTTTTAATGTGTTTGTAATATCTAGGCGATGGCATAATGTTGCATCCATCCAAAGGTTGACTGATCCAAATTTTCTACTTTCTGTAGCGCTCTCTCTCTCTCTCTCTCTCTCTCTCTCTCAAGAATATAAAGATATTGTAGCTAATGAAGATCATTGCTGCAAGTTTTCCAAAGAGAAATTTGACAAAAATACACTGACAGAAACAAAAAGAAAAAAAAAAAGATCGATTGGATCATTGATTGGATCTTGTTAAATTCATTGCTAGTTTTCTTATTTTGTTCATTGTGTGTCCAAAAATGCACCAGAACTTAAAGTGATAAGTCAATGAGTTCTTATTTTGTTAATGTTTTATTGGACCTATTCATCTTTCTTCTTGGTGTGTGTTATGATTATATTAATCTCATACAGATAAAATTATAGAGAGGATCAAGCAAACATATATGCATCTTGCTGCATGATTTGGCAATGGGAGATTTGGCAATGAAGGGGACGCCGGTGCGAGGTGGAGCACAACGTTGGTGCAAAGTGGAGGACGATGCCGGTGTAAAAGCAAGGCGACCAATCGTAGAGCACAACTCGCCAACCGGCGAGGAGGGGGGGAAGGTTTTACTCGTTATATAATGTATTATAGTCTTTGTGAAATTGTTAACGTGGCATGATGTTACTGAATGGCTGTTTATTTAAGAGAATCAAACGGATCGATCCCCAATCAGAAACAATCACATCAACTATTACAATAAGACCAAGTTATTCTCGTCCACACCGAATCAGGTGAAGCATTGAACTCTCCCAGTTTGGTTACCAAACTCTCCTCAACTCATTTCATCTCATCATTACAACTTTTTCAAATCCCCATACACTTTCTCAAATTTCTATATAAATATAATAAACAATTCAACTTTTTCAAATCCCAACATGCTCATAATATTAAAAATTAATATACTGACAATATTTTATTCAACTAAACTTAACTCAACTCAGCTTAGCCCGGCCCGATATCCAAACGCACCTAGGAGTCTGAAGTCCATCAAAGCCCTCTTTCAAAGCCCTCATACTGTCTTACAGAAATCCACCCAAAAGAAATTGGCACAGTGAAGGACCAGTCTGGGGAAATATTTTTGCTACCTATTTGCCTCTACTTCTAATGCATCTTCATCTGTGTCGGCTGTTGAAACAAAAATTCACTCTGTTTCGGGGTTCGACAGTCAATTGAAGAATTGTTCACAAAATTCCCTATCAATGATGTTTGAGAAATATAAGCTTGGGGCTGAACAGTACCTCGTCAAGCCGAAGGAGTTCATCTGGTTTTGATGAATATGAAAATTATGGTGGTGTCGTTGAAAGATCTGACTCATCTGCTTCTCTTAGTTTTTTATCAATTTTCTTCCATAAAAGCTTGCAACTGAAGCTAAAGAAAAAGAAAGATAGTCTAGTTTTTGAAGATTTCTCTATGATCCTTCAGATGAAATCATCAAAAAGCTAAATTAGGAAACTAGAAATACTCCCATATTTTTTTTTCATACTAGACCACTGGGTTAGAGAAGATGATATCTCTTGCAATGTTTTCCTATACGCTCAGTTTCATTTAATTTTTAATAGAATGCCTATGTGGCATTAACTCATTAGAAGGTTGCTTTTAAGTGAAAGAAAGCCCAACCTGTTATTAGATTATTTCTTGTTAGAATATATTTCTTTAATATTATTTTTATTTTTGAATTTGAAAAAGTTAAATTGTGTATTTTATCTTACATGAAAATTTGAGAATATTATAATGATTAAATGAGATGAGTTAATATGAGTTAAGAATAGTTGTAAAAACAAATAGGTTTTGAAAAAAATAAGCACAAAGTTTAAAATTGATGCTAACAATTCACTGATAAAGAAACAGAATCATGAGTTATGAGTTAGGATTGTTGAGAAAATAATATTTGTAATTGTTGACTACACAAATGTCACACAATTCCTTTAAAAAAATGATTAATTAATGGATTCATGTGAAAATAGATTAATTTTTTAAGAAAAATGCTATGGCCACCAGTTATCCTTCTCGTTTTGGTTTCCCACTTGACGTGGTAATGCCACTGTGGCATTCTTAATATTTTTTTACACAGCCGAAACACATTTATGCTCCAGCCCAAAATTTTGTCTCTCCTCCAAAGCCCAAACCCCTACATCTCGTCTCCTTTCCCCTCCCCTCTCTTCCATCTCCAACCTCCTTCGACCCTTATTCAGCATCGTCCAAAAACTCATTTACGCTCTGGCCTCGCATTTCGTCTCCCCTTCAAAGTCCTAACCCTCTGCATCTCATCTCCCTCCCCTCCATCTCCAGCCTCATCTCCAACCCATATCCAGCGCCATCAAGCCAGAAACCCTTTGCATTTAGTTTCCCTGCATTTTGTCTCCGATTTCAAGGTTTTTAATAAATATTTTTGTGTAGTTCCATTTCTTTCAAGTCATTTTGTTCTGTTACAATTCTTTTGGAAGAAATTTACATCCCAGCTCAAATTTGTTGTTGAGCTAGCTTCTTTCAAGTCATTTTGTTCTGTTACAATTCTTTTGGAAGAAATTTACATCCCAGCTCAAATTTGTTGTTGAGCTAGCCTTGTTGTGGTTGAGACTTGTTGTTGAGCCTTGTTGTGGTTGAGACTTGTTGTTGAGCCTTGTTGTGGTTGAGACTTGTTGTTGAGCTTTGTTATGGTTGAGACTTCATATGTGGTTCAGAATAGTTCTATAAAGTGATTTACAAAGTACAAGTCCTCAACAGAATGCCACAACAGATTTTTCTTAACAAAACTACCTTCATCCTTCCTCAACTTCCATATATACTAATGGTTTCTTAATGGCTTTGTTTCTGACTTTGTAAGACTTTCTACTCCTCTTGTAAATATTATGACCTACTTAGGGAAAAATTGGTGTTAACGATTCACTAATGAAGAGAGGCATTCATGAGTTATGAATTAGGATTCCTAAGAAAAATGATATTTTGATGGTATTGCATTTTGGCCTATCTGAGTTAAGATACGGAGAGCGTGCCTGCACAATATATTCTTAAGGTCAAAAAACTTACAACTGTATTTTACATCAAGAAGATCTTGATCAAGTTTGACAGTAAAGATTACACGTTTTAAGAAGTCATCACCAAATTGAACCTCATCCACAACAATGAACGTATTGCCACCACCCTCATATCCCAATATTGAGGTAGTCAACTATAGAAATCATCGCAATTCTTCTTCTACTTCTTTGAATTTAGTAAGAGTATATACTTTTTAAAATTTCTTCTCAAAAGGATAGCGATTGATGTAAGGAATGTCCGTGCTAAATGAATTGAAGTTTGCAATTGATTCATTCTCTACCTTCCTCTTAAAGGCTGAATCATGCTGATCAACAAATTGTTTTAGAATTGTTTCAGAATTGTTCTAGAGTAAATGTAGTCGTCAAAAATGCATTTATTCTTTCACTCCATTGTGTAGTTAACATTCTTACCTAAAATGTGTCTCAAACATAGGCCGTCAACCAAAAATGCTGATCACTATACAGTGATACCAAAATAGTATTTTCATGCCAATCATAGGTATCGAGGATATTGCACCAATACTCACTGAAAGAGTCATAAACGCGCCCATGTAGACGTCTTTTGATTTTTTTCATATTGACAATGTAATCTAAAGTTCTCAAAAAACTTTTTCATTATATGCCACAAGTAGAATCGATGCCTAGAAGTTAGAAACGGACTCGAAATTGTAATTTTAATAGCTTTGTCTTGGTCTATGATGATTGCATTTGACAATTGGTCATGCATATACTACAACATGATACGTACAACAACTGGAATGTAATTGTATCCTCATTAGATATCAATCTACACTCGAGTAGGATTGACTTATATCCATGGTAGTGATTCCTATAAATGGTGCAAAATGCAATTTATATGCGTTATCATATATGTCGTATCAAATGTAAGCACATCCCCAAATGATTCATACACAACTCTACTTTGGGCGTTCTTAACCGCATCTCATTGCTAACGTTTATCTTATAATAAAACTTCGGATTTCTTTTTTTTTTTTTCATAGTTTCAAAATAATTACATAGAGTTATACCACCTCCAATCCCGATGCCAAGTTTTTGTGTTTTATCAATGTAGTTTTGATATTCCTTCTCACCGAATGGTACGTTCCCATAACCCGCCGCCTCAACAACCACAGACATGAAATTTTTGGACAACCTTATTCCTTGTTTGTCATTTATTTCAAGCCTCTTAGCGACATGAGCATCAACCTTCTCAAGCATCTAAAATGTCTTGCCTTTTCTGGACTACAAGCATGTGTGTGATCTAATATCACCTTAGATATAGTATATCCACCTTCTTCATCGAATACCACATTAATCCTAACCTTACATCCCATCTTCTTTGTTTGTCTTGGTTTCGTAATATTGGTAGCCCTATTATTTGATATGCCTCCTCGTGTACATGCCAAGTAATTAAACTATCTTACCGTCCTATCATCATCCTATCTAGATTCTTTTGGATACCCCAAACCTCTTCATCTTACCATACTTCATATAGTAAGCATGCACTTCTTCTACATATGAAAATTTCATTCCAACTGTAGGTTTTTCAAGAGTTTTATTACTTCTAGTCTCCTTATCAATTCCTACCTCATCACACTCATTATCAGAATATTTTATGTCAGCATCAATTGCAAAATTCGAATTGTCTACAAAGATACAATATGTGAAACAGGAATATTAAAATAAAGCTTTTAATCATTTAAGGCAATTAATCAAACAGTCAAATCGTGGTTGGAAGTTCTAACAAAACACATTTTCAGCCAAAGGAACTAAGATTATGTTTGTGTAGAGACGTTAAAATTTAATAGCAGCCTAGGTAAGATCTTGAAGATGGTTAATGATTTCTGTTTACCAACAAGAGCATAGCCAAAGATAAGATCTTCTCTCAATTTCTTGTTCAAACTTGCAAGTCCCAAACAGAAGAGAGCTAGATACATGAAATAGATATTATAGTATTTATTACTCGTATGAGTTTTTAGATAATATTGAACATGGAGTAAATAGTGTAAAATATAATTCATTTCTATTTTACTCTTAAATTCTATGTTTTTAAAATACTATATACCATTAGAAACTAAGAAACTAGTGATCAGGCACTATAATCAAATGTAATTAGCAGATTCATGTTTAACCACTCTACATAAGCAAATAACAATTGGTCAAAAGAAATGAGGGACCGTTTCTTTCATCTCAAAGGTTTTGACACATTGGTTTTGGTTGTTTTATGTAAATTCAAGATGATGATTATAATCATGGTTTTCCACCCTCATAAGTAAAACATCCCAAAGTACCATCTTGTGCTTCACATCAATTCTAGAAGTGGAAGAGAAATCTGTTGTGGCATTCTGTCGAGTACTTCATGCTCTACAAATCACTTTATTGAACTATTCTGAACCACATACGAAGTCTCAACCACAAGGCTAAACAACAAGCCTCAACCACAACAAGGCTCGCTCAACATCAAGTCTAAGATAGGATGTAAATTTCTTATGAAAAAACTGAAACGAGACAAAATGGCTTGAACAAGCCAAAGCAGCCTGGGGTTTAGAATGAAATGAAATAAGAAAAAAATGATTATCAATACCTTGAGGTTAGAGACGATATAAAGGGTTTCTCAGTTGATAGTGATGGATATGGGTCGAAAATGAGGTCAGAGATGACAAGAGGGGAGAAGAGATGTAGGAGTTCGAACTTTGGAAGGGAGACAAAATGCAGGGCTGGAGCGTAAATGAGTTTCAAACGATGCCAGATATGGGATGGATATGAGGTCGGAGACGGAAGGGAAGGGTAGGGAGGGGAGATGAGATGTAGGGATTTGGACTTTGGACTTTGGAGGGGAGACAAAATGCTAGGCTAGAGCATAAATGAGTTTCGACTGTGTAAAAAAAAAATTAAGAATGCCACAATGGCATCACCATGTCAAGCAAAAAACCAAAACGGGTAGGGTAAACGGTGGCTGTAGCATTTTCCATTTTACAATAGTGGACTTTGTTTTTAAATGATTGCACGGCACGTGTGCACTCTATGGCTTGCATCTAGCATTAATGATAATAAAATGATTTTTTCTTTTCTTGTATGCTTTCTCTAGGATATCAAAATTAGTCATTTATGTTGCAAATAATTATTTTCATTATAAATAATTTGCCGTAAATAATCATTATGTATATATAAACGCAATTCCTTGATAAATTTTATTTGCATGTTTGGGTTTTACAAAATTCCATATATAGACGTGTATATAAAAGGGGACTATATATGGCATTGATTTTTACTTGTGGAGATTAGAGAGATAAAGCATATGTAAGCCAAGTCTTTGCACATTCTAATAAAGCATTATTTTTTATTGGAATCCCGATTTTATTAATATCATTTTAGGATGTGGTTCCATGAGTTTCTAGTTTCCAAATAAACGAGTGATATATTGACGGGCCATTATTTAGGTCCTAGAGAGTACTTGACGCTACCTTTGTGATTTTATTGAACATAATGAATTAGTCACTGAATCTTACATTTAATATTGAAGAAAAGAAATTAAAAAAATATCAAAATAACAGGTCATTAATAATTAATAAGGGGATGGTCACAAAATGAGATGAGATAACAGATTTGTAAATAGTTGTAAGATGGTTTGTGAATAGTTTGATAGCTAGATAAGTATTAATTGGATTTTGAGAACATAGAGAAAAACCGTTGAATAAAAAAAATGAAAAACTCTATATAATATACTATCATCTTATCACTTTCATCCCATTATATAAGATGTGATATATTTATCATCATTAAATAACTTTATCATATGATTTTTTATCACTAAATGGTGATAAATGCGGCACATCTTACAAAATAGAATAAAAGTAAGATGAAAGTATTGTGTACAATATTACGTATTCATAAAAAATATTATAAAGTTAAATATTTTTTAATATTATTTTTATTTTAGAACTTGAAAGTTGAATTCTTTTTTTTTTATATGAAAAGTTGGAAAAGTTGTAATAATTAGTTTGAAAATTTTGTAATGATTAGTTTAAAAAGTATTTATATTTGAATGATATTTAGAAAAGTAACGAGATGGGATGAAATAGGATGGAATAAAAAAAAAAATTTCCAAACATCCCCTAAATAGTTAATAATGGCTATTCTTTGTTCAAATTTACACACCACATTATCACAACCCAAAAGAGTTGGAGATGCAAGTGCGTGGCTCTAGCTATTGGCTAGTCTCTCTCCCTTTCTTTATAATTAAAAAAATATATATTATAGACACATAGGAATATCATAAATAGATCTTACATAATAAACACTATCAATATGTCACATCTCACCCATCTTCTTTCTCTCTCTCTCTCTTCCCTCTCTCTCTGCGCCTCTTCCATCCTCCCCATTCCCCCTCCATTTTCCAATCCCTCCCTATCCCCTCAACACAACTAAAAGAAGAGAAGAGAGAGATCTCATACCGTTGATGAGGAACGATAGCAAACATTCTGACGTTGGTGACTAGGGTGACGTTGGTGACTAGGGTGAGGAAGATGACTTGGCTATGGTGAAGGACAACGTCAGCAAGGGTCAAGGAAGGTAAAGGGTGCGGCAATGATATCGGTGAGGGGCAAGAAAGGGAGGAGCGGAAGGGGGATAATGAAAGAATAAAGAGAACAAATGAGAGGGTTTCTAGGCTGGACCTTTTAAAAAGATGGAAATGGTAGAAAAAGATCATTATTTCAAATTGTAATACGAGGGTTTCAAGTTCGAGAGATAAATATGAAACAGGCCCTATAATATTATATATACAAATTAACCTCACTATTTTTATAAAAAAAAAAAAAAGTAAACTCCAACATGAAAAGTGTGTAAAAAAACATGACCTACTTTTATAAAAAAAGATTTATCCAAGACTTGCAAGCTTTAGGATCTAGAATCACTTCCTATATACATATCTATTCCTTTTCACCACAATGAGAGAAGGCAGGCGCTCATCATCAGTTTGAGACATAAAGAAAATTCTTCCATGCCGAGTTAGAAATATAGCTTTTCAGACAAGAGAAGATAGTTCGACGTGTGTTTTTTTCAATCTCTTTCAATCTCTATTCATATTATGTTCCTAATAATAAGCTGGAAGTGTCAAACTTAATAGACAAACTAGTATTTTTCTTCAAAATATATTCTAAGCGAGTAACTGTGAACTTAAATTTGTAAATACATAAATTTCTATACATTCTGTTATTTTCTTTTTATCACGTGTGTTTTTTTAGTTTCTTAAGCCCTTAGTTTTCTGGCTGTTAATTTAATTCTTATTTCTACAAACCTGCATATACTCCTTTTGGAACGGCTAAAGCAGATAAATATCGGGAACCCAACTTCTCAAACAACCCATCATCAAAGTGACCAAATTGATCGGTTCCCTTTCTACTACTTTCGGGAGCAACCGCAATGACATGATTGTTGAGCAAAAAACAGAGATCGGGTGGTGTTATGTACAGTTTACTAAAATGTACTCAAAATTTTTTTTTTCTCTAAAGGCAAGTTTTATTATATAGATAACTAAACGATTACAAGAATATCAAGTTTAGTAAAGTAGGAGTCTCCAACAATCATCTCATTCCAACAAAGACACAGTGGACACCAAAAATAAAAAAACGCTTTCAGAGTCGCAAATACGGCTCCCACCAATCCCAATGAAGGGATGCCGCTTAAAGTGGTTTTAAAATAGTCTGAAAAATAGACTATTGAACTGCGACCAAAAGTCACAGCGAAAAAGATGCGTTGCATTCTATTGAATTAGTCTGTTTTAAAGAGATACCTACGTTCACTTTGCTTAGATCCCATATAAGAAGAGAAAGCGAAAAACAGCAAGACGAGGAAGAACCGATACACCAGAACATGATGACCACCAGTTGTGGTGGTTCATGGGGAACAAGCGCGATACTGGGAGGAAACTCGAGATGACAGAGTCGAAGATCGAGAGCCGCTGATTCCAAAGATGTCGCAAGTGGCGGCAGAGAAGCTCCACAAGTGTGGCGGCACGTGGTGATGACGTGCGTTTCGTTAGGCACATGAGAGCGAGGCGCCGCTCGTCTGGTCACGTTCTTCCACCCCTCCCATAGATCGACGACTGTAGAGTCCATCTGGCCGAGGCGTGGTGGTGATAGAAGTTCGGCAAGTAGCAGATCAAAAAATCTAAGTGACGTAGGAAAAACATTGAAAAACATGAAAAATAACTAGAAAATCAAGTAGAAAATGCAAGAAATTATCCCTATAAGGCTGGAAGGGAGGGTAAATCTCCGCCCTCCCTCGAAAACCATCGTTAATGACTGAACACTAGAGAAAAGTGAGAGCACTAAACATTAGAGAGAGAGAGAGACCAGACGATAATAAAGCTTTCTTAAAATAGACTCATTTACCGTCAAAATATAGAAATAGATAAAATTATTCTTGTTTTATCATTAATTTGACTAAAATATCTTTTATTTCTTAATAAAAAAAATAAAGAGAGCCACTGTCAAGCAGCCAAGCTGGTTTTATATCAAAGACATCCCAACTAAGTAAAGATGACACATCAGCTCTTTTAGTTTCTCACCCTAGAGTTGATTGCATGGGATTGAAAGACAGTTTCTGATTTTCTTTCCTCCCGTGATGTTTGAGGGTCCCAAAATTGCCATTGCTTCAACACAACTGTTCTAGAAAAACTACCTCCGACTTTGAAAGCACCACCTTCCACCAGCACCACTCCACCACCGCCAGTCCACCACCACCATTCCATCCCAGCCTGAGAAACCGAAGTGGAGACTCGAGAGGTTGCATGAATTAGTTATTCCGAATGTGAGATTTTATATTTTCTTTTAACTAATATATGTTGCGGTAGTAATATGTTTGAGTGCCTACCATGGCTTTTGTTTCCGTTCAGAAGCCAAGGAGCAAGTTGCTGATGCGGAGGCACTGATGGGCATTGCTAATACTTTGGTGCATAAGAAAAAACGGGCGGGACGATGATGACGGCAAAAGGACAAAAGAGAGGAAGGGATTTCATTTCACCCTTTGGGACTTGGCTGCTCTGGGAAGCAGGGAGGCATGAAATAATTCTGAGAAGATGAGTCTTTGATGAAAGACTCCGTTTCATCATAAAATATAAATAGTAAATGACACCTGTCGTTTCATTTAGGCTGCTTGTATTACAGTCCACATGTGGACTACAAGAAGAATTAGTCTCAATGAGAACTTCAAAACCATGCCGAATAATTCAAGACTTAGATATAAACAACAATCTTCACTATCCATCTATTAACCTACTAAACGTTCCCAACATAGATAAAAGAGAAGTGCTGCAGGCACAAGGAAGTATACACAAAGTGTAAACTCGCTAACTGCCATGACTTTATCTAATTCGTTATATTTACTTCATGATAAAAATAATTTTCCAATCTATCTTATCATATCAAGCCAAGTCACTTTGTGAGTTTATTTTTGTGATTCTTTTGTAGTTAAAGTATTTCTCTAGATAAAAATACATGAACATACTCAGAACTAAATTTATCAAGCTCTCTGGAGGACGTTCACATCCATGAGGAACATTGTATCCTGAATCAGAATGCATTGAAACATAGCAGACCCAGAAACAAGCTTATACTTAAGCCCCCTGCTTAACAAGTACATTTATATGCAGAAAGCGATAATAAAACCGGATATACATGAACAGACCTAGAGCAACCAAGCAAAACAATCGCTGGTGAAATAATAAAGCTTCTGTAGAAGCTTAAATACCAGAAAGATCATTTGACATGTGCATCTTTTTCATCAATCGAAATATCTAAAGAATCATCATTTAATCAACCGAAAAGTATCTAACATGAAAATATCCACATTATCAACAAATTCACCGGCTAATATGCACACCTTTCGAACCAAATCACGCATAACTAGAAATCAAAACACAAACGTAATCAACAGAAGATCCAAGCCAAAACTACACAGAAGTAAGGATCCATACAATACTCGCCAAACAATCAATATAACCAACACCCGGAGAATCATTATACACATAAATTAAGCATATCAATTTTCAAAATGGGATAAAAAAAAAGGTCTGCAAATAAGTCCAGAAAATACTAAATCAAACAAAACCCCACGAAAACATAATATGCAAAATCTCACTAATCAACAAGAATCAAATGGACATCACGCAGAACATAAAACACCCACTACAAAACGAGCAAAAATAACAGCTTAAGACTTCGAAACGAATCAAGAGCTAGAAGTCATAAAATTGTATATTCTGGCGTTGAGAGAAGAATCCGTCGAATATCTCATCCAAACATGTTCAAAGCAGTTCAGAACAAATCAATTTAAACCCAAAATCTTTCTTAAGACAACTACTAAGATACTTGACGAAACAGCTGTCTTCTTGATAAACAGATAACAAACTAACATGAAATACGACCAAATAGCAACGGGCCCGGCTCCTCCAAAAACACACTAAATGATACCGATCCAATTCAGAACCTGAGCTTGGTAAAGAACCACCTATTCTTCCCAGACTTGAAGCGCTCCTCAAGCCTCTTCTTGGTTTCCTTGGAAGCCGTGACCTTCTTGTCCCTTGACTGGAGGGACTCGACGGAGACGATGTCCTTGAGATCCACGTCGAGGGTGTAGCGCGTGGGCATCAGATGCTGGTAGTTGACAAGCTTGACGAAGGCCTTGACGCGTGATTTCTTCGCCGTCTTCTTGGACGAGTCCTTGCGAATGACCTTGCTGGGGTACTTGTTGATCCCGGCGACCAAACAGTGGCCGTAGGGGCGGTCCCTGGTGCCGTCATCGAAGGCCCTAACGATGACAGCCTTGCGGCCGGCATACCTGCCTTGGAGGAGGACCACCGCCTTGTTTGGCTTTAGGAATTTCACCATTTTCACCGAACAAGCTGTTCTCGCAGTTTTGCACAGAATCTTTCACGCCCCCTCGCGATATAAAACTCTAGAGGTCGAGAAAATGACACATTATATAACGAAGCTTTAGCTCTTGGTCGCTCAAGGGATTAGGGTTCTTACCACAGTGGGCCTTGGGCTGGACAAGAACTGGGCCTTATATATGCCGAAGAAAATACAAAAATAAATTATTTTGTACATCTATACGAATTTTTTGAATAATATTAAAAATCTAATATTTGTCGGATCCAATTCATTACCTGTTTAAGAATAAAGTTTTAGAAGATCTATCCTACATTTAAATTTCTGTAATAAGTTTTTGTTCTTTGTTATGTGGCCAAAACAAATATTTTTTGTTTTTATTTTGATCTCACAAGTATTTTTTTTTTACTTAATAGTTAAGAAAGTAATTATTTATTGTATTGATATTATTTTATTTTTTAAAAATATTTAAACATTTTTAAAATATATTTTAAAATAAAATAATAAAAGAAATAGAAAAATATAATTTTTCATTAAGGGACACACTAAGTGAATAAATTGAAGAATTATATTAGCACTACTTTTTATATTATGATTCATACATGATAACGAAAGAGTTTTTTTAGGGACCAATCGGTCTGTTATGGGCTCAAAAAGAATTCTACAATTATAGTCAATTACAGACTGACACGTAATATTATTGCATCAACCATTTTGAGGAATCAACCACATGCAATAATCTACTAATCTCCTCAGTCAAAGACCAACTCCAGCGTCGAATAGCCACTGCTTTCGCACAAGAATAGGCCCTGTTTTCGTAGAAGACTAGTCCCGTCGAATAGCCCCAGCACCAATTTCGTCGCAGTCACGCATTCCGCTCGACATCCAAGAATTCCACCCTCATTCAATCGCACCCCGATCCAACCTAGACCTCACTTAACCTCATGAGGTCGTCACTCATTTGGCACAATATCAGTCGCACACTACTACCGGTCTGTCGCCGAGCATCCCAGCCACCAAGTAACGATCGTGGATGGCTGATTCCAGTACTCCTAATGCCCCTCAAGTATTTTTTATTTTTGACATGATAGGTATTTGACAAAATGTTTCAATAGATTTCTTTATTACACTTAAGGTCCATTTAACTCGAACCCGCAGTTCAAGCTGATTGTTGTAATGGTAAAAGTCTTCAACTGCCAAGAATTGACACATATGAACATACCAATAGATATACCAATCTGTATATCTTATACGCATTTGAGTGGGTGAAACATTCCAGATAAACTTGAATTTGCATGCATTCATCGTTTTGTAGTTTGAAAAGGACCAGGAAATTTATTTTGTCTTTATTAGTTCTCAAGTTGTGAAACAGCAGTTTCCAATAATTGTCTTTTCATTGGTATTTTGACAATGGAATCAGCTTAAGCGGTGGTAATTTTAAATGCATCGAGATTTCTGGTCTGGTTTCAACTCTTATCAAATTGAGAAACATTGTTCTTGCTTTGGTAAAAGTTTATTCTTATTATAAAAAAATCAAAAAATCAAAAGACTAGAGCTTTTTCCGTGTGGAACCAAAATCTCAAAAGAATATGTAAGACCTCTGTATTAAACCAACCAATAGATTAAATCGACCATGTTCCCTCACTGTTTCATGCGGTTAATCGCCATTATTCATTGCACGGTTGTGTAGTCCCAAACAGAACTGAAATTATCAAGAAAAGTCAAACATGCCAGTTTGCCAGTATTCTGTCTATGGAACAATCCATTTATAAGGGAGGGTTTAGGTGTCTCGTGCCATTGTTGGGTTCATAACATCATGTCATTGAGAAATCAAGGTTAGAAAGGTAACCATAAAGAAACATCAAGGGAACAGAACACTGAATATAAAGTGAACAGAGTTAAGCCAACTACCCAAATTTAGAGAAGTATTTCAGGGGTTCTTCATGTGCAGGACTAGCATAAACAAGAGCACTATCTGTTAGCAACACAATGTCGTCAAATTTACCATACACATACCCAAATTTGATGTCATTTCTTTTGACTTGATATCCCTAAATCATGATTTTGTTCCTCTCCTACCCTTCTGTTTTATAATTATTTTATTTTTTTAGGCTGCTATTTACTGTGTGCTGGATTGCTTATCTAATAATTAAGGTTCTGTTTGTTTTTAGAGATGAGATGAGATGAGATAAAAGTTAAAAAAATAATAAAATATTATTATAATATATTTTTTTAATATTAGTTTTGTATGGAGATTTGAAAAAGTGATTTTAGAATTTGAAAAAGTAGAATTTTTTATTATATTTTATATGAAAATTTAAAAAAGTATAATGATAAATTTGAGATGAGTTTGAAATTTTTTATTTCATCTCCAAAACAAACCAGCCCTAAATCTGTTTATGCATGATAATTGCCTGCATGCAAGGCCTCCCATAAAAATATATTTTTGATCAATAATCATTCATATTTTGGATATTTTTAGGAAAACCTATCGATTTAGTATTTAGTTATAATCAGGAAGTTGTCTTTTGTTTTTATTTGCGCATTAGGATGGGTTTATTGCCTTCTTCCACCATCAGATCATTGATCTAGAAGTTATTTTCTCCAGGTCCAAGAATGGAGAATCAAAATCCTTGATATCACTTAAATCTTTATATGTTTGTGATGCTTTCACATTTTTTTTTAAAAAATTTAATGTATCATATATATCTTTTTGATACCTTGAAGACAAATGTATTATAATTTGTGTATATCTGAATAAAAATATAGAATTTTTTTAGCTTGATGGTCTTTTTATATAATAAGCAACATTCTAAAGTCTAGTACCAGGTAGTATTTCAATTAAAGAGCATTCAAATACACAATTAAAGCGATAAATTTATCTGACTTAAAAGTTCTCTTATTTAATTTATTTTTCCTGATCATATTAATTACAGGTAGTTAGTAAATCATGTGTAATATTTCTATATGGACAACATTGTTTATTACTCAATAATGTCATATAAATTACTAGTTAACATGTTTTTTTTCTTATGGCAGGTATGAATTTATAATCTTAATAGTGATGAAGACCGAGCTAAAAGTAACATTCAATGTGACGTGAATGTCAATGATGAGGTTAATGTCGATGATGGAGTTCCTGTCGACGATGTGGTTAATGTCAAAGCTGGAGTGAATGTGATTCTCTTGTCGAGTGGCAGTCCACCAGAGCCATTTATTGGTATGGAATTTGAGAAAATCGAAGACGCCCAATCATTTTACAAGGTATATTCAAGGCGAACGGGATTTGTAATCCGGAAAAATTATACTTGAAAGTCAAAAGAAGATAAAACTCTTTATGCAGTAGACTATATTTGCATAAAAGAAAGCCGTCGACGGGTAAGAGGGAATGCCTAAGATCGAGTAATGCTATAATCTACTAAGACAAAGATCGGATGTAAAACAATTATGGGAATAAAGAAACAGCGTGAAAAGCAGATAGTCAACAAATTTGTAGTTGAATATAATCATATATTATTCAACCCGAGAACTAAGAAGTACTAGCATCCTCCGTGGACATAGGGGAGTTACTAAAGTTAAAAGAAAAAACTGATTATGACTTTGAATGAGTCAGGTGTACCAACAAGAAAAATAATGTCGATATTGAATAAAAATGCAAATGGTGCATTTAGTATCAGTTGTATTGGTAAGGAAGTTGAAAATTTTTTGGGAAGTGAATGGAGAAAGGTATTTGAAGAAGAGTGGAATGCGCAAATGTTATATAATTACTTTCAAAAGCGACAACGCAACGAGCCTGGGTTTGTGTTCTCCATGCAAGTTGGTAATAATGGATCTATGGGCAATTGTTTTTGGGCTGTGCGCATTCAAGAGCTGCGTTCTAATATTTTGGAGATGTTGTTACATTTGATGTCACTTACTTAACCAATGTCTATAAGATGCTATTTGTGCTATTTTTTGGAGTTAACCATCATCATCAGACTGTAGTGTTTGGGTGTGCTTTGTTAGTTAATGAAACGACATAATCATATACATGGTTGTTGAGAACAGGACAGACGACAATGCTTGGGCGTGCCCCCTCAATGATAATTGTTGCCCAGATGACTAACACAAGAGGGGGGGTGAATTGAGTTATATTAAAAAATTAATACTTATAAACTAAATATACAATATAAAATATAACCAAAATATAAAGCAGTAGGAAATATAAAGAGTAGGGTAAGAGAAAGCAAACTCAGTATTTTTACGAGGTTCAGCCCCACTGCCTACGTCCTCGCCTCAAGCTACCCCTTGAGGATTCCCAAATCCACTATTCAATCTCCTTTAGGTGGAGATAGAAACCTATTACACCTTTGAGCAGCACCGCTCCAAAGAATCCGTGTAGAACACCCTCTACACTTCCAATCACCTCACACTTGGTGATTCAACTATTCCCTGTGTAGAACACCTTCTACACACACAAGGGTTATACGCACCCTCTTACTTCCAATCACCTCACACTTGGTGATTTAACTATTCCCCGTGTAGAACACCTTCTACACACACAAGGGTTATACACACCCTCTTACTGATACAAGAATTGATAGTGGGTAGGCTATCAGAAAACACTCCTCAATGAGTGAAATAAGAATAATACAGCACAAACTATATCTCTCTCAACAAGAATAAGAATTAAGGCTCAAAACTTTAGAAAAGAGAGAATGAGAGCTTTGAAAGAATGATGCAAAATTTAGCAATAGATGTGTAAGCTCTTGTTATGATTTTTGCAAAACTCAAGTGAGCTATTTATAGGTAAATGAGTCTTCAATTTCAAATTTGAAAAGATTCCCATGTCAAATAAGAGCACTATTCACTTTTCAAAAAATTCAAATAAAAACATTTCATTTTTGCATTTGTCAAAGACAACTCCATTCATTTTTCAAAGAAATCAAACCTAATCTTTTGCTTTTCATACAAGACAAAATGAGCATGATTTATTTTTCAAACCAAATCATCTTCTTTTTGCATATGTCAAAAAAACACACAACCACCCTTTAAGATTTTCAAACAAATCATCTATCTTTTATATTTGTCAAAAAAAAAAACACACAACCACCCTTTAAGATTCTCAAACAAAATCATCTACCTTTTGCATTAGTCAAAAAAAACACACCACCTCCCTTCAAGACTTTCAAACAAAATATGCACATGTCAAATATGATAATCAATCATCTTATAAAATAAAGTTTTTATAAAAAAAATATAATTTTCGAAATTATTTTGTTTGATGGTGTTATGCACATGTGAAAAACATAATTTTCAAAACTAAGACATTTAAAAATGTCTTGCATATGTGGAAAAAGTAATTTGATATTTTATGAGAAAAAAAGAGTAATTTGGAGCCTTAATCCAATTTCTAATTTTATCAAGAGATGTACAAAAATAATCTATGAGCTTCATTTGTAGACTTGATATCTTTCTTGCTCATGCTTGATTTCTTGATGTGTTTAGCTCCCTTCATGCATAGACAACTTGAGCTTGAGTTTTCAATATTATTTGTTATCATCAAAATTTATACGTAAATACGAGACTTGAAACCTTGGGTTCAACAATCTCCCCCTTTTTGATGATGACAAATACTTAGTAGAAATCTGCGACCTGCAGTAATACTTAAGCTCCCCCTGAAAATATGCGTTAGTATTTCAAGAAAAATATAAACATGATTCTAGCATATATAACAGGGTAGTATAATACTAGTATAAGACTTCTCCCCCTTTTGGCATCATTAAAAAGGAACCGTAATTGGTTTCAATAAGATTTTTTTTTTTTTTTTTTTTTTTTTTTTTTCGTAATAAGCAATAATCAAATAAAACGGTACGTTAGAGAGTAGAAGTTGGAACCACCCGTGCCCGACAAAACCTGCAAAGGTTGAAGCCGAATTTTATCATCTCGGTGCGGAAGAAGATTTAAATCCGCTTGATGTTATTGACGAATTAGATATTCCAGAGATTTGAAGTTGAATAATTAAAATTATCCGTGTCCGACAAAGACAGCAAAAGCTGCAAGCCTAGCTCTGGCAATGCGGTGCAGAGCCATGCATGTCCGACAAAACCTGCAAATGTTGGAAGTCTAACTCTGACAGTTCGGTGCGGAGCCACGCGTGTCTGATAAAACCTGCAAAGGTGGCCTAGCTCTAGCAGTCGGTGCGAAAGCAGATTCAAATCCGCGTGATATTGTTGAAAAATTAAATATTATCGAGATTTGAAAGTTGTCGTTTAAAAGACCGTTTTCACCTGTTGGATACTCAAATAAATTTTCACCCCACTCATTGATCCGGTTTCTGTTTATTCAAAACGATAGAATGGCAGAGAAAATTTCATCTAATAATCTTCCGGATTTAAATCAGGAACCGTCTCAACCAGTCATTTTATCTCATGAGGTTGTCAATACCATGATAGAAGCAGAGATGCATTTTTCAAATAGAACTGATTCTGAGGTTGTTGCAGCATCAAGAACTCTCAGTGCTCAATATGCTGCCTCTGTTACGACCATGTCTCGGAGATTACTAGCGAGGGCAAATGAGGTTGATCGACTTAACAATCAAATATCTGTTCTGCATCAAAAGCTTGTAAATAAAGGCAGAAAGAATAAGAGGTTAAAGCAAGAAAATAAAGATTTGACGAAATTGGCTCGTATTCTGAAACTTCAAATAGAGGAATCGGAACGAGTAAGAGTTCAAGCACAGAGTCAACATCAGCAGATAATGGCAGCGTTTCACGAGAGAAACAGGGACAATTATAATTAATCTCGCTAGCTTAGTTCGGTAACTTTTGACAATATGCATCCGGCATATCTTGTAAGCTTGACTAAGTAAGATTTGAAGAGATGTCAGTTTGTCTTTTACTTATTTCCATCTTTATAAAAGCAATCCTTAGCTTTATCTAATCCGCATCAAATCTTCTTCTCATTGTTGTAGTTCATCTTCATTCTCACTTTACAAATTTTCAATGGCTCGTAGATTTTCCTTCAGTGATTCTCTTGATCAAGATATGAGGTATCCTTCACCTCAGTCTCAATCTATTTCTGCATCTGTCGTGGGTGCCATGAAGCAACAAGAGACTGATTTAGCTAATAAATCAGATCATGACGCCATTTACGAGCTTGTGGGTCTCGGGACTCGATACTCATCTTCCATAGTTTCTTTTTCCGCTCGGTTGCAGTCCAAAACCCGCGAGATAGAGAAGCTTAATGAGAAGATCGATATTCTTCAACGACTTGTTCAAGAGTCTAACAAAAAAATAGTAGACTTAAAACAACAGAATAAGGATTTAAAATCCTTACTTGCCTCTGCATTTCAATTGCCTAATCCTTTAGATAAGGATGGCATGATGATTTATGAGGAGCAAATGCATTTGAATGATGAGGCTAAACGTCTCAAGTTTCTGTAGGTCATTTGAGTTAATGGAATAAAAGTATCTAGCAGATATTGATGGCATGCATAATTCCTATTTCTCTTCTAATCATGCGTAGTCTATCTTCTGGTAGGGGTTTTGTAAAAATGTCTGCCAAATGATCATGTGTACTAATGAATTCTAATGCAATATCGCCCTTCTGCACATTGGTCCGAGATTGTTGTATTGGATTCTTTGAAAGATTTATAGCACTTGTATTATCACATTTGATTGGAATGTGATTGTACATACGTTTAAAATCCTCAAGTTGTTGCTTCATGTAAACTAGTGCATGACCTAAGAAATGACATGTTCTACTAAAACTTTTTCGATCATCTTTGCAACTAGTATAATCGGTACCTGAATAACTAATAAGATCGAAAGAAGTGTGTTTAGGATACCATAACTCTAAGTCAATGGTACTGGCAAAATATCTAAAAATCCGCTTGACTGCAATCAAATGAGATTGTTTCGGAAATGATTGAAAACGTGCACATAAACATACATTGAACATAATATCAAGTCTACTAGTTATTAAATATAATAAACTACCAATCATACCTCGATATACCTTTGAGTCAACTGGCTTACCGCTTTCATCTTTATCAAGTTTAGTGGTTGGACTCATTGATGTTCCAATTACTTGATTTGCAATCCGAGAAAGAAATTAAGTTCTCCCATTATGCTCATTTCAAATTCTTTCTGCATATTCTTAGCAAAATCTTGACACATATTTTCATTAGTAGCACCAAATATTATATCATCTACATAAATTTGAACTAGAAGAATATCATTCTATTCATATTTGATTAAAAGAGTTATATCGATCTTTCCTCTTGAAAAACCTTTTAAAAAAAAAACTATTTAAGAAAACACTTTTAACAACCATTTGAAAAAATTTGAAATCTTTATAACAAGCATATGCAAGTAGCATTCGAATAACTTCTAATCTTGTGACTGGTGCATATGTCTCATCATAATCGATTCCTTCTTCTTGATTGAAACCTTGGGCTACAAGTCGAGCCTTGTTTCTAGTGATGATTTTAGACTCATCTTTCTTATTTCTAAAAACCCATTTTGTTCCAATAACAGCATAATTTTTAGGTCTAGGAACAAATGTCCATACATTATTTCTTTCAAATTGATTTAACTCTTATTGCATAACTAGAATCCATGATTTATCAATAAGTACTTCATCAATATTTTGGATTTAATTTGAGATAGAAAAACAGTGTGATTATAAATATTTTTAAGAGACGATCAAGTACTTACATATCGTGAAGGTTCTCCTAGAATTTGTTCTACTGGATGATCTTTCACATATTTTCACTGTTTGGTTGCATCTTGTACTAAGTCTTGATGATCTTTCTTTCTATTTCCACGATCTTCCCTTTTGAATTGTCTCCAAATATCATGCATCCTTCTTCTTTAGAAGTGAAGTCAATGAATTTAATTTTGTCTCATGTCATGTATCTTGAGCATCCGTTGTCTAAAAACCATTTACTTTTACCTGTAGACGACTTCATGCATACCTACAAAAGCAATAAAAAAAATTCTTGGTACCCAAGTTCTTTGGGTCCTTTATTTATTAGTATTAGAATAAATAAAATTTTTAGGTACCCATATGGCCCTAATAGTCATTGTATGTTTTCTTCTAATAGGACAAGCAAAATAATTATGACCATTGCTATTACAAAAATTGCAAATAGCATGTGACATATATGAATAACTTGAGTGATTATAATAGTATCCTTTTTTAACAAAATTATTTTTATGAAAAGAATTTTGAATATTGGACTTTGATGTAGAAGGATTATCAAAGAAGTTTTTATAAGATTTGTATTTTTGTTTTGGCATGTATCCCAAGCCTGCCTTGTCAAAAACACATCTTTGACTACCAAGAAGTTTTTCAAAATTTCTTTTTCCATTCGTAAAGTTTTCAATAATATTTTCTAAATCAGTTTTCTTTTTCTTCAACTCAAGATTTTCATCTTTCAAAACAATACTTTCTTTTCTTAAAATATCAATTTCGTTTGTTAAAGAAGAATGTTTCTTTTTCAAAGCAGTATACTTGATACCCAATTTTTCAAATTCCTCATATACCTCTTCTAAAACATTTTGCAATTCTTCATATGAAGGATCTTTAATATTATCAAAATTTGTTACCTCAATGTCATCTTTAGCCATAAGACAAAGATTTGCTGATTCTCCATTGCTTGCTTCACTATCTGAGCTACTTGAATCATCATTCCACGTAACTTTCATTGCTTTTTTGCCTTTGTTTCGATCTTTCTTTAGCAGAGGACAATCTGGCTTGATATGACCAGGTTTATTGCATTTATAACAAATTAAAGTGTCATTTTTACCTGAATCTTTCTTGGAAAACTTATTGAAGGATTTCCTTGGAGGAGTTTTATTTTTCTTTAAGAACCTCTGAATTCTTCTTATTATCATCGCAACTTCTTCATCTTTGTCGTCATTTTCCTCATCTTCATCACTTTCACTTTCATGTGGAACAGCTTTAAGTGCCAAACTCTTCTTTGAATTTCCTTCTTCTTCTCCTCTTTTCAATGTGTACTCATGGGTGATAAGTGACCCGATGAGTTCATTCACTTCGAGCTTCTTGAGGTCTCTAGCTTCAAGAATCGCTGTCACTTTTGACTCCCAACGTTTTGGTAAAGAGTTGAGAATTTTTCTTACTATCTCCACTTTGGAATAAACTTTGCCAAGAGCTGTCAAGCTGTTTATGATGTTAGTAAAACGAGTGTGCATACTAGAAATAGATTCATCATCATTCATCTTAAACATTTCATATTCATGAGTAAGAATATAAATTTTTGATTCCTTGACTTGAGAAGTTCCTTCATAAGTAACTTCCAAGTTATCCCAAATTTCCTTTGCTGTAGTACAAGTCATTACTCTATTAAACTCATTACCATTAAGAGCATTATATAATAAATTCATAGCAGTTAAATTCAAAGTATAAAGTCTATCGTCTTCACGATCAAACTCTTCTTCTTCCTTTTTGACCTTTACTCCATCAACCACTTTTGTTGGAATATAAGTTCCATTTACAATGCATTTCCAGATTTCTCGGCCTTGAGACTGAAGGAATATTCTCATTCTAACTTTCCAGAATGAGTAATTGTCTCCGCAAAAGAGTGGAGGCCGACTGCTAGATTGACCTTCACCAAATGAAGCTGCAATGTTAGCCATAAGATCTTAACTCAAAAGATAGTTAATCTTATAACAGAGCTCTAGCTCTGATACCAATTGTTGCCCAGATGACTAACACAAGAGGGGGGGTGAATTGAGTTATATTAAAAAATTAATACTTATAAACTAAATATACAATATAAAATATAACCAAAATATAAAGCAGTAGGAAATATAAAGAGTAGGGTAAGAGAAAGCAAACTCAGTATTTTTACGAGGTTCAGCCCCACTGCCTACGTCCTCGCCTCAAGCTACCCCTTGAGGATTCCCAAATCCACTATTCAATCTCCTTTAGGTGGAGATAGAAACCTATTACACCTTTGAGCAGCACCGCTCCAAAGAATCCGTGTAGAACACCCTCTACACTTCCAATCACCTCACACTTGGTGATTCAACTATTCCCTGTGTAGAACACCTTCTACACACACAAGGGTTATACGCACCCTCTTACTTCCAATCACCTCACACTTGGTGATTTAACTATTCCCCGTGTAGAACACCTTCTACACACACAAGGGTTATACACACCCTCTTACTGATACAAGAATTGATAGTGGGTAGGCTATCAGAAAACACTCCTCAATGAGTGAAATAAGAATAATACAGCACAAACTATATCTCTCTCAACAAGAATAAGAATTAAGGCTCAAAACTTTAGAAAAGAGAGAATGAGAGCTTTGAAAGAATGATGCAAAATTTAGCAATAGATGTGTAAGCTCTTGTTATGATTTTTGCAAAACTCAAGTGAGCTATTTATAGGTAAATGAGTCTTCAATTTCAAATTTGAAAAGATTCCCATGTCAAATAAGAGCACTATTCACTTTTCAAAAAATTCAAATAAAAACATTTCCTTTTTGCATTTGTCAAAGACAACTCCATTCATTTTTCAAAGAAATCAAACCTAATCTTTTGCTTTTCATACAAGACAAAATGAGCATGATTTATTTTTCAAACCAAATCATCTTCTTTTTGCATATGTCAAAAAAACACACAACCACCCTTTAAGATTTTCAAACAAATCATCTATCTTTTATATTTGTCAAAAAAAAAACACACAACCACCCTTTAAGATTCTCAAACAAAATCATCTACCTTTTGCATTAGTCAAAAAAACACACCACCTCCCTTCAAGACTTTCAAACAAAATATGCACATGTCAAATATGATAATCAATCATCTTATAAAATAAAGTTTTTATAAAAAAATATAATTTTCGAAATTATTTTGTTTGATGGTGTTATGCACATGTGAAAAACATAATTTTCAAAACTAAGACATTTAAAAATGTCTTGCATATGTGGAAAAAGTAATTTGATATTTTATGAGAAAAAAAGAGTAATTTGGAGCCTTAATCCAATTTCTAATTTTATCAAGAGATGTACAAAAATAATCTATGAGCTTCATTTGTAGACTTGATATCTTTCTTGCTCATGCTTGATTTCTTGATGTGTTTAGCTCCCTTCATGCATAGACAACTTGAGCTTGAGTTTTCAATATTATTTGTTATCATCAAAATTTATACGTAAATACGAGACTTGAAACCTTGGGTTCAACAATAATTACGGATGATGATAAGGCAATAACGAAGGCAATTGTAGAAATACTCCCAACTACAACTCATAGGTTGTGTTTGTGGCACATTTTACAAAAGTTTCTCGAACACTTGGCCCATGTATATAACAAATTTTCGGATTTTGGAAACGAGTTTAATCATTGCATCCATAAAACACTTACTACGAACGAGTTCGAGCAAGAATAGGCATGGGTTATGATGAAGTATGAGTTTGGAAAAAATACTTGGCTACAAAACCTTTGTGAATGACGAGATAAGTGGGTGCCCGCCTTCTTTCGTTTGACATTCTGTGCTGACATGTTAACAATTCAGAAGAGTGAAAGCATTAAATAATTTGCAAAGATTATGTTTAGTCAAGCACTATAATTAATGACTTTGTGCATCAGTACGAAAAGGTTGTAGATGCACGTTACTTTAAAGAGAAACTCAAGGATGTGCAGACGGGTTCTACACAGCCAATTATGAAAACACCTTTTAAAATCAAAAAGGAGGCAGCAATGGTTTACACAAGGAAGTCTTTTATGAAATTTCAAGATGAGTTGTTCAGTAGTCTACAGTACCATGCAAAAATGATGTATGCGAATGGTGAGGCCAAAACATATGGAGTGACAGCTAATGACAAAGAGACACCTCCTTACCAAGTAACATTGGATGGTAATGATGCTACATGTATATTCCATATATGAGAGTTTATGGGAACTCACTATAGGCATATCTTGTGTGTTTTAGGCAAAAAAGTAAAGTTAAATAGATTGTCACAACAATATATTTTAGAGAGGTAGACTATTAATGCTAAAAGTCGACCTATTCCCGAAATACCATATCTCGAAGGGCTAGTGAGGGAAGAACAAGATTAGGTGTCTATTAGGAAAAGCAAGTCAATGATACAATTGTATGACATTGTCGAACTTGCAACTCAATATGAGGAAAAACACAAGCATTTCACATGTGCATTGGAAAACGTTCACAAAAAATTGTTTAAAATGGATGCGCATGCCCAAAGTTCACAAAGAATTGAGTTAGCTAGTGAAGATCATCAGCCAAGAAGCCAAGTTCAATCGAATTTGACTCAAATAATGCATGATCATCCAAGAGTACCCACAAAAAGGCACCCAAAGTCGAAGAAATCAAAAAATCCAAAAGTGAGTCAACCAATCAAGAAAAGGCGTTGTGACATTTGCAAAAATGAAAGAAATGCAAGGAACAATTGTCCTTCAGTGAGGTATTGTAGGTTTGAATTTTATTTATTTATTTATTTATTCCAATGTTTAAGTAGGAACATTGGGAATACACCTGCAGCACCTGCTGAACCTGTGACACTTAAGATCGAGCGCACTAACTTGTAGGTTTTTCGATATATATTTTTTTATTATAATCAACGTGTTATTGTATTTTTATTATTTTTTTTACAATGTTTATGTAGAAACATTAGGGGTACACTTGAGGCACCTGCTGAACCTGCAGCACCTGAGGTCGAGTGCACTAACTTGTAGATTTGAATTTTTTTCATTATAATTAAAGTGTTAGTGTATTTTTATTATTTTTTCCCAATATTTATGTAGGAACATTGGGGGTACACTAGCGACACCTGCTAAACCTATGGCACTTGCACACACATTAACTTAGACAATTGATGGAGGGTTGCTGAAATCAATGTTCAAAAATAATTCCAGTATATATATATTTGAAATACGTCTTGTAATCTAATCAAAATTTTTTTTTCCATATTTCAGGAGGATTGTGAAGTTTTTGAAATTTGTTTAAAGAGAATGACGTACTTTGACGATGAAGTAAAAATATGAATGTAAAAATATTAAAAGTTATTTTTCGTAATCCCACTGTTTGTTGTAACAGTGATGCAGAAATATTGCTGTTATTGTAATAGTGAAGAAGAAATATGACTGTTATTTTAATATCATATATTCGATTATTCTATCCAAGTTTCATTGTAGTGATGAATATGACTCTTCTATCCATGTTCCTCGTTTTCAATGAATTTTTTAAAAAGGAAAAATATCCAATTAAAAAAAGTAATATGAAGAGAAACCAAAATTATATATAGTAAAGTTCAAAAAAGGGTTTGAAAATTTCAAAATTTGAAAATTTAATGAAGTGAAAATTTAATTTGAAAATACACGTCTTTTTAGTAATAATATATATATATATATATATATATATTAATACTATATACTATAATTAATAGCTGTAAATATAATTTAACTAAAATAGTACTATATAATAATGTACTATTATAATTAATACTACATAGTAATAGTTAGTACTAACATATACACTAGTACTATATACTATAGTTAATAGCTATATAAGTTAACTAAAATAGTACTATATAGTAATGTACTATTATAATTAATACTATATAGTAATAGATAGTACTAATATATATACTAGTACTATATACTATAGTTAATAACTATAAAGATAATTTAACTATAATAGTACTATATATTAATATAATATAGTACTATATACTAATATAGTTAAATTAACTATATAGTAATAGTTATTATTAATTAATAGCTATAAATAAAATTTAACTATAGTAATACTATATATTATAGTAGTACTATAAGTTATAGTAATACTATATCTAATAGTACTATATGTTATAGTAGTACTATAAGTTATACCAGTACTATAACCAGTAGTCCAATACTCTAACTATTAAGTAATACGTATAGTCTATCAAATCTATATTAGTATTCATAATATATTAAGTATATAGTAAATGTTGTTATTTTAACACTAACAATGTTAATTTAACTATACTATACATTATAAATAATATAATAAAGTATTTAATATATTAATATATGGTTAATAATTATACATCAAATAATATAATAATACTTTGTATATATAAATAAATAATAATTATATTATTTATATAAATATAGTTAATTAATATATACAACTATATTTATATAAATAATATAAATGCACTATGAAAAGTGAATATATATAATAAATAATATATTATATAATTAATTATATACAACTATAATTATATAAATAATATATATAAAAAATAAAATAATTATATGTCAGATAATATAATAATACTTTGATACTAAATAATTAATAATTATATTATTTATATAATTATAGTTAATTAATTATATTTATATAATACAACTATAATAATATGTAAGCATTATTGTTGCAAAGGCTAATTTTTTATTCTTATTTTTTTTATAAGTTAAAGATAAGTTTTATTAAACTTAGTAGTTAGCAAACAATGAAGTCAGCTCTGCCATTGAAACAATATACATTACTCGTATAATAATCGAAGTCGCCAATAAAAATTACACCAAAACACATAACATCACAAATATCATAATCCAAGTACACTACCTAACATTAAAGTCTTACAAAAGGTATAACGGATTACATGAGGGATAACACTCTCTGAGATACATAACCACATTTTAGATATATAAAAATTACACCACAAACTATTATAAAAAAAAAAAAAAAACTCATGACAAGAATAACATTGTCAAGACTCCCTCGTACTTCTTCTCCATTACTTTAATTTGGATTCTTCGATACGTAATACCCTGTCGAACCTTCGTTCAAGTAAGTCTAATGTTTGCTTACAATAGTTGTTTTGCGTACTTTAAAAATCAATCCACTCAAAAAAGTTGTATTGCTTATAATTAGAACAGTTATAAAATCTTCTACCTAAACTATGAGATCTACTAGAAATTCAAAGTTTCGCTTGGTAGTCACAATAGCAAAGTGATCTCTCCAAACAAAGTTCTTCTTCACTTGTAGTCCAAAAACTTCTCATTTCCTATCATCATATTGAAAAACCATCCATAAATACAATGTTTTATTGCAAACGAGAAAATAAGATATTATCAATTTAAAATAAGATATAATAGATAATTAAATTCTATAACATGCGATGCTTATCACATAACTGATCCTATATCAGATTGCCTTACAGTTTTATATTGCATAACAAAGAGTTTAGAAGATGTTGGAGTTTCCCCTTAAAAGGTAAAACTAGTCATTGATCTCAAGGCTAGAATTGCCATCATATTTATCAGGAGAGATAAACACCATTTATAAAAGATCAAAATAGAATGTGACAAAAATTCTAAATTTATGTTTTGCAATTGAACCATGTGAATGCTCATGCAATATCAACATTAGCAGGGGATATTTTTGAGGTTAATGCAACCATTAATGTCTTTTAAGGATTCGTTGGAGATAGAGGAACGTGACCGAGGCAAGAAACCTAAAGCCAACACCACACAAAACCAGTTGAGGAATTTCAACGAGACAATCTTTCACCACTTTACATGATGTAACTACAACATAAGGTATTAATTAATGTTGGTATGTCAAATTTCAATACCCTGGCTCTGAAAATATTAATGGTAGTACCATTCAAATACCTTAACATATGTGACTTTACCTGAAAACAATTGAGAATAGAAACATATATACATGTTGTTAGGGAGTATTTTTAGTATATATATGTTTTAATGTGTTTGTAATATCTAGTTGATGGCATAATGTTGCATCCATCCAAAGGTTGACTGATCTAAATGTTCTACTTTTTGCAACTCTCTCTCTCTCTCAAGAATATAAAGATATTATAGCTAATGAAGATCATTGCTGCAAGTTTTCCAGAGAGAAATTTGACAAAAATACACTGACAGAAAAAAAAAAGAGATTGATTGGATCATTGATTGGATCTTGTTAAATTCACTACTAGAGTTCTTATTTTGTTCATTGTGTGTCCAAAAATGCACCAGAACTTAAAGTAATAAGTCAATGAGTTCTTGTTTTGTTCTTATTTTATTGGACCTATTCATCTTTCTTCTTGGTGTGTGTTATGATTATATTAATCTCATACAGATAAAATTATAAAGAGGATCAAGCAAACATATATGCATCTTGCTGCATGGGCCTTTATGTATAATTAATTAATGCTCTATCTCTTGTACCAATTAGTCACCAAAAAAAAATTATATACCATTTTTTTTAGACTTAACAACATCCACCATTGCCTTAACCTCCCCTTCAAAAATTACCTGAATAAGCCTCGGTTCTTGACACAGTTACAAGGCTCTTATAAGCAAAGGAGACACTGCAGATCGATCAAGCTGTTAAATATTAAAAAATAGCCCTTCATTAAAAGTATGACGCATCACTTATTTTACACTTATTTCACATTAAGTCAATAGAATCGTTCACACTAGATTATCTTCTTCCCCCAAAATCTTCTCCTAACCACCCCCCCCACCGTGCCGTGATTCTACTCTGCGACATCTCCCACTGGCAACAGCGTTGACCTCTCTACCACCACCATTGCACTGACATCCCACTTTCACCCACTGACCCACTAATTCATCATCTATGTATAGAGTAACAAAAAAAAAAAAAAATTAGAGAAAAATTACAAACAGCAACTAGAAAAATTAGGACAAGAAAATTTAGAGAATATTTTTTTTAATTTTTCCCGAGAAATAAACACAAAATCCACTTGGGGCTTCCATTCGATTAGGCCTTTTCACACTCGATCCGTTACAGTCGATCTTGTTGAGAAATCGAGTCTTTTTTTCGAGAAAAAAACACAAAATCCACCTCTAGAAACAAACTAAAACAAGAGGGGAAAATGGATTTCCCCAACAGCCAAACAAGTATTACAGGATCAAGAAGAAAATGATAAATTTTAGAGAGAAAGAGAGAGAAAGAGAGAGAGAGAGCAATACCCATCTTCGTTGAGAACTTCTTGAGGAACCGGTGTGAGGTGGTTCATTGGGGAAAGGTTCGCCAAGGGGGGTTCGTCGGGAGGAGGGTCGCCGAGGGGAGTTCACATCAGGGGAGGGGATTCACGTAAGGGGGATTCAAATCGCACCGGAGGGGGGGGGGTGTGTTACGCCAAGGGGAGATTTGGCAATGGAAGGGACGCCGGTGCGAGGTGGAGCACAACATTGGTGCAAAGTGGAGAACGAAGCGACCAGTCGCAAAGCACAACTCGCCCACCGGCGAGGAGGGGGGGAAGGTTTTACTCGTTATATAATGTTAATGACTTTATTATAGTCTTTGTGAAATTGCTAACGTGGCATAATGTTACTAAATGGCTATTTATTTAAGAGAATCAACCGGATCGATCCCCAATCACAAACAATCACATCAGCTATTACAATAAGACCAAGTTATTCTCGTCCACACCGAATCAGGTGAAGCAGTGAACTCTCCCAGTTTGGTTACCAAACTCTCCTTAACTTATTTAATCGCATCATTACAACTTTTCCAAATCCCCATACACTTTCTTAAATTTCCATATAAATATATAAACAATTCAATTTTTTCAAATCCCAACACACTCATAATATTAAAAATTAATATTCTAACAATATTTTATTCAACTAAACTTGACTCAACTCAACTCAGCTCAACCTGACATCCAAACGCACCTAGGAGTCTAAAGTCCATCAAAGCCCTCTTTCAAAGCCCTCATACTGTCTTACAGAAATCCACCCAAAAGAAATTGGTACAGTGAAGGACAAGTCTGGGGAAATGATTTTTGCTGCCTATTTGCCTCTACTTCTGATGCATCTTCATCTGTGTCGGCTGCTGAAACAAAAATTCACTCTGTTCCGGGCTTCGACAACCGGTTGAAGAATTGTTCGCAAAATTCCCTATCAATGATGTTTGAGAAATATAAGCTTGGGGCCGAATGGTACCTCGTCAAGCCGAAGAAGTTCATTTGGTTTTGATGAATATGAAAATTATGGTGGTGTCGTTGAAAGATCTGACTCATCTGCTTCTCTTAGTTTTTCATCAATTTTTTTCCATAAAAGCTTGCAATTGAAGCTAAGGAAAAAAAAAAGGTCTAGTTTTTGAAGATTTCTCTATTACCCTTCTGATGAAATCAACAAAAAGCTTAAATAGGAAACTAGAAATACTCCCATATTTTTGTTTCATACCAGACCACTGGGTTAGAGAAGATGATATCTCTTGCAATGTTTTCCTATGCGCCCAGTTTCATTTAATTTTTAATAGAATGCCTATGTGGCATTAAATCATTAGAAGGTTGCTTTTAAGTGAAAGAAAGCCCAACCTGTTATTAGTTTATTTCTTGTTAGAATATATTTCTTTAATATTATTCTTATTTTTGAATTTGAAAAAAATTAAATTATTTATTTTATCTTATATGAAAATTTGAGAACATTATAATGATTAAATGAGATGAGTTGAGAATAGTTGTAAAAACAAACAAGTTTTAAAAAAAATAAGCACAAAGTTTAAAATTGATGCTAACAATTCACTGATAAAGAAACAGAATCATGAGTTATGAATTAGGATTGTTGAGAAAATAATATTTGTAATTGTTGAGTAAACAAATGTCACACAATTCCATTAAAAAAATGATTAATTAATGGACTCATGTGAAAATACATTAATTTTTTAAGAAAAATGCTATGGCCACCAGTTATCCTTCTCATTTTGGTTTCCCACTTGACGTGGTAAGGCCACTGTGGCATTCTTAATATTTTTTTACACAGCCAAAACTCATTTATGCTACAGCCCAACATTTTGTCTCCCTTCCAAAGCCCAAACCCCTACATCTCGTCTCCTTTCCCCTCTCCTCTCTTCCATCTCCAATCTCCTTCGACCCTTATTCGGCGTCGTCCAAAAACTCATTTACGCTCTGGCCTCGCATTTTGTCTCCCCACCAAAGTCCGAACCCCCTACATCTCATCTCCCTCCCCTCCATCTCCAACCTCATCTCCAACCCATATCCGGCGCCATCACGCCAGAAACCCTTTGCATTTAGTTTTCCTGCATTTTGTCTCCGATTTCAAGGTTTTTTATAATTATTTTTTTGTAGTTCCATTTCGTTCAAGTCATTTTGTTCTGTTTCAATTTTTTTGGAAGAAATTTACATCCCAGCTCAAATTTGTTGTTGAGCTAGCCTTGTTGTGGTTGAGACTTGCTGTTGAGCCTTGTTATGGTTGAGACTTCATATGTAGTTCAGAATAGTTCTATAAAGTGATTTACATAGTACAAATACTCGACAGAATGCCACAACATATTTTTCTTAACAAAACTACATTCATCCTTCCTCAACTTCCATCTATACTAATGGTTTCCTAATGGCTTCGTTTATGACTTTGTAAGACTTTCTACTCCTCTTATAAATATTATGACCTGCTTAGGGAAAAATTGGTGTTAACAATTCACTGATGAAGAGAGGGATTCATGAGTTATGAATTCGGATTCCTAAGAAATATTACATTTTGGCCTATCTGAATTAAGATACGGAGACCGTGCCCGCACAATATATTCTTAAGGTCAAAAAACTTACAACTATACTTTACATCAAGAAGATCTTGATCAAGTTTGATAGTAAAGATTACACGTTTTAAGAAGTCATCACCAAATTGAACCTCATCCACAACAACAAACGTATTGCTACCACCCTCATATCCCAATAATGAGGTAGTCAACTATAGAAATCATCGCAATTCTTTTTCTACTTCTTTAAATTTAGTAAGAGTATATACTTTTTAAAATTTCTTCTCAAAAGGATAGCGATTGATGTAAATAATGTCCGTGTTAAATGAATTGAAGTTTGCAATTGCTTCATTCTTTACCTTCCTCCTAAAGGCTGAATCATGCTGGTCAACAAATTACTTTAGAATTGTTTCAAAATTGTTTTAGAGTAAACGTAGCCGTCAAAAATGCATTTATTCTTTCACTCCACTGTATAGTTGACATTCTTGTCTAGAATGTGTCTCAAACATAAGTTGTCAACCAAAAATGACAATAACTACACAATGATACCAAAACAGTATTTTCCTGCAAATCATAGGTATCGAGGATATTGCACCAATACTCACTGAAAGAGTCATAAATGCACCTATGTAGACATCTTTTGATTTTTTTCATATTGAACATGTAATCCAAAGTTCTCAAAAAACTTTTTCATTATATGCCACAAGTAGAATCGATGCCTAGAAGTTAGAAACAGACTCGAAATTGTAATTTTAATAGCTTTGTCTTGGTCTATGATGATTGCATTTGGCAATTGGTCATTCATATACTACAACATGATACGTACAATAACTTGAATGTAGTTGCATCCTCATTAGATATCAATCTACACTCAAGTAGGATTGACTTATATCCATGGTAGTTATTCCTATAAATGGTGCAAAATGCATTTTATACGCATTAGTCATATATGTCGTATCAAATGTAATCACATCCCCAAATAATTCATACAGAACTCTACTTTGGGCGTTCTTAACCGCATCTCATTGCTGACGTTTATCTTATAATTAAACTTCTGATTTTTTTTTTCTCATATTTTCAAAATAATTACATATAGTTATACCACCTCCAACCCCAATACCAAGTTGTTGTGCTTTATCATTGTAGTTTCGACATTCCTTCTCACCGAATGGTACATTCACATAACCCGCCGCCTCAACAACCACAGAAATGAAATTTTTGGACAACCTTATTCCTGGTTTGTCATTTATTTCAAGCCTCTAAGCGACATGAGCATCAACCTTCTCAGGCATCTAAAATGTCTTGCCTTTTTTGGACTACAAGCGTGTGTGTGATCTAATATCACCTTAGATACAGTATATCCACCTTCTTCATCGATTACCACATTAATCCTAACCTTACAACCCATCTTTTTTATTTGTCTTGGTTTCGTAATATTGGTAGCCCTATTATTTGATATGCCTCCTCGCGTACATGCCAAGTAATTAAACTATCTTACCGTCCTATCATCATCCTATCTAGATTCTTTTGGATACCCCAAACCCCTTCATCTAACCATACTTCATATAGTAAGTATGCACTTCTTCTACATATGAAAACATTCCAACAGTAGGTTTTTCAAGAGTTTTATGACTTCTAGTCTCCTTATCAATTCCTACCTCATCACACTCATTATCTGAATATTTTATGTCGACATCAATTGCAAAATTCGAATTGTCTACAAAGATACAACATGTGAAACGGGAATATTAAAATAAAGCCTTTAATCATTTAAGGCAATTAATTAAACAGTCAAATCATGGTTGGACGTTCTAACAAAACACATTTTCAGCCAAAGGATCTAAGATTATGTTTGTGTAAAGACGTTAAAATTCAATAGCGGCCTAGGTAAGATCTTGAAGATGGTTAATAATTTCTGTTTGCCAACAAGAGCATAGCCAAAGATAAGATCTTCTCTCAATTTCTTATTCAAACTTGCAAGTCCCAAACAGAAGAGAGGTAGATACATGAAATAGATATTATAGTATTTATTACTCGTATGAGTTTTTAGATAATATTGAACATGGAGTAAATAGTGTAAAATCTACTTCATTTCTAATTTACTCTCAAATTCTAAGTTTTTAAAATACTACATACCATTAGAAACTAAGAAACTAGTGATCAGGCACTATGATCAAATGTAATTAGCATATTCATGTTTAACCACTCTACATAAGCAAATAACAATTGGTCAAAAGAAATTAGGGACCGTTTCTTTCATTTCAATGGTTTTGACACCTTGGTTTTGGTTGTTTTACGTAAATTCAAGATGATGATTATAATCATGGTTTTCCACCCTCATAAGTAAAACATCCCAAAGTACCATCTTGTGCTTCACATCAATTCTAGAAGTGGAAGAGAAATCTGTTGTAGCATTCTGTCGAGTACTTCATGCTCTACAAATCACTTGACTGAACTATTCTGAACCACATACGAAGTCTCAACCACAACAAGGCTAAACAACAAGCCTCAACCACAATAAGGCTCGCTCAACATCAAGTCTAGGACATGATGTAGATTTCTTCTGAAAAAATCGAAACGGGATAAAATGGCTTGAACAAGCCAAAGCAGCCTGGGGTTTAGAATGAAATGAAACAGGAAAAAAATGATTATCAATACCTTGAGGTTAGAGACGATATAAAGGGTTTCGCGATTGATAGCGATGTATATGGGTGGAAGATGAGGTCAAAGATGACGGGAGGGGAGAAGAGATGTAGGGGTTCGGACTTTGGAAGGGAGACAAAATGCGGGGCTGGAGCGTAAATGAGTTTCAAACGATGCTAGATATGGGTTGGATATGAGGTCGGAGATGGAAGGGAGGGGGAGGGAGGGGAGACGAGATGTAAGGGTTTGAACTTTGGGCTTTGGAGGGGAGACAAATAATCATTTTCATTACAAATAATTTGCCGTAAATAATCATTATGTATATATAAATGCAATTCCTTGATAAATTTTATTTGCATGTTTGGGTTTTACAAAATTTCATATATTGACGTGTATATAGAAGGGGACTATATATGGCATTGATTTTTACTTGTGGAGATCAGAGAGACAAAGCATATGTAAGCCAAGTCTTTGCACATTCTAATAAAGGAATATTTTTTATTGGAATCCCGATTTTATTAATATCATTTTAGGATGTGGTTCCATGAGTTTCTAGTTTCCAAATAAACGAGTGATATATTGACGGGCCATTATTTAGGTCCTAGAGAGTACTTGACGCTATCTTTGTGATTTTATTGAACATAATGAATTAGTCACTGAATCTCACATTTAATATTGAAGAAAAGAAATTAAAAAAAGATCAAAATAACAGGTCATTAATAATTAATAAGGGGATGGTCACATAATGAGATGAGATAACAGATTTGTAAATAGTAGTAAGATGGTTTGTAAATAGTTTGATAGCTAGATAAGTAGTTATTGGATTTGGAGAACATAGAGAAAAACCGTTAAATAAAAAAAATGAAAAACTCTATATAATATGCTATCATCTTATCACTTTCATCCCATTATATAAGATGTGGCACATTTATCATCATTAAATAACTTTATTATATGATTATTTATTATCAAATGATGATAAATGCGGCACATCTTATAAAATGGAATAAAAGTGGGATGAGAGTATGGTGTATAATATTACATATTCATAAAAAATATTATAAAGTTAAATATTTTAAAAAATTATTTTTTCATATTATTTTTATTTTAGGACTTGAAAGTTGAATTCTTTTTTTATATGAAAAGTTGGAAAGTTTTAATAATTAGTTTGAAAATTTTGTAACAATTAGTTTAAAAAGTATTTATATTTGAATGATATTTAGAAAAGTAACGAGATGGGATGAAATAGGATGGAATAAAAAAAAATAGTTCCAAACATCCCCTACATAGTTAATAATGGCTATTCTTTGTTCAAATTTACACACCACATTATCACAACCCAAAAGAGTTGGAGATGCAAGTGCGTGGCTCTAGCTACTGGCTATAGTCTCTCTCAATTTCCTTATAATTAAAATATATATATATATATATATATTATAGACACATAGAAATTTCATAAATGGATCTTACATAATAAACACTATCAATGTGTCACGTCTCACCCATCTTCTTTCTCTCTATCTCTTCCCTCTCTCCTTGCGCCTCTTCCATCCTCCCTATTCCCCCTCCATTCCCCCTCCATTTTCCAATCCCTCCCTATCCCCTCAACACAACTAAAAGAAGAGAAGAGAGAGATCTCATACCATTGATAAGGAACGATAGCAATGATGACAACATTTTGACGTTGGTGACTAAGGTGAGGAAGATGACTTGGCTATGGTGAAGGACAATATGAGCTAGGGTCAAGGAAGGTGAAGGGTGCGGCAATGAAACAAGGGGCAAGAAGGGGAGGAGCGGAAGGGGGAGGAAGAAAGAATAAAGAAAAAAATGAGAGGGTTTCTGGGCTGGACCTTTTTTCAAAGATGGAAATAGTAGAAAAAGATCAAATTGTAATACAAGGGTTTCAAGTTCGAGAGATAAATATGAAACAGGCCCTATAATATTATATATACAAATTAACCTCGCTATTTTATATATATATAAAAAAAAGTAAACTCCAACATGAAAAATGTGTAAAAAAAACTTGACCTACTTTTATATAAAAAGATTTATCCAAGACTTGCAAGCTTTAGGATCTAGAATCACTTCCTATATACATATCTATTCCTTTTCACCACAATGAGAGAAGGCAGGCGTTCATCGTCAGTTTGAGACATAAAGAAAATTCTTCCACGCCGAGTTAGAAATATAGCTTTTCAGACAAGAGAAGATAGTTCGACGTTGATCTATAGCTCCTGATGACACAACAAACTGGAGCAACTTCGGGTCACATTCAAACATGGCCATCTCTTCCACCTCAAGGTTTACCCACATTTCAATTCCTTCACCATCTCTACTACTCATCATTAGAATCACTTTCTTATAGGGCCTGATTGGACAAGCCACCCAAGTCGGCTTCCCCCACCCAAAATCTATATCGTACACCGGAAAGGTGCACCAACTAGTGAAGTTGCAGAACTCTGTCTCAAACTTAAATATCTCCATCAATTTCCTTTTCGTCGTCTCCAAGAATGCATTTGCATCTTGTAAATGCTTCACGTATTCCGTACCAACTTGGCTAATAGAATTCCTGATCTGTCTTGTTAAAGAAGGATAATCTTTCTCAACCTCCGTCGGTGGCACTGCCGTGACCGCAAGACTCCATACATTCCCAAAGGACTGCGCCGAAAGTCGAGGAACCATTCTTTGGCGCAAGTTTACGGCGTGACGTACTGCATATTGCTTTGCTTTGCCGCCCGGTTTTGACCGAGCTATCGTCATCAAACGCCACCATATGAATGCTGAAACAGCCTCCACCCGCGACGGACCCCTTTCGTCTGGACCAAACGCAATGGAGGCTTCTTTTTTCAGAGCATCAATGCTGGATTTGCTGAATACAAATCTCTTAGACGACAACTTTTCTTGTTCCATCGGCGGCACCATCCTGAACCACTCCGGCAAATCTGTCCGAGGAAAATGGATGTTTGCATCAAAACTGGGATTTGTAACTTCATGTCTAGCTCCTCGGGACGTGCTTGCCCATGCATTAATGAACGTAGCAAGTGATGTTCCGTCGGCGATCTTGTGTGAATCAACCACGCTGATTGCAACTCCGCCGCATTCAAAGATGTTGTATTGGATTGCTAAGAGAACTGTCTCTCCGGGACCAGTGCAATCCTTGTATGCGTCAAATGGGAGTAACGGGAGCAATGCTTTACCATCAGTTTTATCTACCATTTGCGATAGCTTGCATGCGACTCGTGCTTGAATATAGTCGACGCCCTCATCGTTACAATCGACCGAGGCATCTTCATAGTTAAGTTTTCCAGCGAAGGGATAATAGCGAGTTAAGGTTTCGGCTAAAGACTTTTTGAGGCAAGAAGATCTTTTTAACGGATTGAAGTATTTCTGGCCTTGATAATTATGGTAGAAAAAAATAGTGGATGTATAAAAGGGCGGTGCAAATTGGTCTAAGAATGAGAGGTTGAAGATTCTTTGGTGATTTGGTGTTGGAGATGATGGCTTGATTTTCTCCTTGGAGATTATCTTAACTTCCATGGTCGCCATCTAATTTTGCTTTCTTCAAAAGCATGGAAGCTGAGATATTGATCATAATTAAGAGAAGGCATGGATGTTTAAAAGAATATCAGAAATCCTGAGCAGTACGTACGTACCAACTGTTTGGCCTAACTTCCGGTCGGTTGTGTCCAGCCGAGAAAGATAAAATTATTCGAGGAGATTGAGGAAGATTCTACGAGAAATTATACCAAACATAACTTCAAAACCCAACTGAAAAAGACAAGCCGGCTGGCTTGTTCAGTACTGTTAACTATTCTGGGAGCTGGATGGATGGATGGATGCCTCTCATGTAACATATGTATCCACCCAACTAAGTCGCGTGCCAATGCATGCAATGCACGCACGTATATCCCTTTTAACTTAGTTAATTAGCTCTGGTCAAATCAAACATGCCATAACTACGGCCGTTATATATGTATTAAAATATAAATATATACTTATTCGTTACATCTATTCCATTCAACAAATTAATCGCTGACCAAACCGGCCATAACAATGCATGGCCGTTTTACAAATTTCGGGTGCATGCCTTGATCATCAGCTGTTTGAAGAGGTTGACCTCTCCAGGTTTGCGCAAACGATTAATGTCCTTCTAGAAAATCATTATCTTTCTTTATTTTTTTTTTTATGTCGGTCTCATTTATTTATACAAATTAAATGAGATGAAATAAACGTAAAAAATAAAATAAAATATTATTAGAATATAATTTTTTAATATAATTTTTATTTTAAAACTTATAAATGTTGAATTCATATTTATTATATTTTGTGTCAAATTTAAAAATAAAAAAAATTATAATAATCAGATTAAATAAGATTCTAAATAAAAAAAACTTTCTACGTATGCGTGTGACGTTTGAATGTTACAGCATAAAAATGGCTAAATCGATTCAATCATTTTCAATTTTTGCAAAAACAATGTCAGTGGCCAAATGATCATCGTAAAATTGTAAAATTGAAGTATACACTGAGCGTAACCTATATACAGTAGATATTTGGCAATTGGCCACTATGTCCAGAAAATTAAGAATAAAGTCTTGCCACCAATTAGTTTCAGTTCATATCAAACCCCCTATAATCCATTAAAAAACAATGAGAGAGAGCGAGGATTGCTTACTCTTTTGTGATGGTTGTGTTGGCTATTGATGGCGGCGGTAAAAGACTCCAGGGCAGAGTGTGACAGTTTGAAGATTTTGTGGTGGGTTGAAATGACGTTTCGGTCAGCTTGTATTCACGTAATGTTCGAATATTTTGGCATGTACATTCAGGGCTGCTTGGATTAGGAAGTGGGTTGATCTCATCTCAAGTTACTTCTATTTCATCATTATATTTTTATAATTTTTTTATACAAAATACAAATTTCTATACACCTTTTTCAAATCCCAATACACATTTTTCAAATTCTAACACACCTTTTTTAAATTCCAAAATAATAATAATATTAAAAAATAAACCAAACTCATCTCAACTCATCTCATCTCCGAATCCAAACAGAGCCTGAATGTTATTTAATTCCAAAAACATTTGATCGTTACCGTTTGTACGTCGGAAGTTTTCAGAATGAACATATAATAGTTGTTATATATTATATATTATTATAATATAATATTAATATTATTGATATTATAATTTATAATTGATATTATATTATGTGACGCCCCCAATTTACTCGGGTAATAATAGTGGCGTGGCCCTTACTCGGGTAATAATAGTAGCATGGCCCTTCCACGGGTAATAATAGTGGCATGTCCCTTCCACGGATAATAATAGTGGCATGGCCCTTCCACGGGTAATAATAGTGGCATGGCCCTTCCACGGGTAATAAGAGTCGTAAGGCCCGACCACGGATAATAACAGTGGCATGGCCCAATAACGGGTAATAATAGTGGATTATAATAATAAAAAGATATGAAAATGATATGGCTAAGAATAAAAAGTCAATGTATGATACAAGTTTATGTAAGTCCACATAAGAGATAAGTTTAATTCATACATAAGTCACATGAATCATGTCATAAACATATACTTTGATTCTTATATGTGACTATTTCACGATGTCTGTGCTTTTATTAAGTTAAATGTGTACTTACTGAGATTTCCCTAGAAATCTCATTCTTGTATGGTTCCTTTTCTTTTGGAATATAATTTTCACTGCACGGTTGGATGACGGTCATGGACTAGACCCTAGTTACTCGAGAGACCTGGAGAAACCCTGAGGGTTCCCCGGAGTACTCTCTCTCCATAAAAGTTTATGACCAGTTGGTAGTAATAAGGACCAGCGCGGGCATGAAGAAAGAGTTTCCCGAAGTGAAGAAGAAGAAGCCTAGGCTGCTTTAAGACAAAAGTTTTGATAAATTTGTATTTCGACTAAGAAAACTAACTGGGTTATGCATGTAATGATACATTGATATTTTAAGAATGGATGATATGAATACTAAGGTTTTGTGTAACCATGTGATCTCTAGAATTTTTATTTTTACTTTTTCGCTGCGATTTGCCTCACATTTCAATAAGTACGGGAGTGAGTAACCAAGTGTTACTGACCCTGATACTTCAATTTGCGTTGAATTACAAACGTAAATTGGGGGCGTCACAATAAGTGGGTAATTACAATTTATCGACCCTGGCATCGTTTGCCTCGTTTGCATCAGCGTTCATTTCTCCTGGTGTGATCGCATAGAGTTTAGCCTTATTGGGCGTTTTTGTTTTTCCTTCCGGTGTTGTAACTACTCCAGGGGTATTTTGTGGACAATTCCGAATCACGTGACCCCATTTTCCACACTTAAAACGGGCTCCTGTGGCTAATCGACATTCACCAGTATGTTTCTTTCCACATCTTCTGCATGGTTGTGGCATAAGAAATGCTTCTTGACCGACTATCCTTTCCTTTCTATTATTGATATGAGGAAGATTCCTTTCAGAGGAATCAGGAGGTCTCTTTTTTCCTGATACTTGAGCCTGTATCATTAGGTTCTTTTGTTCGGCTTCTGCAATAGCCGCTACATTTACCAATTTCTGAAAGTTTTCTATTTGTAAGCATGCCACCTGAACTCGAATGCGCGGCTGCAACCCCTCTTGAAATTTTTGTGCCATCTTCTCGGTAGATACTAGGTGTGGGGCAAACCTTGCTAACTCCATAAATCGGGTTGCATACCGTTCTACTGTCATATCACATTGTTTCAACATAGCAAATTCCAAAGCTTTTTGCCGCTTTACCGACTCCGGAAAGAATTGATCATCAAACTCTTTCTTAAATCATTCCCAGCTAGGTACTACATTTTCACCCAGTTCTAATTTTAACAACTTTCTCTTTGTGTCCCACCATAACCCGGCTTCACCTTGAAGCAGGTTTCTTGCATACTGCACCTTCTGGATCTCAGTACACCCACTGATTTCAAAAATACGCTCTAAATCTACAATCCACTTATCAGCCTTTAGAGTTCCTTCAGTTCCTAGAAAATATGGGTATCGATAAACCAAAAATTTTTCATACGGACATCCTTGAATTTCTCCCCTATTTTCGTTGTGCTGAGGACAAAGACTTTGCTCCATTTGATTTTCCACCACTTCCGTCATTTGTCGTATAGTTTCAGCTATTGCTTGTCCTCCTTCCAAATGGAGGTTTGGCATAGTCTGCCCTTCTTCTAATGGTGGGGTTTGTATTCCTTGCTCATCAGTCCTTGGGGAAGTCACCCTAGGAGGACTTTGAGTTGGGGCATCCATTCGTCTCAAAGGAGGTCGACCCCTCGCCATCTTATCTTCCTGAAATATACCAACTCTATCATAAGTCACTTAGTAATTCAAAATTCCCAGAATCCATATCATTCACCCATATCACTTCAACTTCATCCTTATAAAAATTTAAGCCTATTTTAATACCACGTGATCTTTTTCCTAGGACAATATGGATTTACCCAGAGTCGTATTGCTCTGATACCATTCTGTAACGCCCCCAATTTACGTTCGTAATTCAACGCAAATTGAAGTGTCAGGGTCAGTAACACTTGGTTACTCACCTCCGTACTTATTGAAATGTGAGGCAAATCGCAGCGAAAAAGTAAAAATAAAAATTCTAAAGATCACATGGTTACACAAAACCTTAGTATTCATATCATTCATTCTTAAAATATCATTGTATCATTACATGCATAACCCAGTTAGTTTTCTTAGTCGAAATACAAATTTATCAAAACTTTTGTCTTAAAGCAGCCTAGGCTTCTTCTTCTTCACTTCGGGAAACTCTTTCTTCATGCCCGCGCTGGTCCTTATTACTACCAACTGGTAATAAACTTTTATGGAGAGAGAGTACTCCGAGGAACCCTCAGGGTTTCTCCAGGTCTCTCAAGTAACTAGGGTCGAGTCCATGACCGTTATCCAACCCTGCAGTGAAAATTATATTCCAAAAGAAAAGGAACCATACAAGAATGAGATTTCTAGGGAAATCTCAGTAAGTACACATTTAACTTAATAAAAGCACAAACATCGTGAAATAGTCACATATAAGAATCAAAGTATATGTTTATGACACGATTCATGTGACTTATGTATGAATTAAACTTATCTCTTATGTGGACTTACATAAACTTGTATCATACATTGACTTTTCACTCTTAACCATATCATTTTCATATCTTTTTATTATAATCCACTATTATTACCCGTGGTTGAGCCATGCCACTGTTATTACCCGTGGTCGGGCCTTGCTACTCTTATTACCCGTGGAAGGGCCATGCCACTATTATTACCCGTGGAAGGGCCATGCCACTATTATTACCCGTGGTTGGGCCATACCATTATTATTACCTATGGAAGGGCCATGCCTTATCTTTTCTTGTTTCATTTCTCATATCCTTAACCTTATCATCATCTCATAGTGTCATAATATAACAAATAATAATTGAATAACAAATTATCATAAAATCATGGATGACCAATCACTTTATAAATTCAACATCTTATTTTCTTTTACTTGAATCATAAACTCTTCAATTAATAAAAATCTCAAAATCAAACATAATAGGGTATTTCGCTCGAGCCAAACGTTGATCAAGGGTCGAGTCAAATTTCTGCCTAAATCTCGTTCTGTCAACTAAATCCAGATTTTGTCCTCTATTTAATTCTTATATCGTAAAAATTAAAACATAAAAGTTGTAGATCTCTGTCTTAGCATTCTATAGCCTCTTGAATCATTAATTCCAATATCACACTAACAAGTTATGACCATTTTACCATAGGATGTTAAATCTATCATCTTAACCCCTTTTAAGTCCGAAAGTTGTTAGGGTTGATCTATCAATTTTTTCCAAATCAAGACCTCATATTTTCACATAATCCTCTTAATATATCATCATAGAATATTTTTCTAAGATCTCATAATTTTCCTAGCATTTTATCATAGCAAAAACCACTTCAATACTCAATAGGCTTCAATTTAACACATAAACAAAGATTAAGCTCAAATAAATATCAAACATAATCCAATCACCAAACCACTTATTCTATGCCAAGACTAAGTTAATATATGTACTTACAAATTTTTTCAAAGCTAAATGATTAGTCTTGAGTTGGTTTTGCACCACACTTTTCTCCAAGGCCCTTACTTAGCTCTCTTTTGACACTTAAGTGATGTGAGTGGGTTTTTGTGTATTTTTCTTGGGTATTTCTCACTATGGCCGACTGGTATCTCTCATGGGGAAAAGAGAGGAGCCCATGCATCTATTTATAGGCATAATAGGCGTGGGGTGCAAGGGAAAAGGGCTTGGGCATTTCAGCAACTCCATTTGGCTGCATAGGTGAGGTGTCCCCTACTTGTGGTTTTATGATCACCCCTAATCCTATGGGGATTTGCTGATATTTTAATCCCATGGTTGAGATTAATACACCTATAAAATGATCTTGATCAAGGGCTCAAAGAGTTCCAACACATGGGGGTGAAGACAAAACACCATCATAGGAAATCTTCTAAGGGGTGCATTTGGCCACTTGGCCTCTCCAAGGGATTAGCAACGTTCCAGCCCTAATACGTCAATTATAAAATTCGATTCTTCCAAAACTCAAAACATGAAAGTTTAAGTTAATCCTCTTAGGGTTCTACAGGATTTTGAATCACCTTATTCCGATATCATATGAGAGAGATATGATTAGTTTACTGAAACACGTCAAAACTTACCCGAGAATATCCAATCCGAATTCTCCATTTGTTTTCCTTTGTTTTCTTACCCCCCAAGGCTTCTAGATAAATTCTTATCAACTTGTCTCATGTTCCCACACATGTCAATACTTCAGAAAATATGGTAGCTAATCTTAACTTTCGTCACATGGTTGAACCTAAGACAACTCATCTAAGTCGGTTACCAGTTGACGCCTATCTCTGTCCGTCCACTTCACACTAGATTTAGTCCTTGATGAATTCCTTATCTTCAAAAACCCAAAACATATAAGGTTTAGATCTCTCTCTAGTGGTTCTATACAAATTAGAATTACCTTATTTGGACCTCATATGAAAAAGTTATGATTATTACACCAAAATTCGATGGTCCAGTCTGAGAATTTGTTTTGGCACACCAAGTGTTTGATATTTTGTTCTTTCACTTCCCTTTGAATTTCTTCCTCAAATTGTCTAAATTGAATTTCTCTAGTTGATACATTGCTAAAATTCCCAAAAGTCCATCCAACATTTACCTTAGAATGCATTTAAGTCTCCTATTCTTTTTCTATAAAAATATTATTTCCAACAAATTTCTTAAAATAAATTCTCAAGAAAATATTATATCCTAAAAATTTGGGCTATTACATATTATTTATATATAATATAGCAATAATATATAATATAATGTAATATAGCAATTATTTTATAATATTTAATGTAGTAATATAGTAAATTAATATATATATATATATATTAATTTAACAAATTTATAAAATATAATATATAACTATCTTATAATATATAATATAGTAACAATACTAAGTATATAAATTATATATATTGTACTAATTATAATCTTTGCTTAAAAACTCAGTATCAATGGGTTCTATATTCAAATATGAATCATCTTCTTCCTCTAGTGTATTTGTAGAACCTTAAAAATATTAATCAAAAAGATTATAATATATTAGAAGTAGAAAGAAATTTATAAGATTGGACAATTCCAGATGTTTCCTGAAGGCATATATCCCAGGTACTATAAATAATAAATATAAAGCAATTTAAAAAAAGATCAAGGTTGCTAAACAAACTGGAATTCATTAAAAATATAGTACTTACAAGAAAATTTAATCCTCACAATGAGTAAAGGCAAAAGACACTAAAGACATGAAGGAGACTTTAAGAAAATAGAGAGTTTAAAGAAAAGGTTACAAAAGATTTTGGGAAAGGCTTTAGATGTGGGTTTTTTGAATGCCTTCCTCTTTACTACAACTTCCTTATAAAAGCATACAAAAGTAACTTTTTTACACAGTAATTATTAATGGACGACTAATGCTTGCTGAGTAGAATCCAATGTAATCTGATAATTTTTGTCTTCATGTATTGTTGGCATTGAAGAGATGACGTTGTTGATAGTAAGAAGATAATCGTGCCAATAATGCTTCTGAAAAGTAAGAGATAATGCTTTTGAAAAGTAAGAGATTATGCTTATGAAAAATAAGAGTTACATACATAGTGCTAGCAATAATTCATCTGAAAAAGAAGGAATCACATGTTGAACAGTTATAAAACAATAATCTTCTTGAAATCACATAATCAACTGAGGGTCATGATTCGTGAGGTCCAAATCGAACGGGTCTTGAGAATCTATTAATTGTACATGATAAATTGAATTGTCCAGAGGAGAGGAAGAAGAGGCCTGTTGTGTCTGAGAATGAGAGGCATGCTGGCCTGACAATGGTGTGCTTTGCTTTGATGGAGGTAATTTGTCCTGAAACATGTCTTCTTCATCATCACTATCTGAAACTTGAGGCATCGCCTCAGCTAATTCCTTGAGATCCTTTTTGCTAGTAATGGAGGCTAATTGAGCTTGAAATATGCTCCGTTGAACTAAAACTTCCGTGGCCTTGGTGACTTGAGAAAATATTTTCGTAACATGGTCATAATTGTATTTTTCCCACCACTTAACATGAACTTTTCGAATAAAAAATATAATTTTTTTGAAGGAGAAATGTGGCTTAATGACACACTCCCACTTCATAATCCAATTTAATTTTGTCTTAAGAAATAAAAGAATGGGTAATGGGCAATGACTCAATGAAGGTGGATAATTATTTTGAGAAGACATTTTTTTTTTTAAACTTTCTTGTAGAGGAGCAAGAAGAATTGAAGGTTTGGTCCATAATGTTCCCACCTAAAGAAAACCATTTGGAAAAACTATTAATATCTTGTAATTTGTCGAAGTGGAGAAACCAAGAGTGGAGCAAATTCTTGTCCTATTTTAAAAAAAATTTTTTCCAAACTTGCTAATTATTATAATAACCATAATAAGGTGGAGCATAAGGCTTAGAAAATCTTCTTGTCAAATAGGGACTTTTTCCCCATTGTTCCAAAGTAAGAACATGTTTAATGTACCTTGTGGAAGACAATAATTGAAGCTGTAGGTGGAGAAGGCAGGTTTTGAAGAGAATAGGGAATTTACGAGAGAATTATCGAATCTATATCTACTAATATGAACTCATAAAAGTATTGGGTCATTTTAATATTTTGAGGAACATAATACCAGTCTGGGAGAAAGAAAGCATCAAGTAATTTTTGGGGGTTAGAGGAAAAATGTTGGATTTCATACTCAATGGGAAAAACAGGAGGCTAATGAGATTTAATAATAATAGAAGAAGCAGAAAGCTGGGATAAGAGTGGAGAATTAATAATCTGAGAATGAGGAGTTGAAGAAGAAGGGGAAACTACTTTTGAATAAGTTGGTAATTTGGAAGATGCTAATTGTGAGAAAGGGTTATAGGATGGCCTAATGGGTGGTGGTAATGTCTCTAATACTGTATAGGGTTTTTGAGTTGTGAAATAACAGGGAGAATGATAAGGAGAAGATGGCGGTCGGGCATGGGAAGGTTTGGATTTTACCCTTGATTTTCAGAAAGACATGATTTTTCTTGTAAGAATTATCGAGATAGAAAATCAGGAAGAGAATTAGAATCTCTTTTAATATATTCAATATCAAAATAAAAAATACTTAATATAACTTGTCATCTAGCAAATATTTTCTTAGGAGTCAAGTTTTCCACATCTTTGATCAAAACTTCTTTTGTTGATTTACAATCTATTCGAAATAAAAAAATATATATATATTTAATAAGTCATCTTGAAATTTGAAATGCATAATACATTAGCTAATATTTCTTTCTTAAAGGTACTGTAATTCTTTCATGTAGGATTCCAACATCTTGAATGAAAACAAATAATTGTTCTGATTCTAGTGATAATTTTTGCTTTATAATTCCTCCATATCCAAGATCAAAGGCATTTGTTTCAACTATCTTAAAAGTATGAGGAGATGAAATTCCTAGAAATGGTAATTTCTTGATATAAGACTTAATTTGTTTTATAATATTCGTATGTTTCTCTATCTATGGAGGTGGGTTCTTCTTTAGTCTTTTAAATAATGGTTTGCATGATAGTCTGAAAGATTGATACAAATATGTAACATGATTAAGGCTTTCTAAAAATCTTTGTAATTAAGGCTTTCTAAAAATTTTTGTAATTGTTACTCTATTGCCCTACTAATCAGTGTAATAATTCCTTGATATATATCATGTCCAAGGACCCTAATTTTATCTTGGAATAATTTTATTTTTGGTGCCGAAATAAGTAATCAATTTTGTTTAATAATTTGTACAAAAGTATTTAAATGTTTCCAATGTTGTTCAATGAATAAGAAGAAAATTAATACATCATCTGTATAAACTATTGAGAAGTGAGAAAAAGAGTTAAATATTTCATTCATAATAATTTGAAACTCACTAGGTGCATTTTTTAATCCAAAAGGCATAACATTTCATTCATAATGTCCAAATGGGACTGTGAATGCTGTTTTATACCAGTCTTTTTCAATAATTTGGATTTTTCAAAATCCACTTCTCATATCAAATTTTGAGAATATAATAGCATCATAAAGGTGAGATAATAAATCTTTTTTATTAGAAATTGGATATCTAATCCATTACAATACTTTATTTAATGGTTTATAGTTAATAACTAATTAAGGAACTCCTTGCTTGTTTTTGCACATAAAATGTAACACAACTCTATGGCAATTTACTTTTTCTTATTAACTCTTTTTCTAATAAGACATTGATCTCCTTTTTGCAAAATTCTAATAATTCATCATTCATTTGGATTGGTCTAGCTTTAGTTAGAATATTTTTCTCAGAAAAATATTTTTCATATGGTAATTCAACGATATGTTATTTTCTATTCCAAAAGGCATTTGGCAAGTTAGAACATATTTCTTTTTCAACCATATTTCTAAAATTAATGATTTTCTAGGTTCATAATGGATCTTTCAATTGTTCTTCTATTCTTTTATATTTTAATTCTTATTTTAAGAAATTTATTTGATTTTCTTTTCTTTTAATCTTATTTTTTTGTTAATAAGATCTATTAATACAAGAGTAATATTAGGAAACCATTTTCTTACTCTGCTTTTTCTTTTTCTCCGTAATAGAGGAAGGAATCTCTACAAAAATACTTTGGACAGGAAATTTGTTTTAAATTTCTATTCCCTCATAAATAAATAAAAAAATTAATTCATTAAAAGAAATAACATTAATTAAAGAGATCAACTTATTGAAAAAAATAAGATTAAAAGAAGAAAAAGAAATAAATTTTTTAAAACAATAATTAAAATATAAAAGAATAGAAGAACAAATTGAAAAGTCCATTATTAACCTAGAAAATCAATAATTTTAAAAATATGGTTAAAAAAGAAATACGTTCTAACTTGCCAAATGCCTTTTGGAATAGAAAACAATATATAGTTAAATTACCATATGAAAAAGATTTTTGTGAGAAAAATATTCTAACTAAAGCTAAGACCAATCTAAATGAATAATGAATTATTAGAAATTTGCAAAAAGAAGATTAACGACTTATTAGAAAAATGACTAATCAGAAAAATTAAATCATCATGGAGTTGTACTGCATTTTATGTACAAAAACAAGTAGAATTAGAATAAGGAGTTTCTCAATTAGTTATTAATTATAAAACAAATAAAGTCTTATGTCAAGAAATTACCAAGTTTAGGAATTCTATCTCTTCATACTTTTAAGATAATTGAAACATATGCATTTGATCTTGGATATGGAGGAATTATGAAGCAAAAATTATCACCAAATCAAAACAAATTATTTATTTTCATTCAGGATGTTGGAATCCTACACAAAAGAATTACAGTACCATTAAGAAAGAAATATTAGCTATTTTATTATGTATTTCCAAATTTCAAGTGACTTAATAAATCAAGAGTTTTTACTTCGAATAGATTGTAAATTAGCAAAAAAAAGTTGGTCAATGATGTGAAAAATCTGGCTGCTAAGTAAATATTTGCCAGATTGCAAGCTATATTAAATATTTTTTATTTTGATATTGAGCATATTAAAAGAGATTTTGATTCTCTTCCTGATTTCCTATCTTGAGAATTCTTACATTAAAAATTATGTCTTCCTCAAAATCAAGAGTAAAATCTAAATTTTTCTATGCCCAACCGCCATCTCCTCCTTATCCTATAACAAGTATATGAGTAACTTAATGATCTATTTTTCCACTTGATTTGTAGATATTAGCAACATAATCATTTCTTGAAAATGATTTAGTATTTCATATTCAAATAATCTATCTATATTTCATTCATATAACAAGTATGGCGAAAAGGCAAACCTTACTATATGCTCTCTTTCCTCGAATTGTATATCCAGTGGAGTTGGTTTTGGATACCAATTACAAGTGCCAAAAATATGTCTTTTAGAATCTCTATCCGAATATGAATTAACATGACCACCCCTAATCTTGTTTATTTGCAAATCTATATTATTAAACTGTCTTTCAAAATTACTAATTTCATAATCTGATATAATAGGTGAATCTGTCTTACTTAAGACATTAATAAGAGGTTGTTTGAAACTAGAAGCGGTATTACAAATATTCAATTTTTCTAATTTATTAGAGATTTTTTGTAATAAATCATTTTTACTTTTTGCAAAAATTGTTTTTAGGTGAGATGGAATCTCATGAGGAACAAATAATAGTGCTTCTTTTGATTCTTTAGCAATAGGATTAATAGGAGATAATTGAGGTTCAATTATTTCTAATTGCTTACCTATAGTCTTTAAATATAAATTAGTATAATTATTTTGTTGGTTAATATTTTCTATATTTTTAAGTTCCTTTAGAGTATTTTGTTTCTTTATTGGTGATGTTAATACCTGAGTACCCCTTTGAGTGTGTTTAATACCTTCAAAAGGAGAATATTCTTTATAAACAACTTGATCAGGCTCTTCTTTAATACATTGATTATTAGCCCTATTTAATGTGGCTAATTTATTTGATTTAAAAATTTCAAACCATGTGAAGAAATGTATATTAACCTGTACTTTTTCTAAGATGTAATCTCTTTCTAATTTTGTAAAAGTTGAGAAGAATAATAATCTTTTTGAGTGTTTTCTTCTTTTATATAATCATGTTTAAGATATTCCTTATCTATCTTAAAATCTATTTTATTAAGAGTGTATATATGAGCATCCTATCCGACAACTTGTGAGTATGTTGGAGAATAAGGTTCTTTTATTTGTTCAAATGATGAGAAGTAGATGGTGCATTAGAATTAATTGTGTAAACAAGCATGTCAATAATATTTCTAGGAATAATTCTTCTAACTTGGGTATCTAAATTTTGAGATCTATGAGAGGCTGAAGAAAGAACAGATCTAGGTGTGTGATAATTAGAGGATGCTGATGAGGTAAAATGTGAAAATGATCTTCAAAAAGGTTGAAAAGCTATCTAGACCAATCCATATGATCATTATTCTATATAATCCAAATCATTGATACTGATGTTATATTAATGAAAGGATCATTGAAAGACTATATGGACCAATCCATGTGAGCATTATTTTATACTCTAGATACTGATGTTATATTATCTAATCTCCATTCATTAGGAAAGGTAATTTGATTCCAATTAATCTACTTAGGAATCTGTATAGTAGAATTTGGTGTACTAGATTGTAATAATAATGTAGAACCTTTTGGACTTTTCACAAGAGCTTGTGGCTCTAATGTTATTTTCTTAAGTTTATAATGTATTCTATAAACAACAATTAAAGAGTGTGATCCTTTCATCAAATGATAACTACTTATCTTAATATTTAATGTTAAAGCATGTAACGTATTGGCATCAAATAATGAGAGAGAATAATTAAAATAACAATCAAAATAAACTAGTCCTTGGAACAAGCTAGATTCTATCATTCTAAGTAATGAGTCATGAAACTTATAATGTCTTTCATCTCTTAAACACAGCAATAGTGAGGCATTAAATCCATTTCTAGTTAATGGTTTCATGGCAACTTGCACTAATCCAATATGTATAAAAGAATTTTTTTTGTTCTTTATGATGTTTAATAGAGGTTTGGTTAATAATTGTATTGATATAATCATTATTTAAACTAATAGCTTTTTCCACAGTTTTAATAGTATAATTAGAAAGAAATAATAATTTTGAAAAAAAGGTGGATTATTTGTAAATTTTATAGGCATTTAATCCATTTCTAGTTAATGGTTTCATGGCAACTTACACTAATCCAATATATATAAAAGATTTTTTTTGTTCTTGATGATGTTTAGTAGAGGTTTGGTTAATAATTGTATTGATTCATAATCATTATTTAAACTAATAGTTTTTTCCGAAGTTTTAATAGTATAATTAGAAAAAAATAATAATTTTGAAGAAAATGTGGATTATTTGTAAATTTTATTTTTAGGAACATCTAGAATTGCCAATCTTGTAAATTTCATTATACTTCTAATATATTATAATCTTCTTAATTAATATTTTCAGGTTCTCCAAGTAGACTAGAGGAAGAAGACAATTCAAATTTAGATATAAAACTCATTGATACTGAGTCTTTAAGCAAAGATTAATAGATTAAAGTATAGATTAATGTACTATGCTATATTAATATAAGTATAGCATATATTATGCTAAATATAAAGTATAATATATATACTACATATGTTATATAGTAATATATATATATATATACATACTACATTACTATACTATATATACTACATTATATAACTAATACATTATTATACTATATAATATATACATTACTATACTATATACATTACTATGTTATAATTATGTAACAATTAATTTGTAACTATAATATTTTATAAACATAAACACTATATTTTATATATATATATAGTCCACGTTTGAACAAACAAATTTATGTTCGGACATGTTCCTCGTATGTTGGAACGTAAAAATGAACGTTCCATCGTTTTAAAAAAATTGATGGGACCTTTCTCGCCTCAATTCTAGGAAACCTTATTTCATCTACTTTAGAATGTAAATGGTATAACATTTGAATGTTTATTCTTTTGTTCGAATGTAAAGATGTCAAGTTCAAACATTTATAAAAAAAATTGGTAGGACACTTCCCGCACTAGTTCTAGGAAGGGAAGCGCTGTAAAGTCCATAAAATTGGACTCATTTGCATTTCAAATATGGGAAAGGTAGAAAGGCTCCCATTTTAGAATTAATTTGACCAAAATATCCTTATCTACAAATTAAGGGCCAAGACCTGATCTGAAAGACAACGGTGGTTGGAGATAAAGTGAACATACTCGGGATCGAGAAATTTGACAACACTAATTTTGGATTCTATAAGATGCAGATCGAGGACTATCTCTACGAGAAGAGGCTCCACCTTCCATTGTTGGAAAAGAAGCTGGAGAGCATGGCTGGTGCTGAGTGGACCCTGTTAGATCTACAAGTTCTGAGGATTGTTCGACTAACCTTGTTCAAAACAGCAGCACACAATGTCAGTAAAGAGAAGACCATGGAGGGTCTCATGAAGACTTTGTCAAGTATATATGAAAAGCCTTCGGCAAATAACAAAGTGCACTTGATAAAGAAATTTTTAAATCTAAAGATCTCAGAAGGTATGTCTGTGGCTCAACACCTACATGAATTCAACACGATCACAAGTCAATTGTCTTCTGCAGATATTGAATTTGATGATGAGATTAGAGCGCTGATTCTGTTGGCATCACACCCAAATAGTTGTGAGGCCATGAGGATGGCTGTGAGTAATTCAACCGGCAAGATGAAACTGAAATACAACGACGTACGTGACATGGTGCTTGCTGAAGAGGTACGTAAAAGAGATTCCGGTGAGTTCTCAAGTTCAGAATCGGCCCTGAATGTTGACAGTCGGGGCATGGGGCATGACAGGTCAGACTCCAAAGTCCAAGAGTAGAGGAAAGAGCGAGACGAGATCTGGGTAGTAGATCACATGTTGGAATTGTGGCAAGCCGAGCCACATCAAGAAAAAATGAAGGAATCAAGAAAGCGCTGAGGATGATGATGTGAATGTAGTGGCAAAAGAAATTTATGATGTCCTACTTCTTGTAGTGCACAGTTCGATTGATGACTGGGTGTTGGATTTATGAGTTTTGTTCCATAGCACCTCACATCGAGAGATCATGTAGAATTATGTTGCGGGTGATTTTGGAAAAATGTATGCAATTGATGGAGGGCACTGAATGTAGTAGGAGTGGGTGATGTGCGCATCATACTTCCAAATAGGGGTGTGCGAACTTTACATCAAAAACATTTCAAATATGAAGAAAAACCTGATCTTTGTGGGATAGCTTGATGACAGTAGTTATGTAATAGTGTTCTTTGGAGGAGTTTGGAAGATTACTAAGGGTACGCTAGTTTTAGCACATGGTAAGATATCTAACTCTTTATATTTGACATTAGGGTCTAGTGATGTGCTGAGAAATACAATAGTGCAAAAGATCAATCTTGATCCCGTGAAACCTATGAGGAAGTCAAAGGGAGTCCACTTTGTCGTTCCTCATGTAAGCATGGGGAAGTTGGCTGAGGTTGCCAGGAACGGTTCGAGATCAGATATTCCGAGTACAATGGGATTTGTGAATCGCCCAGTGGACGTGTTGACTAAGGGTGATGTACGTGGGAGACTGAAATCGAGCTCAACTTTAGTTCATTTTTTGACTTGAAAATAAGAGTTGTAAGCTGCAGAGATGTAGGGCTTGGTTGGAAACAAGGGATGACATGTGGAGACCCAGTCTCCAAGTGGGAGATTGTTGAGTTGCATATAGAGACTGGTTTAGGAGTTACAAATTGTATGTCAGGAATCTTGCTTGACCCTGGCTTGACACTTAGCTCAAGCGAGATCTTACTCAATCCTAAGGCGAGCAAGATTCAGACAGAGACCTCGCTTGACACTCGCTCGACATCCTACTCGAGCGAGATTCCCATGAATTTTGGAATTAGGACTTCCAACGCCATTTTTGCTATAAATATGTTAGATTTAACTGCTTAAACATGTTTTTCAGCATATTCTAAGAGAGAACAATTGCCTAGTGAATGCATATTATGTGAAAGAGCAAAAAACCTTAAAAGGAGTGAGTTAAGATTGAGTGATTATAATCTCCTCTGATTAATAAGATTTCTGCAGCTCTATCAACGTAAGTAGTTTGCTGAACCACGTAAATCTTGTGTTGTGTAATCGATTGTATTTGCTTTCACTTTTATTTTCCACCGATGGTGTGTCTGTGTGTTTTGCCCACAACACCACATTCTCTTTCTATTTAATTAAGTAGGTAATAACCAAATGTCAACAGGTTTACATTCAAACGTTGTAGAAAGTAAAATAGGACGTTCAACTGGATCCCAAAGTTTTACGAAAAGTTCAAATGTTGGCATTAAATTTTCGAACATATTGTCAGTTTGATGTAGCGAGTTTTCATTTAAAATGTCACTACATAAGTCTATTGACTGAACAAAATGACGACGTTCTATTTAGTTTGACCTATTGCAGCAACAAAATTTGCTGCAATAAGTTTACAAAATCTAAAAAAGTTTTAACGCCCCAAACAAGTCTGAGGCATTATAGTCACAAGGGGGCCTCGAAATGAGTCTCATTTTTTGCCTCCTCACCAAGACTTTCAGAGAGTTAGAGTGAGAGAGTATGATTGTGTGTTGAAAAGAGGTCACGGAAATAATTATTTTTTCATTTTTATTGTTGTGTTTATTTAGATTTTTTTTTTGTAAGGACTAGTATTGTGATTATTTTGAAGAATTATCTGTAGGGACTTATAGAAGGATGTGATTTGTGAAGGGATTTTGTAAGTTTAGCTAGGTATCTTTCTAAACTTTATCGTGTTGATTTATGCTAAATAGTGACGAAATTCGTGATTATATTGTGATTTTTTGAAATATATTATGATTACTTTGTGAATTTTGTGAATATATTTTTAAATCTATTATGAATTTTTATGAATTTTCTGTTAATATGTTGTCAATATATTATTAATATTATGAATATATTGTGAAAGATTTTTCTTGAATTTTGTGCGAATATGTTGTGAATAGATTATTAATATGGTGAATATATTGTATTTTTTGTGAGTTTATTTTAAACATAATGCGAATATATTGAATATATTCTTAATTTTTGGGAATTTTGTGTGAATATATAATTAATTTTGTGAATATATTGTGATTTTTTGTGAATTTTGTGTGAATATATTATGAATAGATTGGTAATATTGTGAATATGTTGTGAATAAACTGTGATTATATTGTGATTATTTTTTTTAATATATTGTAATTTGTGACTATTGTGATTATTTTGATAGGAAATTGTTAGAAATATGATATTAAACAATACACAACTAATTAATAATATATACTAAGTTTAAAGCAAATAACTAATCTTTAAGATTAAAACAATACAAAGTTATAACTAATATGATATTAAACAATAATTGTAGCTAATTAATAATAAACACTAAGTCAAAAAAATAACTAAATAATAAGATATAGATTAAAAAGTATTATACAATAAAAACAGTAATTAGTAATAGAAACAAAGCAATATAAAAGATATAATTAATGTGATATTAAACAATGCACATAAATAATAATAATATATACTACGTTTAACTATATGATATTAAATAATTACTAATTAATAAGATATTAAATTAAAAAAAATAATTAATTTGTAAGGCAATTTTCCCCCTCATTGTTAACCCACTTATAAATGTTGACTGGCAAGTAGTGGGCTTTGCTTCCAGCCCAGCCCACAAGCCAACTCACTTGTAGAGGGAGATAACAACCATAACTAACAAGGCAGGGTAATCTAATACTATCTAACCCCAGCCTAACTTCAAAAACCTAAGCGAGGTATCATAGGAAGAAGCAAAGACCGTTGATCCACTAACGAGGAAGCATCAACAGATGACTGGTTATACTTGAGAGAAAAGCAAGATGGGTTGCCACACCACATTCATGATGCATTACCCGGGCTTCACGCCTCATTAATTATGTTGTCATAGAGGTCACCCCGCATTCAAGAGAATTTGATATAAGAATAGTGGAAAGGAAGGGGCCCTAGGATAGGAGCGAACTCATAGGTACGAAAAAACTTCTCTAGTCCCTCTTTTCCTTGAAAAGTTTATAACGATACTTACTAATTTAAGTATTAGAAACTCCTCAGATGTGAAGGCCAACTTGTCTCCTTCTTATCGCTATGCAAGCCAAACTCAGAAGACCAAAGCCACCCAAGTTTGGCCCATGGTGTGCAAAACACGATGTGAACAATGGCTTCGTCTATGAGATTTGTTTGGAAAAAAATCAAAGGACATCAGTAAACATGGAAACCAAAGGAACCAGTGTCCAACCAAAGTTTTGAATACCAAACGTTAAAGTGTTGGAATAAAATATTTTGAAATTGGTACTATTTCGGGTATCATTTCGAGATAATATATATATAGATAAGTTAATTACATATGTATAAATTACATTTCAAAATAATATCAATACAAATCTTAAAAAGTTAAAATACATATGAATAATATTTGTAAGTTCTCAATTCAACTATTAGAAAAAATAATTGCTCATCTTTATCACGAAAAGGGAAGTAGGAATTTAATTTTCAATCCTCGAGAAAAGAAAATTAGAAACACTTAGGAAAATAGTCTTCTAATGCAAAAATTAGAGTGAAATTTTTGAAAATACACTGAAAATATAAAAATACAGAATTTTGATTGGTACATAAAAAATCAATTTGTATATAGGAAACTGGCCTGTATTGAGCGAAACGCACCAAGACGGTTTATATCTGACCCAATATGAAATACCTATATCTCCTATACCAGTTACTAACTTCGTACGACCAGTACGGTACGATATTCAAAATACTATAAACGAGTTAAGAATGACAAATATATATGGTACCCAATTGACTCAATTGTGTAGCAATCTTTTGATAATCAATACCCAGATTTTGACAATGAAGCTCGTAGCGTGCATTTAAGACTATCAACGGATGGATTCAATCTCTTTGGAAATATGAGTACAAATTACAGTACTTGGCTTGTAGTGTTGATTCCGCATCATCTTCTACCATGAAAGTGCCAAACTTTTTGTTAACTTTTCTTATCCCCGAGCCATGATCCCTAAGACTAATATTGATGAATCCATGTAGTTGTTAATTGAAGAGTTGAAAGATATATGGAAAACAGGAGTTTGAACTTTTGATGCATACACATCGACATCTTTTCAAATGCATGTTGCAATATTGTAGACAATAAATACTTTTTCAGCATATGAAAATCTTTCAAATTGGAGTACTAAAGGGAAGTTGATGTGTCTCGCGTATAATAAGGAAACTACAAATGAAGGTTTAAAATATTAGCAAAAGATGTGTTTCATGGTTCATTGGCGTTATTTGTCAATAAATCATGAATGGCGAAAGTAAGAAATTAAATTTGATAGAAGACTGGAGGACAGAATTGTACCAAAAGAGTTATCTAGGGATGAGGTAGTGGAACAACGAAGAATTTTGCAAAGGTTGAGCAAAAAATAAGAGAAAATGAGGTGCAGCAGAGTTGAATTGAACAAAGTATAGTATTTTCTTGACTTGCCATATTGGTCGTTGAGCATGTTACGACATATTTTGGATGTCATGCATATAGAGAATAATATTTGTGATAAGATACTGGAAACATTGATGAGAATTAACAAAAAGATGAAGGACATGATTAAGAAAAGGAAAGACCTCAAGAGAACAAGAATTAAACATAATTTTTATTTGCAGGTGAGATGCAATAGGGTGGGTATGCCGCATATATGTTTTATGATGACAATGGATGAGATGATGGACTTTTGCAAATGGTTGCAAGTTGTGAAGTTTACTGATGATTATAATTCTAATCTCGATAGATGTGTCTGCTCTCATGAATAAAAACTAAGTGGATTATAAAGTCATGATTGTCACGTGTTTTTACAAAAATTGTTATTGGTGTAAATTCATGAAAAGCTTACTTCTAATGTACGTGTTGCCATGATCTAAATATGCATATATCTCAAGGATTTATGCTCTCAGGTAGTAAATCGAGATATGTTGCAAAAGATTGATGACGACATTGCAATAATACTATGTAGATTTGAGTAAATCTTTTCACATCATTTTTTGATGTAATGATCCATTTAGCAATTCATTTCCCTCAGATGGACCGATATAGTTCCGTTTGATGTAACTAGTTGAAAGATATTTAGATGGACTGAAGTGCACTGTTGAAAACAAAGCCCGAACTGAGGGTTCAATAGTACACAATGAATTATTGTTTTTTTGTTTTCTATATTTTCGTGGGGTCAAGACAAGATTTAATCGTGAAAAGTATAATGCTGATCTTGCTTCCCCCCTCCCTTGTGAACTATCTGTGTTTTTCCCAAAATGTAGGCCCTTGGGTGCACAAACGGGATACGACTTAATTGGTGGAGAGGTGGGAAAAGCTTAATGATACGTATTGAATATTTGTCGTGAGATTGATGACTATCTCGTGTATGTTGATGATATTAAAAATAACTCTAATTAATATATATGTTTGATTAAAATATAACAATATCGAATGTATTCAACTATTCTATTCCTTTTACTTCTATACAATAAGCACATAGACAAACTTAAGATAAAAGGCATAGAGAATATAGATATGAGACACGAGAAAGAATTTCCATGATCGTTTGAACAATGCATATGCATTTAAATGTCCCCTGATGTAAAATATTTGAAACTATTTTAATTATTGGAAAGTTTTAATAATTTTGTTACTAATTCAATTGTTAGATTTTGAAAAAATGTGATAATGATCTAGCATTAGTTTCTTCTTAATTGCATGTATTGGCTCGTGGTCCCTCAAACAAAGTACTTTGATACACTGCATGCACGATTCAAGATTATAGGTTCAATACTATGGACCGTGAATGTAACCTGACGACACAAAATTATGGTGTATTGGTAGAGGGAAGTCATGGAACAAATAATGTTGACTACTATGGTATCATACATGACATTATCGGATTGAAATACCTGGATGGGAATGTGACATATGTTTTTATGTTTTCCAACACTGAATCGAACCAATTCATATATTATATATATATATATATATTTTATTAATTTTTAATATTAAAGATAACATATTTTATACTATATTGAATTATAGATATATATATATATAATTATGTATGAAATAATATATTGTAATTTATAACATAATATTTTCATCTTAAAGATGAATATTTATTTGATCATATGCTTCAAATATATAAAAAAAAATATTAAATAGATTTTATTGCCTAATAAATTCTCAACTTTTCATATATACATTTTAAAAAATCGAATTGAATCGGTAAAACCAGAAGTATCAGTTTAGGGCGGTAACCGATACATAATCAATTTTAAAAAATGCAAAACAGGTATTACTGGTTTGGTCCTAGATTTTTTACAAAACCGTATCAACCGAACTAGTTACACCCCTAATACATAAGGATAATCACTTTACGAGTATCAACACTGCATGAAAATTGTACAAAAATGGTCAGTTCATTCTAGCTTGTCAAACAACCCAAGTCTATTACTTGATTAATCTAATCAAATGGGCCGATGAAGATAATGGAGAGATAACTTAGAAAATTGTACAAAAATTTATTTCTCATAATATCTATGATGCATGATTCGTAGCAAATCACGATTATAAGTGATACGAAGATGATCCTCCGATTATAGAGGCTTACCAAGTAGATGAATAATGTATTAATTTATTTGTTGATCCTAGTGCACTTGAACTAATCCCTTTGTGTACAGATGACATCCCACCCATACATCTCGATTCATTCGTGTTAAATAATCATTCAATTGAAGATTTTGACGAAGAAGAAGAGGAAGAAGAGCCTAAAAGTGAGTTCGATGAAGAAGAAGATGATGATTATGAAAGAGATTACGAATATATTATTGAAGGTGATTATGAAACAAGTATGCAAAATACATTTAGAGATGAAGAGTAAAAGTATTAAATATTTTATTTACAGAGTTGACAGTACAACACATTTTTCATAATTTCTTCTAATCTTTTTTTAGATAGAAAGACTGTATTGTATTGCATTAGTTAGTGAAGTTACAAGTGTGACCAGTAGTTACAAGATATAGCCCATATTACAAGTCAAACTATTTATTGATCTGTAGCATCCTCACTTACAACAGTGGCAAATATTGTCTTAACTTCTAAAATCCTCAAGTGACAAGACCAACAAAGATTTCAATCTCGATTTGTGGTTTGTCTAAGAGAGTGAAAACAGAGGTAAAGAATCCCATCATCCAAGAAGGAGGAGGGAGATACTACATCTATCCTCTAAAAAAGGGGTGGTTAGAAAACCACTAACCTCCAAAAAAAAATGAGTGGAGTACAACTCAGGAAAAAATCTATTTCATCTAATTATTACCTACCAACAATAAACAAACACACCAAACCAAAACACAAAAAACATAGAAACCAGAAGACCCGTAGTCGTGAGTAGCGCATGAGATACACACGCTACCCCTAGAAGGTGGCGGAAGAGTAGGTGTGCGGCAGCCTGAGGCCTAATCTTGACATAGTCGCGCTGGCAGTAGAAACCACCTTAGGAAGTGACGCATCGGGAAACAAACCCCTTGCTTCAAAACACAAGTACATGTATCGCGCGGTTGCTAATGGAAGAAGGTCACCCCCGACTGAGAGACCGGTGCCTTGCGAGACTAACGGTAGGGCGCCTTGATGCTGAAACCTGAAGGCTTCGATCAACACCATTCGCACCCTCCAAACCCAAAACTAGTGGCCTTCAACAACGAAAGAAAACAAACGAAAATAATTGAAATGAAAAAACCAAATCGAAAAGGGGAAGGAGAGAATAGGGATGAAAGAGGGAGTTGGGGGAGGGGAGGGGAGGGAGGGGAGGAAGGGAGGAGTCGAAGCTCTCACCCCTGGCAGCGGAAAACCTCAAGAGAAAAATTAGGGCTTTTAGAGGGAGAGAAAAGAGAGGAGAGAGGATTTCTTCCTTCTTGTTTTGATGGCATCCTTGAAAAGTATTAGTATTCTAAAAGAACTAAATTTATCCCCGATAACATATTTACATTTATATTGGCTTCATATATTATAATTAACATTGTTAACTAATCCTATAGCACTTAAGTTCTATGAGTACATAGAATAGAAGTCTTTGACAATCCATGTAACGCTCTGATTTTTCACCTCAATTAAAACGTAAATTGAAGCGTCCGAACAAGTAATACAAGGCTACTTATCCTACATAAACGTAAGGAGTAGCATGCATGCATTTAACCTTACCAATTAAATGCAATGTGAAACACAGCGGAAAAAGGTAAATCTCCAATATATGCAAAGAGATCTAACTCTTGCATAAATAAATCACATGGTATAGTAAAACTATATCCTTCATAACTTCATATTAGCAAAAAAACATATTGCATCCAAGACTTACATAAACCAGTTAGTGTTCTTAATAAAATATTGAATCCCACCGTCATCCAGTAATATTACTATTGCACTTGATCATATATATGAGTGACCATTCTAACCGGATAGAAGTATTTTGTAGGACCTTCAAGGTACCTCAGAATCTCGTGTTGTTTGAGTCTCATTGCAATTTATTTAATCCGGCAACAACATCTATCAGTCCATAAAAAGTGATAGATAAAATTTAAAATAGCGAGACTTTCTGGAAATCTCAGTAAGTAGACAGTTAATGAAAGAAGGCATGGATAACATCATACATATCAATGATCAACGACATACAATTTATGAAAATGCTTTATGAGACTTATGCATGTAGATGACCATTTTTCCCATACAACTTAGACCTTATATGGACCCACCGCCTTATACTTAAAACTGAAACTTTTCATCTTATTTCTTAATCTTGTGGGTCTTACTTATTTCTTATTCTCAATGGGTATTACATATCGTCATCCCTATCGAGCTTACTTAGCATGACGCGTCAGCTTATCTATATATATAACTCATCAGTTTTCCGAGCGTGATGAGTCTCGTGTCAGTCTTCCAGGCGTTACGTATCGTCGTCCCCGTCGTGACACGAAAAAAATACTTAACATAGCAGGCGTTACATATCACCGTCCCCATTATGACACGACTCTTACTTTTACGATGGGCGTTACGTATCATCGTCCACATTGGCATGTCAGTCATACAGGCATTACGAATCGTCATCCCCGTCATGACGTGACTTTAGTCTTATCATAATCTTATAAAATCTTCTTAACATATTTTCTTAAAATGGACATCATGACTTATGGCAATACATACATGTAACAAAATACAACATACATAAACTTAGACTTATGACATGCATGTTTCATATTTTCATAAATCATATGACATATAAAAACATATCACAAAAACCTACATGCACATATGTCACAAAAATTCGTAACGTCAAAACTTAACGAATGATACATACACAATTAAATATTATAATTTTATTAAACTAGGACTGGCCGAATTTCATGAGGAGCTTAATCTTATTTATTTATTTAGCTTATTTAACTCAAGTAAACTTTTACATAATCACACATCTTAAGCATATTTATTTGTTTTCTTGAGTATTTCTTTTATATATATATTATTTCATTATTATTATTATTATTAACACAATAATTCTAAAAAATCTTCCAATTAAAATTTAAATTTCTAATCTTACCATGCTTGTTAGAAATCTCATTCAAATAATTCACTAAAAGTTTAGAATACAATAAATACACCCCTTTTTTAAGCTCATACCTACTCTATTCTGCTACTTCAAGTCCACTTTTTCCCTTTATATAGTTCTTATCTCTTAAAATGTAAAACATGAAAGTTATAGATCTCTGTCTTATATTTTTATATCCTTTTGAATCATTCAATTCCGACATCATACTATCAACTTATGACCAATTTACCATAAGATAAATCTGTCAACATTACCCATTTTTAATCCGAAAATTGCTAGGGTTGATCTTTCATTTTTTTTCTAAATCAAGATCTCATATTTTCACAAAATCCTTTTAATATATAATCAAAAAATATATTCCTAAGATTCTAAAATACTTTTTAACATTTTTCCATAACAAAAACTACTCCATAAATCAATAGATTTCAATCAACTACATAAGTAATACATAAGCTCAAATAAGTATCAAACAAGTATCAAATTAAATCTATAAATCAAGCTATTTATACTACACCAAGATTATGTTAAGTAGTGAACTTACCAATTTTTCCAAGGCTAGATTAGTTGTCTAGATTTGATCTTGCAGCTCCCTTTTCTCCAAGGCTCTCACTTGGCTTCCTTTTGATGTTTGGGTGTTGTGAGTAGAATTCTTGGTATTTTTCTTAGCTTTCACTCAAAGAAAGTGTAAGACATCTTTAAAAGGAAATAAATAGAAGCTTTTGTGTCTATTTATATGGGTAAGAAAGTGCTAGAGACTTGAGAAAGGGAGGGGGTGTCTTGGCAACACCTTAGCTGAATGGGTGAAGTGTTCCCCCCCTAGATGCATGGCCTTATGATCACTCCTACCTCTAGTGAACTTCTAAGATTTTCATCCCATGGCTGAGTTTAATCTTCCTCTAAAATAATCTTGATCAATGGTTCAAATAATTACAACACATGGGTAAAAATAAAACAAAAATCTTAGCATATCCAAGATGGGATTCGGCCAAGTGGCCTCCCCCTTGCACCCTACGGTTTCTAGACCATTTCCTCTCATTTTGCCACATATTCCAGCTCTCCTTGTCACCCTTAGATAATTTTGGAAGAATCCCCTTAAGGATTGGTTGGCTATTGGTAAAGAATAATAGAAGGGTAACTTGGCTGATTTGATTAGTTCTAAACCAATCAGATTTGTTCCTACTTCTCCCATGGTTATAGACAAATTTTCCTTCTAGAAACTCTTCCACCACAAAAAACAAAACTTCTTACACATGTTTAAAAGATAGACATGTGGAGAACCATTCCAATTCGAACTTCTAAAGTAGGTCGGTGGTATAATTCATTTCCGGGTTTCAGTTTATGCTCAAATCAGATCAATCCACTTCCAGCCCAAATAACCCATTGATCCAATTCGATTCTCTGAAACCACAAATCTTAAAAGTTTTATATCCTTCTCTTAGTGATCCATAGGATTTTGAATCACCTTATTCTGAGATCATATTAGAGATATATGATTAATTTACCAAAACACGTCAAAACCACCCAAGAACACCCAATCCGAATTCTCTATTTGTTTTCCTTTATTTTCTTACCCACCAAGGCTTCTAAATAAATTCTTATCAACTTGCCATATGTTCCCACACATGTCAAAACCTCAGAAAGTTTGGTATCCAATCACAATTTTCGTCACATGGCCAAACATAAGACAACGCATCTAATTTGGTTACCAGTTGACTTCTATTCATGTCTATCCACTTCAAACTAGATTTAGTACTTCATAAGTTCTTTATCTTCACAAACCCAAAACATAAAAGTTCTATATATCCTTCTTAAGATTCTGCAGGAACTTGAATAACTTCATTCGGAGTTCATATGAGCAAGTTATGATTTTTCTACTGAAAGTTGACAGATAAGCCTGAGAGTACCAATCCGGGCACACCAAGTGTTTGATAAATGATCCCTCTTATTTCACACAAAACTTACTAAATAAAATCTTCTCATTTGACATATTTCTACACACTTGTTAAGATCTTAGGAAAATTGAGAAAATATATCAAAGGCTTAATCTTAATCAAAGTCACTAGTCAACTCCAAATCAATACCTATATATCCAATTCAGATCTGCCACTTCAATCTCAAATTTATATTTGATTAAGTCCATATCTCTTAAAACTCAAAACATAAGAATGATAGATATTCATCTTAGTTTTCCAAGTTATCTTGAATCATCTCAATCCACTATAAAATGAGTAATTTATATCCATATTACTAAAGGACGCTAAAACTGTCTAAATTAGCCTAATCTAAAAATATCATAGGGTATATCCCTTACTCATACTACTTGATTTTGTAAATTTCCTTTGATTTCTATACAATATTTCATTGAATATTCAAAAACCATATATTCTGATCATATTTAGTATCTCCCATAATTTTTCCTCCAATACCAATAAAATATACATATATCCAAAATTCTAAAAGTTCCCTAAAATAATCTTAAAAAAACATAATCATGCAAAAAATGAACAATTTAAAAATTCAAGTTTTCACATCCTCCACCCCTTAAAATAAATTTCTTCCTCTAAATTTGAGGAGATCAACTATTACACAAAAATTTTAATCTAGAGTATACTTAGCAAAATCATATGATTACTAATATCAATATGGCTGCCAACACTACTCTTTCCTCTTGGCACATTCTGTTTTAAACTCCTAAAGCATATGAGTAATTTAGAGTCTTGACTTTTCTCAAGAATCTTAACATAACCTCCAGTAAAATCCAACATTTATTAAACTAAACTGACTTCAGTCGATTTCTATACTTTATTAACCAAAAGCTCATTCATATTCTATTTTTTGTAACTTGAAAAATTCCAAATCCCTTCTGATTCCTTCAAATCTATGTAATTTAAGCCTCTGATCATCACCAACATTATGTTTATGCTACTTATTCTCATAATTTATCACATAGATAACCTTAGCACCTACCAAATCACATCAAAATGGACCTGAAAGTAGGGGTGTTCATCCGAGTTCCGGATTTGAGAATCCGGAACCTGGATTCAAAATTTTCTTAAACATTTTTTAAAAAAATTCAAAAGTATTAATAAATAAATAAAATTTTAAACCGGTCCGGATACAACCCAGCCCGGATGACAGGCCTACCCGAAAGTTACATTTCTCAAGGCTATATACTTGCAGAGATTTTGTGTTCTTACTCAAAATCGATATTTTGCATTCATACCACTTTCCTTATCTAAACTTATATCCTCAAAATAAAACACTAACCAAATTTATACTTTTAATCCCTAAGGAAGTATTTCCTTAAAATTTCTTGTATCCATCATTCAACTCTACTCCATCTCATTCTGATTATTACAAACTCATCAATTTCCAAAATAGATCAAGCTAACACATAAGGTCTGTGCCCCAAAATTCAAGTCTTATTACAAATCAAATCTCCAAAATTTTAAAACTATACCTAATTTAAGAACCATTTTCGAGAATTTTATAAGATCGATAAACTTGTAACCTTTCATTCTTTAAACCATTTTGCAACTCTTCAGAATTTAGGAATTCAGTTATCTTACTTCCCACAGAGATAACTTTAGACTACGACAATTTCTCCTAAACCTTGATATTACAACAAGAGCCCAGGTCAATAAAATTCAAACCTACCACTCTTAAAACATTTATGTCATTCTTGATTGTAACGTCTTTCTGCCAGAACTTAATCCTTAACTAAGAAAATTAACTCAAATTCTATCAATAGGAAACTATCAAGTTGATCAATTAACCTCAAATTTACAACTCCAAAAGAGAAATTCTTTACTACTTGATTTCATCCAACAAAGTTTTTGTCAAATATCATCATAAGTACTTTAAGAATCCATATATACTTTGTAATAGCCCAAAATTTTCAAAGGTAAATTATTTTATGGAAATTACTTTAAGGAAATTTATTTGATGTATTTATTTTCTATGAAAATAGAGTGGGAGGTTTAATTGAGAAATATGAAATAACACTTGGTATTGGGAATTATGCATTCTCGAATTAATCTATCGCGTTTTAGTGAAATGGGCATAAGTTATTCATATGAGGTCCAAATGAGGTGCTTTTAATTGGTATATAACCTTGAGAGATAGATCTAAAACTTTTATGTTTTAAGTTTTCCGAGATTCGGAAGGGATCAATAACTTGTTTGGGAAGCAAGTAGGCAGTTCTGGAATGGGCTTAAATGGAACCCGAGTTGGATGAATTGAACTAATTTGGGGCATGTAACTAATTAGGCAACTGGTTTTGAGATTTTCTGGAATTAGGAAATGTGTAGGGATAGTTGGAAATGGATGGAAAGTTCATTTGGAAGCTAATTGGTTAGTTAGTGTGATGGAAACACAAGGGGAGCCAAAACCTAGTTGATAGGTGACTAAGTGGATCAGATTTGGCTCTACCCTAACTAAACTAAGAAGTGGCCTTCTAGAACTTGTCAAATGGAGACTTAAGGGAGTTCGGAAGTAACCAAATGAGTGGGAAAATCTGGAGAGGGGCGTGTGACACAAGGAGAGGGCTGGAGATGGGAGGTGCATGCATGGTTAGGTGAAATGCCACCTCACCTCTTATCCCTTTAGCTCACTCCTCAGCCATGGATCAAATTTGGCAACAAAATATCTCAATTTTGAGCCCTTGGATGACTAATCCAGCTGCAAAGTCTAGGATTTGGGAGGCTTAATCCTCATCATGAGATTTGCTTAGATGGACACCTCATCATCCATGCAAAACAGATAACTAGTCACCTTAGGGTGTTTTTCCTCTTCTCTCCCCCATGTTGGTCTACCACCACCCTATAAATAGAACCTTGAGAGCTTTCTAAGCTCCTTTAGAAGGATAGAACACTTTTCCCTTTGGATGATACACCAGAAAAACCCTCCCAAAACCCTTAAAGAGTTCCTTTGTGAGCTAAGTGAGTGAGTTTGGAGGAAAGCTTGCAAGAAGTTGGTTGGATCCATTCTCTTCAACTTTGAAGAATTTGTAAGTCTATATTCTAGCTTAACTTAAGCATGGAAATAGTTTATTGAAGTGATTAAACTATGTTTACTAGTATTGAACTCTTGAGAACATGATTAAGTGACAAAGTGACATATGAGTAAGGTTGGTTTTAAATTGTCTTGTAAAAATGTTCAATAAAATTGTAAGAACTTAGATTTAAGTTTTTAAGAAGCCAAATAAAATATGGTAAAAAGATTGGCATGTTTAGAGTAAAAAAACTCTTAGAGCCGTGATCTTACTTGACCATCGCTCGACATGTGAGTCGAGCGAAGGTAAAATATAACCCCTCGCTAGAATTTCGCTTGATACTCCGCTCGAGCGAGTTCCAACCCGAGACTTCGCTTGATAATTGCTCCACCTGCTCGAGCGAGATGCCCTATTTTGCTTAGACTCAGGATTTTTCCTGAGATAAAATCGGTGTTCCAAATGGAAAGGGGTATGAGTGAAAAACTCGTATGAATAAGAAATGAACAACTAAAAAGAAAACGAAGTACAAGAATAAGTTAGTCACGTCGTGACGGGGACGGCGAGACGTAACGCCCAGATGACGGACGTGCCGATAGGGACGGCGATACGTAACGCCTGTCGTGTTATAAGAGTGTATGGTCTGCACGGGGACGGCGATACGTAACTCCCGTGAGATTGATCTGGATAGCGGGAACGACGATACGTAACGCCCGCAGTGATATATGTATATATTCTGTGTCAAGACAGGGACGACGAGACGTAACGCCCTGAAGATTGACACGAGACTCATCACAACGGGGACGGCGAGACGTAACGCTCGGATGATTGATGAGTGTATGTGATGGGGATGGTGGGACGTAACGCCCATCAGTGATAAGAAAGAATAAGAGCTTTTAAGAAAACAGTGTAATTCCGTATAAGATTATGTATTCGGTTGAGTTAAGAAAAGTACCAGTTAGACAGTGGTCTTATGATATGTATCTTAGGGTAAATTTCCCTAGTCATTCAGTGGTGATAATATTATGGTTGCTTTTTCTCTATTTCTTTTAAGCTGCTTATGTACTTACTGAGATTTCAAAGGAAATCTCACCCTATTTACAGGATTCGATGACCAGCAAGGGGACAGCCCCTATGAAGCAGGAGACTTCGGGGAGTCCTGAGGGACTCTCCCACTATAGTCCTTATATGGACATTTTTTTTGTTTCCTTTGGACCTCCTATTAGTAATCAACCTACAGGAATTTGGAGCCTTGACGCATCCACTTTTGCTGAGGAGAGACGACGCACAGGATGCTGTTTGACATTAGAACTAGATGGCTCATTGTCCATGTGTGGAGTTTGTGTGACTCCACAAGGACAACTGCTCCAGCGAGACTTTAGTATTAGCATGGATAGGTTTCACTACAAGAGAGAATTTCCCGAGGTTAAGAAAGAAAAGGAGTGAGGTGAAGGAGAGTCTTTTTGAAAGAATGTAATATATTTTGTTGCTAACATGTTACAATGTGGGCCTTGTGTATGTAAATAAGTACAATGTTAAGTTTTTAATGTATGTTGTGAATGTTGTAAGTATATTTTCCATGTGATTTTTAGAAAGTTTTATATGTAAAACCTAATCCGCTGCGAATTACGTGATATATGCATTTTACTCTTGTTAAGTACAAGGGTGAGTAGCCAAGTGTTACTTATCCAGACACCTTAATTTACGTTAAATCCCAGACGTAAATTGGGGGCGTCACATACTTTACATTTCTTTATACAATCGTACAATAAACCTCACCACTCCATAGTCAATAAAATAGGTATCATACTTCATTATCAACTTGACCTTGTCACTAATGATGTCGACGTCAATCACATTGTTAATTTCTACTTCTATTACATAATCTATCTTAGAAATTCTAATTTTCTGAAATCCCAGACATTCACAATTCCATGAGAGAAACCAACTTGACCAAATCTTTTCTAGGGTTTAAGCCTTTCTTAATCAAATTAAAACCTATCTTAATACCATGTGATCATTTTTTCCTAAGGCATTTATGGTTTACCCAGAGTCGTATTGCTCTGATACCATTCTGTAACGCCCCGATTTTTTGCTTCAATTAAAACGTAAATTGAAGCGTCCGGACAAGTAATAGAAGGTTATTTATCCTACATAAACGTAAGGAGTAGCATGCATGCATCTAAACGTACTAATTAAATGCAATGCGAAACGCAACGAAAAGAGATAAATCTCCAATATATGTAAAAAAATCTAACTCTTGCATAAATAGATCATATGGCATAGTAAAACTATAACCTTCATAATTTCATATTTACAAAAAAACATATTGTATCCAAGACTTACATAACCTACTTAGTTTTCTTAAAACAAAATATCGAATCGCACCGTCATCTAGTAATCTTACTATTCTACTTGATCACGTACATGAGAGATCATTCCAACTGGAGCGGAATATTCTGGAGGACCCTCAAGATACCTTAGAATCTCCAGTACTATCTGAGTCTCATTGCAATTTATCTAATCCTACAATAACATCTATCATTTCATAATGAATGATAAATAAAACTTAAAAGAGTAAGACTTCCAAGAAATCTCAGTAATAACACAGATAATAAAATAAGACATCGATAACATCATACATAGCAATGATCAACGACATACAATTTATGAAAATGTTTTATGAGACTTATGGATGTAGATGAACATTCTTCCCATACAATTTAGACCTTACCTGGACCCACCGCCTTATACTTAAAACTGATACTTTTCATCTTATTTTTTAATCTTGTGGGTCTTACTTATTTCTTATTCTCGATGGGCGTTACATATCACCGTCCCCATTGAGCTTACTTAGCATGACGCATCAGCTTATCCATACATATAATTCATCAATTGTTTGGGCATTACGTATCGTCATCTCTGTCGTGATGAGTCTCGTGTCAGTCTTTCGGACGTTACGTATCGTCGTCCCCGTCGTGACACGATTCTTACTTTTACGATGGGCGTTACATATCGTCGTCCCCATTAGCATGTCAGTTATACGGGCGTTACGTATTGTCGTCTCCGTCATGGCTTGACTATAGTCTTATCATAATCTTATAAAGTCTTTTTAACATATTTTCTTAAAGCAGACGTCATGACTTATGGTGACACATACATGTAACAAACGGAACATACGTATAAATTTAGACTTATGACATACATGTTTCATGTTTTCATAAATCATATGACATATAAAAACATATCACAAGAACTTACAGGCACATACATCACCTAAATTCGTAACGTCAAAGCTTAACAAATGATACATACACAATTAAATATTACAATTTTATTAAACTAGGACTGACCGAATTTCATGAGGAGCTTAATCTTATTTATTTATTTAACTTATTTAACTCAAGTCAACTTTTACATAATCACACATCTTAAGCATATTGATTTGTTTTCTTGAGTATTTCTTTTATATATATATATTTTTTATTATTTCATTATTATTATTATTATTAGCATAATAATTCTCAAAAATCTCCCAAGTAAAATTAAATTTTCTAATCTTACCATACTTGTTAAAAATATCATTCAAATAATTTACTTAAAGTTTACAATACAAGAAATACACCCATTTCTGAAGCCCATACCTACTCTATTTTGCTACTTCAAGTCCCATTTCGCCATTTATATAGTTCTTATATCTCAAAATGTAAAACTTGAAAGTTGTATATCTCTGTCTTAACTTTCCATACCATTTTGAATCATTTAATTCTGACATCACACTATCAAGTTATGATCAATTTATCATAAGATGTTAAATCTGTCAACATTACCTATTTTTAATCCGAAAGTTGCTAGGATTGATCTTTTGTTTTTTTTCTAAACCAAGACCTCATATTTTCACATAATAATTTTAATATACAATCATAAAATATATTCTTAAGATTCTAAAATTTTTCTTAACATATTTTCATAACAAAAACCACTTCATAAGTCAATAGCTTTTAATCTATTACATAAGTAATACATAAGCTCAAACAAGCATCAAATTATATAAATCAGAGCACTTATACTACACCAAGATTATGTTAATTAGTTCACTTACCAATTTTTCTAAAGCTAGATTAGTCGTCTAGAGTTGATCTTGCACCACATTTTTCTCCAAGGCTCCCACTTTGCTTCTTTTTGATGTTTGGGTGTTGTGAGTGGAATTCTTGGTATTTTTCTTAGCTTTCTCTCAAAGCAACTGTATGACCTCTCTAAAAGGAAACAAAGAGAAGTTTTTGTGTCTATTTATAGGGGTAAGAAAGTTCTAGAGACTTGAGAAAGGGAGGGGGTGTCTCGGCAACAGCCTTAGCCGAACGGGTGAAGTGTTCCCCCCCTAAATGCATGGCCTTATGATCACCCCTCCTCTAGTGATCTTATAATATTTTCATCCCATGGCTGAGCTTAATCTTCCTCTAAAATAATCTTGATCAATGGTTCAAATAATTACAACCCATGGGTAAAATTAAAACAAAAATCTTAGCATATCCAATATGGGATTCGGCCACTTGGCCTCCCCCTTGCACCCCATGGTTTCTAGACCAATTCCTCTCCTTTTGCCACATATTCCAGGTCTCCTTGTCACCTTTAGATAATTTTGGAAGAATTCTCTTAAAGCTTGGTTGGCTATTGGTAAAGAATAGAAGGGTAACTTGGCTGATTTGATTAGTTCTAAACCAATCAGATTTGTTCCTACTTCTCTCATGGTTATAGAAAAATTTTCTTTCTAGAAAATCTTTCACCACAAAACAAAAACCTTCTTACATATTTATAAAAAATAGAAATGTAGACAACCAATCAAATTCGAGCTTCTAAACTAGGTCGGTGGTATAATTCATTTTCGGGTTTCAGTTTACACTCAAATCAGATCAATACACTTCCCACCCAAATAACCCCCCATTGCTCCATTTCAATTATCCGACCACTCAAATCATAAAAGTTTTATATCAGCCTCTTAGTGATCCATAGGATTTTGAATCACCTTATTCAAAAATCAGATGAGATAGATATAATTAATTTACCGAAATACGTCAAAACCACCCGAGAATAGTCAATCCAAGTTCTCCAGTTGTTTTCCTTTGTTTTCTTATCCACCAAGACTTCTAGATAAATTCTTATCAACTTGCCACATGTTCCCACACATTTCAAGACCTCTGAAAGTTTGGTATCCATTCATAATTTTCATCACATGGTCAAATATAAGACAACTCATCTAAGTCAGTTACCAGTTGACTCCTATTCATGTCTGTCCACTTCAAACCAGATTTCGTCCTTAATCCATTCCTTATCTTCACAAACCCAAAACATAAAAGTTCTATATATCCTTCTTAAGATTCTATAGGAACTTGAATCACTTCATTTAGAGTTCGTACGATCAAGTTATTATTTTTCTACTGCAAGTCAATAGATAAGCCCGAGAGCACCAATCAGGACACACCAAGTGTTTGATAAATAATCCATCTTGTTTCACATGAAACTTACTAATTAAGATATTCTCATTTGACATATTTCTACACACTTGTTAAGATTTTAGTAAAATTGAGAAAATATATTAAAGGCTTAATCTTAATCAAAGTCACTAGTCAACTCCAAGTCAATACCTATATATCCAATTCAAATCTGTCACTTCAATCTCAATTTTGTATTTGATTAAATCCATATCTCTTAAAACCCAAAACATAAGAATTGTAGATATTCCTCTTAGTTTTCCAAATTATCTTAAATCATCTCGATCAGATATAAAATGAGTAATTTATATCCATATTACTAAAGAACGCTGAAACTGTCTAAATTAGTCTAATCCGAAAATATCATAGGGTATATCCTTTACTCATACCACTTGACTTCCTTTGTAAATTTCCTTCAATTTCTATACAATATTTTATTGAATATTCAAAAATCGTATCTTCTCATCATATTTAATGTCTCTCATGATTTTTCCTCCAATACCAATAAAATATACATATATCTAAAATTCTAAAAGTTCCCTAAAATAATCTTAAAGAAACACAATCATGCTAAAAATGAACAATTTTAAAATTTGGGTTATCACAATCCACCATCACGCCAGTTCAAGATTATTCAAGCGTTTTGTTGATAAAATGATAATTAATAACTTATTACAATTTTGTCATTTTTATCATATGTTTTACTTAAGTATAACATTATTTTTTAAAATTACTATTGTGGCTTTGTTAGAAATGTAATAATTCTGAAAATTTCTCCCTCAATCATTTCTATGCTACTACTTAAACCAATGCGCACAACGAGTGGATTGATCATGTCACTAAAGATAATTATGTAAGTGAGGTTATTTTCTGTGAATAAATTATACAACATGTGAATAGATATTATATCTTATTTTTATTTCTTTTAATATGTTACTTATTGTGTTTTTTTTTTTTTTCTAATCGCAGAGAAAATGATTGAGATGTAGGTAGCCTCTAAGGAATCTTCTCCTTGCGACATGGACATATTTACAAAAGTCCTTGGGACCAAGTCTAGTTTAATAAGAGGTTTTGGACGTTCTTTCAAGCATATTGGTTCACCCTCCATGACCTTGACTTTAGGAGCTAATAATATTACCAACGATTTAGATGTTGCACTTCAGGAAATTGAGTAAATGAAGTCGATATAGCAAGATTTGGAGGCTCTCTTATGACGATAGTTCGATTAAGAGACTCATTTATAGGAGCAACAAAAAGACCAAGAGTAAAGAATAGGCATTGAATTTCAAGAATAAGTACAGAGGGAGATGCTGGAATAGACGAAACATGTTATTTTTCTACAAAAGGACTGCGGTGGACGAGGAAAGAAAAAGAAATAATTGCTATCATGGTAATTAAACTTTTGTTGTCTAATTGTGTAGCTCTATAAGATATTTTATTAAATCATATATTTATGGTGTAATTTGTGATAATTTGTATGCTTTTTAATTTTATTAAATTATTATTTCTAATCAATATGTTTGAATGTAAAGAAAAACGTTCAAACATAGCTTGACATTCGAAGCAACGTTCGAACCTAATTCCACCGACGCTTGACAAAACGTTCAAATGTATCAACCTACAAACATCTAGACTTTTAAAAATGATTGAATTACTAAAATAGGTACGTTTGAATGGACAAATTAACATTTAAACAATAAACCTTTGATGTTCAAACACTTCTCCATTAATGTTCAAATGTGACATTCAAACGTCACTAAACAAATGTTAGAACATAAAAGATTAAACATGTGAGTCAAAAATAACGAACGTCAAAGGTTTATCATTCGAATGTCAATATAACGAACGTCAAGCATTACTAAGTAAGTGCAACGTCACTTTCTATGATAGATTTTGATTGTCACAAAAAACTTAACATTCGAACATTATATTTCATAGAATACTTCCAATAGTCACAAAAAAATGAACTTTTTATGATGCCTTTTAGGTAACGGTTCTCTCCTCAAAGTGCATATTTTTTTCCCTCTCTTTCTTTCCTCATACTATCACTTTCTCTCACCTCTTAAGTTACTATGATTTGCATATTATAAATCTGATATGATTATTATTATTGTGAATATGATGTTTTGATTCTAATTTGTTATATCTTATGGTAACCAAATTGATTTAAAAATTATAATAACAAAGGAATTTTGAAATCCTGGACCTCATAGGAAAGGCACAAGTTACCCTACTAGAACCAAGCTTGACTGGCATGACTAAGGTTGGTTTGGAAAATATATGATTTCACGCTCGGATTCCTAGTTTTTGGTGTGGCTTTCTCTCTTATGGTGATAATTTTCAATCTTTCATACAAAATTTTGAGTTTATGTTTTGAAGGGGAAGACTGGGTCCAATTAAGAAAGCAACAAAATAAAAAGAAATTTTGGCCACATTATAAGATCACATGGAATAAGGCAAATTTGTAAAGGAAGAAATTTTTCTAAATGCTTACAAGGGTGAGAGAAAGTGAGAGCTTGATGGGAGAGATAGGATGGGCAAATATCTGACCTTGGGATGAAGAGAGAGGGGTGGATGAAGAGAGAAATGGGAGAGGAAGAGAGAGAAAGGGGTAAAAAGAGTGCATATGGAGGACATTATGGAATTTTATAACCTACACTCATTTCTATTATTTACTTGTTAAAAAATCACATCTTTCATAAATTTTGGAATTTTATAACCTACACCTCTCTTTATTTTTGTTCCTATTTTATTAATAACAAACAATTTTGGTCTGATTAAACAGAAAGGATCTCTCATTAATTTTGATTCATCATTTTTATGTTTATTATTAGGCACTCTAGAAGTAATAATAAAAAAAGGGAGGTTCCTCAATTTTGACTCATCATTTTGGTGTTGGATTCATGTTGGGTATGCAAATTAAAGATAGAAATGATCAATTTTGAATGTCATGTGTTGGGATTGAGTTGTATTAAATCGAGCTCGAATTAATACGATTCAATTCCACTTTGATCCATAGGGCTGTAATTGGTCGAGTGTCGACGCCCCTAGTTCATGCTTGAAATTTAACGGAAACTAAAGCATTGTGGACACGTAATACAAGGTTACATACCCCTCGTTCATAATAATATAGTATGCAATGCACCTAACTTACTAGCAATATGCAATAAATATCGTAGTAGAAGAAAAAATATTTTCTAATAGTTTAGGCAAAATAATAAAATTTATGTCAAAGTCACATGATACTATTAGCGCAAATATCCCAAAAGCTTAAACAAGCATTTGCACCACCAAAATAGTTATAATCCATAATCCCAAAAACTAGTGAAAATTCAAACTTAAACACTTAAAAACTTAAAAAACTAATTTTATGAAGTCGAAAGTAAACTAAGACACATAAGTCTTCACTCCGAGCTATGGGTCCTATTGGGCTAGTCCTATTTAGCCCTTTCTTCATGTAGGATCCTTCTAAATTTCTCAAAAAGTTTCAAAATTTGCACCCAAAATTAATTGACCTCTTGCAACCTCTTGCAACCTCTTGCAAGCGGAGCACTCCGAGGGACCCTCGGGGCTCTTTGGGATCTCTTGAGCTCTCTTGTAAGGTGACCTCTTGGGCTTTCTTATCTATCACTGCAGCAACTTCTATTATTTTAGGAGGGAAATAGTAGTGGAAACTACTACAGTGAAATTTCAAGAAATCTCAATACGTACACAATTAACATAACACAATTATTATAGACATATAAAGGCAAACACAAACAAATGTATGAACATGAATAATTAGACTTATAACTTGACTTATGCATCATGTACTTTTATGTAAATGACATTCTTTCTTCTTTTCTTCTTTTGTTTTTCTTTAACATGTGTTCATAAAATTTCATATCTTTTCTTGTCATTCATATCATTCATAGGCTTAAAGTCTTGTTCTTGTCGTGGCCTTCATATACCATGTGATCTTTTCCTAGAACAATGTGGATTTACCCAGAGACGTAATAGCTCTGATACCACTCTGTGACATCCTCAATCTATGCCTTATAACTAGACGTAAATTGAAGAGACAGACTAAGTAATATTAGATTACTTACCTCATACGTATCGAACTTATAATGCATGCACATATTCTTACTATCGAGTGCGAAGTAACTTGTAGCGAAAAAATGACCTAAATAAAAACTTTAGCATAACAACCTAGTGATCACTTTGTAGAAATAAAATCATAGATATAACATAATATTACATCTCCACATTGTCTCAGTTCATAAGATAACCCAGTTAGTTTTGTCATATATATATATATATATATATAAAAGAGTTATCAACATAACATCAAGGCTACCTCGACTCCTTCTTGACCTTCAGATAGTCTCTCCCGTACCGCAACTGATTTATACTAATATCTACATCCTTTAGAAGGGTTTGTCTTTACGGGGTTTTATAGATATCACATATAACAACGAATCCCTCGGATCCACCACTATGCAGCACTTGGCCCGCTGTAGTTCTGTGAATGCAACAGATGCATACTGGCTCAAAATCGTCGATATGTAGTTATGTATAGGACAAGCATTAAAATTATCAAAAATTGAGAAATCAGATAGCCCTTCAGGGCTCTACTGAAGTCTCTGCATCATCATAGGGGCCTTCCCCTTTTCTGTCGTACGATCCTGCGATAATATTTAATTTAAAAAAAAAACATATAAAAATGAGATTTTTTCGAAAATCTCAGTAAGTACACATTCAAAATAATGAGACATAGATAAAACCCAATATTAAAGCACTCTACAAGACAAAATCATATAACATGTTAAATGACTTATGAAGCTCATGCATATGAATGACATATGAATGACAGACTTATGTTTTCCATGGACTCACTCTTATCATACTTAAACTCTTATTTCTTTTATTGTCTTTCATAATATCGTGAGTCTTACTTATTTCATAATCTCGACGGGCGTTACGTATCGCCGTCCCTGTCGGGTTTTCTTAGCATGACACGTCAGCTTGGCCATACATAAACTCATCAATCTTCTAGAAGTTACGTATCGACATCCCCGTCCTGACGAGTCTCGTGTCAATCTTCCGGGCGTTACGTATCGTCATCCTCGTCATGACACAAAAATACGTATCTTCTGCTAGTCATGTCAGTCTTCTAGGCGTTAGGTATCGCCGTCCCCGTCCTGACACGACACTCAACGTATCAAGTCATGTCATTCGTCCGGGCGTTACGTATCGTTATCCCCATCGTGACACAATTATTTGTTTTGTTATGTTTACTTAACATTTTCTTAACATATTTTCTTAAAACAGACGTCATGACCTATGACGACACTTATATGTGACGAAATATAATTTATGCATAAACTTAGACTTATGACATACATATTTTATGTCTTCATAATTCATGTGATATATAAATACATATCACAAGACCCTATATCACATGTACGTGCACTTACGTTACACAAAATCGTAACATCAAAACTTAACGAATAATGCTTAAACAATTAAATAACACATTAAAATATTATCAAAACCAAGGCTGGCCGAAATTGATAGGAGACTAAAATATTATTTAACTCAGCCAAAATTCACATATTTAGTGTATCAAATTTCCTTTCATCAATTTATGTATATTAAATTATTTTTCTTAGCATTTCTTATACAATCCTGAGCAAAATGATTCTTGAAAATTTTCTAAGTAACTTAGAGTTTCTAAACTCATCGTAATTATCAAAATATCATTCAAATAATTAAAAACCAATTAAATAAAATTTAGAACCAAAAATTCCACTAAAACCCTATTATGGTTGAATTGTTTTAGGGTTTCTTTCTTATATTTTTCCTCAAATCAGAACCCCATATTTTCACATAATTCTCTTAATATATTATTCCAGAATATATTTCTAAAGTCCTATAATTTTTCTAGCATTTTTTCATGACAAAAACCACTCCAAAATTCAATAGATCTCAATTTAACACATAAATAATGTTTAAGCTCAAACAAGCATTAAACTTAATCCAATCATCAAGCCACTTATTCTATGCCAAGATTAGGTTAAGTAGTGTACTTACAAATTTCTCAAAACTTGGTTGGATGATAGGATTGAGCTTTAGGCAATTCTCCCTCTAAGGCCTTTAGTTTACTTTCTTTTTGGTGTTCTAGTGGTGTGAATGTGTTTTTAGTGAGTTTTATTTTTTCCTTTTCTTGTGTGACCATGGGAATGGACTAAAGGGAAGCTTGGAACAATTTTCACACACACACACACACACACAAGTGGCGCCATGCATAAGGGCTTAAGGGTGAGAATACCCCAAGCTTTCGGTTTGCTTCTTGGCCGACCATGTGAGGTGTCTTCCTCCTTTAGGCCTAATCATACCCCTAAAGCTAGGTTTGTTTGATTCTAATCTTCATCCAAAGGTCTTGCTTACTCCACCTATAAATTATTTTTGATCAATGGCTCAATTATTTACAACACATGGATATAAAAATAAAAATAAAAATATAAGAAATCTTAGTGAGGTGTATCCAGCCACTTGGCCATTTCTTATGTCCCACGGCTTCTAGAGTATCTCCCCCCTCTTGCCACATGTCCCAGCCCTCATTGACATACTTGGGATGGCTGGGAAGATATTTCCAAGATTTAGTTAGTCATTGGTTAGGAACAAATGAATGGTTTGGCTGGTTTAGCTAGTTCTTCACTAATCAGATTTGCTCTTAATTCCTTCATGGTTATAGACTAATTATTTTTTTAGAAACTCTTCCTCCACATGACACTTACCTCCCCACACATTTCTAAATAATAGAAATGAAAAGAACCAATCAGATTCAAGCTCCTAAAGTAAGGCGGTGTCACATTTTATTTTTGGGTTTCAGTTTTCGTATAATTCAGATTAGTCCACTTCCAGCCTAAATAATCTCTTGATTCACTTCGATTCTCCAAAAATTCAAAATATGAAAGTTTTAGATCATCCTCTTAGTGATATATAGAATTTTGAGTCACCTAATTACAAAATCAGATGAAAGAAATAGAACCATTTTACCGAAATACGTTGGATTAACCCTAGAACTCAATTCCGAGCTTCATGTGTTTTTCCACTCCACTTTTAATTTTCTCAATTTTCCTCTTAATCTTCTTGATATAATTATCTTTCAAGTTCAAACTAAAATGTTCTAATTTACACCTTACTCAATTTCAAAAAATTTTGATAAAAAATACCATATTTTATCTAATACATCAAGTGTTTTGAATTTAGACTTTAAATCTAAATGTCATAAATTTCCAAAAAGTTCCTTAAAAGAATAAATCAATTTTAAATATATAACCTAAGAAAATCTTTAAAAAGGAAGGGTTATTACACCAATAATCCATCCATAGATCCTCAATACCATAAGTTTAAAATCTTAACATATTCTTGAGAAGATATAAACAAATAAGCAAGCAACAAATAAGTAAACAAGATAGCAAACAAGGTTCTACGATATATGCAAATAATATCCAAGATAGGTTAAGAGTATACTTACAAATTTTCAAGAAAATATAAGTAAAGGAAATCTGAAAAAAAGTCAAGAAAAAAAAAAACAAGACTTATCCTAGGAAAATCTTAAATTCGAAACTTTTAAGAAATAAAAGTGTTTGGCTCTCAAGAAAATCATCATTTCTTCCCAAAAATCCTAGGGTTGAATCTCTCCAAGAAATAAAATCCTAGTTTTTGTTTCTATTTTAAAAACACAAACTTGTTTTATGAAATCTCTTATTTCTTCTTTGTTTAAAAACTTAAAAATACCTAAGATTCCATTTGAAAGAATAAGAATCCTAGTTTTTGAATGAAAGTGTGTGTTTGTGTAGAAAACTAATAGGGCTAAAGATAGCAAGATAAAACTTCCCCCAAACTCGTGCACGGTGATTCGAAAATAAGAAGAAATAGTGCTTACCCTAGTGTAGATCGTGTTCCTAAAAAGATTTGTGTAGAAAATATTCGAAATCAAAGCAAATATGCGCATTTGGCTAGTGAGAAAGTGAAGGAAAATGAGAGTACATAGAGAGAACACTCTTGGCCAAAAACCCTAGGAAATGAAGAGATAAAAGTTGTTGGAAAAAGCCCCCTCAAATTTCGGCCCCTCCCTTTTATAACCTATTTCCTTTCAAAGCAATCTCCAATGTATATGCGACACGTGGCGAAATCCCTCTATTCATATTATAAGATTGTATTTGGGAGATAAAAAGGCACAAGATTTTTTGGCTATCCTTTCTTTCCATATCCAAAAATCCCATCTCCAAGTTTCCAATTTTATCCCTCAACTCATGCCTAACTAAAAATCTAAGAATGACTCATTGGTAGTTTCTAAAAACCCTAGTCTTTTAGCTTGACACATGGCATGTGGAATATGTGTGTTGCTTGTTATTTCCAAGATAACTCTTTGACTTCCACACTCATCTCCCCTCTTACACGCCTACCCCTTCTCTTTTCTCACAAAATCATTCCATCTTCTATCATTTTATCTTCACCATGTAAGATTTTTTCTTGGAAAAGCAAAAGACATTGTGTCTTATTTTAACACATGTCCAAGAGAGACACCAAAGGGTATGTGGTGCCTAACACCATGGCCGACCCTACTTTGGGCTTTTCTTGGACCTTTTAGGCCTTATTCCACTATACTTTATCAAAATAAAAGGGTTTGTACTAAAAAGAATCCAAATCAACAAACTTGAGATTTTCCTAAAAAGACTTTCTCTCTTCTTCTTTTTTTCCTCTAAAAATTTTAAATATCTCAAAAATAAATAAATAATATAATCATCTATTCCAAACATGAATAAGGTTCCTCACTAAAATCTAAAATGTCACATCCAATTTGATTCGATTTCGAACAAAATTTAAAACCAGACCAGTATGTACTGATTTTACATGTTCAAAAACCGATTATATACCAGTTACTCCCCTAAATTAATACTTCCGATTTTATCGGTTTATGTCAGACATATATATATTAAATCTAATATCTTCTACTTAATATATATATTATTAATATATAAATATTAGTAATACAATAATACTATTAGTATATATTAATACTATTGGTATAGTGCTATTACTATATGTTAGTTATAATATAACAATTAATATACTAGTATTTATTAATATTACTAATATATTTATCAGATATGTTGATGATTTATTAAGCCATAAAATAAAATTAATATATATTTTATATTTAAAATATATGATCAAATAAATATTCATATTTAAGATTAGAATTTTATGTCCTAAATTGTAATATATGAAGTTTTATGTATAATTATAATTTTTATATTATATATAATTTTTATATATAAATATGCGAATCTATCCCGTCCGATTCGATTCTAAAAAATTTAAAATCAAATCTAAACCAATTTTGACCCCTTTTTAAAATGGAGGAATTGATTCCAGACTAAGACGGTCAAATGCCAGACCAAACCAACCGGTCCGGTCTAGTCTGAGTCGGATTTTTGGTTTATTTTTAAACCTATTGATCTATTTAATTAGACAGATCAGCTCTTATCCTTAATTCAAATATTTCTTATTAAATTAAATTTGAATTCATGAAGAGAGTCTACGACCTGTCATTTAGGCTTTCACAATCCTCAATGAAACTCTGCCACGCCAGCAACTCTACACAAACGAACATAAGATTATCACACCCGATAATTCCAAGAGTATTGAAAGTGTGTTCAGCTATCAATTTTCGTCAATTGGGAGTAGTATATCACTATCGTCCTCTCTATCCATAGCCGCAGTCCCCTCAAAACCATCAATTGTTCACGCATTCACGTTTCTCCTCACTTCTTTCTACATTGCGATCGGCCTATTACAACTATCCTTTAAAATTTACGAAGCAGCAAATAGAACTTCCACAGTATTTTCAATGTCTATAATATCTAATTATGCTTCAAATCCCAGCTTCGTACAATTTCATTTCATTCTCAATATCTATAATAATCAGAATGAAAATTCAAAATCAAAGGTACCCCCGTGAAGAATAATAGAGAACACCGGATAAGGAGGGAAGGTCAGCGGATAAGGAGGTTCGTTTCGAGGGGATGGAGGATTTCTGGTGGGTTTTTTTTTTTTTTTTTTCGGTTTCGTGAAGTTTAGTATGTGGTGCAATCATACTGGAGATAAGACAGGATGCCTGCGTGTCATTCACTTATTAAACGGTTGTTATATGGAAAAAAACAGACGAACCGGTTTGAAGTTGTTGATTGTAAAAGTTAGGGATTAAAAAATAATATAATGAAAGATGTACTTTGACGACAATCCTAGACACAATTTTTTATGTCTACCTGATGGCTAAACAAATTTAGAATTTAACATAATTTATAAGAAAAATGTTTGATTTAAGTAGAAATATTAGGTTTACATTAACTCACCAAAATAGAATTAGATATAAGTTAAGGAAAATGATAAGAGTCCGTTTTGATATCCGCTCCTTTTTTTTTTTTTTTAATGATTAAAAAAATATTATTAAATAATGTTATGATTTTATTAATATTTAAGATTGTTTAAAAATATGTAAAAATAAATAATAAAAAAAGCAAAAAAAATTAAATAAGTATAAAAAATAAATAATTTTATAAAGAGCCAATTTTGGAAAGTCAGTTTTGATTTAAAAAATATTCTCTTTATTTTCAACTAAGTAATGTTATATATAATAGTAAAATTTCAAGTGACGTACAGTAATTTTAAAAAAAAATGAAATTCATTATTTTAAAAATTAATTTTTTTTATATAGGTGTCATATATATTTATTTTTTTTAAAATAATTGCATGTCACTTGCAAGTTCAAGAATATTTCTATTATTTCTCTTTTTAATTTTATTTTTAATTTCTATACCAAAATCAAACTAATAAAATTTATTAAATATATAAAAATTAGATTAAAAATGAGAAATTTTTTTAAAAAAATTAAAATAGACTATCTATCGACTCCCTATTAGATTATCTAACACTCCCATAAGTTAATGATTATTTATAATAAATTAATTTGACCGTGTATGTACATCTGAAAATCTTTGGAGATAAGCCGACCCGGACACGGCTTCACGGAGTCCGTTGCCTGATGCGTGTGTGGAAGTTTCTTGTCTGAGAGAAGAGAGAGAATGACGTCCAGTTCAAGACTCCATGGCTTGGAGCGTTAGCCATAACTATCATCTTTCAAGGTTAGAAAAAGTGAAAAACTTCAACGCCTGCCTGCCCATAGAAAAAAGGGACAAAAGAACAGAAAAAAGTAAATTTTGACGCCTTATTTGTTTGGGTTCCTTCCTCTCTTTTCATATCCGCGGGTAACTAACAATTTCTGTTCATCTGTTACGGAATATTGTACGATTTTTATTTTTATAGAATTTAGCATATTATTCCGTGCATTGTTTCTGATTCCATTTTTTGGAAGTTTGTTATACCCGTGCTTGATAGCTCCCGAAACCAAAGAAAAGATGAAAGAACGGAATCTTGGGTGATGGGCGGTAATATTTTTGTAATGGATGCTAAACTGAGATAAATGGTACTATAAGGCATAGCTTACGGCACAAGGTTTAAAGAATATGATGTTCTTGCTTTCGTTGATTGTCTCTCTACTAATTTTAATTCTGGGTATTCTTTAATTCTTTGTTTGAGTTCGTATTTTTACTTTCGTTTTCGTTTCTTGAATAATTCCCAGTCTCTTCTTCTCTGCCAAATTGCTTTCAATCGTGGTTATATTATGTTTGGTCGCTGAGAATTGAGAGGGAAAAGATGATAAGATTCAGATTTGAGCCTAAGTGGAAGAATTTATAACGATCGAATAGAAAATTAAGTTCTTGTACTGGATGTATCTGTTAAGTTTTCTTTTCTCTCGCGTGAACTGTCAGCAACCAGAATAGAGAATTCCGGACAAAGAAACAGTGATTGATTTTGGGTTCCATGTCCTGTAACTCTCTTTGGTTCAGTGGATGAGTAGTTCTTATTCGTTTTGAGGAAGGATCTGGGATTCTGGGTTGAGGGTTGATGTCTGTGCGTATAGCGCATACTTGTTTGTTAAAGTTCCTATGTTTATTTGTTTTTATGTATATATGGATTAGTAATAAGCTTTTCTTAATAAATAGTGCTATTATACCTCCTCAATTTGTCCACTTGGTGTAATCTTAGTGCAAATTGTACTTTTTTTTTTCTTTTTTTCAAACATTTTTTAAACATGTTTAAATATTTTTAAAACATAAAGAAAATACCAATATACTAAGAGTCACTTCTTAACCATTAAGCAATTTTTTTTATAAAAAAAATTAAATTAAATGCATGAGCGGTCAAAATATGGGGACAAAATGAGGCCGGTATGGTAGCATTATTCTTTGTTAATATGCATGTAAATATGTACATGTGGGGTACTCCCATACAACAAGTTAATTCATCAAATTATATTATTTTGGCATTTTTTGTAGGCTGGTGTTAGCTATCGGTTTCAGTTGAGTTAGTATGTATGGAAGCAACAACATTGCAAGTGCAAGCTCAAGCTCCAGTTTGAGCAGCAGCTTCCAGGATACAGAGGATGACCAAACCATTGCAAGCATCTTAGCAGAGGAAGAACAATCAAAACTGGATGGCAGGCTTGGGAAGAGGCTCTCCCATTTGGATTCAATCCCTGTATGCTCCTCACTATATCAATATGTTGGTTTGTTTCTATTATAATTCCTTCTAGTGTCAAGAAACCTGGGGGTTTTGTTGTTATTGAGCATCAAAGTTGCTTGCTTTACTCAATCGAAATGCTTAATGAGAAGACTATGCAAGTGCCTTCTTGATTTAACACTCTTTGGAACCATGTATTCGTTTAAATTGGCCTTCTATAAATTTGCAGCAATTTTTTAAGCATATATGCTACTCTGTAATCACTGTTTGCTGTCTATGAAAATATTTAAATGTGGGCAATATATTCTTTCTCAAAGCACATTGTCAGAAGCTCATCGGTTTAACCTAATGCTGAAGTTGTTTGGTTTGATGTGGATCAGAACTTGGAGTTTTATTGAGAAAGAGAAGAAGGCTTTATGCAAATTGGCACACAAAATAGCTACATCTACTCATGTGTTCACCCATATGGCACACACATGCATGGATGTGCATGTGCTTTTATGTTTGTAGTTTTTAGTTATATGTTCTGGCATAATTACAAATTGTTAGAGACTATATTGTACAGTTTTGTGAGGCTGCTTATTGACTATAGACCAGGGGTTAAGTTAGTTGGGGAGGTTATGATTGTGGGATTGGCTGGTACTATTTAAAACAGCATACAAAAGAGAGACTGCAGAAAAATTAAAGATGGAAAAAGAATAAGAGGATGACAGAGAGGAGGGGGGGAACTAGGAAAACATGCTTCACAAAAGAAACCAAAGCTTAATATACTGGTAGTTTGGTAGAGAGTTCTTATAACTTATTCTCTATTGTAGCAATTCCTTTTTGCATGACTTGTTCCCTAGCAGTTGTTTACAACAAAGAATAGGACAAAGACCCGTACTCAGGTCTAAAATTACCAGGCCAATGGTCTATACACAAGTCTGAAATCCTTGGGCTTCTGAGCTCTTATTCTTATGTCAGACTTATGTGACTTTGACTGGTAAACCTAACTTTGTATGTTCATCTCATGTGGTGTTGCTATCACACATTTCGTTCTGTCTAACCTTAATTACATATCATTTGGGTCCTATAGTTGTAATTTAGTTTAGATCTTCATGATTACAAACTACTAAATTTTTCCTTGGCCAACTACAGTGTCTCCCTTCAATGCAGAAGCATTGATTCTTTTACTCAGAAATTATCTTGCTGACCTTGGGGTAACTTCATATCATCTGTTTTTGATGACGTGATATTTCAAGCAGGGGTCTTCAGACCCGCCCTTGGGGTGTGACCTTGGATGCATGCTCCCACCTGCTAGAACCATGTATCAAGTAATCCAGGGGAACTCCCAGGGCATATTCAAGTCTGTCAAACTTCCTTAAAAGTCATAATAAACATTTTCCGGAATTTTGTGATGTCTGAAAGTTTTGGATTTGGTGAAGCTTTTCATAACTATATATATATATATATTCATATGTATATATGTATGTATGCCTTCTTTATTAACTTAAGTGCCTGGCTAGCTTAGCACTTATTGATGAGGACTGTGTTGGCAGCATACTCCCAGGGTTAATGGGGAGATTCCTGATGTAAATGATGCAACCTTGGACCATGAGCGGCTCTCTGAAAGGTTTTAACTCTATTATGAACTTGATGCATTTTTTTCTACAACTTAGTGAAAGGAAAAATTCATTACTTGCCATAACTTGGCATGGGAGATTATAATTGTTCTTTTTAATTCCAGTGCTTAGTGTGTATTGTGAGCTTTAAGTTATTTAATTTTTTAAGTCGGAAACTTATTATAAGTACCATTGTGTCAAATGTGAGCTCAGTGCTTGCTAAGGTTGTTTCTGAGTTTGCTTCTTCATTTTATGTAGGAAGGAGCCTTCCTTCTTCTTTTTTGGATCTTCTTATCTTTTTAGGCTCAAAATCTATCTTCTACTAAACCTGAACATGTTGTGTCATATCTTTCTTTACAATAAACATGTGACAGGGTGAATCCTTGTACTGTAAATTGATGATGATGCTGGTGAATACAGTTGTATTCTTAAGAAAAAGGCACTATCAACTGCTACTGCATCTTAGCATCGTGCTCCACTTGGGCTGGTACCTTTGTGGTGCCTAGCGCCTTGGGCAATTTGGGGGGATCTAGGACCTTGAGTGTGCATCTTTGTTTTGGTTACCTTTTCATTAGCTTTCTCTTGATTGAAACTTTTGTGCAAGTTTCTAGTTTTTTATGCATTTTCAGTGTTTCATGAATTTTTTTTTCCTTTATCACACTTCTTGGTTGTTTCTTATTAGGATATCATCAAAGCAAATAATAAAAAATGTAGCTCATAGAGCACCTTAGCAATGTTTATACTCAGGGACATTTGTAATTGAGTTTCTGACCAACTGACGTGCATGTAATGTAATTTAAAAAAGTTCTCATTTACTGATAAAAAAATGAATTGCTTTTCATAGGTTGGTCACTTATGGGTTAGCTGAACTGCAGATGGAGGGTGACGGGAATTGCCAGGTTCAATAAGTTTTGTTGATTTCTTTTGTGTCAACTTAACTCATGCTTTCCCCATTCTTTGGGTGTGGGTTTCAACTTGAAATATTCAGTTAAATATTTTTTTTAAAATACTGGACAGTTTCGAGCTTTGGCAGACCAGTTGTTTCGCAATCCAGACTATCACAAGCATGTAAGAAAGCACGTCATCAAGCAGGTATGGAACACAAAACTTCATTGGTGAATTCACTTCTTTACTTCTCTTGCTAATAAAATATATAAATATTGTAAATATCATAGATATATATCTTGGATGGTCAGAATTCCATGGGGAAATATTCAATCCATTAATGGTTCTATGCTTATTTTTGTGATGGTTGGCAATCATTGACATTTGGGGCTTCTTGTTCCTTGGAATATATGGTGGTATTAGGGAGACTATCAATTTGGAGGGAGGCGGGTGATGTTGTCCTGGGATTCTGTCGGTTTTTGGATATGATACAATCAGCATGAGTTTTGCTAATGTCAAAGTTAGGGAGATCGATGCAGGAGCATCCAAACAGCCTGCAAGGCTAGTCTAAAGAAGTGTGGATATTTTACCCGAGCTTCAGACCTTGCTGATAGACTTGAATCAAACCTGACCAAAATCAGTTGGGTTCTACTGGAGGGTCAAGGTCTGGTGTTGGGTAGGATATATAACTTCCAAGAGGTGGTTGTGTTGGGGGTTGATTTTATAGGCTCTGAAAACTGAATGTTGAATGTTATGAGATCGGAGTAAATTCTGATGGACCTTCTCTCCCCCTTTTCTTCCCAGCTAAAGCATTACAGAAAATTATATGAAGGTTATGTCCCAATGGAGTACAAAAGCTACCTAAAGAAGATGAAAAAGTAAGCTGTGATTCCTGTTGATTTTCTTGCAAAATCGGAGACAATGTACTCATCACTTAAGTAACACTAATTCAATGTCTATATCTTTGTATTCTACTAGATCAGGTGAATGGGGAGATCACGTAACTCTACAAGCAGCTGCGGATCGAGTATGTTTAATATTTATCTATCTGTTTTCCCACTCATCTCTTGAGACCTCAGGAAAAAATGTACTGCAGGATTGCGTTGACCATGAAAAATGGGGCACACCTAGCTAGCATGAGTCGTTTGCTGAAAAACTTTTGCCTTATTTCTCCACAAGCTTATTGCTAGTGTTCACATTATGCATCCTATGTTGTTCACATTATGCTTCCTTGTTCTTCTCATGTTCTATAACTCTATTGTTTGAAATTCATCTCTCATGTTACATGGTTTTTATCAGTCACTTATAAAAAAACAATAACTTTTGGGAGGACTGGATTCTGACTTATCATGGAATTTTTCTCTAGTTTGGAGCCAAAATCTCTTTACTGACGTCTTTCCGTGACACTTATTATATTGAAATCCTTCCCAAAGACCAGAATCCCACTAGAGGTAAATATCTAACCAGATTTCTTTTGAATTTCCTATATTTATTTTCAGCTACAATTCATTTCTTCCTGTACTGTTCTTATTTCTTGTATTGTTGACAATATGAGCTATGTTTGCTGGGTCAATATTATCAGCTCCTGACTTTGTGTAGTCCTTTTGTAATTTACTCATCATTATTTCAGGGAGACGTTTAAGCGAATGAACTTTTAAAAAAAAAATAAAAACTCAATAAATGCTCCACAAAACGTTTAATATCTATTTTTGCAGAAAAAGAAAAAAAGATGCTCCACAAAACAGCAATCCGAAAACAAGATGCCATTTGGATAATGAGTTGAGATGAAAATTGAATAAAATATTGTTAGAATATTATTTTCTAATATTATTATTGTTTTGGTAATTGAAAAAGTTGATTGTTAATTATATTTTATGTGAGAATTTGAGAAAGTTGTAATGATGAAATAAGATGAGATTAAGGCCTAGTTTGTTTTCATAGATGAGATGAAATAAAAGTTAAAAATAAATAAATTATTATTATAATATATTTTTTAATATTAATTCTATGTTGGGATTTGAAAAAGTTGTTATAAAATTTGAAAAAATTGAATTGTTTAGATTATTTTATATAAAAATTTGAAAAAGTGTGATAATGAGTTTGAGATGAGATGAGATGATTTTGAAAAACAAATAAGGCCTAAACACTTTCAATATCCAAACCTGGCCTAAAACTTAAGTGAGAGAGTAGAGAAGCGGACTTAAACAAACTGATTCCCTATATTGCTCAGTTAAAGTTGACTTAGTTTGAATTCTTATAGTTCTTATAAAAAAAAAGTATGAATTCTTATAGTTATTATTTGTTTCGGAGACTAGACTGCCAAAATTACATGGTGAATGTGATTTTGGTAGGTTTTTTTTTTTTTCATAAGAATTTTTATTGAATTGAATGAAACTAGGCAATGCTATTTACACAGGAAGTATACAAAATGAGACACCTAATTACATTAGAGAAAGCTGGAGAGTAGACACAAAAAAAAAAAAAGTTTTTTGGTAGTTATGTCACTGTAATTTCTTCTTTTTCTGTTGGTTATTAAAAAAATATTCTTTTGCCGTTGGTGAAAATCCGAATAAGTAATGCATTGCTTTAATTATCCATGAATCTTATTTGTAGTAACCTAGAGGAGAATGTTATACAGGGCAGACTAGTCTCATCACAGTTTCAGGGATATTGTTAGAACAAACTAATCTCATCATGGTTTGAGGAACATTGTTTTTAGAGTTTAGACCCCTTGCAAAGCAGTAAAGTGGTTTTGGTGTCACCAACAATTGAGTGGTTAGTAACTTATGCATCGTGGCAGTGACAATATCATTCATCTAATGGATTTGCAGTTTTCGTCAAATGACCAGACGAACTTTTATTCAATATTTTTTGACTAATATTTTTCATTGCTCACAACAATGCAGTTCAGTGACAAGTAGTTTTGAGTAGTGTGAGAGCATAACATTATAACTATCTTTTTACATCAAGAAGTTCATTAGGGAGTTCTATGCCTTGCCATTATAAAAGGGGCCTTCCTCTAACTGTTTCCTACTTTTATAAGGCTTATATTTATTAGTTATGACTGACCGTTTGTGTTTCTAGAACTCTGGCTGAGCTTTTGGAGTGAAGTGCACTACAATTCATTATATGGAAGTGGAGGTGAGAAACAAAACTATCATGTACTAGCTTTGCTGTCTCAATGTTATAGTGTCACAAATAGGACTCTGATTCTTTACTGGATCCATTTACAGATGTCCCCACCAGGGTAGCCAAGAAAAAACATTGGCTTTTCTAGAATTAAAGCATCATGCTGGCCAGCATTTTCGGACTCGGTGGACATGTACCTCGATGTCGTTACATATGATTCTCGGATGGAACCTTATTTTTTGATGTATGCAGACTTTTATATTTCAGTTATTTTTTCGAAAATTATTGTGTGTGTAAATATGCATTAAAATTTGATTCTGCAGTTTCAACTCACTGTAATTGACAAGATGATGGCTGAGCATAAAAACCACAGAACAGAAAATGAAAGACTTCGATCATCTCTTGGTTCAAACATTTTGTCAGGTGTTTCTGTAAACTGTAGGATATGGATTGTATTGGACATAAATTAGTAATCTTTCTATGAGATTTCTTGTCAAATGAATGTGTAAGATTCATGGTTGGAATAACATTGTTATTGACAAGCGCCACAAAGACTTGCTTCTGCACTCTTCGCAAAGACCAATTTGCTAAAAGCCATCAGTTTTAGCTATTGGTCTTGTGAACAATCATGTACGACAATTTCGAAAATAAAAGACATTATTGCTTTAAAAGAAACAAAGATTATGTAAGATTGTTGAGTCAAAACATGTTTTTGCTTATTGATAATATCTGCTACGATATTGTATGCATCTGTAGCAATCTCTCAGCATAAAACCCATGACCCATATTATCAAAATTTCTAATAAAATTTGTAAATTAAATTGCACCATATCTTCAGTATGGAATTGGAAAGTGACATGCCGGCATGTGAGCCATACAAAGTTACAAATGTTATAAAACTAAAGACAGAAACTACTATTGCATAACAGAAATATATAAGAAACTCTCTCTGAAACTCTTAAGAGATGAAATTTTCTCTCTCTCTCTCTATATTTTCTTATGAATTTCATTACAACTGAAGCACCTATTTACAGACTTTGAAATTACTATGCAAGTTACTATGCAAGTCACTATACAGAATTTAAAATAATAGTGGTGGGGTCATTCACATAATTTTAGTGGTGGGACAGGGGGCGGCTGCCGTCACATTTAATTTGCTTCGTTCGTTTCATTACGTTTCATTACAACAAAGTGATTTTCTAAAGATTTTAAAAATGTGTATAACTTTTTTTTAAAAAAATAAAAAATTGAAATAATTTGATGTTATATAATAGATTTATTTTCTAATAAATATTAGATATAAAATGAGCTAAGTTTCAATCCATCAAAGCCCATTATAAATAATATTAAAAAAAATAAAAAATAGAAGAAGATAAGACAAACAATATATCAAAGTGAAAGTCATATAAGCCAATTATGATTTATGACTCAATTAGTCTAAAAAATGAAGACGACCTGAAAGAGGGGGTCTTGGCTCTTTACTAACATGGGACGACATAAAATAAAACAAAAAACAAAAAAAAAAACATGGGACTGTAATGAACGAGATTAGAGGGACAGTTGTCGTCCCCTGTCCCACCACCAAAATTATGTGAATGACCCCACTACTATTATTTTAAATCTTGTATAGTGACTTACATAGTAATTTCAAGACCTATAAATATGGGCTTCAGTTATGAAATTTATAAAAAAATATAGAGAGAAGAAAGTTTCAGTTATAAGGAGTTATTCAAAAGTTTTTTATATATTTCTCTCTTGCAATAGAAGTTTCTTCTTTAGTTTTATAACACATTATCAGCACGATGGTTTTACCAATTCTGAAGTTAGTAGTCTTATTCCTCTAATCATGGATCACATTGATGAGCTTTTTATCTCTGAGTTGAATGATAAAGATGTATGTCTGACTGACAGTATTACAACTCATACAATTCTTAAAGAAAAGAAATATTTTTAAAATCTAACACTAAATAAAACCTCTGTCCATACCATATCAGGCTCATCAGATTTAATTGAGGGCTCCGAGAGAACTTATATTGTATTGCCTAATGGCACCAAATTTTGTATTGATGATGCTTTATTATCTTCACAATCCAAAAGAAATTTATTGAGTTTCAAATATATATATCGTAATAATTATCATATTGAAACGACCAATGAAGGCAGTAAAGAACATCTTCTTATTACTAAAACACTATTGGACCAGAAGCTCGTATTAGAAAAACTGCATGCTCTATATTCTGGATTGTATTGTACAAAAATGATAACAATTGAATCATATGTGGTAATGCACAAGAAGTGTATTGACCCCAAAATATTTATGACTTGGCATGATTGCCATGGACATCCGGGACCTATAATGATTAAACGAATTATTGAAAATTTGCATGGGCATCCCTTAAAGAATCAAAAGATATTTCTACCTAATAAATCTCCGTGCTCTGCATGTTCTCAAGGCAAGTTGATTATCAGACTATCTCCCTCAAAAGTCATTGTTGAATCTCCATCCTTTTTACAAAGGATTCACGGAAATATATGTGGGCCTATTCATCCATCTAGTGGACCATTTAAATATTTTATGGTTTTAATTGATGCATCTAGTCGATGGTCACATGTTTGTCTACTTTCCACTAGAAATGTTACATTTGCTAGACTTCTTGCTCAGATAATCAAACTACGAGCACAATTTCCTGAGTATCCAATTAAGATCATTCGATTGGATAATGTAGGTGAATTTTCATCTCAAACTTTTGATGATTATTGCATGTCAATAGGAATAGATGTTGAACATCCTGTTACCTATACACACACAAAACGGTTTAGCTGAATTTTTGATCAAAAGACTTCAACTAATTGCTAGACCTTTACTTATGAAATCAAGACTACATGGTCCTGCTTGGAGACATGCTATATTTCATACAGCATCTTTAATTCGCATTAGACCATCTGCATATCATAAATATTCTCCATTACAGCTTTCATTTGGTCAACAATCAAATATTTCTCATCTTCGTACTTTTGGATGTGCTGAATATGTTCCAATTGTACCTCCACAATGTACAAAAATGGGCCCTCAACGTAGACTTGGGATATATGTTGGTTTTGATTTTCCATCTATTATTAGATACCTTAAACCCCTTACAGGAGATATGTTTAAAGCACGTTTTGAGGATTGTCACTTTGACGAATCCACTTTTCCATTAATGGGTAAAGAAAAGTCGGTGCCTGAAGCACGACAAGAAATTACTTGGAATAATAAGATCTTGTCTCAATTTGATCCTCCTACAAATGAATGTAAACTAGAAGTTCAGAGGATTATTCATTCGCAAAGTGTTGCAAATCAATTACCGGATGTATTTACTGACACTAAATGTGTAGTAAAATTATATATTCCTACTGTTAATGCTCCAGCAAGGATTGAAGTTCCTGAAAGACAAATTGTCAAAACAGCAATAGGTGAATCTAAAATACGCCTGAAGCGTGGAAGACCTATTGGTTCAAAAGATAAAATTTCCAGAAGGAAAAGAATACAAAATGAATATGGTGTTCCTGAAAAACCCATACCCACAATACAGGCTATAAATATATTTGATGCTTCTGAAAAGATCAAATCTTATATTCCAAAACCTCCTAAAGAGTATAAATCTCCTGAAAAGAAACCTCCTGAAGAGGTGTTTCATGAAATGTTTTCCCCTGAAAAAGAATAGATATATGAAAATAATGAGATCTCAATACATTTCATGAATACTGGAGAAATTATGGATAGAAATAAAAATGTTGTCGACAACATATTTTCATATAAAATGGCCATTGATGTTACCAGAAGTAATGAAAAAAGTGAGTCAAGAACCGTCGAAGAATATCGACGTAAAAATGATTGGCCAAAATGAAAAGCAACCATTGAAACTGAATTAATTTCGCTAGCAAAGCGAGAAGTATTTGGATCTGTTGTCCAAACACCAAATGGTGTAAGGCCTGTTGGATATAAGTGGGTATTTGTACGAAAACGTAATGAGAAAAATGAAATTATGCGATACAAAGCACGGCTTGTTGCATAAGGTTTCCTGCAGAAACCCGGGATTGATTATGAAGAAACATATTCTCCTGTTATGAATGCAATCACATTTAGATTTTTGATTAGTCTGGTCGTTACAAAAGGATTAGAGATGCGGTTGATGGATGTAGTCACTGCATATTTATATGGATCCTTAGACCATGACATGTATATGAAAATTCCTGAAGGATATAAAATGCCTGAAGCATCTACAAGTATATCTAGAAATATGTACTATATCAGACTATAAAGATTTTTATATGGGTTAAAGCAATCCGGCTCATGTGGTATAATCGTTTAAGCGAATATCTATTAAAAGAAGGATTTGAGAATAATCATATATGCCCATGTGTTTTTATTAAGAAATCAGAATTCGAATTTATCATTATTGCGATTTATGTTAATATTTAAATATTGTGGGAACTCCTGAAGAAATTTCAAGAACCGCTACATATTTAAAAAATAAATTTGAAATGAAAGATATTGATAAAACAAAATTTTGTCTCAGCCTGCAGCTCGAGCACTTGCCAAATAAAATTTTTATTCATCAGTCCATGTATACTGAGAAAGTCCTGAAACATTTTTATATGGACAAAACCCATCCTCTGAGTACTCCAATGATTGTTCGAACACTTGATGTAAAGAATGATCTATTCCGTCCTTGTGATGATGATGTTGAAATTCTTGATCCTGAAGTACCATATCTTAGTGTAATTGGAGTTTTGATGTATCTTGCAAATTGCACCCGACCAGATATTACATTCTCAGTTAATCTGCTTGCAAGATATAGTTCTGCACCAACTCGAAGGCATTGGAATAGCATTAAACATGTCCTTCGTTACTTTTATGGTACGGTTGATATAGGATTATTTTATCAATGTGGATCAAGTCCACAATTGATTGGGTATGCAGATGCAGGTTATCTTTCAGACCCACACAGAGGTAGATCTCAAATTGGATATTTATTTACTTATAGAGATACTGTCATATAATGGAGATCTGTTAAATAGACACTATTTGCTACTTCTTCAAATCACTCAGAGATCATGCTATTCATGAAGAAAGTCGAGAGTGTATTTGGCTGAGATCAGTAATTCAACATATCCAGGAAAAGTTTAGACTCCCCATGATCAATAATAGCCTAAGAATTTTATATGAAGATAATACTGCTTGTATCACTCAAATCAGAAGAGGATATATCAAATGTGACAGAACCAAACATATTTCACCTAAATTCTTTTATTATACTCATGAACTTCAAGATAAATGTGAAATTGATGTCAAGCAGATACGATCTAATGATAATCTGGCAGATTTATTTACAAAGGCATTACCAACTGCGACATTCAAGAAGATTGTGCATAAAATTGGAATACGAAAACTCAAAGATATATCGTCATACATTTTTCAGAGGGAGTAAATGTCATGAAGACTTGTGCTGATTGTACTCTTTTTTCTTCGTTGATGTTTTGTCCCACTGGATTTTCCTCTGCAAGGTTTTAATGAGGCAATCTTAAAGCACTTGTGGATATATAAGAAGACTGTATTCTTTTTCCTTCGCCATTGGTTTTTCTTTCCACTAGATTTTTCCTTAGCAAGGTTTTAACGAGGCAGATTCTTTATAGGTGGTCATTCAAGGGGGAGTGTAATAAACGAGATTAGAGGGACGGCTGCCGCCCCCTGTCCCACCATCAAAATTATGTGAATAAACCCACCACTATTATTTTAAATCTTGCATAATAATTTCAAGGCCTATAAATATGGATTTCAGTTGTTATGAAATTCATAAGAAAATATAGAGAGAGAAAAAAGTTTCAGTTATAAAAAATTCTTAATGAGTTTTTTATATATTAACAGGGATGACATATCTACATTTTGTAGAACTTGGCTCTCCATAGTTCTACAAAATCACTAGAGCCAAGTTCTACAAAATCACTTTCATTCTCAAACGGTTATGTTTCTATGTATAATCACGTAAATCTTTATATTATTATTTTATTTATATATATATATATATATATTTTTTTTTTTGGAAAGGAAACATGTAGCTTATTTATTATTTACATTATAGATGAGCATTCTTTTTTTATTTTCGATAAAGTGGACGGGGGTTTTGAATCCAAATTTTCTATTTAGATAACGGGATCCTGTGTCATTAGGCCATCAAGCTCTTAGCATTATAGATGAGCATCTAAGTACCATATTAACATCAAAATCATCATTATAGGTCATTCAACCATACTATTAGCACTAGATCCCGTCTAAAAATACATTAATATTAAAAATAATTTTATAATTTAATGCTAATCATGTCAATTTATAAATAGAGTAATGTTATACACAACATTCTTATTCTATTTTTATCATATTAAGTTGAATATTGTATATTTATTATTATTAAATGATAAAAATTATATAACAAATAATTATTTAATAATGATAAATGTGCCCGCATTGTTATTATGGAAGATTTCTTAGCGAACCAAATAGCTAGTAACGTCTATCGGTCGTTCACGGGTCAAATAACTCAATTTTCAATTTCCTGTTCATGCATGTTTGAGATTACGGTAAAAAATATTACTTTTAACTTATAACTTATAACTTAAAGTTTAATGTAATAAGCTCTACTATTAAAAAGTTATTTACTGTTTGGGATTCATACATCAAAGTACTTTTTAGAATTAGTTAGGATAGTTTTTTAAAAATATATAATTATCTACATAAGTTTTTTTGATAAAAACTCTAATTTGGTACTTTTTGAATAAGTTGATTTTTAGTATTTTTAACCAACTAAAGTACTTTTTATAAAGTTACCAAACATATGATTTTTTCTTTAAAAGTACTTTTAACTGCCTAAAAGTATTTTTTAAACCTCGAAATTCAAAACATGTTTGGGATTGCGTTTCAAAATTTAAAAAGTGTTTCTAAGTAGTTAAAAGTACTTTTAAATAAAAAATGATGTGTTTGGTAATTTTATAAAAAATATTTTAGACAATTAAAAAGGCTAGAAATCAATTTTTTCAAAAAACACCAAATTGGAGCCAAATAACCATATATTTAAAAAAAATATCGTATCTAACTCTAAAAGCACTTTAGGTATATAGATCCTAAACAGTAAATAAATTTTTAGTAATAGAGTTTATTATATTAAATTTTAAGTTATAAGCTTTAAACTAAAAGCAATATTTCTCACCGCATCCCCAAACATGCACTCAAAACATGTTTGAGATTGCGTTTTGAGGTTTAAAAATTGCTTTTAAGTAGTTAAAAACATTTTTAAAGAAAAAATGATATGTTTGATAATTTTATTAAAAGTGCTTTAGTCAATTAAAAAATGTAAAAATCGCTTTTTTAAAAAGAACTAAATTAGAACTTTTATTAAAAAACGTATACAGATAACTATATATTTTTAAAAAACTATTGTAACTAACTCTAAAAACGATTTAAACATATGGATCCTAAATAATAAATAATTTTTTAATTGTAGAACTTATTATATTAAGCTTTAATCTATAAGTCTTAAGCTAAAAACAATCATTCCGATCGCAATCTCAAACATGCGCTCCGCCACAAACGGGCTCTTCGTGTCTTATAGCCAGTCCGACTCCGAGGGAGTTACTTTCATCTTTGTTCTGCCACGAGAAAGTGAGAGAACAGCAAAAGGCGTAACGATAGAAGATAACAGCAACAAAGAGAAAATTGTGGACGTGAGGTTGGTCGTCGAAAGCCTCTGTATGCGTTGCGGCGAAAACGTACGCTCATACCTCTCCCTCCGCTCTCTGTTTTTTGCTTTTGTATTTGGTGTTCCGTTTATAATTGCGGTGCGATATTGCAAGTGCTTATCCTCATTTGTATTGTGTCACTGATTAAAATAATATTTCAAATTTTGCGCTTATGAGTGCGTGTTGAATAATGGATCCTAGTAGAAATGCTCTGTCAGTCTAATTTACAATTAGCGTCTTGAATATCATACAATTTCTTTTCGACAAGTAAGAAGAACATATTGTTGAAGAAACCTTGGGGGAGAAATAATCAAATAAGACAAGAAGAGTGTGTGAGTGGAAATTAATCGAATCAAATAAGCATCTGAATGAGTTTTTCTATGAGTGTTAGTACCAAAGTTTTGAATTCTATTTTAGTGACAGTTTCAAAACATTGGAACTGAATATTTTCGCATCGGTATGTTTTGGTATATCGTTTTAGGATAGACACTATATTGATAAATTATCTATATTACTATATTCCAAAATAAAAATTAATACAAGTCTTAAAATCACACATACCTGATAAACTTAAAAATACTTCTCAATAGTCAATACAAGTCTTAGAAACACATTGGGAGGGATGAAATTGGAAGCCAACAATCCAAACTAAGCATTTATGGTACTAGGGGACAAAAGGGGATAGGATGGGACCAGAGCACATGGGAGTCAGGAAAGAGGAGTCTGGTAAGTGAGGTGACATGGGGAAGGGATGTCAGGCACATGGGTACACAAAAAAAGAATGGAAGAAAAAAATAAAGAGAAGATAACTGACTGACACACACAACCCCAAAGAGCAATATAAAAAGGTTTGATCATATGACAAAGGGACAGAGACAAAAACAGACCACGCTTTCGGCTCCCCAACATCGTCTTCTTTATTTTCCCAGAGGGATAAAAGAGCTCAAACAACCGACTTTATTTAGGGATTTATACATCTTTTTCCTTGTACAGTGAGCTACTAGAGATTGTAAAATATTTATTATAATGGATTCTCAACCCCAAATACCCGTGGACGTAGGCATTTGTCGAACAACGTAAATTCTGTATCCATCTGTATTTATTTTATCTCTTGTCAACGTACGCGCCGGCCGTGCCGGAACCTCGTCGGGAGCCCCAAACGACCTCGAATGGAGCCCAACTCGCACCAGTGGGCTGGGAACGATTATTTCTCTTGACCCGGCCTATTGGCTGATTTTTATGGCGTCAACAGTGGCGCTGTCTGTGGGATTCTTAAGTCGGAGGTAAGAGAAGGATGACTTTCTGATGCACTAATTGAATCTTTGATCAGATCGGCAAAAAATACTTTAAGATAAGTACATCCGATTGTCTCTCGTATTTTTATTACTAATATCACAAGAATGGGCTCGGTTCATGAGAGCTTGGAGGATTTTATTTCTAAACTATTTATTTTATCTTCCTGACTCGGACCAACACGTGAACGCACATCGTAACAATTTACATATTAGTGCATGTGTTAGTGATTCTTGTGAATGCATCCCAAAGGTACACTGAACTGTGCACTTAAAGTGCACAATGCCACACGGAAATTGTGCACTGCATACACGCACCATGCATGAAGGCACGTATTGTGCATCCATGCACAGTACTCGGGGGCACGGCCTGGTGCATCTCGAGACTCACAATTATTTCCGTGAGCTTGGCTGGCCTGTCGGTGGTCCCCGTTAGGACCGCCGGCATTTTTTGTCTTTGTCGAAATCTCGGTGAACCACCGTTCCCACCAGCGTTATCTCACCGGGTTCACCCCCGAGTTTGCATCACTTGGGACCATGCCTAGCCCCCCCGTCACGCCGGGGGGTTGCCTGCCGCCACCGGGGGAGTCGTTGGCGTCATCTGACCCCGGCGAGTCCATCAATGACCGCCCACACAACCGGTCACCGCACAACCACAATAGCAGCAGTGCAGGGCCAAAACCTGTTCAGCTCGGTCTTGCCACTACTCAGGGAAACGTTGGTGGTCTCTAGCTGACCTGCCAAAGGGTTCTGCCTCTCCCCCCGTCTAAAATTCCACGTGAGAACTACTGGAACTAGTGCCATCCTCCTTCCAAGTCGCAGGGTTCAAACCATTTCCCGCTCAGGACTCCCCCCTCCACACCTCACGAACTCAACTCAGGGTCCCAGCTTGGAAAGCATTTCCTAGCTCGACTCTTGGGAGAGTTCATGCATTTCCCGGCTCGGAGTAACCTCGGCTCGGGATTATATGGCGACTCGGGAATGTATGGTCCCCGAACTTGCCCTTTCATGCTCCATTTCCTCTCGGGGACACACTCATTAAGAGTTGCTCAGTAACTATTCGACTTACTGTTAGCTTGGGGAAACAATTATGCATGCACTCGGGGAGAATGAGATTCGCACACTCACACTAGCTCGGGAACCTCACCGAGCCTGAGGTCAAACTAGCTCACAACTCCTCACTCGAGATTGCCACTAAGGGAGTAAGGTGAGCTCGGGGAGACCAACTCAGGAACTTACCCTCATTGCACCATGCTCGGGACCTCAGGGCTCCCCACTCAGTAAGTCTTTTGCCGCTCGGAATTTCACAAGTTTGGGCTAGGCATGTTCCATTTCCTATTAGGAGGTATGAGCTCCCCACCCTCGAGCAGCTCGGGAACCACTCCCCTTTACCCCTCAACACGGGAATACCAACTCACCTCACAGACTCCACTCCCAGGAGCTCACTATGCCTCTCTCGGGAGTCCTCCTGAGGAAACCTTCTTCCTCTCTTGTTTACAGGAGGAGTTAGGCAATCACCATTCGTAGCGTGGGCTCAGGAGTTAACACTCGGGATCTCATGGCTTGACACTCGGGAGCCGACACTTGGGATCCCATGGCTCCTCACTTGGGAATAACACTCGACACTCGAAAACTCATGGCTCGACACTCAGGAATCGACACTTGGGATCTCATGGCTCCTCGCTTGGGAATAACACTCGGTAGTCGACACTCGACAATCGACACTTGACAGTCGACACTCGGAAACTTTTTGCCACTCGGAAGCAAACGGATCATACTACCACTGAGATCGGATCGGATATAGCACCACACCACCACTCGGCTCGAGATTTCAAATTGTACCCAGCACCTACCCGGACGGCACCTAGCCCGCTCTGACCCTATCGTTCACCACAAACAAAAACACTTCAGTTTGTCTCTCTTGCAATATGTGAATTTATTTTTACTAACAAAGTTATTGTCTGTAGCATGGGACGTCAACGCGATGACTCCTATCACGGGGTCCCACGTGATACACTCCAGTCGGGTCCCACACAATGACACCTCACGCAGGGTCCAAGTAATGCACTCCCGCCAAGTCCCACGCGATGACACCTCCCGTGGGGTGACGACCGAGCTCCAGCCTCGCGCCTCAACTCACCTACGCTGTGACTCCTCCCTCGGGGTCCAAGGCGACATACTCCTGCCGAGTCCCACGCGATGACACCTCCCACAGGGTGACGGACGAGCTCCAACCTCGCGCCTCAGCTCACCTATACGATGACTCCTCCGGCAAGGTCCCGAGTGATGCTACTCCCGCCGGGTCTCACACGCTACCACCTCTCACAACGGAACAAGCTCCACGCTCTCATCACACGTGGTCAAGCCACCTCCCGCGATGGAGCGAGCTCCGCCCTCTCGTCATATGCGAATCACGATGCCCATACTCGCGGGGTGTTCTACTCATCCATGCGATATCAACTCCCGTAGGATCCTGAGCGATGCTACTCCTACGGGGTGACGGCCGGGTACTAGGCCCACACCCTTAACTCACATTTGCAATGAGTCCTACCTCCTGCGGGATCCAGGTCAGGCGCCAATTCCGATGCCCGGGTAATCCCTCACAATGAATAATAAAACAAAGGCACCGAACAACTGTTAGCGGTCGAGTCTATTTCCCGCTAACTTTTGAGCTCTGCACTCCCACATTAGCAGTCGAGTCTATCTCCCGCCAACATTTAAGCTCCACGCTCCCACTTTAGCAGTCGAGTCCATCTCCTGCCACCATTGAGCTACACACTCCCACGATAGCGATCGAGTCCATCTCCAGCCTTAACCTAGCCCTGCGCTTGCACTCTACACGATCAAAAGTTTTGTAATATTAGCACATTATGGCATTCTCTCAATAAGTATTTGTTGCATAGTCTACCTTTTTCTCACCCTGAGGCCCAAAAAACAAACTATCGCTTTCCCGGAGTTTGGGATACAAAGTTTCAAGATAGAATTCCCACCAAAATATTTTTGCTAAGAATTCGCGGGATACTGGAAGGGATGAAAATGGAAGCCAACAAGCCAAACTAAGCATTTACGGTACTAGGGCACAAAAGGGGACATGATGGGGCCAAAGCACATGGGGGTTCGGAAAGAGGAGTCTGGTAAGTGAGGTGACATGGGGAAAGGATGTCAGGCACATGGGTACACAGGAAAAGAAAGGAAGAAAAGAATAAAAAGAAGGCAACTGACTAACACACGCAACCCCAAAGAGCAATATAAAAACGTTTGATCATATGAAAAGGGACAGAGGCAAAAATAGACCACACTCTCGACTCCCCAGGATCGTATTCTTCATTTTTCCAAAGGGATAAAAAGCTCTAACCAACCGATTTTATTCAGGGATTTATGCATCTTTTTCCTTATACAATGAGCCACCAGAGATTGTAAAATATTAATTATAATGGATTTTCATCCTTAAACACCTGTGGACATAGGCATTTACCGAACCACGTAAATTCTGTGTCCATCTGTATTTATTTTATCTCTTGTCAACATATGCGTCGACCGTGCCAGAATCTCGTCGGGAGCCTCATTCGACCTCGAATAGAGCCCAACTCGCACTGATTCTTTTTCTCACCCTAGCCTGTTGGCTAATTTTTATGATGTCAATACACATATTTATAAAACTCAATAAATATTACAATTCTCAATCCAATTGTTAAAAGAAATAATCGTTCATCTTCATCAATAAGACAATAACGATCAACATTCGAAAAGTTAAAATATTTTCTTCAATGTCACCACCATCATCATTAACATCAAGACCAATATTATTATCGTCTTCCAATCTTTTCTTTATCAGTAAAACAAAATTATATTGCTCAATAGGCCTTGCCTACTACTTCCCAATCATCTTCCAAATTAAGTGAGGTTATTGGCTCCTCAATACTTCCCCAATCCAAGTCTTTTTCATCAATAAGCTCTAATTATTTACCTACCCATTCCTCGATCAAGTCAATGTTTTCAAGATTGATTGGATCCAAAGCATCTCTCTTCTCTTTTTTATTTTTCTGCCAAAATAAAAGTCACACATAAGTTAAAATATTACATATTTTTTAATAGGTAATAAGAAATCTTATTCCAAGTAAATAGGTAGAGTCAAGTACACAAAAAGTATACAAAAGAGTATACCTAAATACAAGATAAAGAAAGAGAAAACTAAAGCAAAACACTACAAGTAGTTCTATCTCTTACAAGGTTCTGCACCCAAAAACTTAGAGGGCTAAAAAAAATCCCTAAATTCCCCCATGGTACGTTCATGGTCATCAAGACACCTCCCTAAATTCCCACATTGTTGATCAATATGTGAGTGAAGAAGTGAAAGGTGGTCGAGGATATTGCAACAATGCATAAGCCGGCCCCTATTTATGTGAGCATGGGTTGGAGAATTTTCTCCTCTTTTTTGTTGACCTAATAGCTTCAAATATGAGGAATAGTTTACAAAAAAAAAATATGAAGCTTTTAGTTTAGTCTTATTGGGTAATGACTGAGGGAGGGATGGGCATTATGAAATTAAGACATTTTTTCAAGTTAGCATCATTTGCAGAGAAATGATAGAATTACTACTATTTTATAACTTATTTACTACTTTTTTTTGTATTTAATTGTTTTTTAATTTTACTTAATGATTAAGGATGTGAATATTAGTAAACTTGTATATATTTTTTTTATTTTTTCTTAATGATTAATATCGAAATGTGGAAGAAAAACTGAATATTCCACTATATTAAAAAAGGATTACATTACATTCCCTTTAAGTAGATGATAATTCTCATCTAATTACTAGGGATATTTACAACTTACCTAGAATAGAATCATTCCTATTTAAAACAAAAAGCAGTAAAAAAGGAAATATCTATCTAAGGATCTGGTAACAGGCTACCAGAACGCCCTAAAATCGTGGAACCAAAAATGGTTATGATAGTTGTAAATCTCCTTAATATCACCTGTAAGTGTTCTCAATATCAGCCCATAATAAATGCAGACAGATCATCAAAATATTTATTAAATCTACCAATAATTCTACACTCCCCCTTAAGCTAGGCAGTAGATATTTATTAAACCCAGCTTGGAACTCAAATCATCAAAATTCTTTCTTGGCAAAGCCTTGGTAAGAATATCGGCTATTTGGAGACACGTAGGCACGTACAACATTTTGATTATCCCTTCCTCTATTTTTTCCTTTATGAAATATCGATCAATCTTCACGTGTTTTGTTCTATCATGATGCACTAGGTTCTTGGAAATGCTGATTGCTGAATGATTGTCACAAGACATCTTCATCAGTTATTCACTTGAAATTTTTAATTCCTTTAAAAGCCTTCTTGGCCATATTCCTTCACAGATGCCATGTGCCATTGCCCTGAATTTAGCTTCTGCACTGCTTCTTGACACAACTTATTGCTTCTTACTTCGCCATGTAACGAGGTTTCCCCATACATATGTACAGTATCCTGAAGTTGACCTTCGATCATGTATTGATCCTGCCCAATCTGCATCACTGAATACTTCAATATCTCTTCTTTGGATCTTCTAAAAAAATAATAATTTACATGGTTAGTTTCAAGTATCTTAGGATTCTATAAACTACCTCCATGTGTTCTTCATTTGGATTATTCATTAATTGACTTCCATGCTAACTAAAAAACCATTATCAGGTCGGGTGTGAGACAAGTATATAAGTCTTCCAACTAGTCTTTGATATTTGCCTTTATCCACTGGTGCACAATCTTCCTTGGCTCCTAGTTTGGTTGTTGAATCCATAGGAGTATTTGCAGGCTTACATCCGAGCATCCCAATCTCTTTTAAGAGATTCAAAACACATTTCCTTTGGGAGACAAAAATTCCCTTTCTTAACCTTGTTATTTCTATGCCTAGGAAGTATTTGAGATTTCCAAGGTCCTTGATTTTAAATTTTTTTAGCTAGAAGACTTTTGATAGTATTGATTTCCTCCTCATTATCTCTTGTTAAAATGATGCCATCCACATATACAATGAGGATAGCAAGTTTTCCTGCAGGAGAGTTTTTAACAAATAGAGTATGATCTGACATTGAGAATAGTCATGTCTCTTGACTACCTTTGTGAATTTCTCAAACCAGGCTCTTAGGGATTGCTTGAGCCCATATAAGGATCTTCTAAGTTTACAAACTTTGTTGTGTGTAGTTTGTGTCTCAAATCCTGGAGGAATTTCCATGTAGACTTCTTTAGCTAGGTCTCCATTGAGGAAGGCATTCTTGACATCTAGTTGGTGAAAAGGGCAATGAAGATTTACAGCCAAAGATAGTAGGACCCGCACTGTGTTTAACTTGGCTACAGGGGCAAATGTCTCCTCATAGTCGATTCCACAATTGAGTGAATCCCTTTGCAACCAGCCATGCCTTGAATCGATTAACACTCCCATCTTCATTATATTTGACAGTGAATATCTATTTGCAACCTACTGGACGTTTTCCAGTTGGTAATTCTGTGATCTCCCATGTTCCATTCTTTTCAAGTGCATGTATTTCTTCACACACTGCAGATTTCCATTCAAATGAACTGAGAGCTTTTTGTATGTTATTGGGAACCTGGATGCTGTCGAGATTGGTAACAAAGGATTTGAAATTTGATGACAATCCTTTATATGACACAAATGTGTATATCGGGTGTTTTGTGCATGATCTTACACCTTTTCTCACAACAATATGACAATCACTATCATCATTTGTTAACTCATTATGGGAAATCTCGGGATTAGAGTTACCTGATGGATCTTCACTTGATCTAGGACTTGGATCAGACTCTTGGATTTGCTCAAGAGATGCTTGTTGTTCCATCTCCTTTTGGTTCCTTCTCCTCCGTGAGTAGGTAATCAACTCATCATTATTTGTTAATTGAATAGTATCTAGATTCTAAGGTGGATTTGTAGGAACTGGCAGATTGTTGGTTTGATTATAAAGAGGAGATTCTAAGAAGAGATGTGGAAAAGGAATGGATTCAGTAATAGAGATGGATTTAGGATTTTGTGATGGGTGAAATTGGCCAGAATTAGAAGAAAGGTGAGATAATTCTCCAATATTCCAAAGCTGGTATTCCTGGGTAAAATTATTCTCCCCCTGAATATTAGATTTGGAGTAATAAGGTTGTTGCTAAAAAAAAGTGACATCCATGGAGTGATTATACCTTTTAGTGACTGGTAAATAGCACTTATATCCCTTTTGATTTGAAGAGTACCCAAGAAAAATACACTTAAGAACTCTAGGATCAACTTTATCCATGGAGTGATAATACCTTTTAGTGACTGGTGAATAGCACTTATATCCCTTTTGATTTGAAGAGTACCCAAGAAAAATACACTTAAGAACTCTAGGATCAACTTTATCCCTGTGTTGGTGATGAACATGAACGAAAGCTAAGCACCCGAATACTTTGAAGGGAATAGTGCAGATGAGACGAGTATTAGGAAATGATTGAAGTAGAGTTTGACAGGGAGTTTGGAAGTTGAGAACACGAGATGGCATCCTGTTTATGAGATACGCTACAGTGAGAATGGCTTTACCCCAAAAAAGTTTTGGTACATGTGTAAAGAACATGAGAGAGCAGGCAACATCTAGAAGGTACCGATTTTTCCTTTTGGCAATTCCATTTTGCTGAGGAGTGTTGACACAGAAACTTTGGTGTACCATATCATGACTTAAGAGATAATCATCAATAATGAATTTGAAATATTCTTTGGCATTATCAATTTTCAGAATCTAAATTTTTGCTTGGAATTGTGTTTGGATCATGGTGTTAAAGTTTTTGAAAATCTGACCTGCCTTTGACTTTTCTTTCATGAGGAATACCCAGGTAAGTCTAGTGTGATCATCTATAAAGGAGATAAACCAGCGAGATCCAGTAACATTCTTGATTCTAGATGGGCCCCATACATCACTATGAATCATTGAAAAGGGCTGGGATGCTTTGTAGGATCGGTTGGGATAAAAGTTGCAAACATGTTTTGAAAATTGACAAATCTAGCACTAAAAATCATTTGGATTTTTATTATTGAATAGTGAAGGAAACAACTTCTCAAGGTACAAGAAATTTGGATGTCCTAACCTATAGTGCCACAACATAATTGCACTATCATTATTAGAACGAATAACAGAAAACGAACTTGGACTTCTAGACACTGAACAATCTGATTTGTGAGTTGTTCCTTGAGTAGGATCATTAACCTCGAGAAGATAGAGCCCCGAACACATCTTAGCACTGCCAACCGTCTTCCCTGAGTCCAAGACTTGATATTCACACAGATTTGAGCAAACTTTAGTAACACAATTGAGATCTCGAGTGAGTTTACTAATGGACAGTAAATTGCAATCCAAATTTGGCACTAGGAGAATTGAGTTAAGTGTTATGTTCTCTGAAACTTTAACAAAACCTGTACCGGCCACCTTTGAGAGTGAACCATCTGCTATCCTGACAGTTAAATTTTTATCACAAGGATTGTAAGTAGAAAAAATCTTTACATCTCTAGTCATATGGTTTGATGCTCCTGAGTCTATAATCCATGGACCTAGCTTCTCTTTTTTACCATTGAGAGCACTTAAGAAATTACTTTTGTGTGCCAAAGAACCGGTGCCAACCATAGTGGGGGCAGGGGCTGACAACGATTGGCTGAACATTTTTTGTAATAATTCTAGTTGTTCCTTGCTGAAGAGATTGGGCTCCGGTGATGTTTTTTCATCCACTGAGACGAGATTTCCCTGTCCTTCTTTATTATTGGCAAATCGGGAAGACTTCCAATTTGCAGGTTTACCATGAATTTTCCAACAGGTGTCCATGGTGTGACCAAGACGTCGACAATGGTCACACCATGGCCGCCCTTTCTTTGGTCTATTATCACTGTTTTTGTATGAATTTCCTCGAACTGCAAGGGATGAACTCTCCAGATTTGTCGCAGAATCTTGAGTGCCCATCGTTATCTTCTTTCGACTCTCCTCTCTACAAACTTCTAAAAACGCTTCTCGGATATTCAGCAATGGTTTGGATCCTAAGATTCTTCCTCGTACTTCATTGAGATTTTTATTTAATCCAATTAGAAATTTGTATATCTTTTATTTTCAATAATATGTCTATACCTGATTCCATCTTCGGGACAGCTCCAATTGTGCTCCTCGAATAAGTCCAGTTGTTGCTAGTAGCGGTTGAGGGTGTTGAAGTATTGAGTCACCGTTAAATCTCCTTGGCGTAATTCATGGATAACACTTTCCACCTCAAACAATTTAGATGTACTCTCATTATTAGAATACGTTTCCTTGGCAGCTTCCCAAATCTCCTTCGATATTCCGTAGAGAAGAAAATTTTCTCCAGTGTCTTTGTCATGGAATTAATGAGCCATGACATGACCATGTTATTTTCGAAATTGTAGGTTTTGAATTTCTCATCATTCTTACTTGGTTTGGCTGCAACTCCGTAGAGATAATCTTCATTTCCCTTTCTGCATATAAACATCATTATGGAATGGGACCATTGGAGACAGTTATTCCCATTAAGTTTGTGTCCTGTAATGGGCATGAGGCTACTATCTGAATTGCTACTGTTGCCTGAATCCATGGCTTCCTGATTGGTGGTGATTTGGGAAACTGAAGAGGTTGAGTTGCGTCTCCCAATGGCTTTACCGTATTTGGTCATATGAGTGAATTAGGGTTCAGAGAATGCTCTGATACCATATCGAAATGTGGAAGAAGAACTAAATATTCCACTATATTAAAAAAGGATTACATTACATTCCCTCTAAATGATGATAATTCTCATCTAATTACTAGGGATATTTACAACTTACCTAGAATAGAATCAATCCTATTTAAAACAGAAAGCAGTAAAAAAGGAAATATCTATCTAAGGATCTGGGAACAGGCTACTAGAATCCCTTAAAATCATGGAACAAAAAATGGTTATGATAGTTGTAAATCTCCTTAATATCACCTGTAAATCTTCTCAATATCAGCCCCTAATAAATGCAGATAGATCATCAAAATATTTATTAAATCTGCCAATAATTCTACAATTAAGAATGTTAAAAAAATACTTAAAATAAAATGATGAAAAAATAAAAAAAACTCAAATACACTAGTAAGTGGTAAATTGGTAGTAAAAGAGTAGTACCCCTATCACTATTCTACTTTGCAAGCTGGACATGAAAAAGGTCTATAACCATGTAAATTGGAAATTTCTATTATACTTGCTTGGGAGGTGTGACTTTGAGGATAAATGGATTTCTTGGATGAGAATTGTATCTCTACGGTTCATTTCTCGGTTTTAGTTGATGGCACACCGGTTGGTTTTTTTTAGAGCTCCAGGGGTTTGACGTAAGGAGATTCTCTTTCTCCTCCTTTGTTTGTTATAATTATGGAGGTAATGAGTCGGATGGTAAAGGCTGTCGTTGGTGGTGATTCTTGCTGGCTTCCAAGTGGGTAATGGCACTTGTAGTTCTATTAATATCTCACATCTCTTACTTGTTGATGACAACCTACTCTTATGTGAAGCGGAGGAGAGTTAGATCCAAACCTTGCGCGTTTAAGACTAGAGCCATTTGGGATGGGGTTATAGAGAAGATAGAGAGAAGATTAATTAGGTAGAAACAGATATACTTATCAAAATAGGGGTGTCTTACCCTAATCAAGAGTACGTTAACTAATCTACCCACCTATTTTCTGTCATTATTTCCTTTGCTTGCAAGGGTGGCGAGTAGGATGAAGAAGCTCTTCAGAGCCTTCTTATAGGAAGGCATGGGGAGGAGAAGAAATACCAAATGGTTAATTGGAAAACAGTTTGTTCCTCGATTCCATATGGGGATTAGGTGTTTGTAACTTAAGAACATTCAACCCAGTTTTATTGAAAAAATGGCTATAGAGATATCACTTGGAAGGGGGGACTTTGTGGAAGGAGATCACCCATTCAAGACATGGAGTTGCGTTGTTTTTTTTTTTTGGGGGGGGGGGGAGGGGTGGTGCTCTAACGAAATAAGAGGAGATTATGGTGTGGGCTTATGGAAGTTTATTAGGAGAAGGTGACCAGATCTTGAAAATCACATTCATTTTGTGGTTGGAGAAGGCACTAGAGTCAGATTTTGGAGGGATTTGTAGTGTGGTGATGTCGCACTGGATAGAGCTATTTCAGCCTTGTATCGCAATGCAGCTAATAGGGAGGCTTCAGTAGCAGATATGCAGTTATTTTTTCTTGGTACTCATCAATGGAACATCCTCTTTAATCGGGATCTCCATGATTGGGAATTGTCCATGGTTACAGATTTTTTAAGACTATTATATGCCACAAGGATTTCTATCCTGCAGGGAGATAGATTGAAGTGGAGGTTCAATGATCACAAGAGGTGTACGGTAAAGGCTTATTATAAACTTTTATCAACACAAGATCATGCTCCCTTCCCATGGAAGAACATTTTGGGACTTGTTTGCCGTCTAAAGTAGCATTTTTTGTGTGGACTTTCGCTCTTGGAAAGATTTTGACTACGTACAATTTGAGGAAAATGATGTATTGTGTTGGATTGGTGCTACATGTGCAAAAAGAGTGGGGAATTCTGGACCATCTCTTATTGCATTGTGAGGTCGCAAGGAAGTTGTGCGATGAGATCTTTCGAAAGGTTGATGTGGCCTGGGTTATGTCAGCAAGGGTGGTGGACCTGTTGGATGGTTGGAGGAAGATGCAAGGCTGTCCTCAAGTGGCAGCAGCGTGGAAGATGGTTTTGTTGTATATTAAGTGGTGTATTTGGTCAGAAATGAACGAACGCTGCTTTGAAGATAAGGAGCAATCAATGGCGGAGCTACATAAATTCTTCTTTCATACTTTAATGTTGTGGTTTTCAACCATTGGGAACAATGTTCAAGATTTCTTGTCTTTATTTCCCAGCTCTTAGAATACCATTAGGTATTTTGTTGTATACTTCTTGTGTACATAGGATAGACCTTTTTCGATCATATCAATAATAATCATCTCTTATTTATTAAAATAATAATAATAATAATTGAACTAGAAGTTCATAAAAAAAATCTACCCTCTACATGAATATTATTTCATCAAAATATACCTAATTGGTCAACCATTCTAGCTAGTCTAATTTGTATCAACCAATCATATATACCATTTTGCTTTTGTTTTCCCTTTTATTCCTCACGACAATGGCTCGTCACGAACTGGGTCACATGGACATCAATTCCAAGTTCTATTTGGAATAAGGGCATCAAACTCGTTGCTCATAGCAATGTGGTACCATCAGGAGACAGCGGTACTGCAGTAATTGTTAAAGGTGTAGGTCATGGTATAATCATATTTGGAGAGGGTTTTCATGATCATAGAATGTTAAATCTGGATATTACTTAATTTGCATTGGCTTAAGAGAATTCTAATAATTAGATCTGCGGAACAAGTGAAGAGATCAAGACATGATGAGATCATCTTTGTGTATATATTGTTTGTAGAACCTTGCAAATATAGTATATATGGATGAAACAAACAGTAATAGTACTGGAATATTTTCTTTATGTTTGTATATAGTATAGTGTAGTGAATACTGATCAAAACATCAGTATTAGCCTTTCATGTTGATTTTTGATTTTCCTCTTCTTCTCTCTTCACAAAGAAGAGGGGAGTAGTAATCCATGTCCGTGAGCAATTTAAAAGAAAGTACTGGGAATTGGATGGAGCTATTTTATACGTACCTCGATCATATTAATTTGCATTTATTTTGTAGAGAGTTTTGGCTTGCATGCAGTACCCCATGCAACAAGCATTTTTCTTAGTTGGAAGAAAAGAAGGCCTAGCATAAGGACAAGAGACTGTCAGCCTAGCCAAGTTGACTTGCCTACCTCAATATTAAGGATCGTGCATGTGAAATTTATACACACGCATATATAATTTGAGATTGTAATCCTCAAGATCAGGATGTATGAGGCAAGTCATCCTTGGCTATCAAACAAAAACTCTCTTATCTACATGTAAGACCTCTCCTCCTCTCGATTTCATACTCTATTCAGATCGATGATGCCATTAACACATTTTGGAAGTCTATTTATATAGCCTCCAAAATGATTGACAGAGATTAGAATCAGATCCCCCCCCATCTTTATGAATCTCTCTTATTGATTTTTCCAGCTTTGCACATTTCTATATATGTACGATTCCATCTTTCTTTGGATGAATTCCTTCACTTTCTTTGGACGATTCCAGCTTAATTAGCAAGTTGATGATTCCTTTCCAAGATGCTTATTAATTTAGTCAACCCTTCAGTACTGAATGAATGGCCTTAAGAAGTGCAGCAAATAAATGCTTGTTTTAATGGCTGTCTCCCTTTTTAGTGGTTATCTTTGGATTTAGCTGAAGTTGAGCTCAACCTACCAAATGGCTTTTAATTCCCAAAAGTCAAGGTGATCATAGTTTAGGGCCTCACAGTTCTACATTTCATGTTAAATTATACGTATATAACTGTTCCCTTTTCACAAAAAATGTATTAATGATCAAGCATCTGAGCACCCAAATAATTTGTAGAAGTCTTGCAGAAATTTAGCTTGATCAGATTCCATGCAAAAACGACTTTGATAATCAGTACAATCTACTCATTTAAGCTGTTAAATCGCTTGCTTACGAAACTTGGTCAAGCCCGATATGTTTCAACGAAGTCCAGTACGATAATTAACTAAGGTTAATTATTAAGACCTCTATTAACATATATAAAGCAAAGCTCTCAGACATGGCTAGCCTGGCTTAAGGTTCGATCCTGTCATGACATACGTGCACGTTTCTTTTCTCTTTATCCTATATAACCTCATGCATTAATTTATGGCCTCTCCGATCTCATGATTTTCCTTTTTGTCATTTCTAACTTTTTATTCCTTATAATCTGATAGATTTTGACCTCACATAAAGGAAAAGAAGCAAAGGATAGGATGAAGATGCTGTTTTTTATATGACTACAGTTGGGAGGTCATTGTTTGTGTATGTAAGACTTTGGTGATATATAGAATCTAATGATCCAACTGATGATCAAGTTGTTTCTCCTAATTTACCTCTTTTTCAGATCCTTTAGAACCTCATCATCCATCGGGACCCATTACAGCATCAAACCATTATAGATGTATCCCTTCCAAGAAGTCAATGCCTTCGCCACTAACCTTATAAAGATTTCATTCTGATGGCTACTGCTTTAAGCTCACAACACAATGCAGTTCAGTGACCCGTAGTTTTGAGTAGTATGGGCATAACATTAATATATATATATATATATATATATATATATATATCTTTTTACATCAGGACGTTCATTAGGGAGTTATAATCCTTCCTTGTCTATAAAAGAAAATAATGGATGATGCCTTGCAAGACGCCTTCATCTTACTGTTCTTATATTTTATAAGGCTTATATTTTATTATATCTCACTACAATTCATCATACGGAAGTGGAGGTGAGAAACAAAACTATCATGTACTAGCTTTGCTGTCTCAATGTTATAGTGTCACAAATAGGACTCTGATTCTTTACTGGATCCATTTACAGATGTTCCCACCAGGTTAGCCAAGAAAAAACTTTGGCTTTTCTAGAATTAAAGCATCGTGCTGGCCAGCATTTTCGGACTCGGTGGACATGTACCTCGATGTCGTTACATATGATCCTCGGATGGAACCTTATTTTTTTATGTATACAGACTTTTATATTTCAATTATTTTTTTAAAAAATTATTTTGTGTATGTAAATATGCATTAAAATTTGATTCTGCAGTTTCAATTCACTGTAATTGACATGATGATGGCTGAGCATAAAAACCACAGAACAGAAAATAAAAGACTTCAATCATTTCTTGGTTCAAACATTTTGTCTGGTGTTTCTGTGATCTGTAGGATATGGATTGTATTGGACATAAATTAGTAATCTTTCTATGAGATTTCTTGTCAAATGAATGTGTATGATTCATGATTCATTGGGTCCTTGAGAATCTTCATCTACTGCTTCAGCTTCCACACCCATTTCTAGCCCACCACCAACCAGTCCAGATCCAAACATAGGAAAAACATCTCGCAACATTGTATGCATCTCACTAGAGCATTCTTGGCTTCGCTCATCATCAACGAGGGTATTAGTACCAACATTAGGTGTAGAATTTATCTTCTCACCATGAGCATGCGAAGTTGTGTAACCTTGACAAATTCCATAATAAATCAAGTGGTCGTGCACCATATTGACCTTGAAATACTTAGATAAGCCACACTTTCTACATGGACAAGAGATTAGCCCATCAATACCCATGTTGTTACTTGCAAACTTTAAAAACTCATTAACACCAAAAACATATTCTTTCATATTTTGACGCATTATCATCCAACTCTTATCCATATTGCTGTTGAGTTCAATGATAGTGTATTTGGAAAGCTAAGAAATAAAGATATGTAAGGATTTCGATGGACCTGTTACGAAAAAAGAAAATGAATTGGAAATGACAATTGAAATGAATCACTGCATCTCAGGGAAGTTGTCACTACAAAACACAACCCCAACCCATCTAACTTTCATTCATACTTAAGGCGAATGTAATTGGTAACTCCTATTGATATATAATATATTTACTTAAAAAAAATCCTACGGGTGTCTACCCTTAACAAAAAAAAAAAAAAAATCCCACAGCTATCCACGACAATTCAATTCAAGTAGCCTCAGTCATAGTCAAAAAAATATATCAATAGTAAATCAATCCCAAAAGTTCCAAAAGAATTTGTTATAAATTGTATAGGTCAGTTTTTACCTTAAGCCCGACACTTTCGTGTTTTGTCCTGGCAGAAATCGAAGGTTTTTGCGTGTTCATGTGCGGTAGCTTTGAAAATATATATTGCGGTTATGTAATTATTGTCAAGGGTAACGTAAATAGGATCTGAAACCACCGGATTGGGTTCTATAAAATTGAGGATGTTAGTATTTCACAAACATCCTAAACTGAAGTTCCCAGCTTCCATAATTCTTCTCATTAAAGCGAATGGTTGAACTTTCGCCTGACATGATTACCACATAATTAGAATGTGTTCAAAAAAATTACCGATAAACCACACCAGAATTAGAACCAGAAGAAGTCGACCACCAAGAACAGGAATCGCCGACCACATCAGAGTGCACTTACCCAAGAACAAAAGACACCAACCACCCAGAAAACATTGGCCTTAAGAACAGACCATGCCGATAAGCACGACTCAACAAGATCAATAACAATGTTTTCCTTGACATGAGATTATCTCTCTCTCTTAAAACTTTCCTTTTTAAAACTTATATCAATATTGGTGTCAAACGTGGTTTTTTTTTAGGAAGATTATCTACCTCTTAAAACTTACCTTTTTAAAACTTATATCAATATTGGTGTCAAACGTGAGTATTGAAAGGCAAGTTTGAACCTAATTTCCAAATGATTATTGAAAATTTGAAACTGGGCATGTATATGAATATTACCATCAATGTTTTCCTTGACATGAGATCATGTGATTTATTTAAAAAATAAATAATAAAAATATTGAAAATAAAAGAACTCCAAAAATACAAGAAAATATGATGAATAAGATTATAGTTACAAAATAAATCTATATATTGAATAAGTCTTAGAAGACTTATCTTTTTTCCGACTAATATTTACAAAATAAATTTATCTTCTCACACACATCAACGTCGTATTACCGAACCGACAAAAAAGTCGATAGACCGAAATTTTATGCACTCTTACTTTAACAGAATTCCGAATGACTCACCTAAATTTTAATCTAAAATCATTAGAACCAGACCGATTCTAATTCTAAGTTTTTTAGAATCGAACCGAAATCGGTAAAACCTATATTGTTGATTTTGGGGGGTAACCATTATGTAATCAGTTTTAAAAAATACAAAACCAGTGGTACTAGTTCAGTTCTAGATGTTGTCTAAAATTGGATCAAGTAAAACCCGTTACACCCCCTACATTAATATATAAAATCATTCTTGTATAATTTCTTTGTGATTAAAGTATTTCTATTCTTTATTAAAATAAAATATTTTGGTTTTTGATTTTCACCTTGGCATCGAATACTAGCTCCAAACAAAATTTCAAGAGTCTTTGATTTTTAAATACATTTTGGAGGTGGGGCGTGCAACAATGGTGGAGATGGGAAGGCTGTTGGGGCAGTTCAAAGAGGGGATCGAGAGCAGTGTTTTACCGTCATACTATCTGAGAATCCATCTTCATGATATTACTCAGTTGTGAGGGTAACTATTATTATATCCTTTAATGTGTAACTATTAACTATAATTTATACTATTAATATATATAAATATATGAACATGTATTAAGAGATGTAGTGTAAATTATAGTATATGTATAAATTTATAATCGTATAATGTATTAGTATAGTTAAATTAACATGTTAGAAATCTAGTATATTAGCTTTTAGGTTTGTCATTTGTTAGTGAATAGTATAAAAGTATAATACTAGTAGTCTAGTATAGACTATAGAGTGAAGAATCTCTAGACTAAAGTTATAACTTATAATTTATAGTATTAGACAGTTAATAAAATAACATACTAATATTAGTATAGAGTCTATAGGGTAGTCTACTATAGAGTCTTTAGACTATACTAATATTAGTATAGAGTCTATAGAGCATAGTGTCATTGACTATATTTATAGGATTAGACTAATGGTAAATGGTAGTAAGTCTATAACTATATATATATATATATATATAATATCAATGTATTATTATATTCATTAATGTGTCACTAATAAGTAATAACTATTAACCATAATTTATAGCACTAGTATATATAAATATATTAACCTAAAAGCTTAGTATAGAGTCTATAGAGTATAGACTATACCTATAACTTATAGTATTAGACCATTGATACTAGGTAGTAAGTAACTAAGTTTATAATTTATTAGTATAGTTAAATTAACATATAAGTCTAGAAGTATTTATTGGGATTTCATTTTTTTTGTAATTTATTTTTAATTAACAAATAGAAAATTTCCTAAAAAAAACAAAAAACAAATATCAATATACAACGCCGTTTAGTACAAATTTTGACCTAAACGGAGCCGTTTGGAACCATAATAACAGACGCAAAAGCCACTTCAAGACTATTTATTATTATTTTTTTAATTTCTTAATATCTAAACGGCGCCGTTTGGAGCCAATTTCAATCCAAATGGCGCCGTTTTTGAATTATACAGGGCTCATATTTGAGCCTTCGAGAATCCCGTTTGCCCAGAGTCCAGATTCATTCTCTTCGGTCTTCAGTTCTTCTCTCCAAACTCGAAATCGAAGCCGGCCTAGATCCCTAGCTGATCTCATCTCTACAACGTCTACGTCTCGGCGCCTCCACGAAACTGTAGCCCTTCAGCGTCTCCTCTCCATCGAGTCGTAGCCCTACACTCTCCGATTCTCCATCGCAAGTCATGGCCGATTCGGCCCTACAGGCTACAGGTATACGTTTCGGTTTAATTAGGACTTTTATCTAGGGTTTGATTAGGGCATTTGGTTAGGGCATTAGTATATTTGATTAGGGCATTTAGGTTTGATTGGGGTTTAATTAGGGTATAATTTTGCCCATTTCGGTTCCATCAGTTGCAGTCTCATGGTATTTTTTTGGTTGGGGTTTGATTAGGAAACAATCGAAGGTTAATGGCTTTTGTTAGCAAATATGTTAGCTAGTTTCTCTATTCGGTACATAAAGAGTTTTCAATTATGGGTAATCGGTGTTTGTATATTTCTTATTCTGGTATGTTTCTCTTGGTTCCATTGGTATTGATCTAATTTCGACAATCTAGTTTAAATGCGCTTTCTCTTGATTGGTAGTGTTCTTGCATCCTTTGTTTAACGAACTCAATACCCCTCCCTGTTCTTAAATCCTTTGCTAACAAATTGGCAAAACTATTTATTATTTATATCACCCGTTATCTATGAGTTGAAGTTGCAGTTATTTGATAATTTGATTTGGGTGTTGAATCTATCTTTTGGTTGCTTCACTTGAGCACCAAAATCCATTGGGGTCTATGAAGGCTTTGCTGTCCCCTGTTGTTCAATTACCAAGGGAAATGCACTAATTTTTTTAAGGTTTTCAAACCATCAGATTGGTGTTTAAGTTTTAACCCAGAGTATTCCACGTGACTTTAAACTTGTCCTAGGCATTAGAAAGAAGAAGAGCTCGCTTGAGAGATGTCGAAGGCCAACAGATTGAGCATCCTGCTACTGAGGGGCGGAGTGTTGTTGATCCTTCTTTCATCAGCTTCGTATTCAATGTCTAATACCTTTGACAAATTTGTATTTACAGGTTTCTTGTGGTTGGAAGCATACAACAGCTATTTCTGGTAAGGATTTTTTTTTTCTAATCTAAAACCAGATTGGAGTATGTGATTTCTTATATTGTATTTTTCTTATATTGGTTTTGGAAATGTTTTAATTTTTTTAGAAACAACTTAGTTATGAAAGAAATAATAATAATTTAGAAACAACTTATAAGTTGTTTCCCACGGAAACATGAAAGTTTTTCATTGTGGACTTCTTCCAGGGAATTTACAAAAGCATCTGAATTGTTATCTGTCACTTGACATGCATCTTTGGCAACTCCCTAATGAAACAGATACATAAGAATAAAAGTATGCTGAGTTGATGGTTTGTAGGTTTACTCCTCATTTTAATCTGCTTAATTGACCACAAAATGGAAAAGCGGAACCGATACTTAAATATGAATAAAGTATGATGAGTTGATGGTTTGCAGGTTTACATATGAATAAAGTATGCTGAGCTGATGGCTAACTGTTATTGATGTATTTAGAAACATGGAAGTTTAAGAATAAATCACAAGAGAAGAGGAAACAGTCCATCAGAAGAAGAGAGGTATCTACTAAGTTATTACATCTGTGGTTTCTTTTAACAGATGTGGTAAGATATAAAATTTTGTTATATGGGAGGTGGAAACTAACAAGGATGAGCATCAGAAACAACCAGATAAAGTGAACTGTAAACCTGCTTTGGAAGGAGAAACATCTCAAGAATACCTTGATCAGGTGCACTCTTTTTTTCTTCATCAATTAATTTCCAGATTAAAAATCTGGGATATGTTGGTAGACATAAGGAAAATTCTTTACAACCCCCAACCTCCTCTACACGTCACATTTTTTTAATTTTTTTAATTTTTTTTATTAAATATTTGATATATGAATAATGAATAAAAAAAATATTAATTAATTTAAAAAAAATAAACTCAAAAAAAATTTTAAAAAAATTAAAAACATGTGATGTGTGGAGGAGGTTGGAAGTTGTGTAGAACTTCCCATAGACATAATACCATATTGGCTCTGAAATTCTATGAAACATATAATGTAGAGCTTTTGTTGTAGAGATGAATTTAGTTTCTAAGAGTCTAAGCTCCTATTTATGTAGCATTGCAGGCAAGGCTTTTGGGAGTGGAATGTATAAAGAGGAGGTGCAAACTGGTCACACCCATAGGCAAGGTGACCTTCCCTTTTTGGAGATTGTGAAATTCTTTTGTATTACATTTCAGAAATTAGATAATTTCATTGTATTTAGAAAATTTATAGTTTATGCATTACTTGAAGAATGACTCGGTTAGGCTTTAATTTATAGTTTATGCATTACTTGAAGAATGAGAGGAAGACCAATCAGCAAAAGAACACTTTTAATGGAAGAAGAAATGCCGAGTGAAAATAATCGTGTTCTTTTGCTGATTGGTCTGCCTCTCCCATTAAAAGGGATAATAATCGTGTAGCTCATGTGTTAGCTAAGGAGGCTTTGCTATGTTTTGAGGATTTATATGATTTATAAATTGTCCTCAATGCATTCTCATCTTATTATGCAGTTTGTAAACATCTTTATTAATGGAAATGTCATTTCTATACAAAAAAAAATAAAATTGTCTCCATTTGCGGGTGCCTATTTTTGTGCATTTTTAGATTTTGTGAAAGGTATATTGTAAATTTATAATGGTTGGTGGGTACCTATTTTGGTGCTGATAAAATAACTATCCAACTACTGGCATTTGTAAGCGCCGATAACATAATCTCAAAAATGCCAATATCAAAATAATTTCCACGTTGGTAAAATAAAATAAATTTACTGGCATTCGTAAGCGTCAGTAATACAATTTACAAAATGCATATACCAAAACAATTCACCAACGTTTGTAGATGTTAGTAAAATAAAATAAAAAATGATTATTGACATTTATAAGTGTCAGTAACACAGTCTATAAAATGTTGGAAAAAAAAAAATTGGTTGGTGGCATTTACATAAATGTCGGCACCATAATGCTTGAAATGCCATTAATAAAAAATGGGTTGGTGGTGTTTACATAACTGCCGAAAATTAAAAAATTATTACCGACATTTGAAAGCGTCAGTAACACAGTCCACAAAACATATCTTGGGCCAAATTGGTCAATTGCCAGCATTTGTAAACGTCGGCATCATCATGTACAAAACGCAGCTAACAAAAAAAGGATTAGTGGTATTTACAAAAGCGCTTGAAAATTTTAAAAAAAAAATGATTACTGAAGATCGAAAGCGCTGATAACACAATCTACAAAAACGTATGTTGGGAACGAATTGGTTGATTGCCGGCATTTAAAATCGTCGACAGCATTATGCACAAAACGCCACTAAACAAAATTGGGTTAGTAGCGTTTACTTAAGCGTCAGAAAATAACATCTCCAACTCTTTTTTCGTGGTGCTAGAAATGTGTTGGTAAAAAAATGCCAATAAAAACATTACTGACGTTTATGGTTAAATTGCCGACATTCAAACAACACCGACAAATGGCCCTTTTTTTGTAGTGACAAGCGCCACAAAGACTTGCTTTTGCACTCTTCGCAAAGACCACTTTGCTAAAAGCCATCAGTTTTAGCTGTTAGTCTTGTGAACAATCATGCACGACGACATTATCAAAGATGGAGACATTATTGCTTTAAAAGAAACAAAGACAATGTAAGATTTTTTTGAGTCAAAATATGTTTTTGCTTATTGATAATGTCTGCTACGATATTGTATGCATCTGTAGGAATCTCCCAGCATAAAACCCATGAGAGCGTGTTATTGGTTCCTAGTAAAAACGCTCTGCCATTGGGTCTGGTTTACAAATTGCGTTTGAACTCAAATGCGGTTTTGTGTCTTTGGACTAGATTTTTTTCCCTAGAATAACATACAATTTCTTTTTGACAAGTAATTAAGAAGAACATATTGTTGCAAAAACCCTGGTGAGAAATAATCAAATAAGACAATAAGATTGTATGAGTGGGAATTAACCTAGTCAAATAAGCATCTGAATGAGTTTTTCTATGAGTGTTAGTACTAAAGTTTTGAATTCTGTTTCGGTGACCGTTTTAATTGAGGTACTGGAACGGAAGATTTCGGTATCGGTACGTTTCGGTATACCGTTTCAAGATAGATACTATATTGATTTTATTTTGAAATATAGTTTCTTAAAATCCCACATACCTTATAAAATTAAAAATACTTTTCAATAATCAATACAAGTCTTAGAAACACAGATTTATAAAACTCAATAAAACATTACAATTCTCAATCCAATTGTTAAAAGAAATAATGGTTCATCTTCATCAATAAGACAATAAGGATCAACATTCGAAAATTTAAAAGATTTTCTTCAATGTCACCACCATCATTAACATCAAGACCAACATTATCATCGTCTTCCAAATTTATTTATTTTTATCAGTAAAACAAAATTTTATTGCTCAATAAGCCTTGCCCAATACTTCCCAATCATCTTCCAAATTTAGTGGGACTAATGGCTCCTCAATACTTCCTCAATCCAAGTCTTCTCCATCAAATAGCTCTGATTTTTTACCTACCCATTTCTCCTTCAAGTCAATGTTCTCAAGTTTGAATGGATCTAAAGCATCTCTCTTCCCCTTTCTATATTTTTGCCAAAATAAAAGTTACACATAAGTTAAAATATTACATATTTTTTTGATAGGTAATAAGAAATCTTATTCCAAGTAAGTAGGTATACAAGAGAGTATACCTAAATACAAGCAAAAGAAAGATAAAACTACAGCAAAACATTACAAGTATTCCCATCACTTTCAAGTTTCTGCACCCAAAAACTTAAGAGAGTTAAAGAAAAAATCCCCAAATTCCCACATTGTTGATCAATATGCGGGTGAAGAAGTGAAAGGTGGTTGAGGATATTGCGACAGTGCATAAGTTGGCCCCTATTATTATGTGAGTATGGGTTCGAGAATTTTCTCCTTTTTTTGTTGAGCTAATAGCTTTAAATCTGAGGAATAGTTTACAAAAAAAATATGTACGTAGCTTTTAGTTTAGTCCAATTGGGTAATCACTGAGGGAGGGATGGGCATTACGAAATTAGGACATCTTTAATTTCTTCCGTTGATTATTAAGTGATCTATGTGAATGATTTTGTATTTTCATCTTATCACAAGATACTATTTCGTTAAAATTATTTATATTAGAAGGAAAACATTATAACTATCTTAACACCCTACCATCGTGAAGAGAATAAAATGTTGAATATTGGCAAAGTTATCTCATTTTTGGATATCCGTCTATAAAACTGGCCTCTTCAAATGGATGATCTGCAATAAGAACACTGCAATATTCTCATAAAGCATCATCATTACACCTTCAATGTGTTTTTCTTTACAAGTTGTAACCATTAATCATCAAGATAAAGAAAAAAAAGTGTGATATAATCTTTACTATGAGGCCTTATAATAATTAATAGATGGAACATATTGATAGACCATAAATAAGAAGTAAGAAATCAGAATAGAAAGATAGAACCATAGCCGGAAGAACAAAAAAACTCATGTACACACTGTTGTGTAACAAACAAAAGTCATAAATACAATTTTTAGTAATTAATTGGAAACATCTAGTCCATGAACAAATAAAGAACTGCCAAAAAAACATGAATTATTGAAGGGTTTGATAACTGAACTAGAAGTTTATTAAAAAAAAAAAATCGACCCTCTACATTAACATTACATCATCAAAATATACCTAATTGATCAGCCAGTCTAGTCTAATTTGTATCAACCAATCGTATATACCATATTGCTTCTGTTTTCCCTTTTATTTCTCACGACAATGGATCATCATGAACTGAGTCACATGGACATATATTCCAACTTCTATTTGGAATAAGGGCATCAAACTCGTTGGTCATAGCAATGTGGTGCCATCAGGAGACAGCAGTACTGCAGTACTAGTTAAAGGTGTAGGTCATGGTATAATCATATTTGGAGAGGCCGGCCTTCATGATCATAGGATTTTATATAGATATTACTTAATTTGCATTGGCTTAAGAGAATTCTAATAATTAGGTCGGATGAACAAGTAGTTGAGAGATCAAGACATGGGATCATCTTTGTGTCTATATATTGTTTATAGAACCTTGCAAATATAGTATATATGGATGAAACAAACAAGTAACAGTACTGGAATATTTTTCTTTATGTTTGTATATAGTACAGTACTAGTGAATACTGATCAAAACATCAGTATTAGCATTTTAGGTTGACTTTTTTCATTTTGATATACTTCTTCCTTTTTCAAAAAGAAGAGGGGACTAGTAGTAATCCATGTCCGTGAGCAAATTAAAAGAAAACAGAAAGTACTGGGAATTGGATGGAGCTATTTTATACGTACCTCGTAATTTGCATTCATTTTTCGTAGGGAGTTTATGCATGCATGAAGTAGTACCCCATGCAACAAGCATTTTCTTAACTGGAAGAAAAGAAGGCCTAGCATGACAGACAAGAGACTGTCAGCCTAGCCAAGTTTGACTTGCCTGCCCAAACCCCTAATATTTAAGGATCTTGAATGTGGAATATATACACATGCATATATAAATTTGAATTGTGATCCTCCACATCAGGATGTATGAGGCAAGTCATCCTCGGCCATCAAACAAAAACTCTCTTATCTACATGTAAGACCTCTCTTCCTCTCGATTTCACACTCCATTCAGATCGATGATGCCAGTAACATATTGGAAGTCTCTATTTATAGCCTTCAAAAAGACTAATAGATATTAGAATCAGATACCCCCTCCCCTCCCCCATATGAATCTCTCTTATTGATTTTTCCAGCTTTGCACATTTCTATATATGTACGATTGTACGATTCCATCTTTGTTTGGAAGAATTCCTCCTTAATTTGCAAGTTGATGATTCCTTTCCAAGATGCTTATTAATTTAGTCGACCCTTCAATATTGAATGAATGGCCTTAAGAAGTGCGGCAAATATATGCTTGTATTAATGGCTGTCTCCCTTTTTAGTGGTGATCTTTGGATTTAGCGGAAGTTGAGCTCAACCTATACTAAATAACTTTTAATTCCCGGAAGTCAAGGTACTGATCATATTTTAGAGCCTCACAGTTCTACATTTCATGTTAAATTGTACGTATATCGCTGTTCCATTTTCACAAAAAAATGCATTAATGATCAAGCATCCGCGCACCCAAATAATTTGTAGAAGTCTTGCACAGAAATTTAGCATGAGATTCCATGCAAAATAGACTTTGATAATCAATATGATCTACTCATTTAAGCTGTTAAATCAATTGCTTACTAAACTTGGTCAAGCCCGATTTGTTTCAAGAAAGTCCGATATTGATAATTAGTGCATGTTTGGGGTTGCGGTGAGAAATATTACTTTTAGCTTAAGGCTTATAACTTAAAGTTTAATGTAATAAGCTCTACTACTAAAAAGTCATTTACTGTTTGGGATCCATATGTCTAAAGCACTTTTAAAGCTAGTTACGGTAATTTTTTAAAAATATATAGTTATCTACCGAGCTTTTTGATAAAAGCTCTAATTTTATGGTTATTGAAAAAGTTGATTTTTAGCTTTTTCAACCGACTAAAGCGCTTTTAATAAAGTTACCCCAACATGTCATTTTTCTTTATAAGTACTTTTAACTGTTTAAAAACACTTTTAAAACTTTGAAACGCAATCTCAAACATGATCTTAACCAAGGTTAAGACCTCCAGTCTATTAACATGTATAAAGCAAAGCTCTCAGACATGGCTAGCTTGGCTTAATTTCCTGTCACGACTACGTGCATGCCTCTCAGACCTCATGATTTTCCTTTTGAGTAATTTCTTTGACTTTTTATTCCTTATAATCTGATAGATTTTGACCTCACATAAAGGAAAAGAAGCGAATAATAGGATGAAGATGCTGTTCTTGATATGACTGCAGTTGGGAGGTGTATGTGTATGTAAGATATATAGACTTTGGTGATATATAGAATCTAATGATCCAACTGATAATGATCAAGTTGTTACCTCTTTTTCAGATCCTTTAGAACCTCATCGTCCATCGGGACCCATTACAGCATCAAACCATTTGAGATGTATCCCTCCCAAGAATCAATGCCTTCGCCACTAACCTTTATAAAGATTTCATTCTAATGGCCTACTGCTTTAAGCCCACAGCACCCATTTATGGCTTCCGTTTAATTTTCATATTCTTTTCTTCATGTACACTAGTGCAGCTAGCTGGTATTTCAAAAATTATTTAGACAGTCTAGATTTGATCTCAGAGATTAATATATTACTTCATCTTCGGAAAGATCTTATAATTGAAGAAAGCCTCAAAACATAAGACAGGGCCGGTTATGGTACATCAGATTGCTAAAGCTCTTTTTATTATAATATAAATTTGGCATATTATATTAACATAATCGGTTTGTAAACTTTCTTTGTACTTAAGATGATCTTAAGCATACTTGTTTTGATGCTATCCCTTTATGCACGATCTTTCAAAGAAAGAAACAAATCCTTGTCATGCGCCTTCCTTGTAATTGAGCTTCCTTTTGAACCTACACGTCTAGCTGATTTTCTATGATGGGTAACAAAATATATACGACTTTTGCTACGTACAATCACTTTTGCATATTAGTTTTTGTGTACTTTTCTAATGTGATTGGTTAAAATAGTTATTTTAAAAAAAGTGATACAATTAATCATATTAATAAACTATGTAATGAGTATACAAAAATAACTGTATATTAAATTTTTTTAACATTATATATATAGGACGATCGGATTTTCTAGTCCAATTTGATTTGTCCAGTTATGAAATCTCACAAGTGTCAAGTACTATTAAGTTTAAGATATCTAGCTAGCTAGTTTCTGAGTACTGGTAATAATGCAATATTATAGGAATTTGTCGATGGGACTATTATTTACTTCCCCAGTAATATGGGGAATTACTTTTGTTGAAAGCTGGAAAGTAACCCCCTTACCGTAGGCTAGGAGATGTCACTTAACTTTTTCTAAAACATTTAACCCGGAAAAAGATTCTTGGATTTAATAATAAAAAATAAATAACATTTATTCTAAAAGCGAAGTTATAATAAAAATGTCTTTTGCGACCTTAACTGGACATAACTGAAAGTAGCTTGTGTCGTAAAGACACTTATTTGCTAGAAAACATAAACTTAACTGAATAATTAAAATTAAACTTGTTTCATAAAGACACTTATTTTTTAATAAAACTTAAAGATTTTAAATAGCTGCTCAAATTACTCCTGGCCTGTCTGCTCGCACTGGTCGTCTTCATCACCTGGGTGGTTTTAAAAATAGGAAATAAACTGAAATAAGTCGATGACTCAGTAAATAAATCCATCACAACGTAAGAAAATATTATAAGAAGTTTTCATAAAACCTATACTAAATTCTGAAATATTATTGTACATGTTAATGCTGATGCCATGCATGACTGACTTAACTGACTAACTGACTCAAGTAACTGGTCTGAATTAGCTAATAGGTTTGACTGATTTAAACTGACTAACTGAATTGATTGAAATGATCTGATTTGACTGTACTGGTCTAGCTGAACTGATCTAACTGAGCTGATTGGCCAACACACTTAACCCTGTGTGCAAGGTTGTGCACTGGCCCCACGTCCCGCTGCAGCAAGGGGAACCGTTGATAGTACTCTAGCGTATTATGGTGGACCACGCTTAGATCCGTGGCTTGCACATCCACCCTAATCTGATATGCATTGGTACCATGCATTTGATGGCCATCTAAATAACTGATTTACTGAATTGAAACTAACGGAACTGTTTTAACTGACTATTTTAACTGGAAGACTGCTTAAATGATTTCTGATCTGAATTAATATTGTACCTGAACTTAACTCAACTTATGTGACTTATGTGGCATGATATGCATAATACATACTATCATAAATAACTATAATTGGCTGAGTCTAAACATGATGCTGATGACATGATCATATACTGTGCTGAATGACATGCTTGCATGACGTGAGAAGTATTTGAAAAGGGCTATCAAAGAAATGGCTTTACTAATAATATAAGTTACATGTACGGATCCTAATTTTGTGATCAAATTCACTTACCTGGATGCGCTGCTTCTTGAAACTCACTTCCTAGCTCGTTACCTATATGGATTACGAACCGTTACTAACTTCTAAAAAAACATGTCGTACTATTCTATTAAATTAAAATAAAACATATTGACTAATAACACATATCCTGAAACTAATAAATATTTTATTTTGAACATCATACCATAAAAATCGAAAGGTTTTTCCAAAACAATATTTTAATAACCAACATTTGTTATTTAATTATAGTTGGGATAAATATTTACTTCGTAAAGCAACCATATGATATGAGGTTCATTATAGACTACTTCTTAAAATCTTAATTTACACATCATATATAAGGAGAAAATTTAATAATTATTAACTTATTTAAATATTACTTCCACAAATTTCTGATAAAAGCTGATCATCTAATCTCCTAATATTATATTTAAAGTAAATAAATAATATTACTAAAATCTAATTAATCGGACAATTCGAGTAATAGAAAAATGTATATTAAAAATAAAATCTTAGTTTTCTGAAATAACTAGTAAATCCTTTTTTAAAATTAAGCAATTTAGGCCCAAAAATACTTGAATGGCCCGCACGGTTTAAGGCCTAAGATTCAGGCCTTTGTGAATTATTAGCCCGTGTTTGTGATAGATTCAGTTGACTATAGCATGAAGCAACGGAATTAAAGCATAGAATTGGGGCTTGCGGAGACAACGGAACGAGAGGAAAGGAAACAGAGAGGAGGGCGGGGTTCGCGCGAGTGCTTACCAAGAGGAGAATGCGTGCGGCGATTTTGGGTGGCTAACCGAGACTCACAGTGTTGTCAGAGGTGGTGGCCGGTGGGATGAACTGGAGATTTAAGGGATTTCAATGGGTCTGGACGGAAACGAAACAGAGAGATGGAGGGGTGTTCTTGCCGGAAATTTACCGGAAAAGAGTGGGGCTCCTCGAGGCAGGCCGGCCGGTGATTTCTGTGGTGGCTAGAGGCTACCAGAATCCCTTAAAACATGGAATCAAAAATAGTTATGATAGTTGTAAATCTTCTTAATATCACCTGTAAATCTTCTCAATATCAGCCCCTAGTAAATGCAGACAGATCATCAAAATATTTATTAAATCTGCCAATAATTCTACATTTAAGAATGTTAAAGAAATACTTAAAATAAAATGATGAAAAAAAAAACTCAAATACACTAGTAAGTAGTAAATTGGTAGTAAAAAAGTAGTACTCCTATCACTACTCTACTTTGCAAGCTGGATATGAAAAAGGTCTATGACCATGTAAATTGAGAATTTCTATTATACTTGCTTGGGAGGTGTGGCTTTGAGGATAAGTGGATTTATTGGATGAGACATTGTATTTCTACGGTTCGTTTCTCGGTTTTAGTTAACGGCACACCAATTGGTTTTTTTGAAAGCTCCAAGGATTTGACGTAAGGAGATCATCTTTCTCCTCTTTTGTTTGTTATAGTTATGGAGGTAATGAGTCGGATGGTGAAGGTTGCTGTTGGCAGCAGTTTCTTGCCTGGCTTCCAGGTGGGTAATGGCACTAGTGATTCTATTAACATCTCACATCTCTTATTTGTAGATGACACCCTACTCTTCTGTGAAGCGAAGGAAAGCTAGATCCAAACCTTGCGAGCATTGTTACTTTGTTTTGTCAGAGTTTAAGGTGAATCTTGGTAAGTCGAAGTTAGTGGCAGTGGGGAAGGTTCCTCATGTTTCCAGGTTAACTAACCGCCTAGACTGTACGGTTTTTTTTTTGCCAATGAAGTATTTGGGCCTTCTGTTGGGAGCAACGTTCAAGACTAGAGCCATTTGAGATGAGGTGATAGAGAAGATAGAGAGAAAATTGGCTGGGTGGAAATAGATATACTTATCAAAAGGGGGGCATCTTACCCTTATCAAGAGTACGTTAACTAATCTACCCACCTATTTTCTGTCATTATTTCCTTTGCTTGCAGGGGTGGCGTGTAGGATGGAGAAGCTCTTCAGGGCCTTCTAATGAGAAGGCATGGGGAGGAGAAGAAATACCATATGGTTAATTGGAAAACAGTTTGTTCCCCAATTCCATATGGGGGATTATGTGTTTGTAACTTGAGAACATTCAACACACTTTTATTGGAAAAATGGCTATGGAGATATCACTTGGAAAGGGGGGCTTTGTGGAAGAAGATCATCCATTCGAGACATAGAGTTGCTTTGTTTTAGGGGGCCTCCAATGAAGTAAGAGGAGATTATGGTGTGGGCTTATGGAAGTTTATTAGGGGAGGGTGGCCAGAACTTGAAAATTACATTCGTTTTGTGGTTGGAGAAGGTACTAGAGTCAGATTTTGGAGGGATTTGTGGTGTGGTGATGTCGCACTAGATAGAGCTTTTCCAACCTTGTATCGTATTGCAGCTAATAGGAAGGCTTCAGTAGCGGATATGCGGTTATTTTTTCATGGTTCTCATCAATGGAACATCTTCTTTAATCGGGATCTCCATGATTGGGAATTGTCCATGGTTACAGGTTTTTTAAGACTACTATATGCCACAAGGATTTCTATCCTACAAGGAGATAGATTGAAGTGGAGGTCCAATGATCACAAGAGGTATACGGTAAAGGCTTATTATAAACTTTTATCAACACAAGATCATGCTCCCTTCCCATTGAAGAACATTTGGAGGACTCATTTGCCACTAAAGTAGCATTTTTTTGTGTGGACTTTCGCTCTTGAAAAGATTTTGACCACGGACAATTTGAGGAAGAGGGGATGCATTGTGTTAGATTGGTGCTACATGTACAAAAAGAGTGGGGAATCTGTAGACCATCTCTTATTGCATTGTGAGATCGCAAGGAAGCTGTGCGATGAGATCTTTCAAAGGGTTGATGTGGTCTGGGTTATGTCAGCAAGGGTGGTGGACCTGTTGGGTGGTTGGAGGAAGATGCAAGGCTGTCCTCAAGTGGCAGCAGCGTGGAAGATGGTTATGTTGTGTATTATGTGGTGTATTTGGTCGGAAATGAACGAACGCTACTTTGAAGATAAGGAGCGATCAATGACGGAGCTACAGAAATTCTTCTTTCATACTTTAATGTTGTGGTTTTCAACCATTCGAAACAATGTTCAAGATTTATTGTCTTTATTTTCCAGCTCTTAGAATGCAATTAGGTATTCTATTGTATACTTCTTGTGTACACGAGATAGACCTTTTTTGATCATATTAATAATAATCATCTCTTATTTATCATAATAATAATAATAATAACTGAACTAGAAGTTCATAAAAAAAAATCTACCCTCTACATGAATATTATTATTTCATCAAAATTTACCTCATTGGTTAGCCAGTCTAGCTAGTCTAATTTGTATCAACCAATCGTATATACCATCTTGCTTTTGTTTTCCCTTTTATTCCTCATGACAATGGCTCATCACGAACTGGGTCACATGGACATCAATTCCAAGTTCTATTTGGAATAAGGGCATCAAACTCGTTGCTCATAGCAATGTGGTGCCATCAGGAGACAGCGGTACTGCAGTAATTGTTAAAGGTGTAGGTCATGGTATAATCATATTTGGAGAGGGTTTTCATGATCATAGAATGTTAAATCTGGATATTGCTTAATTTTCATTGGCTTAAGAGAATTCTAACAATTAGATCGGCTGAACAAGTGAAGAGATCAAGACATGATGGGATCATCTTTATGTATATATTGTTTGTAGAACCTTGCAAATATAGTATATATGGATGAAACAAACATTAATAGTACTAGAATATTTTCTTTATGTTTGTATATAGTACAGTGTAGTGAATACTGGTCAAAACATCAGTATTAGTGTGACACCCCGTACTTGTAGGGAGTCTTAAAAATCAACCTGTTTGATTTGACCTGTTTTCATCTACAAATACTATCTCAAAATATTTTATCGAAAATCCACAATAATTCCTCAATCTCCAAATTCTTAAGACAATCAAATCCTAAATATCCACAAAGTTCATACATATAAAAAAAAATAATGCCATCACATAGAGTCCACAAACTCCCCATAAAAATATTCTACTAACACTTGGATTTATTAATGCTAAATAACGTAACAACAAATCAATAAATGCCGTCTTCACTTCAACCAAAGGGTAATCGCTTATCCTGGTCCCAACATATTAATCTTAGTCTTCAGTCGAGACTTCCACTTCATCTGAAATGTATATAGATAAGGGGGTGAGTTCATCCACAACTCAGTAAGCAAAACACCTATACTAGTGTGTAAAGTATGAACATTTTCAATAAAACTCTTATGCATGTAACAGAGAAACTTTTATTTCAAGGAAACAACTCCAAAACTTATAAACCAACAAAACTAGCGAACCTTTATTTTTTTATAAAGTACACACAAAACCAACTTGTCAAAAACCAAAAAAAAATACTTTGGCACAAATAACTGTAACATCTCATCAACGTTTCCAAAACATATACCATGTTTAACCCCCGTGGTAGGGTTGTGCTATCCCCGTTGGCCAAACCAGGCGGTATCATATTGTGAGACTTTCCCTCATTCGTTCTCGAAACCCCGAGTGTGCACATAGGAAAGAAACACATAAAAGGATCACTTTGTTTCCAAAGTGATTGCACTCCTATCATATCATATCATGGTGGTACCAACCATATCACGTGAATCCATATAATCATATCAGAACCATATTCAGAAATAAAGACAAACAGATAAATATTCTATATATTTTTCCGTAAACATATCATATTAAGCCACTTGTTTTTCACTTTCTTATCCATTTCCATATAAGCCAAAAACAAAACAAAAACATATTATTTTACATGTACAAGAAAGCATCAAAATTCATGTTCGCTCTCATGCATAGCTCAGAAACATGTCAAATATTGCTCATGTCTACACATTTCATGTCAAAAAGAAAATTTTCTCTATCATATAAATTTTCATGAGCGAATGCATAAAACATAAACTGAGGTTGTTTTTCACGTTTTTCTTTTAAAAAAAAAACAGAACATGCACATTTTATAAAACCAACGTCAAACAAATTTTCTTTCTATGCAAATCTAGGATAGAAGCCCCGCTTACCTGACTCTTGAGGCATAAATTCAAAGTTTTGAGTCCAATTTCTAAGATTCTCGTCACCTACGCATAACATTTTCACTAAATATCAATGACCAGTTATACGGCCCTCCAAGAATATCATTATAATTAATGTTCCAAAATAAGTTTTAGCATGTTTCATTCTTTCAACGTAATCAGCCCCTTATTACACCTCCAGCCATCAAAAATTTTCTCTATTCCACCACTCATAAACTTGCAACATCCTAGTGATAAAATTTAAATAACAACACCAAGGACTTGTAAGAATTTTTTCAATAAAGGACCAAAATGCCTCTTCAGACAACAACAACCTGATATAAAACATACGATAATTTTTTTTTTTTTTTTGAACTAAAAATCCCAATTCTAACAGTCACCAAATCTATCTAACTACCGGCATAAGTCTCCTAACAAGAACACGACCGAATGATCATTTACATCCAATAAAACTTTTATACCAGCCCACTACAAAGCATTTCAAGTTTTACTCGATTAAGACCAACCAGCCAAACAACACATTTTACTCGATTAAGACCAACCAGCCCAACAACGCAGCCATAAGAATTTTGAATCCTTCCAAAATCCATTAACACACTCATGAAACTCCTACCCTTATTCGCGTGCATTATAGAGTAGAAAGGCATTGAAATTAAAATACCTCAATTCACTTGTAGCTTTGGAACCCGAGAGTCACGCTCTGCCAAAGATGGAAAATTTTCTGATGTGTAATTTGGAGTTGTAACTACCCTAATCTCCACAAGAAAAACACAACAGAACAAAGAGAAGAGAAGTTAAAAATCCTAAATTCTGCTATGCTGGCCTATCGGCACCGAGAGTATCCCCCCAAAGCAATCAACGTTAAAACAAGAACCCCATATCGAAATCGTATAATGACGGAAGAAATTTAGAGCAAGGAGGAGATCATCAAGCTTACCAGTGAGTATTGCTAGAGAAATGAACTGGTGGGAGATCGACGGAAGGATAAGGGAGACCCCCAAACTGTGAGCAAGGACTACGGGAAGAGGGAGAGAGAGAACCTGGCAAGCAAAAATCACAACACCAAAATGCCGTGAGGCGAAGGAGAGCAAGAAAATTTCCATTTTATGCTGATAACCGTCGAAGGCGTGGAAGGGGTAGCGCGAGAAAAGGGGCAGAGCAAATCTGGATAAACCGTCGGGATAACAGAGGAAGGATAGAGGTGAAGAAGGTTACCTGTTGAAATGACGCCATTTAGGCTTTTTAGGGGCTGGGGCTGGGGCTGTCCGATCTGGGCCTAGGCTTGGCGTCTGGCTTGGGCCTGGGCATCGGGCTTGGGCCCGGTGTTACAATTAGCCTTTCATGTTGATTTTTGATTTTCCTCTTCTTCTCTTTTCACAAAGAAGAGGGGAGTAGTAATCCATGTCCGTGAGCAACATAAAAGAAAGTACTGGGAATTGGATGGAGCTATTTTATACGTACCTCGATCATATTAATTTGCATTTATTTTGTAGAGAGTTTTGGCTTGCGTGCAGTACCCCATGCAACAAGCATTTTTCTTAATTGGAAGAAAAGAAGGCCTAGCATGAGGACAAGAGACTGTCAGCCTAGCCAAGTTGACTTGCCTATCTCAATATTAAGGATCGTGCATGTGAAATATATACACACGCATATATAATTTGAGATTGTAATCCTCAAGATCAGGATGTATGAGGCAAGTCATCCTTGGCTATCAAACAAAAACTCTCTTATCTACATGTAAGACCTCTCCTCCTCTCGATTTCATACTCTATTCAGATCGATGATGCCATTAACACATTTTCGAAGTCTCTATTTATATAGCCTCCAAAATGATTGACACAGATTAGAATCAGATCCGCCAACCCCCCCCCCCCCCCCCCCCTTCCTTCATCTTTATGAATCTCTCATATTGATTTTTCCAGCTTTGCACATTTCTATATATGTACGATTCCATCTTTCTTTGGATGAATTCCTTCACTTTCTTTGGACGATTCCAGCTTAATTAGCAAGTTGATGATTCCTTTCCAAGATGCTTATCAATTTAGTCAACCCTTCAGTTCTGAATGAATGGCCTTAAGAAGTGCAGCAAATAAATGCTTGTATTAATGGCTGTCTCCCTTTTTAGTGGTTATCTTTGGATTTAGCTGAAGTTGAGCTCAACCTACCAAATAGCTTTTAATTCCCAAAAGTCAAGGTGATCATAGTTTAGGGCCTCACAGTTCTGCATTTCATGTTAAATTCTACGTATATAACTGTTCCATTTTCACAAAAAATGTATTAATGATCAAGCATCTGAGCACCCAAATAATTTGTATAAGTCTTGCAGAAATTTAGCTTGATCAGATTCCATGCAAAAACGACTTTGATAATCAATACAATCTACTCGTTTAAGCTGTTAAATCGCATGCTTACGAAACTTGGTCAAGCCCGATCTGTTTCAACGAAGTCCAGTACAATAATTAACTAAGTTTAATTATTAAGACCTCCATTAACATATATAAAGCAAAGCTCTCAGACATGGCTAGCCTGGCTTAAGGTTCGATCCTGTCATGACATACGTGCACGTTTCTTTTCTCTTTATCCTATATAACCTCATGCATTAATTTATGGCCTCTCAGATCTCATGATTTTCCTTTTTGTCATTTCTGACTTTTTATTCCTTATAATCTGATAGATTTTGACCTCACATGAAGGAAAAGAAGCAAAGGATAGGATGAAGATGCTGTTTTTTATATGACTACAGTTGGGAGGTCATTGTTTGTGTATGTAAGACTTTGGTGATAAATAGAATCTAATGATCCAACTGATGATGATCAAGTTGTTTCTCCTAATTTACCTCTTTTTCAGATCCTTTAGAACCTCATCATCCATCGGGACCCATTACAGCATCAAACCATTATAGATGTATCCCTTCCAAGAAGTCAATGCCTTCGCCACTAACCTTATAAAGATTCATTCTCATGGCTACTGCTTTAAGCTCACAACACAATGCAGTTCAGTGACCCGTAGTTTTGAGTAGTATGGGCATAACATTAATATATATATGTTTGATTAGGAAGAAAAAACGTATATCATGGAGTCACGCATGGTTTAGGACTTAATATATATGTTTGATTAATTATAAAAGAGAAGTCTAACTTACGGGGGTGTTTAATGGTGGTGTAAGAAAGATTCTCCGGCGCCCTCTGCTGCAGCTGGCGGCGGCGGGGTGGCCTCACTGTTGCAAGGCGTGTGCGGCGTGGCTCTCGGTTTGGTGATCTATGGAGGTGCTCTGTGTTTTGGGGCCAAAACAGAGGATGCTCAATTACGAGAGGCGATATATATGAAAGACTTATGTATGTGCGATAGGTTCGGCAACCCTAGCTAGGGTCATGCAGTATATGAAGCTAACGGCATATATACTTGTATCTCCTGCATCGTCTTTTGCGTTTTTTTTTTTTATTTAAATTATTCATCTTTACTCATCTTTTTTTTTTTTTTTTTGAGGAAGATTATCTCTCTCTCTTAAAACTTTCCTTTTTAAAACTTATATCAATATTGGTGTCAAACGTGATTTTTTTTTTTAGGAAGATTATCTACCTCTTAAAACTTACCTTTTTAAAACTTACATCAATATTGGTGTCAAACGTGAGTATTGAAAGGCAAGTTTGAACCTAATTTCCAAATGATTATTGAAAATTTGAAACTGGGCATGTATATGAATATTACCATCAATGTTTTCCTTGACATGAGATCATGTGATTTATTTAAAAAATAAATAATAAAAATATTTAAAATAAAAGAACTTTAAAAATACAAGAAAAAATGATGAATAAGATTATAGTTACATAATAAATCTATATATTGAATAAGTCTTAGAAGACTTATCTTTTTTCCTACTAATATTTACAAAATAAATTTATCTTCTCACACACATCAACGTCGTATTACCGGACCGACAAAAAAGTCGATAGACCAAAATTTTGTGCACTCTTACTCTAACAGAATTTCGAATGACTCACCTAAATTTTAATCTAAAATCATTAGAACCAGACCGATTCCAATTTTAAGTTTCTCATAATCGGACCGAAATCGGTAAAACCTATACTGTTGATTTTGGGGGGTAACTATTGCGTAATCAGTTTTAAAAAATACAAAATCGGTGGTACTAGTTCAGTTCTAGATTTTGTCTAAAATTGGATCAAGTAGAACCAGTTACATCCCCTACATTAATATATAAAATTATTCTTGTATAATTTCTTTGTGATTAAAGTATTTCTATTCTTTATTAAAATAAAATATTTTGGTTTTTGATTTTCACCTTGGCACTGAATACTGGCTCCAAACAAAATTTCAAGAGTCTTTGATTTTTAAATGCATTTTGGAGGTGGGGCGTGCAACAATGGTGGAGATGGGAAGGCTGTTGGGGCAGTTCAAAGAGGGGATCGAGAGCAGTGTTTTACCGTCATACTATCTGAGAATCCATCTTCATGATATTACTCAGTTGTGAGAGTAACTATTATTATATCCTTTAATGTGTAACTATTAACTATAATTTATACTATTAATATATATAAATATATGAACATGTATTAAGAGATGTAGTGTAAATTATAGTATATGTATAAATTTATAATCGTATAATGTATTAGTATAGTTAAATTAACATGTTAGAAATCTAGTATATTAGCTTTTAGGTTTGTCATTTGTTAGTGAATAGTATAAAAGTATAATACTAGTAGTCTAGTATAGACTATAGAGTGAAGAATCTCTAGACTAAAGTTATAACTTATAATTTATAGTATTAGACAGTTAATAAAATAACATACTAATATTAGTATAGAGTCTATATAGTATAGCATCATTGACTATATTTATAGGATTAAACTACTGGTAAATGGTAGTAAGTCTATAACTATATTATATATATATATATATATAATATCAATGTATTATTATATTCATTAATGTGTAACTAATAAGTAATAACTATTAACCATAATTTATAGCACTAGTATATATAAATATATTAACCTAAAAACTTAGTATAGAGTCTGTTGAATCCAAGGTTTCAAGTTTCGTATCTACATGCAGATTTTGATGATAACAAATGAATTCAAGTCTCAAACTCAAATTATCTACGCAATTAAGCGAAGCGCATATCAAGCATAAAAAAATAAATCTACAAATGAAACTCGTAGATTATTTTTGTACATCTCTTAATAAAATTGGATTAAGGCTTAAAAATTAATTTTTTCTCATAAATTATTAAATTGCATTTTTTTATACATGAAGCATGATATATGCATGACATAGAAAATGCTTTAATTTGGAAAACTATATTTTGCATATGCATGACATATACAATGATCTCATTAAAAGTTTTATTTTCAAAAATTACTAAATTTTACATGTGCATGACATATGCAATGACTTCATTCAAAAATTTGAATTTTGAAAATTGAATGACATATGCAATGACTTCATCAAAATTTGAATTTTGAATTTGAAAGATGATTGAGTGGGACTCATTTGCCTATAAATAGCTCACTTGTGTTTTACAAAAATCACAACAACAAGAGCTTACACATCTATTGTTAAGTTTTGCATCATTCTTTCAAATCTCTCATTCTCTCTTTTCTAAAGTTTTGAACCTTAATTCTTATTTTTTTTAGAGAGATATAGGTTGAGTTGTATTATTTCTATCTCACTCATTGAGGAGTGTACTTTGATAGTCTACCCACTATCAACTCTTATATTTGTAAGAGGGTACGTATAACCCTTGTGTGTGTAGAAGGTGTTCTACACGGGGAATAGTTAAATCACCAAGTGTGAGGTGATTAGAAGTGTAGAGGGTGTTTTACACGAATTCTTTGGAGCGGTGCTGCTCAAAAGTGTAATAAGTTTCTATCTCCACCTAAAGGAGATTGACTAGTGAATTCAGGATCCTCAAGGGGTAACTTGAGGCGATGACGTAGGCAGTAAAACTGAACCTCATAAAAATACTGAGTTTGCTTTTCTTATCCTACTCTTTACATTTCTTATTGCTTTATATTCTATTTATATTTTATATTGTGTATTTGATTAATAAGTGTTAATTTTTATAAAATAACTCAATTCACCCCCCCTCTTGTGTTAGTCATCTGGGCAACAATTGATATCAGAGCAATGGTTCTATTATAAGATTAATTATCTATTAAGTTAAGATTATATGGCTAACATTGTAGCTACATTGGCTGAAGGTCAATCCAGTAGTCGACCTCTGCTATTTTGTGGAGACAATTATACTTTCTGGAAAGTTAGAATGAGAATATTCATTCAGTCTCAAGGTCGTGAAATATGGAAATGTATTGTAAATGGGCCTTATATTCCAACAAAAACTGTTGATGGAGTAAAGGTCAAAAAGGAAGATGAAGAGTTTGATCGCGAAGACGATAGACTTTATACTGTGAATGTAATGGCTATGAATTTTCTATATAATGCTCTCAATGGTAATGAATTTAACAGAATAATGGCTTGCAGGACAGCAAAGGAAATTTGGGACAACCTGGAAGTAACCTATGAAGGAACTTCGCAAGTCAAAAAATCAAAAATTTATGTTCTTACGCATGAATATGAAATGTTCAAAATAAATGATGATGAATCTATTTCTTCTATGTATACTCGTTTTACTAATATTATAAATAGTTTGACATATTTTGGTAAAGTTTATTCCAGCTTGGAGATAGTAAGGAAAATTCTCAACTCCTTGCCAAAACGTTGGGAATCAAAAGTAACGGCGATTCTTGAAACTAGAGATCTTAAAAAACTCGAAATAAATGAGTTTCGGGTCACTTATTACCCATGAGTACACATTGAAAAGAGGAGAAGAAAAAGGAAAGCAAAAGAAGAGCTTGGCACTCAAAGCCATTCCTCATGAAAGTGAAAGCGATGAAGATGAAGAAAGCGATGACGAAAAGATTGCAATGATCACTAGAAGATTGAAGAGATTCTTGAAAAATAAAGCACCTCCAAGGAAACCTTTCAAAAAATCTTCTAACAAAGATACAGGTAAAAATGATTCATTCATTTGTTATAAATGTAAAAAGTCAGGACATATCAAGGTAGATTGTCCCCTGCTAAAAAAAGATCGATAGAAAGGCAAGAAAATAATGAAAGCTACATGGGATGATGATTCAAATAGCTCAGACAACGACGCAAGCAATGAAGAATCTGCAAATTTTTGTCTCATGGCTAAAGATGATCTTAAGGTAACAAATTTTGAAAATCCCTCTTATGAAGAATTACAAAATACTTTGGAAGAGGTATATGAGGAATTTAAAAAATTGGGTATTAAGTATACCGCTTTGAAAAAGAAAAATTTTTCTTTAATAAATGAAATTGATGTTTTAAGAAAAGAAAATATAGTTTCAAAAGATGAAAATGATGAACTGAAAAAGAAAGTAGCTGATTTATAAAAGATTGTTGAAAATTTCACAAATAAAAAAAGAAATTTTGAAAATTTTCTTGGTAATCAAATATGTGTTTTTGATAAGGTAGGCTTGGGATACATACCAAAAGAAAAACTCAAACCCTATAAAAATTTCTTTAATAAACCCATTAAATCAAAACCAGATTTTCAAAATTCTTTTTCTAAAAAGAGATTTGTCAAAGAAAGACATTATTACAATCACTCAAGTTCTTCAAGTATGTTACATGTTATTTGTAATTTTTGTAATAGAATTGATCATAACTATCATGTTTGTCCTATTAGAAGAAAACATACAATGACTATTAGGGCCTTATAGGTACCAAAGAATCTTATCTCTTCTAATACTAATAAATAAAAGACCCAAAGAACATGGGTACCAAGAAAAATCATTTTAATTATTTTTGTAGGTATGCATGAAGTCTTCCGTAAGTAAAACAAGATGGTTTTTAAATAGCGGATGCTCAAGACACATGACAGGAGATAAAACTAAGTTCATTGATCTCACTCCTAAAGAAGAAGAACACGTGACATTTGGAGACAATTCAAAAGGAAAAATCGTGGGAATAGGTAAAGTTGGTAATAAGTCTTTTCTCATAATTGAAGATGTTCTACTTGTTGAATGTCTAAAACATAATCTTTTAAGTATAAGTCAATTATGTGATAAAGGATTTACAGTTACCTTAAAAAAGGATAAGTGCATTATTTTGAATAATCATGATTGCAATATTTGTTTTATTGCTTTTAGAAACAATAATATTTATACAATTGAATTTGAAGAAATTACCTCACAAGATACTATTTGTTTATCAGCTCAACATGAAAATAGTTCGTTATGATATAGAAGGTTAGGTCATGCAAATATGGAATTTATTTCCAAACTTTCAAAAAATGATATTGTGAGAGGTTTGCCAAAAGCAAACTTTTTTAAAGACAAAATCTATGATGCATGCCAATTTGGTAAACAAACAAAAACTTCTTTCAAAATCAAGAAACATATTTCCACTACTAAATCTTTGCAACTAATACACATGGACCTTTTTTGACCAAACAAAGTTGCGAGTCTGGGAGGAAAATATTATGCATTTGTTATTGTTGATGATTTCTCTATATATACTTGGGTCATCTTTCTTACTCATAAAGATGAGGTACATAATACTTTTACCAAACTATGCAAGAGAATTCAAAATGAAAATGGCTATACTATTTCAAACATCCGAAGTGACAGAGGAAAAGAGTTTGTCAATAAAGATGTTGAGTCTTTTTGTGATGAAAATGGTTTTCTGCATAATTTTTCTGCTCCTCGAACTCCTCAACAAAATGGGGTAGTAGAGAAGAAAAATAGATCTCTTCAAGAAATGGCACGAACAATGCTTAATGAAAATAGTTTACCTAATTATTTTTTAGCCGAAGTGGTAAGTATTGCATGTTATGTTATAAATAGAGTTATGTTAAGGTCTAAATTAAATAAAACCCATTATAAGCTTTGGAATGAGAAAAAACCCAACATTGGTTACTTTCATGTATTTGGATGCAAATGTTTTATACTCAATGACAGAGATAATTTAGGAAAGTTTGATACAAAATCTGATGAAGGTATCTTTCTTGGGTATTCAACAAATAGTAAAGCTTATAAAGTATTCAATAAAAAGACTTTGACTATACAAGAATCTATGCATGTAGTATTTGATGAATCTAACCATCTACTCTCCAAGAAATCTATTGATGAAAAATCAGAATGTACAAATAACACAAATAGTCTCAATCTCGAAAAAGAGAATACTATGGAAGAAGTCCAACATGGAGACATCAGGAAAGATCATCAAGATTTAGTACAAGATGCAACCAAACAGTGGAAACATGTGAAAGATCATCCAGTGGAACAAATTCTAGGAAAACCTTCACGAAGTGTAAGTACTCGATCATCTCTTAGAAATATTTGTATTCACACTACTTTTTTATCTCAAATTGAACCCAAAAAATATTGATGAAGCACTTATTGATGAATCATGGATTTTAGCTATGCAAGAATAGCTAAATCAATTTGAAAGAAATAATGTATGGACACTTGTTCCTAGACCAAAAAATCATGCTGTTATTGGAACAAAATGGGTTTTTAGAAATAAAAAAGATGATTCTAGAATCATCACTAGAAACAATGCTCGACTTGTAGCCCAAGGTTTCAATCAAGAAGAAGGAATCGATTATAATGAAACGTATGCACCTGTCGCAAGATTAGAAGCTATTCGAATGTTACTTGCATATGCATGTTATAAAAATTTCAAACTTTTTCAAATGGATGTTAAAAGTATTTTCTTAAATGGTTTTATAAATGAAGAGGTATATGTTGAGCAACCTCCAGATTTTGAAAATAATATTTCTCCTAATCATGTTTTTAAGCTCGCAAAAATATTATATGGACTCAAACAAGCTCCTAGAGCTTGGTATGAGAGGCTTAGTGGTTTCTTGATTGAGAAAGGTTTTTCTAGAGGAAAGATCGATACAACTCTTTTTATCAAATACGAACAGGATGATATTCTTCTAGTTCAAATTTATGTTGATGATATAATATTTTGTGCTACTAATGAAAATATGTGCCAAGATTTTGCTAAGAGCATGCAGAAGAATTTGAAATGAGCATGATGGGAGAACTTAATTTCTTTCTTGGATTGCAAATCAAGCAAGCAAAAAGTGGAACATTCATCAATCAGTCAAAATATATCAAAGAGTTACTCAAAAAGTTTGAGATGGAAGGTGCGAAGGTAATTGGAACACCAATGAGCCAAACCACCAAACTTGATAAAGATGAAAACGACAAGCTAGTTGACTCAAAGGTATATCGAGGTATGATTGGTAGTTTATTATATTTGACAGCTAGTAGACCTGATATTATGTTCAGTGTATGTTTATGTGCACGTTTTTAATCATCTCCAAAGCAATCTCATTTGATTGCAGTCAAGCATATTTTTAGATATCTTGCCGGTACCATTGACTTAGAGTTATGGTATCCTAAGCACACTTCGTTCAATTTTATTAGTTTTTCAGATGCGGATTATGCTGGTTGCAAAGTTGATCGAAAAAGTACTAGTGGAACATGTCATTTTTTAGGTCATGCACTTGTTTCATGGTTTAGTAAAAAGCAGAATTCTGTTGCATTATCTACTGCTGAGGCAGAACATGTTGCTGCAGGCAGTTGTTGTGCTCAAGTTCTTTACATGAAGCAACAACTTGAGGATTTTAAACTTATGTACAATCACATTCCAATCAAATGTGATAATACAAGTGCTATAAATCTTTCAAAGAATCCAATACAACATTCTCGGACCAAATATATTGAAATTAGATATTATTTTCTTAGAGATCATGTGCAGAAGGGCGATATTGTATTAGAATTCACTAGCACACATAATCAATTGGCAGACATTTTCACAAAACCCCTACCAGAAAATAGACTATGCATGATTAGAAGAGAAATATGAATGATGCATGCCTTGAATATCTGCTAGATACTTTTATTCTATTATTTCAAATGACCTACAGAAACTTGAGGCGTTTAGCCTCATCATTCAAATGCATTTGCTCCTCATAAATCTTCATGCCATCTTTGTCTAAAGGATTAGGCAATCGAAATGCAGAGGCAAGCAAGGATTTTAAATCCTTATTCTGTTGTTTTAAGTCTACTATTTTTTTGTTAGACTCTTGAACAAGTCGTTGAAGAACATCGATCTTCTCATTAAACTTCTCTATCTCGCGAGTTTTTGTAGAGTGAGAATAAAGATGAACTACAGAGATGAGAAGAAAATTTAATGCGAATTAAATAAAACTGATGATTGCTTTTATAAAGATGGAAATAAGTACAAGACAAACTGTCATCTCTTCAAATCTTACTTAGTCAAGTTTACAAGATATGCCAGATACATATTGTCAAAAGTTACTGAACTAAGCCAGCGAGATTTATTGCAGATTGTCTCTATTTTTCTCGTGAAACGTTGCCATTATCTGCTGATGTTGACTCTGTGCCTGAACTCTCACTCGTTCCGATTCCTCTATTCGAAATTTTAGAACACGAGTTAATTCTGTCAAATCTTTATTTTCTTGCTTTAACCTCTTATTCTTTCTACATTTATTTGCAAACTTTTGATGCAGAATATATATTTGATTGTTAAGTCGATCAACCTCATTTGCCCTCGCTAGTAATCTCCGAGACATGGTTGTAACAGAAGCAGCATATTGAACACTGAGAGTTCTTAATGCTGCAACAACTTCAGAATCAGTCCTACCAGAAAAATGCATCTCTCCTTCTATCATGGTGTTGACAACCTCATGAGATAAAATGACTGGTTGAGACGGTTCCTGATTCATATCCGGAATATTAGACAAAATTTTCTCCGCCATTTTATCGTTTTGAATAAACAGAAACTAGATCAATGAGTGGTGTGAAAATTTATTTGAGTATCCGACAGGTGAAAATGGTCTTTTAAATAGCAACTTTCAAATCTCGATAATATTTAATTTTTCAACAATATCACGCGGATTTGAATCTGCTTTCGCACCGACTGCTAGAGCTAGGCCTCCAACCTTTGCAGGTTTTGTTGAACACGCGTGGCTCCGCACCGAATTGCAAGAGTTAGAAACTTCCAACCTTTGCAGGTTTTGTAGGAAGATGTCTTATTGAGCTAATTATAATTCCTTTTTAATGATGCCAAAAGGGGGAGGAGTTTTAGACGTAAATATTTAGATTTTTAACTCTGTTATATATGCTGGAATTATGTTTATCTATTACTTGAAAAACTAACGCATATTCTCAGGGGGAGCTTAAACATTAATGCAAGTCTCAAAATTCTATTAAGTATTTGTCATCATCAAAAAGGGGGAGATTATTGAATCCAAGGTTTCAAGTTTCGTATCTACGTGCAGATTTTGATGATAACAAATGAATTCAAGTCTCAAGCTCAAATTATCTACGCAATGGAGCGAAGCGCACATCAAGCATAAAAGAACAAGTCTACAAATGAAGCTCATAGATTATTTTTGTACATCTCTTGATAAAATTAGATTATGGCTCAAAAATTAATTTTTTCTCATAAACTATTAAATTGCATTTTTTTATACATGACATAAGCATGATATATGTATGATATAAAAAATGCTTTAATTTGGAAAACTATATTTTGCATGTGCATGACATATGCAATGATCTCATTAAAAGTTTTATTTTCAAAAATTATATTTTACATGTGCATGACATATGCAATGACTTCATTCAAAAATTTAAATTTTGAAAATTGAATGATATATGCAATAACTTCATCAAAATTTGAATTTTGAATTTGAAAGATAATTGAGTGGAACTCATTTGCCTATAAATAGCTCACTTGTGTTTTGTAAAAATCACAACAACAAGAGCTTACACATTTATTGTTAAGTTTTGCATCATTCTTTCAAAACTCTCATTCTCTCTTTTCTAAAGTTTTAAGTCTTAATTCTTATTCTTTTTTAGAGAGATATAGGTTGAGCTGTATTGTTTCTATCTCACTCATTGATGAGTGTACTTTGATAGTCTACCCACTATCAACTCTTGTATTTGTAAGAGGGTGCGTATAACTCTTGTGGGTGTAGAAAGTGTTCTACACGGGGAATAGTTAAATCACCAAGTGTGAGGTGATTGGAAGTGTAGAGGGTGTTCTACACGTATTTTTTGGAGCGGTGCTGCTCAAAAGTGTAATACGTTTCTATCTCCACCTAAAAGAGATTGACTAGTGAATTCGGGATTCTCAAAGAGTAGCTTGAGCCGAGGATGTAGGCAGTGGGGCTGAACCTCATAAAAATACTGAGTTTGCTTTTCTTACCCTACTCTTTACATTTCTTACTACTTTATATTCTGTTTATATTTTATATTGTATATTTGATTAATAAGTGTTAATTTTTATAATATAACTCAATTCACCCCCTCTCTTGTGTTAGTCATCTGGACAACAGAGTCTATAGAGTATAAACTATACCTATAACTTATAGTATTAGACCATTGATACTAGGTAGTAAGTAACTAAGTTTATAATTTATTAGTATAGTTAAATTAACATATAAGTCTAGAAGTATATATTGGGATTTCATTTTTTTTTGTAATTTATTTTTAATTAACAAATAAAATTCTAATTAACAAATAGAAAATTTCCTAAAATAAACAAAAAACAAATATCAATATACAACGCCGTTTAGTACAAATTTTGACCTAAACGGAGCCGTTTGGAACCATAATAACTAGAGGTGTTCATCCGGGTTCCGGATTCCCAAATCTGGAATCCGGATTCAAAATTTTATAAAATATTTTAAAAAAAAATCAAAATTATTAAGAAAAAAATAAAATTTTAAATCGAGCCGGGTTGAACAGGCCTAATAATAACAGACGCAAAAGCCATTTCAAGACTATTTATTATTATTTTTTTAATTTCTTAATACCTAAACGGCGCCGTTTGGAGCCAATTTCAATCCGAATAGCGCCGTTTTTGAATTATACAGGGCTCATATTTGAGCCTTCGAGAATCCCGTTTGCCCAGAGTCCAGATTCATTCTCTTCGGTCTTCAGTTCTTCTCTCCAAACTCGAAATCGAAGCCGGCCTAGATCCCTAGCTGATCTCATCTCTACAACGTCGACGTCTCGGCGCCTCCACGAAACTGTAGCCCTTCAGCGTCTCCTCTCCATCGAGTCGTAGCCCTACACTCTCCGATTCTCCATCGCAAGTCATGGCCGATTCGGCCCTACAGGCTACAGGTATACGTTTCGGTTTGATTCATTTGACTTCCTCGGCATTTCTGTAGGGTTTAATTAGGACTTTTATCTAGGGTTTGATTAGGGCATTTCGCTAGGGCATTAGTATATTTGATTAGGGCGTTTAGGTTTCATTGGGGTTTAATTAGGGTATAAGTTTGCCCATTTCGGTTCCATCAGTTGCAATCTCATTGTATTTTTTTGGTTGGGGTTTGATTAGGAAACAATCGAAGGTTAATGGCTTTTGTTAACAAATATGTTAGCTAGTTTCTCTATTCAGTACATAAAGAGTTTTCAATTATGGGTAATCGGGTGTTTGTATATTTCTTATTCTGGTATGTTTCTCTTGGTTCCATTGGTATTGATCTAATTTCGACAATCTAGTTTAAATGCGCTTTCTCTTGATTGGTGGTGTTCTTGCATCCTTTGTTTAACGAACTCAATACCCCTCCCTGTTCTTAAATCCTTTGCTAAAAAAATTGGCAAAACTATTTATTATTTATATCACCCGTTATCTATGAGTTGAAGTTGCAGTTATTTGATAATTTGATTTGGGTGTTGAATCTATCTTTTGGTTGCTTCACTCGAGCACCAAAATCCATTGGGGTCTCTGAAGGCTTTGCTATCCCCTGTTGTTCAAGTACCAAGGGAAATGCACTAATTTTTTTAAGGTTTTCAAACCATCAGATTGGTGTTTAAGTTTTAACCCAGAGTATTCCACGTGACTTAACGTGGAAAACTTGTCCTAGGCATTAGAAAGAAGAAGAGCTTGCTTGAGAGATGTCGAAGGCCAACAGATTGAGCATCCTGCAACTGAGGGGCGGAGTGTTGTTGATCCTTCTTTCATCAGCTTCGTATTCAATGTCTGATACCTTTGACAAATTTGTATTTACAGGTTTCTTGTGGTTGGAAGCATACAATAGCTATTTCTGGTAAGGATCTTTTTTTTAATCTAAAACCAGATTGGAGTATGTGATTTCTTATATTGTATTTTTCTTATATTGGTTTTGGAAATGTTTTAAATTTTTTAGAAACAACTTAGTTATGAAAGAAATAATAATGATTTAGAAACAACTTATAAGTTGTTTCCCACGGATACATGAAAGTTTTTCATGGTGGACATCTTCCAGAAAATTTACAAAAGCATCTGAATTGTTATCTGTCACTTGACATGCATCTTTGGCAACTCCCTAATGAAACAGATACTTAAGAATAAAAGTATGCTGAGTTGATGGTTTGTAGGTTTACTCCTCATTCTAATCTGCTTAATTGACCACAAAATGGAAAAGGGGAATTGATACTTAAATATGAATAAAGTATGATGAGTTGATGGTTTGCAGGTTTACATATGAATAAAGTATGCTGAGCTGATGGCTAACTGTTATTGATGTATTTAGAAACATGGAAGTTTAAGAATAAATCACAAGAGAAGAGGAAACAGTCCATCAGAAGAAGAGAGGTATCTACTAAGTTATTACATCAGTGGTTTCTTTTAACAGATGTGGTAAGATATAAAATTTTGTTATATGGGAGGTGGAAACTAACAAGGATGAGCATCAGAAACAACCAGATAAAGTGTACTGTAAACCTGCTTTGGAAGGAGAAACATCTCAAGAATACCTTGATCAGGTGCACTCTTTTTTTCTTCATCAATTAATTTCCAGATTAAAAATCTGGGATATGTTGGTAGACACAAGGAAAATTCTTTACAACCCCCAACCTCCTCTACACGTCACATTTTTTTAATTTTTTTAATTTTTTTTATTAAATATTTGATATATGAATAATGAATAAAAAAAATATTAATTAATTTAAAAAAAATAAACTCAAAAAAAATTTTAAAAAAATTAAAAACATGTGATGTGTGGAGGAGGTTGGAAGTTGTGTAGAACTTCCCATAGACATAATACCATATTGGCTCTGAAATTCTATGAAACATATAATGTAGAGCTTTTGTTGTAGAGATGCATTTAGTTTCTAAGAGTCTAAGCTCCTATTTATGTAGCATTGCAGGCAAGGCTTTTGGGAGTGGAATGTATAAAGAGGAGGTGCAAACTGGTCACACCCATAGGCAAGGTGACCTTCCCTTTTTGGAGATTGTGAAATTCTTTTGTATTACATTTCAGAAATTAGATAATTTCATTGTATTTAGAAAATTTATAATTTATGCATTACTTGAAGAATGACTCGGTTAGGCCTTAATTTATAGTTTATGCATTACTTGAAGAATGAGAGGTAGACCAATCAGCAAAAGAACACTTTTAATGGAAGAAGAAATGCCGAGTGAAAATAATCGTGTTCTTTTGCTGATTGGTCTGCCTCTCCCATTAAAAGGGAGAATAATCGTGTAGCTCATGTGTTAGCTAAGGAGGCTTTGCCATGTTTTGAGGATTTATATGATTTAGAAATTGTCCTCAATGCATTCTCATCTTATTATGCAGTTTGTAAACCTCTTTATTAATGGAAATGTCATTTCTATACAAAAAAATAAAATTGTCTCCATTTGCGGGTGCCTATTTTTGTGCATTTTTAGATTTTGTGAATGGTATATTGTAAATTTATAATGGTTGGTGGGTGCCTATTTTGGTGCTGATAAAATAACTATCTAACTACTGGCATTTGTAAGCGCCGATAACATAATCTCAAAAATGCCAGTATCAAAATAATTTCTCGACATTTATAGACGTTGGTAAAATAAAATAAATTTACCGGCATTCATAAGCGTCAGTAATACAATCTACAAAATGCATATACCAAAACAATTCACCAAAGTTTGTAGACTTCAGTAAAATAAAAAAAATGATTATTAATATTTGTAAGTGTCAGTAACACCGTCCATAAAATGTCGGTGAAAAAAAATTGGTTTGTGGCATTTACATAAATGTCGGCAACATAATACTTGAAATGCCATTAATAAAAAATGGGTTGGTGGCGTTTACATAACTGCCGGAAAATAAAAAGTTATTACTGACATTTGAAAGCCCCGATAACATAGTCCACAAAACATATCTTGGGCCAAATTGGTCGATTGCCAGCATTTGTAAACGTCGGCATCATCATGTACAAAACGCAGCTAACAAAAAAAGGATTAGTGGCGTTTACAAAAGCGCCTGAAAATTTAAAAAAAAAATGATTACTGACGATTGAAAGTGCTGATGACACAATCTACAAAAACGTATGTTGGGAATGAATTGGTCTATTGTCGGCATTTAAAATCGTCGGTAGCATTATGCACAAAACACCACTAAACAAAATTGGGTTAGTGGTGTTTACTTAAGCGCCAGAAAATAACATCTCCAACTCTTTTTTCGTGGTGCTAGAAATGTGTTGGTAAAAAAATGCCGATAAAAGCATTACTGACGTTTATGGTTAAATTCCCGGCATTCAAACATCGGCAAATGGCCCTTTTTTTGTAGTGACAAGCGCCACAAAGACTTGCTTCTGCACTCTTCGCAAAGACCAATTTGCTAAAAGCCATCAGTTTTAGCTGTTAGTCTTGTGAACAATCATGCACGACAACAATATCAAAGATGGAGACATTATTGCTGTAAAAGAAATAAAGATAATGTAAGATTTTTTTGAGTCAAAATATGTTTTTGCTTATTGATAATGTCTGCTACGATATTGTATACATCTGTAGCAATCTCCTAGCATAAAACCCATGAGAGCGTGTTATTGGTTCCTAGTAAAAACGCTCTGCCATTGGGTCTGGTTTACAAATTGCGTTTGAACTCAAATGCGGTTTTGTGTCTTTGGACTAGATTTTTTTCCATAGAATAACATACAATTTCTTTTTGACAAGTAATTAAGAAGAACATATTGTTGCAGAAACCCTGGTAAGAAATAATCAAATAAGACAATAAGATTGTATGAGTGGGAATTAACCGAGTCAAATAAGCATCTGAATGAGTTTTTCTATGAGTGTTAGTACCAAAGTTTTAAATTCTGTTTCGGTGACCGTTTCAATTGAGGTACTAGAACGGAATATTTCGGTATCAGTACGTTTCGGTATACCGTTTCAAGACAGATACTATATTGATTTTATTTTGAAATATAGTTTCTTAAAATCCCACATACTTTATAAAATTAAAAATACTTCTCAATAGTCAATACAAGTCTTAGAAACACAGATTTATAAAACTCAATAAAACAGTACAATTCTCAATCCAATTGTTAAAAGAAATAATGGTTCATCTTCATCAATAAGACAATAAGGATCAACATTCGAAAATTTAAAAGATTTTCTTCAATGTCACTACCATTATTAACATCAAGACCAACATTATCATCGTCTTCCAAATTTATTTATTTTTATCAGTAAAACAAAATTTTATTGCTCAATAAGCCTTGCCCAATACTTCCCAATCATCTTCCAAATTTAGTGGGGCTAATAGCTCCTCAATATTTCCTCAATCCAAGTCTTCTCCATCAAATAGCTCTAATTTTTTACCTACCAATTCCTCCTTCAAGTCAATGTTCTTAAGGTTGAAAGGATCTAGAGCATCTCTCTTCCCCTTTCTATATTTTTGCCAAAATAAAAGTCACAAATAAGTTAAAATATTACATATTTTTTTGATAGGTAATAAGAAATCTTATTCCAAGTAGGTATACAAGAGAGTATACCTAAATACAAGCTAAAGAAAGACAAAACTAAAGCAAAACATTACAAGTATTCCCATCACTTTCAAGTTTCTGCACCCAAAAACTTAGAGAGTTAAAGAAAAAATCCCTAAATTCCCCCATGGTACGTACACGGTCACCAAGACACCTTCCTAAATTCCCACATTGTTGATCAATATGCGGGTGAAGAAGTGAAAGGTGGTCGAGGATATTGCAACAGTGCATAAGTTGGCCCCTATTTTTTTGTGAGTATGGGTTCGAGAATTTTCTCCTTTTTTTGTTGAGCTAATAGCTTTAAATCTGAGGAATAGTTTACAAAAAAAATATGTACGTAGCTTTTAGTTTAGTCCTATTGGGTAATCACTGAGGGAGGGATGGGCATTACGAAGTTAGGACATCTTTAATTTCTTCCGTTGATTATTAAGTGATCTATGTGAATGATTTTGTATTTTCATCTTATCACAAGATACTATTTCGTTAAAATTATTTATATTAGAAGGAAAACATTATAACTATCTTAACACCCTACCATCGTGAAGAGAATAAAATGTTGAATATTGGCAAAGTAATCTCATTTTTGGATATCCGTCTATAAAACTGGCCTCTTCAAATGGATGATCTGCAATAAGAACACTGCAATATTCTCATAAAGCATCATCATTACACCTTCAATGTGTTTTTCTTTACAAGTTGTAACCATTAATTTGTAGTTTATAGCTCACTAATTTTTAGTAAGCTATAAACATGTAAAGGGAAAATATACTTCCTTTACAGTGTTCACAATAAACTATGAGAATATTTCACAACATCGATCCTCCTTACATGACTAAGCACCCTCTGTTAAGATTTAATCATCAAGATAAAGAAAAAAAAGTGTGATATAATCTTTACTATGAGGCCTTATAATAATTAATAGATGGAACATATTGATAGACCATAAATAAGAAGTAAGAAATCAGAATAGAAAGATAGAACCATAGCCGGAAGAACAAAAAAACTCATGTACACACTGTTGTGTAACAAACAAAAGTCATAAATACAATTTTTTAGTAATTAATTGGAAACATCTAGTCCATGAACAAATAAAGAACTGCCAAAAAAACATGAATTATTGAAGGGTTTGAAAACTGAACTAGAAGTTTATTAAAAAAAAAAAATCGCCCCTCTACATTAACATTACATCATCAAAATATACCCAATTGATCAGCCAGTCTAGTCTAATTTGTATCAACCAATCGTATATACCATATTGCTTCTGTTTTCCCTTTTATTTCTCACGACAATGGATCATCATGAACTGGCTCACATGGACATATATTCCAACTTCTATTTGGAATAAGGGCATCAAACTCGTTGGTCATAGCAATGTGGTGCCATCAGGAGACAGCAGTACTGCAGTACTAGTTAAAGGTGTAGGTCATGGTATAATCATATTTGGAGAGGCCGGCTTTCATGATCATAGGATTTTATATAGATATTACTTAATTTGCATTGGCTTAAGAGAATTCTAATAATTAGGTCGGATGAACAAGTAGTTGAGAGATCAAGACATGGGATCATCTTTGTGTCTATATATTGTTTATAGAACCTTGCAAATATAGTATATATGGATGAAACAAACAAGTAACACTACTGGAATATTTTCTTTATGTTTGTATATAGTACAGTACTAGTGAATACTGATCAAAACATCAGTATTAGCATTTTAGGTTGACTTTTTTCATTTTGATCTACTTCTTCCTTTTTCGAAAAGAAGAGGGGACTAGTAGTAATCCATGTCCGTGAGCAAATTAAAAGAAAACAGAAAGTACTGGGAATTGGATGGAGCTATTTGATACGTACCTCGTAATTTGCATTCATTTTTCGTAGGGAGTTTATGCATGCATGAAGTAGTACCCCATGCAACAAGCAATTTCTTAACTGGAAGAAAAGAAGGCCTAGCATGACAGACAAGAGACTGTCAGCCTAGCCAAGATGACTTGCCTGCCCAAACCCTTAATATTTAAGGATCTTGAATGTGGAATATATACACATGCATATATAAATTTGAATTGTGATCCTCCACATCAGGATGTATGAGGCAAGTCATCCTCGGCCATCAAACAAAAACTCTCTTATCTACATGTAAGACCTCTCTTCCTCTCGATTTCACACTCCATTCAGATCGATGATGCCAGTAACATATTGGAAGTCTCTATTTATAGCGTTCAAAAAGATTAATAGATATTAGAATCAGATACCCTCTCCCCCCATATGAATCTCTCTTATTGATTTTTCCAGCTTTGCACATTTCTATATATGTACGATTCCATCTTTGTTTGGAAGAATTCCTGCTTAATTTGCAAGTTGATGATTCCTTTCCAAGATGCTTATTAATTTAGTCGACCCTTCAATATTGAATGAATGGCCTTAAGAAGTGCAGCAAATATATGCTTGTATTAATGGCGGTCTCCCTTTTTAGTGGTGATCTTTGGATTTAGCGGAAGTTGTGCTCAACCTATACTAAATAACTTTTAATTCCCGGAAGTCAAGGTACTGATCATATTTTAGAGCCTCACAGTTCTACATTTCATGTTAAATTGTACGTATATCGCTGTTCCATTTTCACAAAAAAATGCATTAATGATCAAGCGTCCGAGCACCCAAATAATTTGTAGAAGTCTTGCACAGAAATTTAGCATGAGATTCCATGCAAAATAGACTTTGATAATCAATATGATCTACTCATTTAAGCTGTTAAATCAATTGCTTACTAAACTTGGTCAAGCCCGATTTGTTTCAACAAAGTCCGGTATTGATAATTAACCAAGGTTAAGACCTCCAGTCTATTAACATGTATAAAGCAAAGCTCTCAGACATGGCTAGCTTGGCTTAATTTCCTGTCACGACTACGTGCATGCCTCTCAGACCTCATGATTTTCCTTTTGAGTAATTTCTTTGACTTTTTATTCCTTATAATCTGATAGATTTTGACCTCACATAAAGGAAAATAAGCAAATAATAGGATGAAGATGCTGTTCTTGATATGACTGCAGTTGGGAGGTGTATGTGTATGTAAGATATATAGACTTTGGTGATATATAGAATCTAATGATCCAACTGATGATGATCAAGTTGTTTATCCTAATTTACCTCTTTTTCAGATCCTTTAGAACCTCATCATCCATCGGGACCCATTACAGCATCAAACCATTTGAGATGTATCCCTCCCAAGAAGTCGATGCCTTCGCCACTAACCTTTATAAAGATTTCATTCTAATGGCCTACTGCTTTAAGCCCACAGCACCCATTTATGGCTTCCGTTTAATTTTCATATTCTTTTCTTCATGTACACTAGTGCAGCTAGCTGGTATTTCAAAAATTATTTAGACAGTCTAGATTTGATCTCAGAGATTAATATATTAATTCATCTTCGGAAAGATCTTATAATTAAAGAAAGCCTCAAAACATAAGACGGGGCCGGTTATGGTACATCAGATTGCTAAAGCTCTTTTTATTATAATATAAATTTGGCATATTATATTAACATAATCGGTTTGTAAACTTTCTTTGTACTTAAGATGATCTTAAGCATACTTGTTTTGATGCTATCCCTTTATGCACGATCTTTCAAAGAAAGAAACAAATCCTTGTCATGCGCCTTCCTTGTAAATGAGCTTCCTTTTGAACCTACACGTCTAGCTGATTTTCTATGATGGGTAACAAAATATTTACGAGTTTTGCTACGTACAATCACTTTTGCATACTAGTTTTTGTGTACTTCTCTAATGTGATTGGTTAAAATAGTTATTTTAAAAAAAGTGATACAATTAATCATATTAATAAATTATGTAATGAGTACACAGAAATGACCGTATATTAAATTTTTTTAACATTATATATATAGGACGATCGGATTTTCTAGTCCAATTTGATTTGTCCAGTTATGAAATCTCACAAGTGTCAAGTACTATTAAGTTTAAGATATCTAGCTAGCTAGTTTCTGAGTACTGGTAATAATGCAATATTATAGGAATTTGTCAATGGGACTATTATTTAATTCCCCAGTAATATGGGGAATTACTTTTGTTGAAAGCTGGAAAGTAATCCCCCTTCCCGTAGGTTAGGAGATGTTACTTAACTTTTTCTAAAACATTTAACCTGGAAAAAGATTCTTGGATTTAATAATAGAAAATAAATAACATTTATTCCAAAAGCGAAGTTATAATAAAAATATCTTTTGCGACCTTAACTGGACATAATTGAAAATAGCTTATGTTGTAAAGACACTTATTTACTAGAAAACATAAATTTAACTGAAATAATTAAAATTAAACTTGTTTCATAAAGACACTTATTTTTTAATAAAACTTAAAGATTTTAAATAGCTACTCAAATTACTCTTGGCCTGTCTGCTCACACTGGTCATCTTCATCACCTGGGTGGTTTTAAAAACAGGAAATAAACTGAAATAAGTCGATGACACAATAAATAAATCCATCACAACGTAAGAAAATATTATAAGAAGTTTTCATAAAACCTATGCTAAATTCTGAAATATGATTGTACATGTTAATGCTGATGCCATGCATGACTGACTTAACTGACTAACTGACTTAAGTGACTGGTCTGAATTAACTAATAGGTTTGACTTATCTAAACTAACTAACTAAATTGATTGAAATGATCTGATTTGACTGTACTGATCTAGCTGAACTGATCTAACTGAGCTGATTGGCCAACACACTTAACCATGTGTGCAAGGTTGTGCACTGGCCCCACGTCCCGCTGCAGCAAGGGGAACTGTTGATAGTACTCTAGCGTACTATGGTAGACCACGCTTAGATCCGTGGCTTGCACATCCACCCTAATCTGATATGCATTGGTACCATGCATTTGATGGCCATCTAAATAACTGACTTACTGAATTGAAACTAACGGAACTGTTTTAACTGACTATTTTAACTGGAAGACTGCTTAAATAATTTCTGATCTGAATTAATATTATACCTGAACTTAACTCAACTTATGTGACTTATGTGGCATGATATGCATAATACATACTATCATAAATAACTATAATTGGCTGAGTCTAAACATGATGCTGATGACATGATCGTATGTTGTGCTGAATGACATGCTTGCATGACGCGAAAAGTATTTGAAAAGGGCTATCAAAGAAATGGCTTTACTAATAATATAAGCTACATGTACGGATCCTAATTTTGTGATCAAATTCACTTACCTGGATGCGCTGCTTCTTGAAACTCACTTTCTAGCTCGTTACCTATATGGATTACGAACCGTTACTAACTTCTAAAAAAACATGTCGTACTATTCTATTAAATTAAAATAAAACATATTGACTAATAACACATATCCTGAAACTAATAAATATTTTATTTTGAACATCATACCATAAAAATCGAAAGGTTTTTCCAAAACAATATTTTAATAACCAACATTTGTTATTTAATTATAGTTGGGATAAATATTTACTTCGTAAAGCAACCATATGATATGAAGTTCATTATAGACTACTTCTTAAAATCTTAATTTACACATCATATATAAGGAAAAAATTTAATAATTATTAACTTATTTAAATATTACTTCCACAAATCTCTGATAAAAGCTGATCATCTAATCTCCTAATATTATATTTAAAATAAATAAATAATATTATTAAAATCTAATTAATTGGACAATTCGAGTAATAGAAAAATGTATATTAAAAATAAAATCTTAGTTTTCTAAAATAACTAGTAAATCCCTTTTTAAAATTAAGCAATTTAGGCCCAAAAATACTTGAATAGCCCATACGGTTTAAGGCCTAAGATTCAAGCCTTCGTGAATTATTAGCCCATGTTTGTGATAGATTCAGTCGACTATAGCATGAAGCAACAGAATTAAAGCATAGAAATGGGGCTTGCGGAGGCAACGGAACGAGAGCAAAGGAAACAGAGAGGAGGGAGGGGTTCGCGCGAGTGCTTACCAAGAAGAGAATGCGTGCGGCGATTTTGGGTGGCTCGCCGAGGCTCACAGTGTTGTCAGAGGTGGTGGCCGGCGGGATGAACTGGAGATTTAAGGGATTTCGGTGGGTCTGGACGAAAACAAAACAGAGAGATGGAGGGGTGTTCTCGCCAGAAATTTACCAGAAAAGAGTGGGGCTCCTCGGGGTAGACCGGCCGGTGTTTTTAGTGGTGGCTAGAGGCTGTTCGGTGGCCCAGAGATGATCGGCGGTGGCAGGGGCGTCGGTTTGCCGAGAACAAAGTATGGTTTTGCAGTTTTTTGGTGTGTTTTTAAACTATGAATTTAGTGATAATTTATAGATGAAATGTGATAGGTTATATGAAGATTTTTAATTAGATTTTCAGAATTTGAATTTTGATTAGATTGGTTTGAAGTTGAAATTTTGATTCTGTATGTATCCGAAAAGCTAAACAACATAGCATGGATCAGTCCAGTTTTCATTTAATAGGAACTTGATTTGAGGTGTCTACCGATTTGTGGGGATACGAAATATTCGAAAAAATCTAGAAGGGCACTACGAATTTTGTAGATAGATCGGTTACAAGTTCTAAAAGGAGTCTACCATCTCAAACATATTGGAAAATCACTACCAGTGGCGGAGGTGAAATACTAATATTTAGAATTGTAAAATAATCCAAGAGGTGAAATACTAATATTTAGAATTGTAAAATAATCCAATAATTAATTTTAAGGAATAGATAAATAATTAAATAATTAAGTAAGAGAAAATATAAGTAAATATATAAAAAAAATAAGAAAATAAATATATAAGAGAATAAATAAATCCCGAATTTAGGATCGAGATGTTACATGGAAATATCTGTTGGAGTACAGATTCTAACTTACTCTCAGAGGACTGTTAGGGAATGCTCTAAGTATGGCTGCTCTCAATCATTTTTGTTCTAATTTAATATGCAGAGGTAGTCGCAAATCAATCTACGGGAATTCTAAAATTTTCGATAGGGCATGCACGCCAGCGAAGCGACCAGAAATTCAGAATACAGCTTCATATTTTATACATATGCCTATATCTTATTTATGCGACTCCAATAACTCACAATATTCCAAGTATAACATCCTTGTAATATAATTGACAAGGCAGACATTGTCATTAATTAATTAGTAGTATTATTATTATTATTATTATTATTAATACACTGCATACAGCTATTTTACAATTCTTGTCATCAACCAATTTGATAGAGCAAAATCATTAAAAAAAAATTTTGAAAGTTTTATTCTTTTCTTATTGGAATTGACTATTCACCACACCATTGATGTTACACAAATGTTAGATTTAGGACCTTAAGGGTAAAGTTTTGAAAAGGAAACTTTCATTTCGTCTTCAATCATTTGTTTACCATACAGGCCGGCAAGAAAGTTCGATCTGGTAAGGTATTGGAGATTTATATGGTAAGAATACCATCCGCAGGAAAATATAAATTAACAGAAACGTAAACAACGGCTAAAAGTAAAAACCAAACAAGTTTATTCTATTCAGCTCTGGCTAGCTAGCTCCACATGCTAAGTTTCCATGGGGGCTGCTATAGCCCCCCTCTAGATGAAGTCCCGCTAGTTATAATGTTTTTTTTTTTAACATCATTTTTTTAATACTTTTAAACATTTTAAAAAAAAAAATTATAATATTATTAAATAATATTTCATTAATCATTAAGTCAAAAGAAAAAAAAAAATTGAGAACGACACTCAGAGTGGGACTCAACCATTGGCGTCTTTATCATTTTCCAAATTTCAATAGTGTTGCCATTGAGAGAGAGAGAGAGAAAGAGAGAGAGAGAGAGAGTTCTTAGCATTTAAATGGAATATTTCTTGTAGGAGACGGATCATGTATCACTTTCTACTGAAATAAAGGGAAATGGTCCATTACAGCGCAAGAACATACCCAAAAAAAATAAAAAATCATAAAAACACGGTTAACTTGATCAATTGGGAAGTTTGTTGGTAGAGCGCCAAAAAGCAAGAGAAGAATCATGGGGTGCTCAAATATATCGACTACCTTATATACTCCAAAAAAAAAAAAAAAATCTCAAAGACTGGAAAAAACCGTACTCAGATACAAACAGCAACCAGAAAGCAACCACATGCCCATGAGCCCCTTTCTCAAATAATCAAAGCATGCGGCAAACGGATCCAAACAGTAAAATAATCAAAGATGATAGCACTTCTTAGTGAAGGAAAATTTGGGCTACCGGAAGTCAATCACTCTTCTTGGAAGTAACAAATTTCTTGACAACATCTGACTTCAACTTGCATCCGAGAGAGAGAGTTCCCAGAACCAAAGAATTGATTTCCTGCTCCTTTTTTTCATACACATAAAAGGCTATAAAGGCAACTGGAAGTCCTGCAAAATTAAGACAAAGCGTATATAACCCCTTAAATAAGACGCTGGAGAATGGAATAGTCTCAAAAACAGTCCACTATGAAAATGAAGTCTAAGGCAGGACAGGAATAAAGCTCGTGTTCAACTACAAAAACTATGTCCACTAAAATATTTCCCAAGTACAAGAGGAAATCCCCGCTAAAATATTTCATGGGCAGAAATCATCAGATGATAGATTCTTTGAGATTTATAACAGAGTTCAGCTGACAGTTTATCCAAGTTCTGTAATAGCTTCCTTTTACTGGTACTAAACAAAATTAACATATAGCTAGCTTGTGTTTTGTGAGAAGTTTCAAAACATCAGAACTGCTATGGCTTCAAGCTCGAATTAAATGCCAATACCTCTGAAGTATTTTGTTTATAGTAAAGCGGCATGCATGAGAGAGAGAGAGAGAGAGAGAGAGAGCAAACCTATGACAAAAAAGCTCTGAAGTGAAATGGTTCCAAGGAAGCTAAGAAGCAATAGAGAGAGAACAACCTATCATGTTACATGAGCAAAGAACAGAATCAGTAAAATGCATCAAGAATCCCTATTGGAGCTGCTGAAATGAACCAAATAATACGTGCTAAAAAAATTGAAACCAAACTTGGAATTTCCATTACATATACTATTAGCTGCCATTAACAGGGTGGCACAGGAATGTGGCACTGTCAATACACATATTGGACTTGTGGCTTTTTGTAGTGCCTTGTCGTGGATGATATGTACACAAAAGCACAGCAGAGATTTTTAACGTGGCATTGGTATAAAGAGTCCATGAACAAAAACAAAAGAAAGAAAGGATCCATAGCCTTGAGTGTACCACCTAATCATCGCCCATCAACTATTTAACTAAAGCTAAATTCAGGTGAGCTTTTAAAAGACTTGGACAAACAAGCAAATAGACTCTGAAGAGGTTTTGCATTACCCTTCAGTTAAAAATTAGTAGGGACAGAGTTGGTTTCCAAGGAAGATCATTTAGAGGAGCAAGGCTCCCTTGAGCACTTCAAAGATGCTCCCAATATATGAAGTTATTATGCTTCAGATACCTTTTAAGTATGCTGAGCAGATTGCTTTTATTTTTTATTCTTTGTTTCCTTTTTTTTTTTCAAAATTTTTGAACCTTTAAGCATTTAGTTGTAGCTATTTAAAGAGCTCCTCTTCCATTCCCCATGTACTTAAGTTGACGCATTTCTTAAAAAATAATTATCACAAAAACAAAAAGTAATGCGAAGTATTCAGCACTGCATAACTTCGAGCCATAGAAGCAAGGAAAAATACAAAGACTAGCAAATACCTTAAGGAACAGAACCCAGTCCTTTCCCATTGAAAGATACTTTAAAACATTAACAGCAGCATTCCAAGATGACGCCACCGATGAAGCTACTCTTCTCGACTTCTCTTCTGACAAATAAAAACGTGATGGGGGTATTTTCTCCACTGTATATCCCATTCTGGCATGGTAGTCATGCATGTATAGTTAGCAATATATTTTATACCATCAGTTTGATGCTTCTGACAGCCTCCCATCAAATCAGAACATTTCAATAAGGTCTAACAATGAGTAAAAAACTATTTTTATTTTTTTGAGTGGAACACATTAACAGCACTGCTCCATGTTAATTGACATATTGACATGCCAAGAAGTAATCAAGACATACATCTTTTCTGGTAAAATGCCATGGATAAACAAGAATATTGAGGTTGCCAAAAGAAGCTTTGAAAGGCTGCTTAGGAGGATAAATCCAGATGCAATGAAGTTGTAGTAAATTGCAACCAATAGTAATAAAGCAGTAAGTGTCTGCCTTTTATCCCTCCAGAGTAACATGTCAGCAACTGCAAAAAATAGTGGCAGCCAGATCACTTCATCAATCATACGCATATTTAATTGCAATAAATCAACTGCTATATGTTATCGTGGTAAAAGTTCAATAAATACGAAACAAAGAGAACACACTCCCACAATCCCGAATCATAATAATATCCTTAGGTTCCATTGAAATGTCCCCACATGTGCCAATACACAAAACAAAGAGCGCACACACACACAATCCCAAATCATAATAATATCCTTATGTTCCATTGAAATGTTCCCACGTGCCAGGGTCTGACAAAGTAAACTCCACTAGAAACAAAAATAATCAGGGAGCTTTTCAACATGAATATGTGCTAGATATGGATCCGCAAAACACAAAGCTATAAAGAAATGACTGTATAATAAAGAGAATAACAAATTATTGATGCAGTACAGCATTCTTCCTATATTGAAGCTAGTGCTTCCCAGTCCTTGTCGCTCAGCAATACTTCTCTCCATTTGAAAGGGAAAAAGTCTAGGGTTTAGCTCATGGAAGGGGAACGCTGCACCTAACACTACAAGAACATGGAAGAACATATAGAAGACCAGAGTCCCCTTAAAAGCTTTTTTTTTTTTTTTTTTGTTTGGACAGCTTCGTTAGGAAAGATTCTCACCTTAGATAATCTAAGGAAATGCCACTTCATTGTATTGGATTGGTTCTTCATGTGCAAGAAAAGTGATGAGACTGCGGATCATCTATTATTGCATTGTGATGTAGCAATGAGTTTAGGGAACGATATCTTTGCAAGAGTGGGACTCATTTGAGTAATGCCAAGAAGGGTTGTTGAATTTTTGGCCAGTTGGCAAAGAATCCAGGGTAATTCTCAAATTGCAGCTATGTGGAAGATGATACCGACCTATCTATGGTGGTGCATAAGGATGGAGAGGAACGGTTGGAGCTTTGAGGATAGTGAACGGACAATGGATGAGCTTAAAAATTTTCTTCTACACATTGTATTCTATCGGTCAATTGTAATAGACTTTAATGGCATGAACATACATGATTTTCTTGTATATTTAGACAGTCACGCCCAGGTGTGGCTCTTGGATATGTCCCGTGTACTAGGCTTCGCCTATTATCAATAAAATCCTTATTTACTGATAAAAAAAAGGGGAAGGGGAATGCTGTGCCCTAACACTACTGCTTGTGCATACAAACATATATGTCACATACAAGTGTTTGCACACCTATACCTTAGAAATATATAGCTTAGTTAGGTCATATTAGAGCTGAAGACCCAAATAGTTAAGTTAGGTCATGTCAGGACAAAAACAAAGAACTAATCGTTGAGTGGCTAGATTGCAGGATAAAAATGAACAATATATAATGTTTGAGCAATTGTATTGAATAAGATATCCCATTGAACCTTTCAGTATTCCGTACAGAGTGCATAAAAATACCATGCGGGGAGGTGGTATTATGTTCAATCCAGATAACATGGGTTACTTGTCAGTTGCCTAAAGAGTGAGATGGGGCATCCTGAGATCACCAATGTTCTCAAGATTTCCACCAGCCGCTCAAGCCAGCCACCAATTGCTCAAGCTTGCCACCAACAACCAAAAATCAACACTAAAGCGCAGTCAGTTTTTTCTTTTTAAATTTCCTCTTCATCATCCATCATTCAATCACTCAAGCTTACAACATGCAAATTTTTTGTATTTAGTCCAAATCAGGAGTATCCAAGCACATAATAAGATATCTTGGGAACACGTGATAATCTATCTTATTTCCAATCAAATCCAACCCACTATACACAATGTGTTAAATGGGCTTGCCAGTCTTAACTTGTGCATGAGTTATTATTAACACCAATAGAGTTTTATCATCCTAAGAACAAGTTCCTAAGATATTCATATTAATAGCATAATTCCAATCATCTAACATCACACTCACAAGGTAATCTGCCACTGATAATCAGACACCTAATCAATATTGTTGCTGGCTAAGGCAGTGTAAGTGGGTCGATTATGGCTGTGTAGGAGGTTATTCACATTTGATTTTTCAAGGCCCTGAATGATTCACTCTGCCAGGTACCATAAGGAAACGTCCAGGTATTACATAGGAGAATGCAGTACAGATAGACACACTAAAAGAAGTGACATGAATGAAAATTGATGATACCCCTGCCACTTCCAAGATATACAGAAGCTCTTGAAGGTCCTTCTCTTTTGTGTAGATGCTCAGGCCTCAAGTGTGAGTATGACTCAATTGTCCTCTTTATGCCATCCTGCAGAGAGAGAGAAAATCCAATATGACATGTACACTCAAATATTCAAAAGTTGAACTAAGATTTTATGGGTGATTAGACCTTTCAACATTGTCCAGTTCAAAGCTAGATTACATGTATAAGACTCGGAGCACAAAATTAATCTAATCACAACCATCTAAACATAAACAGGTAGATTCATTAAGTTTACATCTACATTGACCATCCACAACAATCATTTAGAAGGTTAAGAGAATGCGGTAGAAGCAGCCCACATACCATGAGGGCAAATCCTTGAAGTTGAGATTAAAGAAGAACCATGAGGTCTTAGCCCCTTAACTCAGGGGGCTTCAACAGAACACCATATAAACTATCTGCTAGGCAACTATTCTAAAACAATCAAGAAAATAATTCCATATGAAAAAAAGAAAAAACAAACGATTCTTTGTTCTTTCTTTTTTATTCCTTTATCATATTCTGTTCTTCTTTTCCTTTCTTCTTTTTGAGAAACTTCTTTATCTTTTTAATAAACTAGGAAATAACCTGAAGGGAGACAATGGGTTCGTAGCCAAGTAGATCCTTTGCTTTTGAACAATTAAAAGATCTGCTGCAAGATAGAAGTCTTATTCTTGAAGGTGTCAACTGCGGAACCTTCATCCCATATGGGCCAAACAGCCTATATGTCCACTCCACCATATGTGCAATTGGCATAACGACAAAGGCAGGGATCTTTATTCTTGGCCTGCAAACTTCATTGGTTCAGAATAAAAGAGGACCATCACCTGTTACATAACTATATTCTATGACTTTTACTATAGAATATTTTTTTTTTTTTTTGAGTAATATTAAAAAATAAATAAATAAATAACTTATCCAAAAATTTTTTAAAAAAATTAAAAATAAATAAAAATAAAAATAAAAGGAAGAAGAAGAAGAATTGTTTTACAAGATAAAATTAATGAGAAACAGGAGATAAGGAAGTGGTGGCAGTTTCTGAAGCAAGGTTTTCTTAGATTTTCCCACAAAATCAAAGTTATGAAGCTATGCGTATTGTGTCAACAGTACTCTGATGCATGACCAAATCCATCACCACCATATCCCAACCCAAAATGCTCAATAAGTTCCAAGTGAGAGTCCTGCAGTTCAAATCCCCATGTTTAAAACCAACCATAAGGTGGGTTCTTTGAATTTTGAGGTGGGGTCTTTCAGTACTGATCACATAGTAATGAATCTTTTCCTCTGCAAGGATAGTGTTAGGATATTGGAAATACACGATCAGTATTGCCTACAATAAAAGTGAAATGAATAGTTGTTACTCTGTGTGCATTATGAACTTGACAGCCTGTATAGGTAAATAGGAGCTGGTTGAGGACAATGGAGAGAAAGCTCTGGGTTTAATTATGGTAGGGTTTCTGCACCACAAAGCTCACCAGTGGAGACAATGACAGGACACATGAAATAGGAGGATGGAAAGGTTTCGAACAATGACGTTGGTGGGGCTGCTGTAATTACAACAGGTTGTGGAGGTGGTGGTTTGAGCTTGGCACTAGTCTTGGTGCTCAAATTTGGGCTGGTGGCAGAGAGGACAGGGAGGATGAGTAGAGAGAGAGAGAGAAGAGATACTCTTCTTCAGGATAACATTATATATTTCCCCATAATTCTTGATTCGGGTATATATGTGATGCTATACTTCCACATACCAAATGGTATGGCAACAACTTGCACCATAATCTCCTTCATCACTATTTTGCAAAGGGAAAAAACTGCTCAATTAAATTGAGGAACAACTTGGAAGTTTCTTTTTGGATAATTAAGATAATTTTTATTAACCGCAAAAGGTACACATGGAGAGGGAAATTTTGAAAGTTGTTTTTCTTTCTATGGACTAAAATGAGAACCATAGTTTAGCAAAAATATTTCTGATATGAAAAATGATAATCATGGTTGGTGACATGCTACAACATGGTTTAAAACTGCAGTGTATTCGTTGGCATCCATGCCATTGGTGGTTCAATATGATGCCTAGAATAATAATGGAGTTGCTTATGATTGAGAGAGAGATTTTTTCCTATTGATAAGAACGAAGATATCTTGTTAATATTGAAGGCATAGCCCAAGTAAGAAGATATTAGAAGATGTAATATAACTTTTTTTTATAATAAACAAACTTTATTGCTCAAAGAATAGGCCTATACCAGTATAAATACAAGAAAACACAACTATATGCCCTAACTAAGAGGGCTCAAAAGAGACAAGAAAATCATGTAGATTCATGTCATTGAAATCAACAAGAAGGGCCCAAGTACTATAAAATAACGCTAAAATTTTCTCGAACGATCTCTCATTGTCTTCAAACGTCCGCACATTGTGCTCCTGCCACAAGCACCACATGATAAATATTGGGATTATCTTCCAAACCGCTTTAATCTAATGCATGCCTCCTATATTTGTTCAGCTGGCCAGCGCTGCCACCACAGTTTTCAGCATAACCAAAGCTATCTCTGATCTACCAAACACCTCATTTCACAAAGCTCTAGCTGTCTCACAGTGTAATAGAAGGTGATCAACTGACTCGGCCCCTCACCTGCACATGCAACACAAATCTACTATGATAACACTCCGTTTTTTCAAGTTATCGGTAGTGAGAATCTTGCCCAATAATGCTGTCCACGCAAAAAAAAAAGCTTTGGGGGGCACCTTGTGTCTCCAAAGCCTTCTCCAAGGAAACTAAAGATTAGGCTCTTGAGTGAGAGACTATTTTTTTATAAGTGCTCTTGAGTGAGACATATAAGAAGAACGAACCGAAAATATACATTTCTCAACTGGTAACCACCACAACCCACATTCTTGTTGCATGTTCAGTTGTACGGAGTACAAGGCTGTAAAAGTCAGCAAAATTGCTCATCTCCCGATCCTGTGCTACCCTACTAAAGCTAATATTCCAGTGGATTTGCCCACCCGATATCCCTATAACATCCGCCACTAAAGCATCTTTAGCACAAGTAATTTGAAATAGTACAGGAAATAAATCTTATAGAGCATTATCACCACAAGTATCTTTCCAAAATTTAATCCCAGAGGCTAGAGTCCTCCCCCAACTGGAATCCTGAGTGTTGAAGAAAAAACCCCCAACCTCTTCTTATAAGCTTCCACAAACCCACTCCATAAGCTCCTTTACCTTCTTTAGTACTCCATCCCACCATATGTCTCCATATTTGCACTCAATCACCCTTTTTCACAAGGCTTTTGTATCCTGATTATATCTCCACAATCATTTGCCAAATAATGGCCGATTAAACATCTGCACATTTCTAATACCCATAGCACCATTGGAGATAGGACGACATATCGTCTCCCACTTGACTAATGGAATTTGAACTCCTCCCCCAAACCGCCCCACAGGAAGTCGCGTTGAAGATTCTCAATTTTGCATGCCACACTTGCAGGTATAGGAAAAGTGACAAAAAAAAATAAGTTAGTAGGTTAGAACGTATACTCTTTATCAAAGTAAGTCTGTCACCTTTTGACAAGTACAATCTCTTCCAATCCACTAGTCTCTTCTCTATTTTCTCGATCACTATCTCCCATAAAGAGGACATCCTTGTAGCTACACCAAACGAAAGTCCCAGGTACGTAAAAAGAAGGGAAGGTATCTTACATCCCAATGTACTAGCCAGTCAACATATATTAGGCACAACACCAATTGGAACCATTTCTAATTTGTCAAAATTCACTTTTAACCCGGAGACTGCTTCAAAGCACAGAAGCAAAGCTTTCAAAACTCGCACTTGATTTTGATCTAGCTCACAAAAAACAAGTGTACCATCTACAAATAATAAATGAGATCTGTTGATGGTTCCCCTACCCGAGGTTCCAACCAAAAATCCCTCCACAAAGCCATTGTGAGCCAAGGTCGATGTCATCTTGCCTAACCCCTCCATCACAATAACAAACAACAATGGCGACAACGAATCGCCTTGCCTTAAATCTTGAGAACTATGGAAGAAACCTGCTGGGGCTACCATTTATCAACACAAAGAATTTCACTATTAATATGCACCAACGGATCCACAATCACCGTCTCTCTCCAAAACCACATCTTCCAAGAAGATAGATAAAGAAGTCTCAGTTAACATAATCATACGCCTTCTCCATGTCTAACTTGCAAATGATCCATGTTGTGTCTGCCTTCATTCTACTGTCCAAACATTCATTAGCAATAAAAACCACATCTAGAATTTGCCTACCTTTTACAAAGGCATTTTGGGGCTTGGTGATAATCTTCTCCACCACCTCACTTAGACAATTTGCTAGCACTCTGGAAATAATCTTGCATACCCCATTCACTAAGCTAATGGGTCAATACTCCTTTACCTCGTTGGCCCCCACCTTCTTCGGAATCAACGCAAGAGAAGTGGTATTTTGGATTCTCTCAAACTTTACAGCCACAAAAAGCTCGTGAAACACCTTCATAATATTTTTTTGATGATGTTCCAACATTCTTAAAAAAACCCATAAAGAAACCATTGTCCTTAATCATTTTCCTTCCTACATCAATAACCTCCTCCTCCTCAAAGACCATCTCCATCCAAATGACATCACTCGGTCCAACGGACTCAAACACAAGAATATCAAGAAAAGGCCGCCAACTCATCGAATCAATTAGGAGTTACTCATAGAAGCCAACTACATGGTCATGAATAACTTGTTCTTCCCTATACTCCACACGGTCAATTTTTAGCATCTCTATGTTATTGTTCCTCTTGTTAGAGTTTGCAACTCTATGAAAAAACTTTGTGCTTCAGTCTCCTTCCCTCAACCACAAAGTTCTTGATTTTTGGGGCCAAGATGTCTCTTCTAATAAAATAATTCTCTCAAGCTCCGCACCCAACAAAGTCTTCCAACCTACTTCATCCAGAGTGAGATACCTAGTATCTTGGAGCCTCTCAATTTCCTAAATCTCCTTTACCTTGCTTTTGCTTATCATCCCCTAGATCTCCAAAAGATTGTGTGTTCAATAGCTTTAAATCTCTTTTTAAAGCTTTCAATTTACGTACAAGGACGAAGCTAGGGGTACATTGTATCTGGTAAAAAGACCACCACTATCTTACCCTTTCTACAAAACCTTTGGGTTTCAACTACATATTTTCAAATTTAAAGTACTGTCGACCTCCTCGGATGCCACCGCAATCAAGCATGATAGGCCAGTGATCAGATCCAATACAGGGCATACGTTTTTTCCGTACATCAGGGAAGTGGCTTTCCCATTCTGGAGATATTAGGAAACAATCCAATAAAGATCATGCCTAATTATTAGCCCACGAGGCAAGAACCCTCCGCTAGTGGCAAATCAACCAAGTTCAAGTCAAAAATGCATTCAGAGACTCTACCATTGTTGCCCACCCTCTTCTATTTCCAGAAGACTCGCTTGGAAATCTAGTGACGTTAAAATTTCTCCCAATACACCATGGGAGATCCCACCAACTGTGTACTCCCACTAATTCTTCCCACACTAATATTCTATTGCTGTCTAAATTTTGACCATAAACACTAGCAAAAGCCCACAAAAAGTTATTGAACACATCTTTAAAAGAGCATGTCACCGATTACTTCCCTATGAAGTCCTCCATTTTTTCCACCACCCGTCTATCCCACATCACCACTATCCCTCCAAACGCCCCATTAAAGGGAGGCCATGTAAACCCAATCCACATGAGCACAACTCCATAAACTTCTCAAAATTTTCCTATTGTTCACACTCAACTTAGTCTCTTATAAACAAACTATGTTTGCCTTTCACTCATGAAGCAAGTTTCTTATCTGAAGAGGTTTAGTGACCCCATTGAGCCCGCAGACATTCCTTGATACCATTTTGAGTTTCATTGGAAGAGAGCCACCCCTTCCCTTTTGACTTGCCCCTACTGGAGCTAACCTTAGTATTCAATGACCACGTCAACCTTTGACTCGGTCTCAAAGGAGTACAAGTCATCCACAGTAAATAGGAGAACGAACTCACTATCTGATCCCTCAGCGTTTGAATCTCTTGCTGCTGACTGGCTATCAATGCCTTGTAGTTCAAAACTGAAATTGGCACAATATCGTGAAGTGGCCACCTTTGCTCAATTTGGGTCAGACCTTGATGCTGCAACTCGGGCATTACTCAATAGATGATGCAAGGCTTACAGAAGTACCGAAACAACCACAATATGCACCACTTCTAATTGAAAAACAAATTCTAATCATTTATGCAAATGTCAACGGAAGCACGGAACTAAGCAAGCAAGTCGAGTATAAGCATGAATTGATTGGACTTCGTTCTAGTCGAGAGTGAAGCAGAAAGCAGTGGGAGGGGTATATTACGAAATTCATTCGTTTGATTTACAATTTTCGAGATTGAGATTCTAGTCTCCAAAAGACCAATGGCTAGATAAATTTGAAATGGAGGGATAGAGAAGATCAGATCTACTATTAAAACAAAGAATAAGTTGACACGGGACATACCTAAAGAAAGATTTACATAGAAAGAAAAAACTAAATCAAAAAATGCATGCCAAAAAAGAGGGGCTTCAATAGTTTGAGCTCCCGCTGCTTTTTAAAACCAGATTTTCTTTGTTGTTGGTCCCCCACTTCAATGGCCATAAGCAATGTGCCATAAACTGATCTTCAAAGCCTTCACACTCCAATCCCATACATTTCTGGATTTCTTTAACCTTACCAAAGACCAAATCTGAAACTTTCGGATGGACAAGGAACATAAAATTCAGGGGGACCGGTTCGCCCTCCCTGCTGTCCCACCGTATACCAAAAGTCTCCTCCACCATCGAAAATTCGTCCATACCCATGTGCTTAGTTAAGACCTGAATAAGCCTTTGGACAATATCATCATCTGAGGACACCAGTTCACTGTCAACATGAGGCAAGTCATCAGAACACTCTCCTTCCTTTGCGTCCACCTCAAAATCTTCGAGGAATTGCACTAAAGGGTTCGTCAGAGTCACACCCACCTCCTCGCATCTCGTCGGCATTGCCTGGCCCTCATACGACAGAGAGGACCCACCTAAACAAGTCAGAGAGCCCTTCACAAGGTCTACTGTCAATTTTCGAGCACCCCACACCTGCGGGCCATCATTGGAGAGTTCAACCATCGACATCGACTCCTTCTAACCAGCCAGCGACTCCACCTACGACAACGAGCATCGCAACATAATCCCCAGTGGCTACGCTTGAGGATCATCGCTGGAAGAAGCCCTAGGGCTTTTAGTGAAAACCATCTGATGGGCCCTAGGCTGAGGCCCAACCATTTGGCCTTTCCTGCCCATTCTCCCGCTAGATGGGCCTTGGGGTGAGGCCCAACCTTCTGGCCTTACCTGCCCATACTCCCAGGCTAGATGGGCCCTAGGCTGAGGCCTTACCTGCCCATACTCACCAAGTCACCTTCATCCCTTTCAAGGAGTTCTCCTTCCTCTTTTGATTCATCATCATTCTCCCTAGTAGAGTCATCACCTTCCCCCATGTTGATAGATTTTCGTGTGGGGCACTCGTTGGAGCAATGGCCTGGTTGGTTGCATCGAAAACCCTTTCCAGCTATTGGCTTGCTATAAGGATATATTGGCTAGTGCTTCCTTTACTCCAAGTATGGATGGTCATGGGTTTAGGGGCATGGTCGTTATTTTGGGTTCTTTGGTTACGACTGGATGAAGGAGAATGTGTTGGATTTGGTGCAGTTGGTGGCTCGGGTCCTTTATTTGATGGTGTAAGGCTTGGTGTGCTGGGAGGAGGACAGGTGAGCTACAATTCAATCTTCATGGCTAAGTTGACTACCTCCAATGGGATCCACACAATGTGTAGCGTGACTTTGTCCTGTATGGCAACACACAGCCCTCTAATATAGCTAGCCACTTGTCCTTCAGTTTTCGAAAGATTGTTCCAAGAGTTCAAGCAATAAAACTCCTCAATGTATTCATTGACAGTCCTAGTGCCTTGCCAACAATTCTGATATTGCTGATATAAAATTTGTGGGAGAGCATCAGCTTGGAGGGAGGAATCATGCTCTCATCAACCTTTTCATTTTAGGCCACACACAGGCTGGTAGTTTACCTTGGCGCCTTCGGTTATTCTATGTTTGCTCCCACCAAGCTGATGCTCTCATCAACCTTTTCATTTTAGGCCACACACAGACTGGTAGTTTACCTTGGCGCCTTCAGTTATTCTATGTTTGCTCCCACCAAGCTAATGCTCCCCCACGTAGCTTATAGGCCACCAATTCACTTGCTGAGCTTCTAGTATTTGCATGTACTCAAGAAAAAAAAAAAAATCTACCTCCAGGAGCCAATCAAGCTTTCAATGACATGAAGATAACTGTTAAAACACAGTAAATCAATTTTTATCTTGAAGTTGGTATTGCCGTCACGAACTCTTTGGTTTCCTCTGCCCACCAAGTCCTCGAGTTCTTCATTACTAGAGGAATTATCCCGCACATGCTTGCCGTGGTGGCACCTCTCTGCCCTCACCTAGGTGAAATTGATCTCGTCTTCCATCATTTTGGTCCCTCTTGCCTTCCATTCGAACATTAGTGATAGACTTTTGAATCTCCTTAGTATGTGCTCGATCCCTTCAAAACATTGCTGGTTTTGATGGTCTTGTGCTTGAATAGATTCCCAAAGGGCCTGCACACCATGACCCTCATCTTGGGATTGATGATTTTCATTTCTCGTCATTGAGTCAGGCGCAAACTTGCTCTGATGCCAAAATTGGCATAGCGGAAGAGTATGAAAATTCAAGTACGAATAAGTGTTTCCCACCAATAAAAAAATCCAACGGAATTGGACAAAAACACTATAATCTTTATTTTTCAAAGAAAAGTTTAATTCATATTACAATACCGGGCCCTATTATAAGGGAGACTAGAACAGCTAAGGAAACTTGTTCAAATGGAAACTTGCTGACAAAATAACAAACTACGGAAACTTAATCAAATGGAAATAAAATCTGCAAAATGAAGAATTGAGCATTTTTGAAAAATTGCTACCATCTACCCACAATTATTTCTAATTTATCTGGTCCATTCTTGGTGTCTTGCGTGCTGCATCAAATTGGATTTAATACCTCTTCCTAAGCTCCCTAGACTAAGTGTGGCAACAAAGAACATGGCGGAAAGAATTCAACAAGTCCATTCGGATGTTTGTCCCAACTTGGAAAAAGCAAATTCACGTTACAAGGAAGCAGTGGACAAGCACAGGCGAGTAAAAGTTTTTCAAGAGAGGGACTTGGTGATGGTTCATCTTCGCAAGCAACATTTTCCACAGGAACTTACAAGAAGTTATAGAAAGTGATGCAGAACGCAAGACATCAAGAACGGACCAGATAAATTAGCAATGAATTGCATGTCGATTGTAGCAATTTTCCAAAAATACTCGATTCTTCATTCTGTAGATTTTATTTCCATTTCAATAAATTTCCTTAGTTTGTTATTTTGTGAGCAAGTTTCCATTTGAATAATTTTCCTTAGTTGTTCTAGTCTCCTTTAAAACAAGGCCCAGTACTGTAATTAGAATTGAACTTTTCTTTGAAAAATAAAGATTATAGTGGTTTTTGTCCAGTTTCGTTGGATTTCTTTATTAGTGGGAAACACAGATTTCCTACTTGAATTTTAAAAGTTGTTTTCCACTCATCGCTAGGCCGAACCCTTATTTGGTGGTAGCCACATCTCAAGTCGAGCTTTGAGAAAACTCTCAACCCTGCAAGCATGTCTAACATGTCATTCAGCCTCTGTATAAGGAACCTATACTTTACCATGATCTTATTGATGGCACGATTGTCCACGCACATCCTCCAACTACCGTCTTTCTTTGGAGTGAGCAAGGCTGGTACTGCACAAGGGCTCATGCCTTCTCGGATTAATCCCTTGCAGATGAGGTCTTCATTTTGATCTTGTAAGATCTTGTGCTTGTTGAGACTCTTTCGGTAATGTGGCAAATTGGGAAACTTGTGCATGGTACCAAATCAATGCAGTGCTAAATGTCACATATAGGAGGTAGTCCAGTTGGTAACTCCTAGAGAACAATATCTGAAAATTCATCAAGTAGTTGATATGAAGAATTCGGTATTATAATCAAGAAGAAGAGTTCTGGTTTTCTCTCTGTACGCATGAGTTTCTTGCGAACCCTAATTTCACAAGCGTTTTCCGGTGGGCTTGATCTGCCATTGTTCATTACGTTTTGAGTTCTGGTTTTTTAGTGTCTGTTTTACTCTAGTGGCTTTTATGGGGCGTCCTCCAGAAGTAGTCATTGAATCAAAAAGTTTCTTCTTTGCAAAGGAAGGAGGGTTACTCAGAGTAACAAAGAGAAACTAGAAGGTGGAATACTCGATTGTGTTGAGCTCAGCCACGGTGCTCTGGTTGGCGAAGGTGCTATTAGAGAGTTTGAATGGGGGGGAAAAGGAAGTTTATGCAACTTCAAGGGATGGCTATCGGAGCTTTGTAGCTTATCGACGGGCAAATAGGCGAGGGCGATTCCTTGAGTTCTCGGAGTATGACCAGGGGGAGGAGAACAGTCCTCTGCTTCCTTGAAGGTGAAAATGGTTTGGGATGGTGGAAGATTTGGGAGAGGCTCTCGGACTGGGGTGGTGGCAGCACCTCAAAGGGAGGAAACGCGGCTTCCAAACCAATGACAGTCGTAGGTGGGCAAGCAGCACCGGCGAGATCGTACAAGGGAGCTCTCTCCATGCCGTTATAGGGGAAGAAGGGGAAAACAGTACCGTTGCCATTATCCAATGGATTTCTGTCTAAAGGGAAAACCGATGGTCAACAACCACCTATTAGATCTGCAATGGATTGGGAAACATGCAAAGTACTGATGGATGTTCAAAGATAGTTGGGGAAGCTGCAGAGTGACCTGGACATTGTCGTACGTTTCGTCGGCCTTTATAAGGAGGATAGGGACAAGTTGGAAGAAGGTCTGGGTAGACATGATACGGTAAAAGGCTCAAATAGAAGGGGGGACAAGCCGGCCCATATGCATTATATAGAAGAGGCCCAGAAGAAAGGTAAAAACAAAGGCAAAGTGTGGAGGGTGAGGCCCCGGGCCAAACACACGATCTCTAGCAGTTAGGGTCAATCTAGGCCCTTTAAGGCCCAAACACATAAGAGGCCAGTTGAGGGATAAGAGGGGGCAAGGCCTGCTGCGAAGACAAGTGGGACTAGGCTTGGGTCAGGATCGGCGGTTCCCCTACACGACTCGGAAATCTTCACTTTTGACCGAAATCTACAAGCGTTAGGTTTCGTGCCGAAAAGTGAGCCGACGGGGGAAAGTCTGGCGAGGGGGGGACGGAAAACGCCGATGGTCCCGGCGGCTAGCTCCGACATGATTCCGGCGACCCAAAACACTCCACAACAACTCACGAAGACAATCCAAGCCTTTCCGTCATTGAAAGACTTCCAGAAGGTAGGGGAAAGTCCCGTGCCAAAAAGTGATCTGGTGGGGGAAAGTCTGGCGACGAGTGGACAAAAAATGCCAATGGTCCTGGCGGCTAGCTCCGACGTGATTCCAGCGACACAAAACACTCCACAGCAACCCATGGAGATAGCCCAGGCCATTCCGTCGCTGAAAGACTTCCAGAAGTCGCTAATAGAGCTGTCGGAAGTTTCTCCAATAGTTAGCAACGAAGGAAGCTTGAAGATGCAGTGTAGAGGTGAATCAGAGGCTCTGTGCAGAGGTGTAGAGGTTGCACAGACAGATTTGTTGTTGAAGGGGGAACAGAGGCTCTGTGAAGAGGTGAATCAGAATTTACTCTCTAAGGATCATCTTGAGTTGACGGATTCAGATGAGGATTCAGATGAACTTTTCATTCCGGGTTCGTTTGATCTGCAGGGCTTAGAGGATATCCCTTTTGGTGATGATTTTCAACATGTTCCGTTGAACTCCATTTTTCCAAACCAATCCTCTAGTTGGGTTATAAAAACTATTTTAGCAATCCAACGTATCGTGGGCTTCCGATGTGAGAGCTACAAAGAGCAGATGATGGCTTTATTCACCGCTATGGAAGCCAGTCATAACCAGAATAATAAGGGGAAGTCAAAACAAAGTTGGGAACTTAAACGTTTGACTTGGTCTTTGAACACGGAAGGCCCTCCCATAAAAGGAAGGGCTAAGGGAAAGGGGCTGTCCATTACCCAATGAAGCCAACAATTGTGTCTTGGAACGTCCGAGGACTAAATGAAACTGATAAGCGTCTTCAGATTTGACACCTACTTCGCTAGTGGAAAGCGGACATTGTTTGTCTGCAAGAGACAAAATTGAAGAGGATCTCTAGGAAAATAGTGCGCAGCTTGTAGAGCAGCATACATGTAGATTGGGTGTATCTAGCCTCTTCAGGAGCATCAGGGGGTATCATGATTTTGTGGGATAGACGGGTGGTGGAAAAAATGAATGAGTATATTGGGAGGTACACAATAGCTTGTTCTTTTAAATGTGTTTCTGATAATTTTGTGTGAGCTTTTGCAGGTGTGTACGGGCCAAACGTAGATGCTGATCGTCGTCTTCTGTGAGAAGAACAGGCGGGGGTGCATAGTTAGTGGGATGTACCATGGTGCATAGGGGGTGACTTTAATATTGCCAGATTTCCCAATGAGACAAGTGGTTGTAGGTGTGTAAGATCCACCAAGTTGGAATTCGCAGAAAGTATTTTTGATCTGAATCTCTTGGATTTACAACTAGTAGGGGATCCGACTAAGTGGTCAACCAATCAGATGTGGTCTAGGTTGGATCGTTTTCTTATCTCACCTGAGTGGGAAAGTCATTTTCCAGACGTTCTACAAAAACGGTTAGGTCGCATATGCTTGGATCACTGGCCCATTCTATTGGATTGTGGGGGGCTTCGAAATAGTCGACAGTATTTTAAGTTTGAGAATATGTGGCTGAAGTCGGGGGGGGGGGGGGGGGGGAGGGGGGGTGTTTGTTGATACGGTACGTCAGTGGTGGTCTTCATATCACTTTCAGGGCACTCCAAGCTTCATTTTCGCAAATAAGTTAAAAGCCCTTAAAGGTGACTTGAAGTTATGGAACGCTCTTTCTTTCGGAAATGTGGGGGATAACAAGTCTCATTTGATGAGAGATATCGAAAAATTAGACAGAATTCAAAAGGGATGTTCTCTTTCCCAGGAAGAACAGGTTCAGAAGAACTCGTTGGCTACAGAACTCAAGAGATTGTTATTGTTAGAAAAGGTATCTTGGAGGCAAAAATCGAGAGCTTTATGGTTACATGAAAGCGATCGAAGTATAAAATTCTTTCATAGAACTGCGAATTCGCATAGAAGAAATAACAATATCGAGGTGTTAATGATTGATGGGGAAGAGACTAAAGATGAAGGAGTCATACAAGGTCACATAGTTGATTTCTTTGAGAAGCTTTTAACAGAACAAGAGGACTAGAGACCTACCTTAGATGGCCTTGCTTTTGAGGCCTTAGGGTAGGAAGATGTCACTCGGATGAAACGGGTTTTTGAGGAGGAGGAGGTATTAGATGTCGTTCGGGAAATGGTTAAAGACAAAGCACCAGTGCCTGATGGTTTCTCTATGGGTTTTTTCCAAGAATGTTGGGGAGTGATAAAAGAGGAGCTTATGAATATTTCAAAGAGTTGTTCTCAAAAGGAAAATTCGAGAAAAGTCTTAATAACACTTTCTTAGCCCTTATTCCAAAAAAGCCTAGAGTGATAGACATTAAAGATTTTCGGCCTATTAGTCTTGTGGGTGAGATTTATAAGATCATTTTAAAGGTTCTGGCCAATTGTCTCAATGAGGTAATTGGGAAAATAATCTCTACGCCCCAAAATGCTTTTATTAAAGGTAGACAGATACCCGATGCGGTCCTCATAGCAAATGAATACATTGAGAGTAGAAGGAAAGCCGGCAACCTAGGGATTTTATGCAAATTAGATATGGAAAAGGCTTATGATCATGTCAATTGGAGTTTCCTTCAGTATTTACTCGGAAGGTGTGGCTTTGAGGAAAAGTGGAAGTCCTGGATTAGGTGGTGCATAACTACGGCAAGATTCTCTGTTTTGATCAATTGATGCCCGGAAGGTTTTTTCCCGAGGTTTGAGACAAGGGGATTCCTTATCGCCCCTGCTGTTGATTATAATTATGGAGGCTCTTAGCAGGATGCTTTCGGCCTTGGTAGCCAATGGTTTGGTAAGTGATTTTCCGGTTGATACTCCTGAGTGGGGCATTACTAACAGTTCTCATTTGTTATTTGCAGATGACACCCTCGTACTCTGCGAGGCTGATCAGAACCAGGTGCAAGTGTTAAAGGCGCTATTACTTTGTTTTGAAGTAGCCTCAAGTCTAAAAATGAATTATGATAAATCAAAGATGGTGCCGATTGGCGACGTCCGAAATATACGTACATTGGTCGGAAATCTCGGTTGCAAAATCTCTACCTTACCTATGACATACCTGGGGCTTCAGTTGAGATCAGCTTCAAGGTCCATTAGGATTTGGGACACGGTTATCGAGAAAGTGGTAAGGAAGTTTGCAGGGTGGAAGAGAATGTACCTGTCAAAAGGAGGTCGTATTACATTGATCCAAAGTACTTTGCAAATTTACCCACATATTTCTTGTCTTAATTTTCGATACCAGCAGGTGTGGCAGGTCGTTTAGAGAAACTCCAACGAGACTTCATGTGGGGAGGTATGGGAGAGGAGTTCAAATACCATTTAGTCAACTAAAAGACGGTTTGCCGTCCTATCTCGAATGGTGGCTTGGGTATCCGTAACTTGAGGACCTTCAATCAAGTGCTTCTAGGTAAATGGCCATGGAGATATCACAAGGAACCTGTGGCTTTGTGGAAAATTGTGGTCGAGAGCAAATATGGGAGTCTTTGGGGGAGTTGGAACTCCTGTGAAGTTAGGGGAGCAAGGGAGGGGGGAGTGGGTTTGTGAAAAAATATAAGAAAAGGGTGGGGTTTGTTTGCGAGAAAGACCAGGATCCAATTGGGGACAGGGACGAGAATTAAATTCTGGAATGACATTTGGTGTGGGGACAAAGCCTTACGCGAGTTATTTCCTTCACTTTATTAGACAGCTAGTGCCAAAGACTTAACAGTGGCAGCAAGCCATGGAGTATGAGGGTGGGAGAATCAGTTGGAACATCGCTTTCTACCGGGCAGCACAAGATTAGGAAGTGGGGATTTTTGCAGATTTCTTTGGCCTTATTTATTCGCAAAAACCAAATCTCCATCAAGACGATAGGATATGGTGGATTCCTACGAGGCAAGGGTTCTTTTCAATTCGTTCATTTTATATTGTTCTCACCCATGGAGACGTCTTTGGCGGCACAAGGCACCTCTAAAAGTAGCTTTCTTCGTATGGACAGCGTCTTGGGGAAAGAAACCACAGACAACTTGAGGAAACGGAGGGTCATTATCGTAGACTGGTGTTGCATGTGTCAACGAAGGGGCGAGTCAGTGAACCATCTTCTGTTACACTGCGAGACAGCCAGAATTCTTTGGGACGAGATATTTGGCAGGTTGAATCTGGCATGGGTTATGCCAGAGTCCGTGTTAGATATTATGAAGGGTTGGCCTTCAATTCGGGGCACGAGACATATCAAGGCCGTTTGGAAGATGATCTCTATTTGCATCATATGGTCCCTATGGCAAGAGCGCAATGAGCGAACTTTTGAAGACATGGAGAGAACTAAAGAGGAGCTTAAAATTTTATTTTTTAGAACTCTTTGTACATGGTCCATTGTCGTGGATTTTAGTGGCATGGATCTACATGATTTCCTTGTTTCTAAAGCACCTTCTTAAGAGGGCATGTATGTTTATTGTAACTGGCTTTGATGCCATTTAATTTATTAATAAGATCTTTTACTTATCAAAAAAAAAAAAATCATCAAGTAGTTGTTGTATAGGTAGAGGTACCTCAGAAACTTCCTCCTATGCTCTTACCTTCACATCCAACATCAATATTTCTCCGCACTCCTTTGTGTCATTTAAGAACTAGTCTTCAAGCACGGTGAGGAAGTTAGTCTTTTTCTCCAACATTGTAGAGTCCTGGTTCCATTCTCCTACAAGCAACAACGCTACCTTCCGCTCATGCCACCAAAATGTGTAGGTGTTGTCAAGCCCCTTGTATGTGGTGTCCATATCATACTGCCATAGCCTCTCGAGTAACATGTGATAAGCATCTATTTCCACAACATCGCAATCTACCACATCGTTATAGAATTTACCAATTGAATATGGAACACAACAGGTGGTAGATACCTTTGTTTCGGCTCCCTTCTTAATCCAGCTGATTTTATAAGGTCGAGGATGCTTCTTTGTTTTCAGTTGTGGCGTAGCGGAAGAATATGAAAATTCAAGTAGGAAGTCTGCCCACCAATAAAGAAATCCAATGGAATTGGACATAAACCACTATAATCTTTATTTTTCAAAGAAAAGTTCGATTTGTAGTACAATACTAGGTCCTATTATAAGGGAGACTAGCACAACTAAGGAAACTTATTCAAATGGAAATAATATATACAAAATGAAAAATCGAACATTTTTTAAAACTTATTCAAATGGAAATAATATATACAAAGTGGATGGTACTCGAAGATGTCCGCCATGATGACATAGGCATTCTCATTTACTTTCTTGATAATTCGAAATGGACCATACTCCCACCACATGAACCCTAGGACATGGGCTGAGTCCTACCCAAGTGGCCCATCCCTATACCTTTCTCCTTCGGCCCAAATGCCTAGGCATGCTCATCCAATCTAGGTTTTGCCCAACCCGGCCCTGAAATTTTTTTTTTTTTTTTCAATAGTTTTGACACTTTCACTTAAGAGATTCAAGAAAATTACTCATTTTTTAAACCTGGATTCTCGAATCCGGAACCCGAATGAACAGACCTACAAATACCTTTCTCCACAGAGGCTCTTCACCTCTAACCTTACTCTAAAATGGCTGAGTGGGCTTATGACCTGGTCTCGCCCCTTCCTTCAGCTTCCCTACAAATAACACAGCCTTCTTCCTCTTTTCGCCCAACACTTCTCTTTAGCTCAGCCACCTCCCTCTGAAAATCCATATTTGGCTCTACAACTCCTCCAGCTTCCAGCAAACGTTCCCACTCATCCAACCTGCCAAAGCCCATGTTTCATACACCAAGAAGGGCTTGATGCCTGCGACTATTAGAGATGCCAACCCCACCACCTCTTCCATTTTGATCTCAATGGGCCCTTACCGGCAAAAGAGCCTTCTTGTGGCCTCAAATGGGTTCCACCAAGAGAGCCATCCCTTAATCCCCCTTCCTGCACATACTCCTCCAAAGCCTCCCTCAGTCTCCTTCATCACCCCCCCCCTCCCTCTTTACAAGCATGAGAATGAAACTTTTTCTATCACCCTCACGATATTAGGCAACCACCACATAACGACCCCTACTATTAGAACATCTTTGTGCTAAATAGCAGCAGTAATCCTCTCTAATGTAGAACTCCTCCTTCTCCCCACTCAAACAAACTTCCAAAGCCTTCCCAAGCCACTTCACTGTGCTTGCATCCACCAGTAGCTCCTAGTCCTTCTTCCACCCTCTCTCCATAATGCAAAACAACCCTCCTTTCTTCACAAGAATGAACAGCTTCAAGTCTATCACCAACTCTTTTATAAAGCCATCAAAACCAACTTAGTACTACACCGTCACCTTAGCAGTGTCATCGTCGGTTTCATCAATTGAAGTTTTCGCCAAGTGTATGGAGAGAAAAGTAAGATGTAATATAACTAACAAAGAACTGGCTAAGTAGACCCTAAAAAAGATGAAATTTAAAGAAGAATAAAAATATCAACATGCAAAGAGCTGGACACATCTAGTCAGGATAAAAAAGTACCAAAGATAAGACATACCCCTCATAGCCAAGTCCTTCCAAAATAAGCGAAACAAACTCCCAAAATTTTATAGGTTCCATGTTGGTGATAAAATATGCCTGCAAAAACCAATGTTTGTTGAGCAAAGAAATTCAAAACCCACTTATGAAATCCTGGCTTGAGATGTCCGCATTTTATCTCTGTGTTTTTCTTTCTAGGGGAACCTCTCCCTAACTTTAACCTTTTCTAAATATTCCACAAATGACTATGGGATTTGAAACTCTCTCATGTGTGTGTGTTATTCTTGTTTGAATACTGATATTGCAACAATAAAAGTACCTGCCCTGCAGCTTTTTCTGCAACCATCCCTTCCGATGCAAGAGCTCGCTCAGCACATATATGGGCATGTGCCACATTTTCAACATAAGTAAAGTCATAAATGTTTTTTCCATCACCAATAATGAACTGAACATATGGAAAAGAAGCAAATAAAAATCACATTAGTTTTTCTTCAAGAAAGCAGGCACCACTCACAATTTTAAGAAAATTAGTATTTTGGTGCGTTACAGGTCTTCACCACTCCACAAGCAAAATTTTATATGATTCATAAGAATTTTGTGGTAGAACCTGATGGATGCTTCTTGATTATGAGAAATCATAGAGACCGTGCAAACATACATCTTTTATCTGGTTAGACCCTAATGGATGCTATCAGAACAGAGAGCATATTAAATTATTAGAACTATCTAATCAATGTTTCAAGTGGTCAAGAGCTTTAACATGAAACTCGTGAGAAGCTACCTATGATGGGACTAGGTTCACTAAGGCACTGCCACAAGCACTTTGCATGCATATACATCTTCTCACAAATCTTACTTAAATGTTCATACAACAAAGATAGTATTTGGCAGTTTTTTTTATCGGTAAACAAACTTTTTTTATCAAAAGAGTTGACAAAAGCCCATGTATATGGGACATATACAAGAGCAACGCATAGGCGAGCTAGTTTAGTGATACAAGGAATTCATGAAAGGTCATGCCAAAAAATATATTACAATCAACCAATGGGAGTAAAGTATTGAAAAAAAGGGTTCTAAGTCATCCATTGATCGCTCTTGATCTTCAAGTTGCATTCCTCTCCCTCCAAATGCACCACCATAGACATATTGGTATCATCTTCCATATGGATGTAATTCGAGAGTTGCCCTGAATGCCTCTCCAAGAAGCTAGGAGATCACGTACCCTTCTCAGCATCACCCATTTGGCAGTTCGGCTCAATAAAGTGAAGAGGAATTAAAATTTGATGGTCCCAAAGATTAATTTCATTTCACAAAATATTTTTTTATGGGTAATCATTTCACAAAAATCTATGGACTTTATTCCCTGAAAACAAGAACATGCTTTCCTCAGCTTGCTTGTTTAATCCCAGCCCAATAAAAAGCAGATCATGGACCACACTGACCGAAATCTAAGCCTAAAAATTGACACAATATACAAACTTATGTCATTCGTGTATCATAATATGGAAGCAGATTATTGAACTCTATCCAAAACATGGAGTTTGTTTTCATAACTAGAAGATAAAAAATGATAATAATAATAGTAATAATAATAAATAATAATGCAGAGCAATAAACATCCTTGCCTTAGATTTCCCCGCCCTTGCAGCAGCAACTAAAGATGGAACCAACAACTTATCTCCAGGGCCAAAAATGCTGCTAGGACGTATACAGCATGTTAAAAGTCCATTAGTCCCATTTGATTTGATTACCAATGCCTCTCCTTCAGCTTTAGTTGCTGAATACGAGTCGTTGTGCTGAAACATTATGAAGATAACATGGGCATCGATTACTCATGCTAAGCAGTAACAAGGACATTATTTATTGAGGATACACATGACTAGCTGTGCATGATGAACACACACAGAAAGAAAGGATACAAGGAAAGATACTGTTCAACATTTTAGGGGACAAAAATAAAACTGGATTTACTTCAGCTTACATCTCTCCACGCCAAAGAAAAGGAAGAAACAAGGAGTAGTGAAAATAATCTGTTACAATACATAAAAATAGAATAAACTGTGACTCGCAATTTTGCTTCATAACTGGAGTAAGCAGCAATAACAACAAGCTACACACTCAAGAAATAATAAAGTTGAGACTCGATGAAGTCAGTACCTTAGCCGGATATGACAACGACTCATCCCCATTGAAAATCCCATGAATCCCATCAAAGACCACACTAGGAGAGCTAGTATGAATCAATCTCTTTACTTTTAGCTCCGCGCAAGCATCAATAACATTTTTTGTCCCTGCAGACCATAATTGATTCAAAACATAAAACAAGCAAATCCATCCACCAACAGACTGTAAAAAGTCTGAGAGCAAATTAAAAGAAATATAGTTTAATACCCAACACGCTGTACCTTCCACATTCACCGAATGATGCAGCTGATAATTGTTAATCGATGAATTTGGCGCAGCCATGTGAAATACGACCTCCGCTCCTTCACATGCTGTTTAAAAAGGGGGAAATATCGTTAGAGAGACTTTTTCAATTTGTAATTTTATCAAACGGTTGAAGAGCAACGGTAGTTGTGACCTTTCACCACATGGGCCTTGTTTCGGAGATCGGTATGAACGTACACGGCGCGGCCAGAGCGTAAGGCTTCGCCGAGGGCGCCCTTCTCCTCGGTTGGTTCAAGGTCAATGGTGGGGCCCAAGTCGGCAATCCGCACGGAAAACATATTATAGGCGATGAGTTTTTCCACCAAATGCCGCGCAGCAAATCCTCTCCCTCCCGTCACCACGCACCATCTCTCCTCCACTACCATTATTTTATCGACGCCTTGAAAAATAGATACCGGCATTCACATCAGTTTGGTTCACCCAGGAAAAAAAGAGAAGCAGAACATATAAGAGAGAGAGACAGACAGAGAGAGACCGGGGACGTAGATGTACCCTTTTTTCTGGTATGAAAAGTTGGTCTTCGAGTCTTCGGTCTCCCTCTACCGTAGCTAGTGACGACACCGATGGGGATCCGACTTCAGAGAGAGCCAGCCAGAGCCAGGTGACAAAATCAGGAAACAAGCAGCATCAGTGAGAGAAAAGACACAATATGGAGCGCACATTGCATAGTTTCACATGGCAGCATGTTGTTCTGATTCAGAATATGACATATTCTAATGTGGGACCCTTCCTGCCCTTCCATATACTATTATTTTGCCATTTTCGTACCATCAGACGGTATAATACCTTAATTTCAAAAGCTAAAAAACTGTTATAAATACAGGAATGTAGTGAAATATATTTTGTGTATTTGATAAATGACTAATAAAATTATTTCTTATACATATATCTCTATTTTTTATGTTAATATATCCCTTTTAATTCATGTCTTATTATTCTCAAGATCATGCATTTATTTAATATAATATATTGATGAATGTAAAAGTACATTCTAAATATTTTAATATTTAATTAAATTATAAATAATAAAAATAAAAATATTACATTTTATTTATTTTATTAAATTAGATTTTTATTTGTATTGAAATGTTTATAAGTATTTTTTTTTAATTTATTTTATTTTATTTTATTTATTTTATTTTATTTTATTGTTAATGTGAAGAAGTGAAAAAGATCAAAATAGGCCAAATTCCTTTCCAATTCATGGGCTTCACATGGTACACGGCAAATTGAATTCCACTATGAGTAGAAGGCAAAACGCACCGCATGGCCTATTAATTTAATTGGAGCACGGCACTCAGGGAAATTTGAAAAGGGGGTGCCGCATACAATATATATAGACACGAACAAATACGGCTGGAACGTACACGAACGGCGAAAATTCTTGGAGGTTGTCGTCGGCTATTTCATTTTTTTTTTTTTTTTTTAGAGATTTTTGTTGTCTACCATATCTATAGATAGCTAAATTTTTATGTAAAGTTATAAATGAATTTACACACTAAATAGTATTTTTAATTTATTTTTAATTCATGTATTTGATTTTAATTTATTAAGATTCTTTTATTTAATCATTCTCAATATATTATTAGTGTGTTCTTTTCCAAACAATCATAAAATTTATACTATTTATAAATTCAGTCATACTTTTTCTATTGAATGGTTAGATTTGTGATTGTGTTTAAATCTATTGATTATTTATATTGATTTAATTCTCTGCTGCAATATCGCTCTATGAGGATATTGTCGTCATTGGATTTTCTCAATGTGGATAACAATTTGTGTGATTTAAAAGTGATGAATGATTTTTCAAAGAGTTACATTTGATTTAATTTTTGGTTTATAATTTCATATTTTTCGATTGAGAATTACGGAATTGAATTCTCGATTGAGTTATCAGTGAATTAAGAATTATTAAAATACCGGATATGTGCAAGGGATTCTCGACACTCTACTGTTCGTTAACTTTAATTACTTTTTCCGTTAATTCTTAAGTTTAATTTTAATTTGCATTCAAAATTAATTTTTATTTTCCTATTAATCATTTAATATATTTTTTTTAGTTTTCTTACCATTTTACAATTCTTTTAATTTGTCTCCCTATGGAATTGACACTCCAAAACTAAACTACAATTACCGCGTTATTCTTTGGGAGTAATCAAATTTTGGCGCCGTTGTCGGGGAGACGGTAGAAGAATTGTTAGATAGTTTTTTTTTTCAGCAGCTTGTAAAGGCGATACCTTCGTTCCCTCTTTTTACTTGCTACATTATTATTATTTTTTTCTCTCTTTTGTTTTAATGTTGCATTTTTTTTTTCTTTTTTCTTTTATTTTTTATTGTTATCTTGCATGCATAATAGGTATAGTGACGCATTAGGTCGATTTGCTTGTAGGCCTGTGTTAAAGTCAAATTTAGAGTCTAATTTCTCTATTCATTTATTTGATAGTCCTTCTGCTTCTAAAAATATGAGTGAACATGAGGATCAACCTGCTAAAACTCTTCAGGATTACCTCTACCCTACACGTAGAGCCACACTATCATGCATAATGTTTCCACCCAATACGCATTAACTTGATGTTAAAACGGGAATGATACAATTACTCCACACTTTTCATGGGTTAGAAAATGAAAATCCATATGTACATATTAGGGAGTTTGAGGAGGTAGTTGAGACTTTTCATAGTCAAAATGCAATTGATGACATTGTGAGATTTAAGTTATTTCCTTTCTCTTTGAAAGATAAAGCTAAGAGTTGGCTATACTCGCTGAGACTGCGATCTATTGGGTCGTTGAATGAAATGACTTAGGCTTTCTTTAATAAATATTTTCCCCAACATAGGACCAATGCCTTAAAAAGACAGATCCCCACCTTTGCAAAAAGGACAATGAGACTTTGTATATGTCTTGGGAGAAATTTAAGGAGTTATTAAGTATGTGCCCTCACCATGAGTATGAGAGTTAGCGTTTAGTGAGTTACTTCTATGAGGGACTTACACCTAGAGCGCCAATTTGTGGAGATGATGTGTAATGGTAAGTTCTTGCAAAAAAATCTTGATGAGGCCATAGAGTACCTCAATGAGCTTGCTAAAAAGACTCACATTTAGACTGGACCTAGTGCTACTGAGAGCACAAATAGGTTACGACTTATAGGGAACCAGAATGGTGGTGGAATTTACCATTTTAAGGAGTAAGACAACTTGAGGACTAAGGTTGAGGTACTTACTAGGGAGTTAGAATTGTTAAAACTTAAAGACTTAAAGCCAATACACTTGGTTAATCATGCAGAGTCTTTTGGACCATGTTTTGTGTGTGGCAGGGTAAATCACCTCGCCCAAGAGTATCCCACATTTGCTGAGATGAGAAGGTTGTACGAGGAATAATGTAATGCCTTAAGTATGTACAAGAAGCCTTTTACGCATTTATCTGATACCTATAATCTGGGGTGGCGTAATCACCCCAATTTTAGCTGGAAGTCTGAAAACCAGCCACTTGCACTACATGTACCACCTGCACAACCCACTAGATCATATCCTGCACCATATCATGCACCTACATCTTTTAGTAGTCCTTTAGAAGATACTTTGCATGCTTTTATTGAAGCACATGGTAAAACTAACCAAAAATTTAAATCTTTGATCACGTAGGTTGTTGAAGAAAACAATGAGATAAAGAGCCAAATGTCCAAACTATGAGCTCCTTGAGTGTGGCTGAGTGAGGTAAGTTTCCTTCTCAAACTCAGTCCACACCACATGGTCAACACATGGCGTAAGAGAACTTGAAAGAGGTGAACTCTATTGTGACTCGAAGTGGTAAGTCATTACACATCTTAATAATCGATAAATCAGAAGATGTGGAAAAGGATCAAGATAGTAGTAGTGCCGATTTATCCAAGGAACCAGAGGTGACAAAGAGCCCTATTAAGGTATCATTCTCTCAATTTTTAAAATTTAAAAAAAAAAAACTAACTTTGGATTCTAACAATGAAATCCTAGAGAACCTCAGGCAGGTAAAAATCAATCTTCCTCTTTTACATGTAATTAAACAAGTGCCTACTTATGCAAAAGTTCTTAAAGATTTGTGTACAGTTAAGAGGAAGTATCATGTGAAGAAGATATCATTCCTAACAGAACAAGTTAGTGCTCTAATGGAACAGAGTATTCCTCCCACGTACAAAGATTCTGGGTGTCCGACCATCGCATGCAGCATTGGGAATCAAGAATTTGGGCAAGTTTTGCTAGACTTAGAAGCCAGTGTGAATTTAATATCTTATTCTATTTACTTGCAGTTGGGGTTGGGAGAAATCAAACCATCCTCCGTGTATTGCAATTGGCTGACCGTTCAATCAGAATACCACGAAGTGTGATAGAGGATGTGTTAATTCAAATTGATAAATTTTATATCCCGTTGATTTTCTAATCTTGGACACTACTTCTGATGTTGACTCTACCTCTAAAATCCCTTTGATTTTAGGTAGGCATTTCCTTACCACTGCTAATATTCTAATTAATTGTAGGAATTGGCTCATGAAACTGTTTTTTGGAAACATGACTCTCGAGGTAAACATCTTCCATATTGCAAAACAACCAAAAGAGGATAACGAGTGCCACCAGATATATATGATTGATTCACTCATAGATAAGGAAGTTTTCACAACTCGTGATTCTGATCCTCTTGAGTATTTCATGTTCTGAATTTAATTCTATTAGTGATTCATCTGATGTAACTGATATTTGTGAAATTTTTTATACAACTCAGGATTATGCCACACAAGTTTGGCAACCGAAATTTAAGGAGTTGCCTAAGAAAAGTGAAGAAGAAGTTCCTTCAAGTGAAAAAGCATCAAGAGTTGACTTGAAACATTACCACCTACCTGTCGATCTCAAGCATCGAGCTTATTGGGCTAACAAGTACTTCAATTTTGATCCAGGAGAGGCAGCTCCATAAGTGGAAGACATTCCACCTTAACCACACCATGCAGTCATTTTTTTATTTTTTATTTTTTATTTTGTTTTCATTTATTTTTTTCTATTTTTTTATTATTTTTGGTCATTTTCTTTTTGTTTGCTGTTATTTTCTTTATTTTTATTTGCAGGTCAGTGTCAGTTTGTCATTTCAATTTGCTATCTCTGGTGCTTAGCGAGTCACCCATATCATATATCAGGTGTATTCTACCATTTTCAGTTACTTCCCATTCAGTTTTGATTTTTAAACATTGAGGACAATGTTTCATTTAAGTTGGGGTGGGAATGATATTTGTTAGAACTCTGTGACATATTTTCATGTGTCAATAAAAAAAAAAAAATTGCATCACACAAACACCATTTCATATGCGCACTCATACTCATTCATGGCCATCTTGATGAATTCAACAAACTCATCTTAATCATTTTGCTGAAGCATTCACAGAACTTTTAATGCATTTATCCAAAATTTATAGTAAGATGGTGGTTTGACACATGTAGTTAGAAAACTCTTTTACTTAAGTATTCATGTGAGTTTTGGAGAGAATTAAGAGCTTATAAATGCAGATATCGTGATAAGCGTTTATTGATCTGTTAAATTGGGCACTTCTTTTGAGAATAACATCACATGGTCGATGGTAAGATGGTGGATATACTTGGTATATGACGAAAGTCAATTTAGGATTAACATTTGAACCTTTTAAGCTAATCCTTCTCATCATAGACTCTTAGTAGCCAATTTTGAGCCAACAAACACATATAGCTTTTTCTTTTTCACATGCTTTCATCATCCATACCTCTTCACATTGGAGTATAGCTTGCACACTGATTTTTCCTACCCTTATTACTTTCAAGTGTATACTAGGTGTGGAATTTGCATCGCTTATTTTCCAAAAAAAAAAGGGCAGAAATGGCAAGAATGCCAAAGTGGCATATGTTTGTTCATCAAATTGTTCAAAAAAATATACATAATAAAAAAAGAAAAAAAAATGTGAAATGCAGTGTTATTAAATGATCTTGGGGAGTATATCAAGTGAGATGTGTGATTTATTGAGATTTTTGATAAAATTCCTTTGGTATGTACTTGGAAATTTTTGAATTCCTTTTATCATTTTCTTCATATAGCCCCTAACCCATTACAACATTTTGTGTTGATCATTCAGATCCTAAGTAAGTTTATGGAATGAGTGGTGAAAATTCACATTTGTTAGTGTTCCTATCATAAGATCATTGTTTGTTTGTTACTTGTACATAATTGTCTAATTCTCCATGAGAGTGTATGTACCCTTGAGTTATGGAGTTGAACATTTTGCTTGAGATGTTCTTGATGTTGCATGTGTCACAGTTTGTGGTTAGATGGATATTGTTTGGATCACACACACACACACTATGTGGATTGCTATATGTGGATTAATTGTGATTGAATTATTGGGTTCCTAAGATTGTTTTGATATGTGATTCTAGAAAGTGTGACTTGGTAACCTCTATGTATAATCTTCTTTAGTCTCTATAATCATTTTTGCATGAAAATTGCTAGGGACTAGCAATGAGTAAGTTAGGGGGTGTGATGAGTGCGCAAAAATGCACTTTAAATACTCTAATATTTGATTAAATTGTAAAGAATGAAAATAAAAATGATTGGATTTCATTTATTTTATTGAATTAGATTTCTATTTACATTGAGATGTTTATAAGTACTATTTATTTTCTTTTATTTTTATTTTATTTTATTTCAATTTATGTTATTTATTTGTTAGTGTGAAAGAGTGAAAAAGATCAAAATTGGCCAAATTCCTTTCCAATTCTTGGGGCTTCTAATGGTACACGGCAAATTGAATTCCACTGTGAGCAGAAGACAAAATGCACTGCATAATTTAATTGAAGCACGACACATAGGGGAATTTGAAAAGGGAGTGCCGTATACAATATATATATAGAGACGAACGAATACGGCTAGAACGTACACGAACGGTGAAAATTCTTGGAGGATGCCGCCGGCTGTATCATTGATTTTTCTCTGGAGATTTTTGTTGTCCATCATATCTATGGGTAACTAAATTTTCATGTATGGTTAGGGATGAACTTGCACACGAAATAGTTTTTTTAATTTATTTTTAATTCATGTGTTTGATTTTAATTTATTAAGAATCTTTTGTTTAATCATTCTCAATATATTATTGGTGTGTTCTTTTTCAAACAATCATAAAATTTATACTGTTTATAGATTCAGTCATGTTTTTTTTATTGAATGGTTAGATTTGTAATTATGTTTGCATCCATTGATTATTTATATTGATTTAATTCTCTATTGCAATATCGCTCCCTGAGTATATTGCCGTCGATAAGTTTTCTCAATATGGATAATAATTTGTGTGATTTAAAAGTGATGATGATTTTTCAAAGAGTTACATTTGATTTAATTTTTGGTTTATAATTTCATATCTTCCGATTGAGAATTACAGAATTGAATTCTCAATTGAGTTATTAGTGAATTAAGAATAATTAAAATACCGGATATGTGCAAGGAATTCTCGACACTCTACTGTTCATCAACTTTGATTAATTTTTCCATTTAATTCTTCAGTTTAATTTTAATTTGCATTCAAAATTAATTTTTATTTTCTTATTAATCATTTAATATATTTTTTTTTTAGTTTCTTTACTATTTTACTATTCTTTTAATTTGTCTCCCTGTAGAATCGACACCGCAAAGCTGAATTACAATTACTACGTTATTCTTTGGACGTAATCATGTATCATCTTATATCTATAAAGAGTCTTGGAGAGGATTTATAATAGTGATACAAAAAAAAGTTTAGAGAAATAAACTTAATTTTGAAGAATTAATTTGAGATATTGTGGTTTTTCAATTATGTTACTACTTTTTTTAAATTTTATAAAATATTATCAATACAAGACTCTAACCAACCGTTGTGTTCTTTTGATCATTGGTAAGATATTTACAAAATATTTCTTGACCACTGTAAGTTTATATTCTATAAATATTAATATATGTTTATTGCAATAAAATTCATTCTATAAAATTTTGATATGATCAATTTAATATTATATAGAGTTAATATTATCATGTCAATGCGACGAATATTCTTGTCTTCTAGATGTTAGTTTGATTTTAAATATATCTCTCTCATTCAATACTATTAAGTAAAAAAATGAAACATCCCTAAAGGATTGTTCTAAATCAATAATTTAAATGAAAATTAAGTTTCTCTCAATAAAATATCCATTGATTTTGTGGGATAGTTTAATAGTATAATACATGTACCAAAAAATCGTGATTCACCTAAAATCTTATTATGATTAAATGCACCTAAAATTATATATTTGAAATTCTGTAAAGAAACAAAAGCCACTAATGATAATATATTTGAAATGAAACATATTATATTCACGCTTCGAATGTACTCCTATAGTAACAATATCGAGTGCGAATGTTCACTAAGTATTTAAATTAATATATTGTTTACTAGTGGCTGAATGAAACGAGCTGTTAATAATAAAAACTCATCGGTCTCATTCAATCGATTCAACTTCATTCCCTTGAGCTAATGAAATTTCATTTCATCATAATAAATGAAACTAGTCACGGATGTAAATGTGGTAGAAAAATGTTCAAATTTTTTTAAAAAAAATGCTTAATACCACCAAAACTGGAACTACACTATGACAAATAAAGGTGAAAATAAATATTTGTAAAATAAGTCTATGAAGAAATATGAAGACAAGTGTCACTGGTTTGGTATGAAATGACATTGGTCATCACTATGAGGGGAAGCCCACCCAAGATGGGCCGAGCCCCAAGCCCAATGCAAGACCGAAGTGAGTCCAATTTCAGAGTCAGCCCAACCCCTTACTGAACAGCTCGAGACTCGAAAGGTGAGCCCGTGGATACGCGGGATGCAATGACGTCAACGGGGCGAGTCGTATGATAAGGAAAGCCGAGGCGAGGAGCGTTTGGCACATTCTTCACCGCATTAAATGTAAAATCTTGCCAAGATCACGCCGCATTAAATGCCAACACGACAAAAGCGTGTCATCTACCCCCTGCATTAAATGCACTGCAGGTGAAGTACCACGCACGCATTAAATGCAGGTTAGAAGGACAGACATGCGCCTGGATAAAGCGGAGATAGACACGACTCAGAGGGGACAACTCACACCAACCAGATTGGGGCAAAAATGCCCACCCAGACACGGCAAGGGGGCAATGATAGTTTAAAGGACGGAAAGAACATCGACCTTGTCCCTCAGGGAACACACCCAGCATGGACCCGAACTTATAAATAGCTAGAGATCTCACAGTGTATTGGTTAATCTATCAATCCCTAAACTCCACTTGCTCTAGCATTTCTCACTATTCATCCGTCTGACTTAGGCATCGGAGTGGCCTCACACCGACCACTGCCTCCCCCCATCTTCTTTGTGTAGGTCCAACTTGTTTGGATATCGTCGAGTAGCCCAGACTGCGAAACACGATATCAATAGCTTCGTGCTTGTTGTATATCCAAACATTTGGTGATCTTATATTAAGCATCTATAAAGAAAAAATAAATAAATTGAAATGATCTAAGTCGATTACAAAAATTCAAAAGATCATCTAACTTATTTTGATTATCTAAATATGATAGCCTAACTTATATTGATATTTCTAATTTTTTTGTAAATCTAAACAAAAGAAATTTAAAAAGAATGATATTGAGCTCCTGAAAAGCTAAGTTTACATTGCTATTTTTCAAATATCTTGAAGAGAAGATAATATTTTAATTATTGGTACATGTATCCATAACAATTAATTTTATTTATTTAATATATTTACATTATTTAAATTGTTATCTTATCTTTCAATACACCATGTTAAACTATATTTTGCATCAATAAAGATTTATACATATTTTTGTCTATAAAGAGACATTAATTCCATTATTGCATTGATCAATTCCAAGATGATTGGTGAAAATATGTCTGACATATAGTTTATATTTTCAATATTTTTTTAAGGATAAAAAATATTTTTAATATTTGATATTATATAAAGCCAACATCAATATAGTATCTGAGTTATTAAATTTAATTGAAGGCTCTGAAAGAGCCGACATCAGGTTACTAAAATAAACAAAATTTTGTATTAATGATGGTTTGTTTTATTCGAGATTTAGAATAAATTTATTAAATTTTAAAGACATTCGTTGTAATCTATTTAATAATATAATAGCGGAATCATACTTTTTGTTGGCATTCTCACCGCAAATTTTAGATAACACACGCGATACACACCCGCTTGTGTCTATAATGTAGAAATCACGAATGAAGGCAATTATGAATATAGTATTTATTCTATCAAGTTACAAATATTTTTATATAGATTAAATCAATCTAGATACATGTGGAACAATTTTATAAATGAATATTTAATAAAAGAAGGAACTAAAAAATTCAATTTACTCATGGGGTAATGCTACTATGCTCATTCTATTTGATACCTTTTTTTGACACCTCTTGCATTTTAATTTTTTTTAATTTTTTAATTTACTTAATGATTAAGGAAGTGATTATTAGAGTATTGATTTTTTTTCATATTTTTAAAAAATATTTAAATACATTACAAAATATGAAAACAAAAAAAAAATCTATTTTTTTATCATTTTAGAATATTTTTAAAAAATATGAAAAAAAATATCAATACACTAACAATTACATCCTTAATCATTAAATAAAATAAAAAAAAAATTAAAATACAAGAGGAGTCAAAAAAATATGTCAAATGGAGTGGACATAGTAGCATTACTCTTTACTCATGTGTTTAAATTTTGGACTTGCTATTATTACGGTATATGTAGATATTGTTATAATTCCAGAAGAGCTAATAAAAGCTGTAAATTATTTAAAAATGAATTTGAAGTGAAAAATATTGAAAAAAATAAAATTTTACAAGTCTACAAATTGAGCACTTATCAAATAGAGTTATTGTCCAATAGTCAACATATACCCAAAAAAAGTCATGAAATACTTTTATATGGACAAATCTCATCCTTTGAGTAGTGCTCTAGTAGTTGACTAATCACTTTATGTGAAAAAAGACTAATTATGGCCTTAAGAAGATGATTAAGAAATTCTTAATTCTGAAGTACTATATATAAATGCAATTGGTGCACTAATGTATATTGCAAATCGCATACAACTAGAAACTACATTTTTAGTTAACTGACTATCAATATATATATCTGCACTAACTCAAAGGCACTAGAATTGGGTCAAAAATATTCTATGTTTCCTTCATGGAACGATTGACATGTGATTATTTTATTCAAAAAGCTCAAATCCTCAATTAGTTGGTTATGCAAACTCGAGTTACCTTTTCGATCTACATTGAAGAAGATCACAAACGTGTTACATGTTTACTTATGGAGGTATAACTATTTTATGAATATATGTCAAGAAAATATTAGTTGTTACTTCTACCAACTACTTAAAGATTATTGCAATGCATGAAGCAAACAAGAAGTATATTTGGTTGAAATTAGTAATTCAATGCATTCAAGATAAATGTGAATTATTCACAATCAAAAATAGCCTAACAACAATAATATGAAGATAATTCAGCTTGTATCACACAAATTTGATGAGATTATATCAAAAGTGATCAAATCAAGCATATTTTATTAAAATTTTGTTATACACGTGAGCTTTATAAGAATTGTGATATTAATGTCAAGCAAATATGAGCATGTGACAATTTGGTGGATCTATTGTCAACTACAACATTTAAAAATTGCTACACAGCATTGGAAGGCGTCAACTCAAAAATATTTAAATGTTAATTATTGAAACTCTACATACTTTTGAGGGGAAGAAATTTATCATACGAATTGTACTATTTTTCTTTCGCTAAGGTTTTTTCCCATTAGGTTTTTCCTTGTAAAATTTTAATGAGGCAATCTTAAAGCATTCCAAAATATACTAGAATATTGTACTCTTTTTTCTTCGTTATTTTTTTTTTCTATTGAATTTTTTCTTGACAAAGCTTTAACGAGACATGTTTTTTTGCATATGGTTATCTAAGGAGGAGTGTTGTAAATATATAAATGTAGTAAAATACATTCCATGTATGTGATGGGTGACCATTAAAATTCTCTCTTATACATATATCCCTATTTCTCATATTAATGTATTTTTTATTCATATATTATCATTCTCAAAATCATGTATCTATTTAATGTAATGTATCCTCCCATGTCTATAAAAGGGATTCTTAAGGAGGATTTGTAATAGTGACATAACAAGAAAATTGAGAGAAATAAAACTTAGTTTCTAAAAAACTAATTTGAGATATTATTATTTTTCTATTCTTTTATTATTTTTCTTTAATTTTACAACAAAAAGGGTATAATACCTTAAATTAATAGGGGAGTGGATTTCAGTGTGATTTTATTTAACTTCTCAAGTTTATTTTAATATAAACTTATAATCTAATAAATTGTATTAAATTATATCAATTTATGAAATTATAAAATTATTTTTATAAAATTTATTTATAGATAAAATATAATCAATTAATTGATATATAATTATTTGGTCTAGTAAATCACTAGTACTTTTATATAACTTGTATCAATTGGCTTCTCTTGGGAGAGATTTTTATCTTAAAATAAAAATTCATTATACAATGTTATGGTATAAAAAGAATAAACGCGTAAAATTAATTTTATAATATTTATTTATTATAAAACTCACTATATATGTCTATCTAATTCTCATTTTGAAGTCTACAATTGGGGTGGCAAATCGTGTTTTGTATTGTGTCAAGTTATGAATATTCGACTATATAGATTAATCCAAACTCAATAGTCAATTCGACAAGTTAAACGTGTCAAATTTTTAAATCCTAACTCAATCCATTTGGATAATGGATTGTGTCATATCATAAGTTTTGACTCGTTTATTTTATATAAATCAATTGAGGTAAATGCATAATTCATTTGACTTGATTAATATAATTTCACATAAAAGCTAAAACTTATTTTTACTAATAACCACAATATCTTAAAAAATATATGTCAATATATTTCAAATTTTAACATATAATAAAACTAACATTAAAAGCCATACAATAACAAATATGAATATAGGTCTAAAATTACAATTTTAATAATAAAAATATAAGCATAATGAGAAAGACCAATATTACAACTTAATAGTAATAAATTTTTTGGAACAATTCTACTTATTATCCCTACACACTGTACCACACTTATTTTATTTTTATTTCTTCATTTTTCTATAATAAATATATAATGTATGGATGATAAATAGACTGACTCAATTAGTTTAACAAGAATAAAATAAAATTAAAAGTAAAAAAATTTTAAAATATGTAAAGTGTGTGGTGTGGGATAATAAGCAGCATTCTTCTATTTTCAACTTTTCTAAAATAAATTGTAAACAGGTCAAAACGGATCACTAACGGATTTAATGGAGTGACTTGTTAAAGAATCGTGCCCTGACAGGTCAATTTGTTTTGCGTCTAACCCATTAAACTCAAATTCAAACATGTTAATTTTGTATCCTGGTCGTGTTTGATTGACAGATCATATCATATATTGTTACTTCAATTCACAAGTTTAGTAAAAAAATTTAAATAATATTTTTTGTCTTTATTGTCCATCGCCAGCGAATCATTCTTTTTTTATTTAAACAAAACAAATTTTTGAGTTGTAGGTTCAAAGAAATTTCACACTTGGTGGATTTATTGGATACCAATTAGGGGTGTAAATAGTTTTATTCGGGAAAAATGTGGACCAGCTTTATTTAGTCCAAGAATTTTCTCACCTTGGACCGGACCAAACTTTTATTCCGTCCATACCGGTCTGGTTCAATTCAGTCCAGAGGCAATACAATCAGGTTTAAGGGCACCTAAAATGATTTAATGGGCTAAATTTTATCAAAAATTCTGCAATGATGAAAAATAATTTTTAGTCTAAATTTAATTATTTTCAGTCCAATTTACATATTTATCACAGATTTAAGCCAAATAATATTTAAAAAAAAACTTACTCTTAAAACACTTGGCAAAAAAAAAAAAAATCTAAAAAAAGTAAAAAAAAAAAAGTCCTTAAAAACCCAAATAAAATAAAAAAGAAATTAACTCTTAAGTCTTAAGAGTTCTTAAGAGTTAAGAGTCCAAATAATAATAATAAAAAAAATCAATCTTGAAGAGTCTATACAGTATATTCCAAATTTTCTCAAGAGTCCAAATAAAAAAAAAATTAAAATAAGAGTATTACATATAAATTATAATACTATAAATTATAATATGTTAATATTATAATAGTATATATTATATATTAATATGTTATACTACCACTCTTAATTTATATTAATATTATAATTTATATACTATTATTTGTATATATATATATATATATATAAATATGGTGTGCATTCAGTCCAATCTAGGGGGAGAAATGTCTTGGATCGGGACTGGACTGGAAATGTTCGGTCTATATAGAAATTGGACTGGACCGGACCGGACCGAATTTCTTCCGGTCCTGTCCACCGGTCCGGTTCAGTCTTTTTACACTCCTAATATTAATAGTAATGACACTTTAGCATTACATGAAATTGAAGTCTAGAGTTGGTTACACTTTAGTAAGAGTATTTGGCAAAGTTTTAAATACTGTACCGCTGAGCGTACCAGTCAAGGCACTGAAACAAAATATTTCGATACCGGTACCGTTTCGTGTTCCATTTCGGAATCGTTTATATATAAAAAAATTATATATAAATACATATATAAATTATATTTTAAAATAATAGTCAATATATAAATAAATTATACATATAAATACATATATCTAAATAGTCTAGTCTGAATTAAGATAAAAAAAATAGCAAGAAATGAAAAAAAAAATCAAAATCAAAATCAAAATCCGGTATGGCTAAACTTTGCAACGAAATGAAATAGGTTATTTTCTATACTGGTTAATTGGCCAGTAAGGCATATTTCGGCCGTACTGGCCAGTACGGTACAAAATTTAAAACTTTGGTATTTGGGATAATTACACAAACACTGAAAGTTAAAACCTTTTTGACTCACTTCGATCGAATGAACCTTGCAATTAAGCCGTCGGACGCCGCACGTTGCAGCAACTGCCTTTCTGGCCGGCGTTACTAGCGCTCCCTGGCCACCTCGATGTGCGCTATCTCAAAGATCAGAGAGTGAGAGAGACTTCTTCTTTTTATCAGTTTCATTCTTAACTTATTGTCTTTTGGTTGGTTTATGAGAAAATAAAGGAATTTTTATTTTTTTTTCTTTTTGTTCTTAACTTCTTGTCGTTTGGTTGGCTTTTAAGAATGAACAATGCTACATACAATCCAAAAAAGTGGACTTTTTTGCAGTCCAAACAATAAATAAATAAATAAATAAATAAATTTTTATTTTAGAATGAAATTGATTAAAATATTCTTATTTATAGATAAAAAAACTTTAAAAATTCATTTAATTTAATCATAAAATGAGAACATTTCTATGTAGACTGCATTACAATTCATCAAATATGAACTGCAAAAAGAATTATTCTTTAAGAAAATGAAGTAAACTACATGATTCGTTTTTGAATTTCTATTTGGTGTGCTCTTACATTAGCATGTGGAGAATTTATCACAAACAAGAAAGACCACAAAAACAAAAAACCAAGAAAATTTGGAACCAACTTCTATGTTTGTTACTAGTTGATCTTCTTAAGAAAATCTCAAAATTCATTCATGAACTGTCCCTTTATTCTTTTTTCTTCAACCAGTTTGATAAGTATTTTTTTTTTTGGTTCACAAAAAATGGCTACAACACCAACAGGTTGTCAAACCTCTAAAATCTCACCCAAACCCCAAAGCTCTACTGCTCTAACTTCAAATCCAATTTGAAAAACAAAATACTCAAAGAACAAAATAGTCAAAAAGTAATAGGTTTTGAAATTGATTTACCTTCTTAGAGTTGGGATGCAGTCGCATGCATGGGAGGGAAGAAAAAAAATGAAAGAGAGGGGGGAGCAGACACATACCATGAGGAAGATTACACTTTTGCCCCTTGAAATGCATAACACAGCAATTGTGATGTATGGCCTACATGGCCCATTTTGATTAGGCTCTATTATATGGGAAAAAATGGATTGATCCTGTTTGAAATTGTTATTCTCTTGAAAATATTATATTTTCAAGAGTTCAGCTTCTTATCATCTCCAGCCAAACTCAACCAAAGTTCTTTCTCAATCCTTAGCAACAACCCAAAAAAAAAAGAAAAAAGAAAAATAGACCCATGTTATAGCAACCCACCATGTTAGAGCTCAATCAAGTTTCCATTGAACTCTAACTAATACACCCATTTCTAACTTGATCTGTTTGTTTATGAGGAAAATAAAAGGGATTCATTCCTCATTCCATGGAATCTAAAGTTGCAGGATCTCAAGAATCTTTCTTTTATCATTTTGGGATTACAAGACAAATAATAGTATTACTATAACTTTTTTAGTTTATATTAAAAACAAAAATCAAATACTAGAATTTATTATTTAATTATCCATCTATGTTTAATGCTAATTACAAGTACAAATAAGTTTTTTTTTTTCTTCTACGAGAAATGATTTCACTATAACCAATTTACAATTATTTCACAATTTATAATAAAATAAATTTATTTTTGAATTCAAAATGTTAAGCCCTCCAACTTGAAATATCTTAATATATATATATGTAAATAGTTGTTAAATAGTTAAAAAAAAACTTTCGCTCGGCAATTTAGGAGTCCCAAAAACTGCATATCTTTCGTTCAAAAAAATTAGTTTTGCTGCAGAAGGGTGTGGCTCCTCTCCCTTCCTCCCTTCCCTTTTTAGCTGTCTGTTTCTGTGTTGTCTTTTGTGTGGGTTTTTGTTTCAAGTACGGGTGGTGGAGTTTATTATTTTTCGGTGGCCCATGACACTCACGATCGAAGATCTCGTCTGGTGCCAATCTACCAGATGACTGAAGGATTCGCCATAAGGAGTAGTGCATGCTCCACACATAGCGTGTAGGCCGTTGAAGAACGCTATATTTCAATCACCTCTTCATGGATGCTCTTGTTGTCGCCACGCACGACGTTTTTGGGTTCTGCGCCATCAGTGACTCCAAGATCTCCTGTTCGGCCACTTCCAGCATGGTACGTGCGCTACACGCGCCACTACAATAGTGTCTTGTATAATGCTTTTAGTGTTTTTGTGTGTTTCTATTTTGGTCTTCTTTTCAGTTTTATGTTTGTTTGTTGTTGTTTGGTCTAGGTAATAATAAAAATGAAAAGACTCTTTTTTTGGTTGTTCTACTTTTTCTTTTGGAAGATGGTGCAGTTGATTCTCATTCCTCTTTTGAATTATGGTGGTATTGATTCCTTTTTCTTCTCTAGAAGATGGGAGTTGTGTTTAACCTCTGTTTACATATAATGTTATACTATCAAACAAATTGAGATTGAATTTTTTGTAGGTTGTTATTTGAGAAGGTATAGAAATTAAGATATACAATATCCACCACAAAGAAATTTGTGTGTGAGAGTGCTTTAAATAGTTGAATAGTTTGACTTGTAATTTGAATTTTTTTTTTTCTGTATTTATCAAGTCATAAACTGTAATTTTGATTTTATTGAAATGAAATGAATTCTTCTTGTAAAGAAAAGTTGTGAAATTGTTTGAATTAGGATAGTAAGTTGAGTTTTGATAAATGAGAGAAAAATTTGAATAAAAATATAATAAAGTTAAGAATTTTGTTTTGAATATAATTTTGGATATTTTTTCATTTTGAATTTTTTTTACAAAAAATTATTATTTTTATATTTGTCTGAAGTTTAAGAAAATGTTAATATTTAGACGATGATTAAAAAAAATCAAAATTAAAAATTATAGAATATTTGTGAGTGATGTTTGAGAAAAAATATCTAAAATATTTAAAAATAATTGTATTAGTAAACAGAGCCTAACTAAAAAAATTAAAAAATGTATTTTATTAGGTGACTGTATAAACGTTTTGTAACAATAGTATTAGTATCTTTATGTTTTTGTATTCAAAATATTAATTCATAATTTAAGTATAAAAGATAATTATTATAAATACAAACACATCTTACAAAAATAAATTTAAAAATTAACATAATTTATGTTAAAATATATTTTATAATAAAAATATGTTAATTTAGACTTGATTTGAATTTAAAAACGAGATAAGGTGGGATGAAATAATTTTAGATAAACGATGAAATTTAAATAAAATATTATGAAAATATTATTATTTATTATTATTATTATTTTAAAATTTAAAATAAAATAAAATTATTTATTATATTTTATATAAAATTTTAATAATTAGATAAATCAGATCACACGCTTTCTCAATCCAAACACGGCTTAAAAATTCACTTCCCACCTGACCCGAGGTACGTACAGTTGGCGTCAAGACGACTGACAGGTTAGAGATTTTTTTTACCTCCACTTTTAACGGACCTCTGTTCCTTTTTCCCGGGACCCAAACAGCTCAAAATTGAAAAGGAAAAAAAGGAAAACAGGGACAAGAGAAGAATCGTCAAGCGTTTCGAAGATTCAATATTGTGCAGTCTTAGGGTTTCTGAATCCTCTGGTTCGGTCGCAGTGATTGTTATGCCCCGGTCTTCTCATCAATACTATTGTTCATGCGAATAATTCTCGTACTTGTATATAGATAGGTTGATTTAGATGTACTCGAGTACTTTGAAAGGGTTCGTTCTGGCGGTGGTTTCGAGCGCCTTTATAGGAGCGAGCTTCATCATTAAGAAGAAGGGTCTCCGCCGGGCCGGGATCAACGGCCCTCGCGCTAGTAAGCTTCCACATTTTCACCTTCCTTTACACTAATTTGTATTCTTTCTTTTTATTTTTTGTTTTTTTTATGTTAGTGGTCCTTCTTTGATTTGCTTTTTGGCGTCTTAGGTGTTGGAGGATATGGCTATCTTTTAGAGCCTTTATGGTGGATCGGGATGATAACAAGTAAGCTACTGTTTTCTTCAGCTTCTGCATTCTGCTAACCATCTCTGGTTTCTCGATTTAGACAAGTAGTGGTACTTAAGCTCAATCAAGTCATTCTTTTTTGGGTTGCTCAATTGGGCAAGTAATTGTACGATGCTCAACTGAGCTATATTTTTGTTTTGCTCACCTCCTATGACATAATTATGAATTGAGGGCTCAGAAATTCCTGTTCTTCTGTTTCTTGCTTCTTTATTTTCTTGTTGTCAGTTTGACCATTTATTTTTTACTTTCCTAGTCTATTAGTCTCCAGGGCCAGACTTATGTGCCTATTGTTGATATCATATTTTTGCGAAAATACAGTGATTGTTGGGGAGATAGCAAATTTTGTAGCTTACATATTTGCACCTGCTGTGCTGGTGACGCCCCTTGGTGCATTGAGTATTATAGTTAGGTATATTTGATTTCTAGCGAGTTGCATTTTCTTTAATATTTCTTTGCAGACATTCAAATTATCTTAGTTTATAATATCTGATGATAAACTATGTGTGCATGGAAATGATGTAGCGCTGTTTTAGCACATTTCTTGTTGAAGGAGAAACTCCAGAAAATGGGTATGTTGGGGTGTCTGCTATGTATAGTGGGGTCCACAGTGATTGTACTCCATGCACCTGAAGAGCAATCTATTAATTCTGTGGAAGAAATCTGGGCATTAGCAACCCAACCAGGTATGCTGCTAGGTTGTTGTCAGTAATTGATTGTGCATCTCATATGTTTATTGATATGGAATCCTAATGTCTTTTCTCCCGCATATTTCCTGACTGATTTTCTCTTATATCCAGCATTTCTTTTGTATACGGCGTCAGCTGTGGCTATAGCATTGGTACTGATCCTGTATAGTGCACCTCGCTATGGCCAAACCAATATAATGATTTATATAGGAATATGCTCCATAATCGGATCATTGACAGTGAGTTATTTTTGGCTCCATGGCTTACTGATCTCTAATAAATTACTTTTTTTTTTCTTGTTCATGCTACATGCTCCAACTTTCATTCTATTATTCCAAGTGACATTCATGGTTTCCAATATGTAACTGTGTTTTAGCTTTTGCAGGTAATGAGTATAAAAGCCATTGGGATTGCAATCAAACTCACGTTAGAGGGGACAAACCAGCTTGAATACTTTCAGACATGGATTTTTGGGACGGTTGCAGTTACCTGTATCATCACCCAATTAAATTATCTAAACATGGTCAGTAGAAGTCATTTCTGCATAATTATGTCTCAAAATGCTAAATATGTGATTGGAGAACTTAACAGATTGTTTATCTTTGTGTTTTTATTGGAAGTTATTGTGCTTTATATTGGTTATATTGAACACGGAAGTTGCGAGGCACCTCCTGTAAGATCTGGTTTGGGGGTGCTATTTCGGTAATGAGTGCAGGAAATTTTGTTTGTTTGACAAGAATAGCCAACTATTGGGATAACTCTGGTTTATTAGTCCTTGAACTAAGAGAAAGAATATCACACACACACACACACACACGTAGAGAGAGCCATGGGCGGGGGAGATTTGACATCATAAAGTCAGAATCTTGCCTACTGGTTTGGGCTTTTATTATAATTCAACGTGAGCTGTTATTTTGGTGCTGAAGTTCTTCCAGGCAACGATGTTTTCACTTGGTGGAATATGGGTTTGGGCTACTTGGTCCCTTCATTTCTTCCCATTTCAACTTCTTCTTAAGCTTTTCAGAGATAATTATTTTCTGATTTATTTCTTTGTTCCTATCCTTCTCTTGGTGTGAGCAATCTAAGGTAAGACTGTGTCCAATATGGCAATGATACATTGATACCCCATGCCAGCATAAAAAAAAAAAAAGAGAAAATGATATTTGCAGTCGTAAAGTGCACAAGTGTCGCGCACTCCTTTAAAAAAAGTGAGTAATCTGAGACCCACATGAAAAGAGTAATTTTTTAATAGTGGACCCCACTCTTTTTTAAAAGGAGTGTGTGGCTTTTGCACAATCAATGACTATATCTAGCATTACTAAAAAAAAAATTAGAACAACCAGCAAAGCAAATCCAATGGTTTATTATTTCTGGCGGCTCATAAAAATTAGAAAAAAAAGTCTACACCCTTGGTCCCATTGAATAAGTCATTTGTTGCATGTGGCGACGAATGAAGGTTTTCTCTTTGGTTTTTTAGTGGGTGGGGTTTCTATATCGCATCTTCTTTTTGCCGATGACTGTTGTTTTGCGAGCCGAACAGCGATAATATGCAGTATTTGAGGGCTGTATTACTGTGCTTTGAAACAGTTTCAGGTCGGAAGGTAAATCTTTCCAAGTTTGAAATGGTTCCCGTGGGTAATGTTCATAATATTCAAAATTTGGCAAATATCTTGGGCTGCAAGGTTGTTTCATTGCCTTTGAAATATTTTGGCCTCCTGTTGGTGGCTGCCTTAAAGACAAAAACCATTTGGGATGGTGTGTTAGAAAGATTTGAAAGACGTTTGACTGGGTGGAAAAGGTTGTATTTGTCCAAAGGTGGTCGTTTGACTCTTATCAAGAGCACTCTTTCTAACCTCCCGACTTTATTCTTATCCCTTTTCCCATTAACCGCTAGTGTGGTGTCATGTCTGGAGAAAATGTTTAGAAACTTTCTTTGGGGAGGCATGGGTGAAGAGTTTACATTTCATTTTGCGGGGTTGGGATAAAGTTTGCTTACCAATTCAATGTGGGGGTTGGGAATATCGAATGTGAGGTCTTTAACAAAGATTTTTTGGGGAAATGGTTGTGGAGATATCATAAGGAAGGAGAGAGTTTATGGCGAGAAGTTATAGATGCCAAGTATGGGAGTATGAGGGGGGGACGGTGTTCCAAGGAAGTTAGAGGGACACATGGTGTGGGTTTGTGGAAAAATATTAGAGTGGGATGGGGTATATTTCCAAATGTTTTAGATTCACAATTGGAATAGGTGATAGAGTATTTTTTTGGCATGATGCTTGGTGTGGCGATAGGGTCCTAAAGCAGGTTTTCCCTACACTATTTCAGATCTCCAATGCAAAAGAGGCTGTCGTGGCTGACTTTGTGGTCTGTTCAATGGTGTAGTCCACTGGGATATAAACTTTTCAAGTTGCTCATGACTGGGAGTTAGATATGCTTGCTGATTTTTTTGACTCGCTATATGCAAACATCGATGGGCAGTGATACAGAGGATATAATGATCTGGCTTTTGAATGGAAACAACAAATTTTCAGTCCGTTCTTACTACAAGGCATTGCTGGGAGTTTCTAGTGTCCATAACTTCCCTTGGAAGGCTATATGACAGTGTAAAATACTGTCTAAGACTGCTTTTTTTGTATGGACGGCTTCCATTGGGTGGATCCTCACGTCGGATAACTTGAGAAAACAGGGCATTATCATAGCTGATTGGTGTTTCTTGTGTAAAAGTGATAGGGAGTCCGTGGATCATCTTCTATTACATTGTGAGATGGCAAGGGGTCTATGGAATGAGGTCCTTAATAGAACAGGGGTGGCTTGGGTTATGCCCAGAAAAGTTAGAGATATCTTGGGGTGTTGGACAGGTATGGGGGGGAATTCACAAATAGCTGCGGTGTGGAGAATGGTCCCTCATTGCATTATGTGGTGCCTATGGTTAGAGAGAAATAAGAGGTGCTTTGAAGACACGGAGTGTTCCTTTGATGAGCTGAAGCAATTTTTCTACAGTACTTTATTTTCTTGGGCTTCGGCCATCATTTGTAATAAGGGCAATCTACATGACCTGCTTGTTTCTGTCATTAGTATCTAGTGGTAACTAGATTTCATGTCCTAATCGTATACTACTGGTGTACGTTGCTTTTATTAATAAAGTTTACTTTTACCTATAAAAAAAAATTGAATAAAATTCTAGTGCAGTTGTGTAAATTCATTTATTTTCTTAATATATTGGTTTGTATTTCTTTATAAAAGGGAGGTTTCATTTTTGCCTCTAATCGCTTTTTTATAGACAAAAATCTTGCCCATTGAAACACTACCAAGACTCCAAGAGGATATATGCTGGCTTTTCTGGTTAAAGAGCTTTCGAGGAGGTTCATTCTAGAATATCATAATAGGGCTCTGAGGGGATTTAATCGAGCTGAGTGGATGGCTGTGTTAATTAGAAGCGAAAATTTATGGTTTAAATTAAGAATACGTGAAATTTTGCTTGAATTAGAGTGCAAATATGCCTGTGAAAGTTTATCTAAATGTCTGGTATTTTTTTAATTATATTTTTTATTATATTTCATTTTAATCTTGTGTGTTTGTTGTGACTTTGCATTAAATGCTTATATATACTGACTCTGGCATTGTTCCAGGCATTAGATACTTTCAACACTGCAGTTGTTTCTCCGATCTATTATGCCTTGTTCACATCTTTTACAATACTTGCCAGTGCAATAATGTTTAAGGTATCCTCATTCAGAAATGTCCACAGAGGGAGGGGGAGTGAGTACCCAAAATACCTACTGTTGTCTGAATTTTTATCTTTTGTATACTTTTCAGGACTATTCTGGTCAAAGTGCGAGTAGCATAGCATCAGAGCTTTGTGGGTTCATAACTGTGTTATCTGGGACAGTTATATTGCATAGTACAAGAGAGCCAGATCCACCAATCATTACAGGCATGTCTCTTATCTATATCAGTGGGCAAACCTTGCACAACCTTCAGAAGTTTTGCTATGTTATATATCTTGAACTGGTTTGTTCAGTTATTGTCAAAGAATCAGGTGATTGTAATAGGGTGAAACTGCTAAAAGAGTGTCTTGGAAAAAATCAGCATTAAGAAACAAGTATAGAGCGTCTGGAACCTGTAACAATGTGTGCACTTAACTGTTAGGAAGAGTAGAAACTGCTGCAATTTAAAGTTACTGCCTCCTAGGAACTTCTCGGTCTATTTATATATCATAATTAGTAATTACCAGCGTTGTACCTGTAAAAAAATTTCCTTGGACCTAACAGGCACAAGGAAAGAGCATCGATTGGACCCACCTACAAAAGGGGGAAAAATGGTTTCTTGTATTCATCTTATTCATATAAGAGAAATAATCTACAACTACCACTCTACTGGAGTAGGGTTGAACTAATAGGTTGTTAATGAGCTAGACTTACAACGCATTCCAATTCTTTAGCATAAGATTGGATCTGAACTTTTGTTGGCTAATCAAATAATAACCAGGATTTAATTGGTGTTCTGACAACCCTTTCTCGCATGAACTTAAACAAAAATTCTGATTGAATGTGATAGATCCGCGCCTTAGTATGTATGCTCATGTTTTTACGAAATTGAGTTGCTTATATGCAACTGACGGATCCATGTAGGATTGAATCCACAACTTCTCTGTGTAACTCTATTTATTAGGCAGGAGATGCCATTTCAAAGTTTATACAAGGTCATATTCTAGAATTTTCTTACCATCAACAGCCTAGCCAAGAGCCTTTTTTTTCCTGGGCTGATTAACAAGCTCTTCACGGGACCTGAACCTCTTTGCTAGCATTGATTCTAATGTGGAGGAAGTATATGAGGGAGGTTCTTATGTTCTAGATTCAAATGAGGAAACCATGTCGGATGGGTTTGAGGTTGTGGGCCTTTCATGCAATATAATGATACTTCAAATTTTGAGTGCTTGAACGTGCTTTGCCAAAAGCACAATGCTTTACAGACAAAAATATTTTACACTCAAGATCTTACAAGAACAATGTGATAGCTCTGCACATCGAAAGCATTGGATTAGAGCTGTAACATAAGTTTCTTAAGAAAGCTCTGAATTATGCTGTATTTAAATTTTATTCGATTATATTGTTTAAAAAATTATCCTGGATAACCATTTCCATGTCTAACAGTTCTAAACATGTAGATTTGTATACACCATTATCTCCAAGAGTATCATGGTACATTGGAGGCAACGGGGAGCTCCGGAAGCAGAAGGATGACGATGGATCACCCCCCAGTTTTATCACAATTTTGCGGCAAGACTATTTCAAGTAATATAACATTCAAGGCAGGGCTTGAACTTTGAATCTCTTTCGATACATCTCATCTTTGTGATTCGGTATGAATGACCATCTTTGTTCCAGTCCATTTCTCAAGCAATAGTAACAGAATATCCTTTGGACACCAATTTTGAATCTGGCGTTAGATCCCAGCCATCTAGGTCGATATTCATATGCTTGTGCAGACCCTTTTTTTTTTCTTTTAAATGTAGTCATTTTTTGGCAGAAATTTGTGAAATCATTTTACCTCTTTTGGCATGTCAAAACAGTCTTTTTTGAGTGCCATCTTGTGAAGTAGTTATGTATCAGTAGCCCTTACACGGTGATTTCTCCTTCTTGCCATCTTGTGGCTTTTAGCAAGCTACATAAATTTCTTTGTGTGATTAAGTCTGTTTCTTGGCGTGCAGACTTTAGGAATGAATTAGTTCTTTGTAAGCCAATGTAATCAATAATTATTTAAATTATATTGAAAACAATAACAATTACAATTACTTGATTTATAAGCCATATTTTGTTTAGTATTGATTGCTAAAGCTGTTGTTTGATACTTCGTTCTTCAAACTTTCAAAAAATGGGTAAGCTTCCACTTCGATTTCCTAGTATGTAATTAGTGCTGATAGGCATTATATTAGAATAAATTGTTCAATGGCTTATACCATATTTAGGGTGACCACTAAATATGCACACTAGTACAAGAGGTTTTTTTCTTTAATTTTTTTTTAAAAATCCTTAATCATTAAAAATAATATATATATATATATTTATATATTAACAGTAAAACTGGTGAATCGATAAATTGGACCGGACCAAACTGGTGGGTTTGGTCTGGTGTTGAGTTTAGTTCGGTCTGGTACTGATTTTATTTTTTTAAAACCGGTCAAAATTGATCTAGATCTCCTTTTTTCTTTTTCTACAATCAAACTGGACCGGATCGGACTGGTTTATATATATTTTAATTTTTTATATTATATGTATAAAATAGTTTTGTATTATATGATAAATTAATAATTAATATAATCTTAAATTTTAAAATCTTATATCTATTCAATTGATGGTAATATTAATATTGTATAGTGCATATCAATAATTATACCAATACTATATTATTATATATTATATATTATAATATATCACTATAGTCTATACTATAATATATCATTATAATCTATAATACAATTATAATATATATTATAATATATTACAATATATTATCACTATGGTATATTATATTATATTATATTATATTATATTATATTATATTATATAGTACATTAAAATTAGAAAACTAGACCAGAATTAATAAAATTGGAAGTATCAATTTATGAAAATAATTGGTGTGGAATTGATTTTTAAAAATGCAAAATTGGTGCATATTAGTTCGATCTAAAATTTTGTATTTTGTCTAAAATCCGATTAGTTACCCCTAAAAATTTGTAAGATAACTATTTTTCAAAAATGCTAAATTTTGTTGAGGATTCGTCTCGAGGATAGGTTCTGATACAAAAAAAAAAAAATATATATATATATATATATATCGATTAAAGAAGTATATTTTTAATGATATTGTGATTTTTTTAAATATTTAAAAATATGAGAAAATTAATGAAAAAGGTAAAATTAATTTATTCTTATCGAAACTAACTCGTACTACATCCATGTAGCACTAGTCATCATATTTTTAAAAAATAATTATAATAATATATTATATTAAATTATATCAATTTACAAATTTGTTTTTATAAAATTTATTTATACATATAATACTTATAATTTATTTATTTTTTTTTTTATCAAACCCCGGATCTTTATGATTTGAAAAATATTGTTCTTTAGATGATGTAATCTTCGGACCGGGTTTAAATGATTAACATAGGAAGTCACTTAAAATAAATAATTTCATTGATTTAAAATAAATAATTTCATTTGAGTGTATATTTAAAGAAAGAAAATAAGGTTGTGTTGGGATGTTAGGATGAGCTGAATTAAATTAAATTAAATTGAATAAATTATTATTAGAATATTAATTTTTAATATTATAAATACGTTGAGATTTAAAAAAATTAAATTATTTATTATATTTTATATGAGAATTTAAAAAAATATATGAGAATTTTAAAAATTTATGATAACGAGATAAAGTGAATTAAGAAGGATTAAGAAATCAAATTGGGCCTTAACAGTTAACAGTGTCACTTCCACTTGTAATGATCAGATCGTGGCGTTTTATGGTGGACGATCACATCATTCTGAAAAACGTCAAGGAGTTGTTACATTTTTAAATATGAGAGTGTTGAACCCAAGGTTTCAAGTCTCGTATTTACGTATAAATTTTGATGATAACAAATAATATTGAAAACTCAAGTTCAAGTTGTCTATGCATGAAGGGAGCTAAACACATCAAGAAATCAAGCATGAGCAAGAAAGATATCAAGTCTACAAATGAAGCTCATAGATTATTTTTGTACATCTCTTGATAAAATTAGAAATTGGATTAAGGCTCCAAATTACTCTTTTTTCTCATAAAACATCAAATTATTTTTTCCACATATGCAAGACATTTTTAAATGTCTTAGTTTTGAAAATTATGTTTTTCACATGTGCATAACACCATCAAACAAAATAATTTCGAAAATTATATTTTTTTTATAAAAACTTGATTTTATAAGATGATTGATTATCATATTTGACATGTGCATATTTTGTTTGAAAGTCTTGAAGGGAGGTGGTGTGTTTTTTTGACTAATACAAAAAGTAGATGATTTTGTTTGAGAATCTTAAAGGGTGGTTGTGTGTTTTTTTGACAAATATAAAAGATAGATGATTTTGTTTGAAAATCTTAAAAGTGCTTTCTCAAACGGTTTTATAAATGAAGAAGTATATGCTGAGTAATCTCCAGGTTTTGAAAATCATATTTCTCTAAATCATGTTTTCAAACTCACAAAAGCACTATATGGACTCAAACAAGCTCCTAGAGCGTGGTACGAGAGACTCAGTGGTTTCTTGATTGAAAAAGGCTTTTCAAGAGGAAAAATTGATACAACTCTTTTCATTAAATTAGAAAATGATGATATTCTTTTGATTCAGATTTATGTTCGGTGCTACTAACGAAAATATGTGCCAAGTTTTTGCTAAGACTATGCAGGAAGAATTTGAAATGAGTATGATGGGAGAGCTTACATTCTTTCTCGGATTGCAAATTAAGCAAACAAAAAGTGAAATATTCATCAATCAATCAAAATATATTAAGGAATTGCTGAAGAAGTTTGGGATGGAAAGTGCTAAGGAAACTGGAACACCAATGAGCTCATCCACTAAACTTGATAAAGATGAATCCGGTAAATCAATTGACTCAAAGGTATATTGAGGTATGATTGGTAGTTTATTATATTTGATAACTAGTAGACCTGATATTATGTTCAGTATATGTTTATGTGCACGTTTTCAATCATTTCCGAAACAATCTCATTTGATTGCAGTCAAGCAGATTTTTTAGATATTTTGCCAGTACCATTGACTTAGAGTTATGGTATCCTAAACACACTTCTTTCGATCTTATTAGTTATTCAGGTACCGATTATACTGGTTGCAAAGGTGATCGAAAAAGTTTTAGTAGAACATGTCTTTTCTTAGGTCCTGCACTTGTTTCATGATTTAGTAAAAAGAAAATTCTATTGCACTATCTACTGCTGAGGCAGAATATGTTGCTGCGAGTAGTTGTTGTGCTCAAGTTCTTTACATGAAACAACAACTTGAGGATTTTAAACTTATGTACAATCACATTCCAATCAAATGTGATAATACAAGTGCTATAAATCTTTCAAAGAATCCAATACAACAATCTCGGACCAAACATATTGATATTAGATATCATTTTCTTAGAGATCATGTGCAGAAGGGCGATATTGCATTAGAATTCACTAGTACACGATCAATTGGCAGACATTTTTACAAAACCCCTATCAAAAGATAGACTACGCATGCATGCCATGAATATCTGCTAGATACTTTTATTCCATTAACTCAAATGACCTACATAAACTTGAGGTTCTTAGCCTCATGTTTGAGACGCTCATTCTCTTCATACAATATCATGTCCTCCCTATCCATGGGAACTGGCAAGCGGAATGAAGAATCCAATAGTGATTTCAACCGTTTATTCTTCTGTCGAACGATTCCTTCCCTTATGTGAGACTCTTGAACAATTCGTTGAAGTACAACAATTTGTTCTTTAAGCTTTTCAACCTCATGATTTTTGACTTGTAGCCGTTGGGAAAAAGCAACAATAGAGGATGAGTAGCGAGTACCGAGACTCACCAAGTCGTAGATAGCATCGGAGTCTGGCTTATTAGCCAAACTATTGTTCTCTTGCTGCAACATGGCGCCAATGGTAGCTGCAGAAAGGACATGAGATTGAGATGTAGAATAATGAGCCATTGAGAAAAGAATTGAAAACTTAAAGCGAGAATATTGAAGGAATGCAGATGAGTTATAGAGATGAGAATAAGATTTGATGCAAATCGGATGAACTTTAAAACTGATTTTATAGAGATAGCATAAAGAACAAGACAAACTATTGTCTCTTCAAATCTTATTAGTCAAAAGAAATATAAGATATGTTGGACACACATTGTCAAAAGTTTTCTTACTAGAAAAACGGTTCTCTGCTCCTATCATGGCATTGACGGCCTTAGGAGAGAAGATTGATGGTTGATGCGTCAAGGGTTCCTGATTCAAGTCTGGAACATTAGTGGAAGAGAATTGTTCGGCCATTCTATCGTTATGGAGAAACAGAACTTAGGTCAAGAAGCAATGTTTTTTTTGGTATTCGATTGGTGAAAATGATTTTTTTATAGAAACTCAGAGCCTTCAAACCCGTTTGTCAACAACATCAGGCGATTGATCTGCTTTCGCACCGACTGCTAGAGCTAAGCCTCCAACCTTTACAGGTTTTGTCAGATACGCGTGGCTCCGCACCGAACTGTCAGAGTTAGACTTCCAACATTTGCAGGTTTTGTCGGACATGCATGGCTCTGCACCGCATTGCCAGAGCTAGGCTTGTAGCTTTTGCTGTCTTTGTCGGACACGGATAATTTTAATTATTCAACTTCAAATCTCTGGAATATCAAATTCGTCAATAACATCAAGCGGATTTAAATCTTCTTCCGCACCGAGATGATAAAATTCGGCTTCAACCTTTGCAGGTTTTGTCGGGCACGGGTGGTTCCAACTTCTACTCTCTAACATACCGTTTTATTTGATTATTGCTTATTACGAAAAAAAAAAAAAAAAAAATCTTATTGAAACCAATTACGGTTCCTTTTTAATGATGCCAAAAGGGGGAGAAGTCTTATACTAGTATTATACTACCCTGTTATATATGCTAGAATCATGTTTATATTTTTCTTGAAATACTAACGCATATTTTCAGGGGGAGCTTAAGTATTACTGCAGGTCGCAGATTTCTACTAAGTATTTGTCATCATCAAAAAGGGGGAGATTGTTGAACCCAAGGTTTCAAGTCTCGTATTTACGTATAAATTTTGATGATAACAAATAATATTGAAAACTCAAGTTCAAGTTGTCTATGCATGAAGGGAGCTAAACACATCAAGAAATCAAGCATGAGCAAGAAAGATATCAAGTCTACAAATGAAGCTCATAGATTATTTTTGTACATCTCTTGATAAAATTAGAAATTGGATTAAGGCTCCAAATTACTCTTTTTTCTCATAAAACATCAAATTATTTTTTCCACATATGCAAGACATTTTTAAATGTCTTAGTTTTGAAAATTATGTTTTTCACATGTGCATAACACCATCAAACAAAATAATTTCGAAAATTATATTTTTTTTATAAAAACTTGATTTTATAAGATGATTGATTATCATATTTGACATGTGCATATTTTGTTTGAAAGTCTTGAAGGGAGGTGGTGTGTTTTTTTGACTAATACAAAAAGTAGATGATTTTGTTTGAGAATCTTAAAGGGTGGTTGTGTGTTTTTTTGACAAATATAAAAGATAGATGATTTGTTTGAAAATCTTAAAGGGTGGTTGTGTGTTTTTTTGACATATGCAAAAAGAAGATGATTTGGTTTGAAAATAAATCATGCTCATTTTGTCTTGTATGAAAAGCAAAAGATTAGGTTTGATTTCTTTGAAAAATGAATGGAGTTGTCTTTGACAAATGCAAAAAGGAAATGTTTTTATTTGAATTTTTTGAAAAGTAAATAGTGCTCTTATTTGACATGGGAATCTTTTCAAATTTGAAATTGAAGAATCATTTGCCTATAAATAGCTCACTTGAGTTTTGCAAAATTCACAACAAGAGCTTACACATCTATTGCTAAATTTTGCATCATTCTTTCAAAGCTCTCATTCTCTCTTTTCTAAAGTTTTGAGCCTTAATTCTTGTTCTTGTTGAGAGAGATATAGTTTGTGCTGTATTGTTCTTATTTCACTCATTGATGAGTGTTTTCTGATAGCCTACCCACTATCAATTCTTGTATCAGTAAGAGGGTGTGTATAACCCTTGTGTGTGTAGAAGGTGTTCTACACGGGGAATAGTTAAATCACCAAGTGTGAGGTGATTGGAAGTAAGAGGGTGTGTATAACCCTTGTGTGTGTAGAAGGTGTTCTACACAGGGAATAGTTGAATCACCAAGTGTGAGGTGATTGGAAGTGTAGAGGGTGTTCTACACGGAATTTTTGGAGCGGTGCTGCTCAAAGGTGTAATAGGTTTCTATCTCCACCTAAAGGAGATTGAATAGTGGATTTGGGAATCCTCAAGGGGTAGCTTGAGGCGAGGACGTAGGCAGTGGGGCTGAACCTCGTAAAAATACTGAGTTTGCTTTCTCTTACCCTACTCTTTATATTTCCTACTGTTTTATATTTTGGTTATATTTTATATTGTATAAGTATTAATTTTTTAATATAACCCAATTCACCCCCCCTCTTGTGTTAGTCATCTGGGCAACAGAGAGAGGAAGTGAAGTAGACCAAATGAAAAAGATTTTTAATGTACCTTTTTATTTTATTTTATAAATGCTGAAGAAGAAGAAGATAATAGCAAAACGACCCATGAAAGTGATCTCTACCATTAAAGATACATTAAAAACCTAGCCCATAAGGACCTAAAAAGTCAAACTTCTTCCTATTCCAAAAAAATAATAACATTTAAAAAGATTTGTTTGAATTTCATAAAGCAAGTTGTGCCTTTACATTAATTAATTATCGTAATTTTACTATAAATATCCTTTGAGGGTGACTTGGTATAAGTAGTGTAGAGGTCATAAGTCAGCAAGTCTCCTCAAGAACCCAAAGCAATCATAATTTGAAAATAGAAAAATTTATGTATCATCATTTTTATCATATTCTCAACATTATTTAATGTAACATTAAATAATAAGTATTAAATATAATAAATAATTTATAATTATTTAATATTATATTATGAAATAACGAGAAGATGGTGATAAAATAGATTATGAATAACATTAGTCATTCAAAGTAGTAGTATTACATACACTTATAATTTTATATTCAAAATTCATTTTTGAGTTTTTTGTTAAATTCAATTTGTGAATCTCAAATTTTATAATATTTAGGATATTAATAGCTGACACATCAGAACATATAATTATTAGATAAATAAAAATCATAAATACAAATAATATTTTCCATTTTAAAGATCATATCAAATGTTGTCACCATATATAACAAAGGATAACCTTTTGAGTTGGAACAGTTAATTACCTTTGACCCTTAACTAAATATTCATTTTTATAAGATTTCATTTGGTTACACAGATGATATAAGATGTGATCAGAGTTAAAAATTAAATAAAATATTATTTTTATTTTAAAATATTTATTATATTTTATGTGTGAATTTAAAAAATATATAATAATTATTTAAATCTAATCTGATCAATCAAACAGGACCAAAATTCTTTCACACAAGCGGATCGTTACTGTGCAATGCGCTGTTATTGTATCATAGGATCTCTTTTAAATGGAAATAGATTACTTTGTCCTATAACTAAATATTCGTTTTCATGAATTTCTATATAATTTCCAAAACTATTTTCAGTGTGTTGTCAAAGTATCGTAGGATCTCCTTATAAATGGTATTAGTTTACTTCCTCTTTTATATTTTTAAAAAAAAATGTTATGTATACTTATATATTTTATCATTTATGCAAATAACTTTTATATGCACTTATGAAAATTATAAAAAATTTAAAAATTTCAAATTCAAATTAAAAAAAAAACTCATAAAATGAGACGGATTTCTAAAACAATTAAGTCGCATTTGACCCTTTAACTATTATTTGGCATCATAAACAAAATTAACGAAAATTAAGATTTTTTATAATTAAAAAAAAAAAAGAATTTCTCGAGTAGTTGGTCAAGGATTCCCGAGCGAGAATATTCACTTCTTAAGCCATAAAGTAAGATTCCCGTTTGAGAAGGACCTAGGAGATTGTCTTTTCTCCCCCTTGGCCCTTACAGTTGTCGTTCTTATGAATCAAGTTGGCCAATACGAAAAAATCAATTCTTGACTTGCACCATTTTCCTCCATTGACTTTGAATTAATACATAAGCCCCAAGCTCCATCCAGTCCTTTCAACGCAACGTTGAAGATAGAAAATGGCTGCTCCTCCGCCAAACCCGGTGCCTGTGGCGTACCAGGCCGGCACGTCTTTGGCGGTGCCACCATGGTTGAACAAAGGCGATAACGGGTGGCAAATGATAGCCGCGACCCTCGTCGGCCTGCAGAGCGTGCCGGGGCTAGTCATACTCTACGGCAGCATTGTCAAGAAGAAGTGGGCCGTCAATTCGGCTTTCATGGCTTTATACGCTTTTGCCGCCGTTGTAATCTGTTGGGTAACGTGGGGATACAAGATGTCTTTCGGACACAAGCTCCTTCCCTTCTGGGGAAAAGCCGGCCCTGCTCTCGGCCAAAAGTTTCTCCTCGAACGGGCTATGCTTCCTGAAACTACTCAGTACTTCAGTAACGGCAACCTCGAGACGCCCATGATTCAGCCGTATTACCCCATGGCGACGATGGTGTGGTTTCAGTGCGTTTTTGCGGCGATCACGATCATACTTTTGGGCGGGTCGCTGCTGGCCAGAATGAACATTAAGGCGTGGATGATGTTTGTGCCACTTTGGCTTACGTTCTCGTACACAGTTGGAGCGTTCAGCTTGTGGGGTGGAGGGTTCTTGTTTCATTGGGGTGTAATGGATTATTCCGGTGGTTATGTCATCCATCTCTCTTCAGGGATTGCCGGATTCACTGCTGCTTACTGGGTCAGTCAGTTCTTTGATATTTCAATACTACTACGACTTCTACCATTTGTGTCCGGATAGACTTGGATCACTTTCATTGGTCTGTCTAAAATTAAAATATCCTTTTAGTTAATCTAATTTTTATTTTAATTTTTGGTCATTTTATTTATATAATTCTATAGTTATTTTTTCAAAATATAACAATAAAATAATTAATAATACATCTTTTTTAATTATTTATAATTATTAAATTAATTAATTTTTTCATATTTGACTATTCTTTCTATTATATGTTAATTAATAATTATATTTTAATTAAATTATGAGTTTAAAAAAATAATTAGTAATCATATTATATTTAAATTAAATTATTAATCGATATTTAAAAAAATAATTTTTACTTATTCTTCATCCAACTATATTTTTTTTTATTAAAGAAGAGAGAAATATGAAAGAGAAAGAATAAAATAATAGATATAGCCAATCTAGCTAACTTGCTATATTTGATATTTTATTTGAGTTTATTGATACAAAAATCAAGAAATTTAATATTTGGACAATTTAATGTAGAATTAAAATGACTTTGAATATTTAAATTCTTATTGTATCTGATTTTAACCAATTCAATGAGAATGTTCTTAGATGTGATTTGTTTATTGAGATGAAATTAAAATTTTAAAACATATCTCAAATTCATTATTATGCTTTTTTAAATCCTTATAAAAAATATAATAAAAAATTAAACTTTTTCAAATTCTAAAAAACAATTTTCAAATTTCAAAATAAAATTAATATTAAAAAAATATATTACAATAATATTTTATTCTTTTTTTTTTTACTTTTATCTTCTCTCATCTCATCTCTAAAAATAAACCAAACCTTAAACTTTACTTTTTTGGGCGTCAATAATAATTGATTAAAACAAAACAAAAAAAAGTTGCAAAAATTTCTATTTTTTTTAAAAAATTTTTGGAGGAAAATGATAAAAAAGATGTGTTCCGGCTAGTTTAGATTATTATACGAGTAGTGCTTAGCGCAAGCTAGGCTTGTGCATACTCCACTCAAGTAAATAATATTTTTATTATTTATATAAACAGTAAAATTACTGTTTATGTAAACAATAAAATTACTATTCATGTAATTTTCATGTAAAGTACCCGAGTGGTTTGCACCCAGATTTTTTGTTTGTATTTGCTAGTATGAACAGTACCGCGTGAGGAAGACAAGGACTCAAGATGATCTGAGCGGTAGTTTGCGGTTTGATAATGCAGGTAGGACCAAGATCAAGAAACGACAGAGAGAGATTTCCCCCAAACAACGTATTGTTAATGTTGGCAGGAGCAGGGCAATTGTGGATGGGATGGGCTGGGTTCAACGGTGGAGATCCTTATGCAGCCAATATTGACTCCTCCATAGCCGTCCTTAACACCAACATTTGCGCCGCCACCAGCCTCTTGGTCTGGACGGGGCTTGACGTCGTCTTCTTCAATAAACCCTCCGTCATCGGAGCAGTTCAGGGCATGATTACCGGCCTCGTTTGCATCACACCTGGTGCAGGTGATGACATTAGTTCAAGGCCGGACTAAAGTTGGAGGGTGGGGTGGGGGGCTACCGACCCCCGAAATTTTTCGAAAACTTCATCTAGTATATATACACACACACACACACACATATATATATATATAAAATTAAACTATTCCTCAAATTATAAAAAGATTAAAAATTTTCCCCTCTGCCCAACAATTTTTTTTTTTTTTGTTAAAATTATTCTTCCAAATCTAAATATATATATACATCTAATTTTATTCCAATTTTTAATTTTATTGAAATTTTAATTTTAATTCACCTAGTCTTTATTCTAACAATCTAATTCTAATAAAATATTTAATTATAAATTTATATGATTGTTAAAATTAATTAATTATTTTTACTTATATAATCTAACTCTAACTTATATAATTATGAGATATAATTCATTAAAAATTTAATAGTACTATATTATTAGTTATTAAATATTTTTCTTAAATTTGTTTTTGATTTATAATTTTTTTTAAAATTATAAAAAAATATGAGCAAGTAAGAAATAAATAATTTGTTTTTTAAAAAATAATGGAGATAATTTAAAAACTAATCTATTTAAAGAACTCCATGACAATAAAAATGTGATATCGATGAAAAACGTCTCTTAATTTTAAAATTCACATATATCATATGCTTTATCGCTAGCCTCCAAACACAATAACCCTCCAAACAGAATATCCCTGTTCCGTCCTTGATAACAGCTAGCTTATAATCGGAATATTCTCCTTAGAAATTAGTTGAGATTTTGTCGGAGTTTTGGATTAACATGCAATATCGTCCATTTCAGGCCTTGTTCAAGGATGGGCAGCAATAATCATGGGGATTTTGTCCGGCAGTGTTCCATGGTTCACGATGATGATCGTACACAAGAGGTCGAAACTTCTCCAGAAAATTGACGACACGCTCGGCGTTTTCCACACCCACGCCGTGGCTGGGTTACTCGGCGGAATCCTCACCGGAGTATTTGCAGAGCCCCGGCTATGCCAGCTTTTTCTGCCAATTATAAGCTCCAGAGGAGGCGTCTATGGCGGATCCGGAGGAAAGCAGATCCTCAAACAGATGGTGGGCGGCTTATTCATAATTGGATGGAACCTGGTGGTGACCAGTATAATCTGCAACGTGATAAATTTGGTGACACCTCTGCGCATGTCGGAGGAAGAATTACAGATCGGGGATGATGCGGTTCATGGGGAGGAAGCGTACGCGTTGTGGGGTGAAGGAGATTATGATCCATCAAGGCGTGATCCTAATTATTCGGTTGATAAATTGCCCCACCAGGCATCTAGTGGTGCTACTCAGGTGGTCTAGCTGCATGCATATATGGAGTATTAATGCTATATTACCTATTTTATTTTTATTTTTATCTTACTATAATATAAGATATGATTTAATAAAAAATCCTCTAATAGTGATAAATATTTACATCTTATATATATAATAAAATAATAATGTGGTGTGTATAAAATTTTCCAGCTGTATAGTGACGCACGCTCGCTAGCTTTCGAAGTCTTTGTCCAAGACTCCAAATGTCTATCCCTCACTTATTCTGCGTATCTCTTCTTTCTTTGTCGCACTTATGCCTTTATTAATCGACAAAGACCTTGACGAAGACTTTAGAATTTTTGTTAATGGTGTCTTGTATTCTCCAACAGTACTAGAATTGTTTATATTACTTCCGGTAATCAATGCGCAAATTATTCGAAATGTTTTCAAATTTGAATCAATCGTTGATGTTGGGGCGCTATAAATATTTAAAAATAAGAAATTCTAATGATTTATTGCAAAGTTATGAATTCCATTCCAGTGGTCATTCCAATTGAGGTACTGGAACAAAAAATTTCGATACCAATACTGTTTTGAATACCATTTCAAGATAGATATTATATGAATAAATTATATATATATAATAATTATATTCTAAAACAAACTAATACAAATCTAATTAAAAACATACATATCTGATAAATTTAATAAATTTAAGACTTCAGATTTATTAAAAATAATTATTAAAAAGTAAAACTAATTCGATTGATATAAATGTTCAGAATTAATAACAATAAACAACCAAATAAATGATAAAACTTCAAAAAAGAAAAAATAAATGAAGAAAAAAATATTGAAATAATTTTGCAATTCAAAAATATAAATAAAGAAATTAAAAAAAGAAAAAAATGCTTGTCCAAAATTCGGCCAGAATGGACAGAATGAATCAGAATAGCCGGAATTTAGGTCATAACGGAATATAAGCTTTTACCGTTCTGGCCACTGTTCTAGAACGAAATTTTCTGACAATTCCAGCCGGAATAGAATGGTATTTATAACCTTGATTTGTTGGAAATATCATCTTCTTATTATAAGTTTGTCCGATCGGATGTTTTAAATGGTTGTCTTTTTTTTTTCAGTAATGTTTTTCTATATTACTTTGGCTAAATATATTATATGAAGTCATAATAATTTATAAATTTTTTTTATCATTTTTTTTTTTGCAGTTGCAATAATTATTTATTTTTTTGAACAAATGATGGTTGTTATCACTTATCTTCTTAAAATGTTTTAAGTTTTGAATCAATGATTGATGTTTCGCTATAAAAATTTAACAAAACCTCTTAACGTCTTTGGTGGGTGGGTATCTTTTGTTTCTTTCTTGGATTCTTATTTTACTTCGAAATTTTCTTAAACATTTAAAAAAAAAATTCAAAAATATTAAAAATAAATAAAATTTTAAACCGGGCTAGATACAACTCGGCCTGAATGAACACCCCTACTCATGTCATGATTAGCTCTCGTGTTCAATGCGATATCGATGCATTGAGATGTCCAATGCGATATTAATTTGATGCTTCTTTAAGGACTGAAACTAGAGAACCATTTATACATTTTTAGAGAGCTCCAATCACGTATAGGAAGATCATGATGGTGAGAAAATACCAGAGTGGTGAGCATGTGGACATGGTGCATGTGCATCAGGGATATCGATGATTATATGGAGAGACTTGATCTCTCATCATTTCTCGTAAGAAAGAAATAGATGTTATTGATTGGACTACAAGATAAATGTTGTTGGAGTATAGAATCAAATAAGAGAAATGTTTTGAATATTGTACTAGTAGGCGTGTCAATTAAGATATTGGAATGAAATATTTTGATATTAGCACTGTTTCGTGTACAATTTTAAAATAGTTTATACATAAATAAATTATATATATAAATACATATATAAATTATATTTCAAAATAATAATTAATATATGAATAAATTATAGATATAAATATATGTAAATAATTTAGTGTGAATTTTAATAAAAAAATAGTAAGAAATGAAAAAAAAAGGGTCAAAATTTGGTATGGTCGAAACATAGGCCGAAATTCGGTACAAAATGAAATTAAAAACTATGAATTAGAGTACTCTAAAATCTATTATGGAGATGCTAAATACAGTTTTGGAGTGTGCAAATTTTACATAATTTTTTTGAAAAAGAATGAGTATACTATTAATTTTTTTTATATATAAATCTCATATTTACTCAATTTTTTTAAAAAAAAATGTATTATACTTACGCATTCTATGATTATAAATATTATTTCTCTTCTGAAAGTAGTTTTATTTAAAAAAAATTGAAGTGAAGTATTAGATTTATGAAAAGAAACTAAGAATTTTATAATTTAATGTATGAAAAGAAACTAGATTTGTAACGTTCCTACTTTCATAATGGACCTTGTTGTAAGTGTAACCGAATAACCAATTTGATTTGTTGCTCAATGGGCCTCAGCGTCGTGATCAGCCCAGCTAACAAAATAGTTTCGTAGCGCCATAGTCAAGCTCTCTCTTGGTCTTCTCAGTCTTCGTGGTCGAGGAATTAGCTGCAAGAATTCATTCCATTCGGCACAACCTGCCCTTGGATTAGGTACACTCTCTCTTACCCCTGCTTTTTAGTATCAGATCCGAGCATGAGTGATTAAAAAATTCGATCTTTGGAGATGATATCTGGGATTTGGGGGCACTTTGGGATTGCTCCGGCCATGCTTCGTAGATTTGGGACGAGTAAATGCATTTTCAAGTGGAGGAATCGGAGGTGATGGAATGTTGTTCGACGAAATGCGCAAGACAAATTATATTCGTGGGGATTATATAGGGTGGCCATTTGCACGCATATTCTGTTTTCTTCTTTTATTTCCATCTCAACTTTTTTCTACCATCTGTTTCGCGTCCTGATACGATGCCATGCTCAGTTTTTTGTGTTGGTTATAATGCACCAAGCTGTAATTCATTGAATTTTATGCTGACTGAGTAATTGTCCTTTTTCTTGTGGTGTTATGCTCTGACTCCATTGAAATTTTAGACACAAGTACATAGTTCGTGGTAAGTTGGTAATAAAACTGAGATGTTCTATTGATATTTTCAGGCACAGATGGCAACCACGGCTTGTTTTATCATTGTGAGCAGAAATGACATCCCTATATATGAAACTGAACTCGGATCAGCTGCTAAAGTATACCATTCTTCATTCATATTTGTATCTCGCTTTCTTTGTTTTTTTTAAATGTAAATTCTTCGTGCTTTGTAAATGTCTCTCGATCTCCCTGGTATACTTTGTCTATGGCACTACCATGAAGAAAAAGGCACAAATTGGGAAGGCATCTGGTTTCTTGTGACTTTTTAGGTTTTTCTCTTCTATAGTCTTATAAGCACTACTAAAGTAATCATAGTTTCAAAGCTGATTATTTCCTGGAGAAAAAAAGAAAAAGAAAACCTTTACTGTTTTGATTATTTCCTGGAGGAAAAAAAACCTTTACTGTTTTAGGTTGAATTCGTTTTAACATTCGCCTCAACGTGGAATCTAATTTCTGTTCCATCATCTCCATGAAAAGGAAAAATAATATAATGCTATAAGCATTTTTTGGATTAATGTAATCATGATTGAAGATAGTTTGCATTTGAATTCGTTATAGATTTTTCATGCTAGAGTTTTCTTACCTGCCTTGCTGCCTTATGTAATTATCATTATTCTTTTGTCTCTATTTTGATTTCTTTTTTTGTATCATATGGTCTTTTACCAGCTATTTAACATCGGCATTGTATTACCTCATAACAGAGAGAAGATGCTGCTCAGCTGCATCAGTTCGTATTACATGCAGCTTTGGATGTTGTTCAGGACCTTGCATGGACTACAAGTGCCATGTGAGTCATGTTACCCAATATAATCTATATGTCAATGTATTCCCGAATAACATGTATACTTTGCTCCATTATACTCATTGGACCTCCTAACATCTCCATCCTTACGTTCTTGATGCAGGTTCTTAAAAGCGATCGACAGATTTAATGATTTGGTGGTTTCAGTATATGTTACAGCTGGTCATATCCTCTCTACTTGTGGACTAGTTCATAGATAGCATACAACTTTATATTTCTTTCTATTTTTGTCATGCTATAAAGTTAATTGAAAATAATTTATATATTCAATGTTGGCATTCTGTATTGTTAAGGCAGTCACCACCCTCAAAATAATGTTAACTTTGAGCAAAGTTAAACCCCCCAGTTCATTGCTTAGTTGTCTGTGGTTTCTGTGTTGTGTTGAAGCTGGACTATGTTGGCCTTGCTCAATTGTCTAACCCACTTTTGCCTAGTTTAAGAAAGGTAGTTATTAAGTTATTAAAAACTTCACAATGACATGAAAAACTAGTTGACATCCATCTGTTTTCTTTATCACATCAATATTCAATCCATCACTGGTGTTGCTGTGGTTTCATTTCACCATGCTACAGAGCTCTGAGAGTGACAGGTCTTTTATTTTCTGCTGTGTATGAGTGGAAATATGAATTTTTCTTTGACCAAACTTACATACGCGATTTATGCTGCTTCATGACTCTCGTAGTGATGATGGAATTAAGAGCTTTTTCCAAGAGGTTCATGAGCTTTATATTAAGGTAAGTTATGGGAAACTTATATTAAATTCATTTTTTTCCTCTCATACTGGTTGTATTAGCATGCTACATGTTCCTTTGGTAGAACGGATCTCTTTAACAATGATGATGATCTGGCCGAGCAGCTATTCTTGTTCTTTTTCATGTTATAATTGTTATAACATATTGTTTAGAATGTGTTGTTTAGAATCTAACCTCTTTATCCTGAAACCTTTGAATGCTATGAGATGAACTCCCAATGATATGTTGCTATTGCACATTCTATAATTACAGTATGTAGATCGGTAGTAAAATTTTGATAATTACCCACTTTCCTGCTCTTGGAAAGGACACCACCTGTAGAACTTCTTCTTTTAATTAGGAAGCTCTTGTAGGAGAATGCGTACTCGTTCTGATGGCTCTATGCCAATGTTGTTTTGAAGATTAGGAAGTTTATAACTGCTCAAAACCAACAAAGAGCATCTAGTATAAACAGAAAGAATTGTAAAGCCGCCAAAGTTACTGAAAAAGGGTAACTTCTGCAGAAAAATTGCAAAATGTGAACCTTGATTAGTATCTCTCCTGCAAGTACCTTGACGTAAATCTTTTTGCTGCTTTGCTGTTCAATTTGTTTCATGTGTCTTACCACCACGGGGTGGTCAGACACCTTAATGTAAATCTGAAGACACCTTAATGTAAATCTGTTCAATTCCTTCATCCACTTATATTGTTTTTTTTTTCAATTCAACTTGTTCTGAAGAGGATAAAAGGTGTACGTTGGGTGAATGCTGTTAGCACCATTAGATAACCTACCAGAAATAATAACATATATGCTGTATACAGCCATTTTGATTGTGTGTTCTATCTCAATTCCCTTCTTTGAAATGGTTATATTGAAGATCCAAGTTTAAACCATTTTATGCTTTAAGGCATGCTTCGTACTGAATCTAGACTGATCAATGACAATCAGAGTTTTTATAGGCTTTTAGCTTCTCAATTCATCATATTGTACAGTAATAGTGTTTCTGATGTTTCAACATTCTCTTACAATATTTATGACTAGTAATGCTAGATTAATGGCTACTAGAAATTGTTTATTGGCTAATATGGTGTCTGGCAATTTTGCAGACTCTTCTTAATCCCCTATACTTGCCTGGTTCTCGCATTACATCGTCGCACTTTGATACAAAAGTTCGTGGCCTTGGACGAAAATATCTGTAGAGGTCCTTAATCTGTTAGACTCAAGCTCGAGTTGCTAGTTTCAATGGCTTGAGTTGGATCTCCCCTGTTTTCTGATCTGGATAATCTCAAAGCGGCTTTTCTATGGTTTGGTGGTGGTAAGGATTTGTCGTACGGTTACATCAGATCTTTCTATATATGCATTCATCCCGAGTAATGATCAATAACTTCCATGCTGAAATTTTCACAGTTGAGACACATATCAGTTGTATCTAATGATTGATTTCATGGTTATTTCTATTGATTTTGCATTGTTCAGCAATTTTCAGCATTCCTTCAATCTACTAATTAGTTGTAAGGATAAAATGCATGTATATTTTGAACCCTAGCAAAATGCAATTTTTATTAAGGCAAAAATGACTAATAATTGGTATAAATTGATATTTTTTTTTTTTAACTCATCTTAGGAACCTAATCTTTAGCTCACTCTTTTAAGTTGCTCAAGGACAAAGTGGCGTCAAAACATCTTTACTAAACTAGGGAATAGCTAAAAAAAAATTTAATCATACAACTTTTTCATAATTTTTTACACTACTATGTTTTAAATGAGGTCATTTTTGTAAAAATAAGTTATAAAAATAACATCTTTCTACAAAAATACTCTCAATTTATTTTTTAATATAAAGTACACTTAATTTAAAACATAATCGGATAGCTAACCAACGCGCCAGTGTTACATCATTTAGACCACTCACATTGAGTACCCCATTCCAAATTTTAAAAATTAACCAAAATCACTACTCTTTTAACATTTTTTCCTAATTTTACTCGTCTTCCAAAAGCCTTCTACATTCTATATCCCATAGTTTTCCTATTTTATTAAAATAACATTCTTCTTTTGTTTCTTTATTATTTTTTTCTCTCACCTCCATTTCCATTCTTAATCATCTACTCTTTCGTTTTTTTTTCCTGTTTTAACTATTTCTAACTTCAATTGGCCTCCAAAAAATATAGTATAATACTTTTTCCCTCATGGAGTACATAAACTTCATACGATTATAATAAATAGTCTTGTACAAAAATGGTATTTTTATAACCGAAATAAATATAAGTCTTAAAAATAATGTATATACAATTAAATATATTATAACTAATCCAATGTACTGTTTAATTATAAAGAAGAGCTGGACATGCTCAAAAATTTCTAAACTAAAAAATTATTATAAGTAACTAGAACATTAAAATACAAACTAAAAAATCCATTTTTTTTGCTATTCGCTTACGCCTCTTCACATTAATTTTCAAACGATGTCTATTGGTTTGAACGTCCAACGAGACTTATCTCTTTTGAATTTCGTTCTTTAGTAAGTTTATTGTCTTCTGTCCATACAGTAGTTGTGACACCCAGATTTTTCTCCTATTAGATTTTCCTTATGATAAGAATAGATACTTTTATTTAGTTATTCTTCGAAACTTTTTTGAAATATATTTATTTAATTTTGGACCTTCTCTTATAAGGACTATTGATAAGTTAGGTTCAAAGTGGTAAAATGATATAAATAGAGAAGTTTAGTGCAATTGGGTAATTTTTTGCAGATTGGACGTTTCTCGGTAATATGAGCATAATTTTCTTATTCTATTTCGGATTGAGATGATATGGAAAACTAAGAGAAAGATCTACAACTTTCATGTTTTGAATTTTAGGAAATACGGATTCAATCAAGAGTGAAATCGTGATTGGAGTGACGGAATCAACTTAGGCGTAGAAGAGCACTGACTTTGACTTGGATAACCGACTTAGTACGGATTTTATCTTGAAATATCTTTGTAAATCACATGATAATCTGCCAAGTGTAGGAAAAAGTGGCACAATCAGCTCTTGATCCTTTGCTTGCCAACCAAGTGAAATGATAATTCTAAACCAAGGGGGGGACAAGTGGTTCTTGGCAATGAGGACTTGTGTAGATGTTCTATAAGCTTTTTCTACTTCTTTTACATAAGATGTTCGACCAAGTTAGTAGGGAGCCCCTCCCCTCCCTCTCTCTCTCTCTCTTTCTCTCTCTCTTTTTCTAAAGGGAAGCACACAGTAAAACCAAGAGAAAAACCCTCTCCACTTTCTCATATACTCATTTACATCACTAATCTATATTCAAGGCTTTTAGGGTGGTTTCAAAGGGATTTTCAAAGGTTGAGCTCTTTTACAAGTAGAATCTCTTGGAAAATTGTTAAGTAAACTTATACATTTACCTTATTCATAAAATTTTATTTGTATAGGTATAGAATTAATATATTGATGATTACTTCATTTGATTAGTTAATATGTTTATAGAAAATGTTATATGGTGCTAAATGAGTTTTATGGAAGAATAATTTAAGGAGCATGATTTTATTTTAGGAAATTGTGGATTGAGGTTGAAATGATGGTAGATGAGATTGAATTAACAAGAGAGCCAAATTGAGGGCTTAGGAGGTTTCGACCTTGATGAAATTTCTTAAGGTGTTATTAGTTTATTTTCCTAAATTAATAATATGATGATTAATTTAAACTGAGTTAGTGATTGAGGGAAAGTATATCATTGAATTCTTAAAGAATAGTGGTGGTGAAATGATTATTTGTTAAGAAAATAGTGGAAGAAATGGTCTATTAATTTATGTAAGGCTTTCGGTAATGGGTTGGTTTGGTTTATTAGGGTTGAAGTTTCCAAGATATTCTAAGTGAAGAGTAGTGTGATAAATGGATGAAAATACTTTAAGAAGTGAGAATTTATGTTAGTGAACTATGAATTGAAGATTAGATGATAATATGTGGTGTAAGGATGACAAAAGAACCAAACTAAGAAAGTTGAAAGGTTTCGGTAGGGATACCTTAGAGTATTATGAATTTTAAGTCTACCTATGAAGGATATGATGATTAGATTAAATTAATGATGATTGTGGAATATTTTATGGATCAATCCTCTTGAAGAGTAGTGAAAGAATTAAGATTATTTAGTGGTTGAATGATTATTTTGGATAAAGAGAGAATTAAAGAAAAAAAATAAAATATGAGATAAAGGGTGGTTCAGCTATGACCTAATTAGTCTATGTATGAAATTCCCATGACACGTTAAAAAGAAAATGAATTGATTTTAAGGAGATGAAGAAAATAAATTGAAGTTAATGTGTATTAATTATATAACTCAGCCCTACACCTATTAGAGCTAAAGTTAGATGTTCTCTTTTAAGAAAATACGATTATGTTCTAAGTGTTAAGGTGTGTTTGTATATGCATGATCTATGTTGATGAAGCATGTTATATGTCGTGTGACTTATGAATACATGTACCATGAATGAAAGGTCTAGTGGTTCAGGTATATGTATGTTACGTCACAAGATTTCATGTTTTAAGTTATAAACCATGCACAAGTAAGGTTAAGTGGGCATGCATTGATTAAGTATATTTCATATAACCCATGTAAGCATGAAGTATGCATGCAAAAGTCTAAGAGTATATGCATGTCTCATTTCATCACAATTTTTTACGTCAAAGTACATGACATGCATTTTTAAGAAAATAAGAATATTTATAAGAATAAGAAAATTTAAAAAGTCAAGTCATGACAGGAAAGACGATACGTAACTCCTGCATGACTGACATGCCGACAGGGAAGGCGATACGTAACTCTCATCGAATGATAAGACGTCGTGTCATGATGGGGAAGACGATACATAACTCCCGTGTGACCGACATGACTGGCAGGAAAGACAATACGTAACTCCCATCGAATGATTAAAAAGTCGTGTCATGATGGGGAAGGTGATACGTAACTCCCGTATGACTGACATGACTGGCGGGGAAGACGATACGTAACTCTCGTCGAATGATAAGAAGTCGTGTCATGACGGGGAATGTGATACATAACTCCACTGTGACCGACATGACTGGCGGGAGTTGTGTCATGACGGGAAATGTGATACGTAACTCCTGTATGACTGGCATGACTGGCGGTGGAGGCGATACGTAACTACCATATGACTGAAGAGAATATAAAAGCTGACGGCTGTCATGCTAAGAAACCCGACGGTGAAGACGATATGTAACTGCCGTCATGGTCAGGACTAAGAATTACATGAATCAGAATGAAAATATGAAAATATAAGAATTTCAAGAAAAATATTTTCATATATTATGAAAAGTTTTGCACCCGTTTTCATGAAAAGACTTTATGAGAGTATGCATTTTGAAAAAGGGTACTTAAGTCAAATGTAAGTCAAAGCATAAGTCTCACGCATAAGTTAAGCATAAGTCAAGACATAAGTTTTAAGCATAAGTCAAATATAAGTCATGTCATAAGTTGTATGTTCATACAAACACATGTTATCTGTAAAGATTGATTATGCTTTTATTATGTTATAAGTGTATTTATTGAGATTTCTCGAAAATATATCATTCCTTACGGAATGATAGACGTTATTGCAGAAATAGATGATTCATCACGAAATTTAGACGTTACGGGAGGTTCTGAGGTACCCTGAGAGAATACTCATCGGTTAATGAAGTGATCGATTGTTGATTGTAAGATTATAGAGAAGACAGAAAAGAATCCCCTAAGGGTAACATAGGGTAGTTGAATATTTATTTTGAAAATATCAGATATTGATATGTATTAAGGAAAAATTTAGTACAATATGCTTGATGTTTTGTAAGAATATAGGTTTTATTGTAGCATACCATGTAATATTCGTAAAGAATTAGATGTTTTTGCTGACTTTTGGAATTTGACCTTAATCCGCTGCAATATATTCTGCACACTGCTAGTAAGTTAGATGCATACACATATTTCCAGGCTTAAATTAAGAGACTTGTAACCTAATGCCATAAGTCTTAATGCTTCAATTTACATTAAATCTCTTACTAAATTGTGGATGTTACAGTAGTATTTTTGAGTCATACCAATAAAAGAATCCGCAAGCCTGGCTAGCCTAAATAAGTGACAATTAATCAACATGTAGGACAAGCATGGCAAACAATAATAAATACTAACTCTATAAAAATTTGACCAAGAACAATGTATATTGCCAAAACTAACCTCATAGTTTTGGCAATCGAAAAATCGCTGCCCCTCATTCTCTTCAGTGTAAGCTGTTTGACGACATACTTTAATACCACAGTAACATACTAGGTATTCATTGCGATGATTATTTGCTGAGCGTGAGATATGGTGGTGCTAAGACCTAGGCATTGAGTGGTATTTGCTTTAAGTTTGTAGACAAACATAAATAAAACATAGACGAAACCTATGTAGAGACGCCAAAGTATGTTAATTAATACTTTGAGGCTCAAAGTGGTAATATTTTAATGTAATATCAGTTGTCCGACACGAGGCATGTATGAATGTATGCAAAATCGTAAATCCCAATTATTAATTGGTGACTATCCGGATTTTACAGATTATACCACCATATCAATAGCGCCTCATACCTGAACACTCGTTAATGGAGCCCACTCATCATAGCCTAACACTAGACATCCATCTCGAGAACCGTCCTAATAAGAAGTATATCGAAAGTATCAAATAAGGAATAATTACAAACATGGTAGCTGCCTCAAACTCAATTAGTACCAAATATTGTGAAAATAGACAATAAAAAGTATCAAATTCATTTCCAAAGCAGACATGACAACAATCTTGAGCCATGGTGGCACAAACAAATTACAATAGGCATAAAAAGTATCAAATATATTTCCAAACAGATATGGCAGCAATGCAAGGACCCAAACAACACCAACATATTATAATAGACATCAAATTCATTCACATTTAGTTCCAAAACAGATGTGGCAGCAATGCAAGGACTCAAATAGAACCAACAAGTAAAAATAGGTAATAACAACTATCAAAGTTAGTGCCAAAATAGACATGACAACAACCTGAAGACATGGCAGCACCAACAAGTGAGAGTTGGCGTAAAAAACTATCAAATTCACTCCCAACATGACATGACAACAATGCAAGGGCCCAATAAGCACAAAGAAATGCAAAAATGCATAACAAATATCCAATTTAGGTAACAAATAGACATGATAGTAATGCAAGGGCTCAATAAGCATGAAGAAGTGAAAGGGCCTAATAAGTACGAAGAAATGCAAGGACCTTTAATGTTTGAAGGTCCCAAACAAACATTAAAAATCCAAGCCCGTATGGATACAACCCCACAAAGCTTCCATCATTGGTAGCAAATATATACCAAGAACATCAATGAACATGAATGCCATCAAGGACCAAACAGAAAGGACATTAATGGCAGCAAATATACACCAAAAACATCAATGAACATAAATGCCATCGAGAACCAAACAGAAAGGACATCAATGATAACAAACATACACCGAGAACATCAATGGCAACAAAAAATATACATAAAGGTTTCAAAATCAATAGAGAACATAATCAAATAGAAAACCCAACAAATCAATGGAGAATATAGCCAAACAGAAAACCCATCTTCTAATTAGTACATTGATCAAAATCATAGAGCATCAAAAGTCTTAAAATCAACAAGGATTATTTCGCCTAAGAATTGAAAAGTGGAACCATCGAAAACCCTAGAGAGAGAGAGAGAGAGAGGAAAGGAGAGGGAGAGAGGACAAGGTCAAACCCGAGATTAGGGTTCGTTCTTGTCTTACCGGAGATGAGTGCAAGGAAGAAACGAATGAAAATGGCTGGCAAATGAGTCTCAAAATTGAAGAAAAGTGTAGGGCTACATAGGAACGAGAGAGCTCATGAGAGAGAAAGAAAGTGGCGTAGAGGTCCAACGAGAAATGAGCAATAAGAATGAACAATGATCCCCCATAATTGGTGGGCCACTATTCACAATATCAAATTCTCTCCTATTTTGGAGGAGCGGATGTGGGAATTAAAAAATCCATTTTGACTCCCAAATAATAGGGGGCACCCAATGTGAGTGCTCTTAGATTACTAAAACTTTTATTTAGATTTTAAAGTTTACTTGATAATCTTCTATTTAAAATGAAATTGTAAAAAATGTTATATGCGTCATTGTTCTTTACTATTTTTTGCTTGTTAGAGAGATTGAGATAAGATGTTTTTATGATTGAGTTTATTTGTGTAATAAAGTTTAAGAAGGGGGTAAGAAAATCTTGAGAAACTCTTTGTTTCCAAACATGATGAGGAGGAAAACACATACACATACACGTACACGTGCAAACACAAGCACACGCTTCGGACGTCATTATTACAACTAACGAAACAAAAAGGGTTGGTGTTGGGTGGTAAGAAAGTAAAAGCAAATTAACCTTCACATCCCAACAAACTCGATATGTTGGTCGGATGTCACATAAGTAATCAAAATCAAAACAAAACCAGATTAGACTCATACCAAAATTAAAAGAAAGATCATTCTTTGAAGGATATCCCCAAGTCCTTTTTTTTATGATCGAAATCAATGTAGCAATTATTTTCTTTGACTAATCAATAACCCAATTGAATTGTTATTATAAGGAAAAATAAAAATAAAAAATCCTTGATAGCTAAATATTTATGACTAAAATAATTATTTGCAACGAGAATGGATCAATTCTTATAAAAAAAATAGTTGTTTTTTTTACAAATATGTAAATATAAATAAATATCTTCTTACAGCATGTCATATATATATATATATATATATATATATATATAATGGAGCCTAGATCTAGTTCCATCAAACAAAAGAGACTTAGCTGTATTATTTGTAACGTGTAAATAACTTGACATATCTACATCGAGATATAATACAATCAGATAATTGGTTTCATGGGAAAATCATTAGCTTGGAGATCCCGGTGGTATAATTGTTGAAGTCAAACAAGTTATCTATACCTTATAGGAAAAGTTCTGATTTTATATCTAAATGAAAAAATTAAAATTAAAATCCTGCTTTAATTAATAAATCAAAGAGAGATAGAAGCTTAAATGGTGACAACTTTAAATTTGATGGTCTCTAAATTTAATAAAAGCTCAAATTTATAAGAGATTTAAGTTTAATGAGGGATTTAAATTTTTCAAAATATTATTGGAGATTTAAATTTAATAGAAGCTCAAGGCAGAGGAGCAAAAATATTCCTAAATTTGATTTTAAATTGGGATTTTAACAAGATATTGTTAGCACGGGACATTACCAATGGGAACATTAACAATTGGCTTTAGTACCAAACAATTTCAAAGATGGAGGGATCCTACGTATTTAAAAAATAAAAAATAAAGATTTATGTGAAATATACATCAATAATTTTGTAAGAAAGAAAATATAAATACGAAGAAAATAAATTGAATAGGCCAATAGTAAAATCATCCGTGAATGGGAGTGAGCATTGTTGCAAGCCAATATAGCTAAATTGGCTGGCTATATTTTTAGCTCTTTAAATTTAGAGGCTATTTTTACATTATGGTATAGCATATAAGTTTAGAGGGTATTTTTACATCAATAGTACTAACCAAGATTCCAATTGCAGAATTAAAAGTAGGTTAGGCTGTCTGTCTTCCTCCCCCTGCGTGCACCATAAAAGAGTAGTGTTGAGATTTTAATTTAGAGGCAATATGGTGTCAATTTTAAATTATAGGCGATCTGTTCTCATTTGCATGTTTTAAAATTGATTGTCCAAGAGAGATAAGCTCTCTACCTTCAGAGAGGGAACCCTAGCAAAAAAGATTGGAGGGCGTGAATTGCGGCTTTGGCCCCCCTGCCCTACCACTACCACCATTCTCATCCACCCTTCCCCACCTTCTTTCCTGCCGTCAGTGTTAGTTATGCGCTAACCTTTTTTTCTTTTGTTTGTCCTATTTTCGACATTTAATCATGGTGCGTGGTCCGTGACTTTCGATGGCTTGCCACCAACACGCGCCCCACTAAGGGGTTCTACTGTCGCCGATCCTTCTACCGGTTGAAGCTCCATCTAGAAGAGACAGAGAGTGTCCGGCACGCGCTTGTGGCTGATCTTGCGTGGCTTTCCTCACGCCATAAATGGATAAGCCTACTGTAGCCATACGCGGTGGCTCTAGGCTTAGGGTCCTCGACAGTGGCGGGATTGGCAGTCCGGACCTCCCCAGGCGGCACGTGACTCCCATACGCCTCCTCCGCCGTGCTGTTGTGCCTCTTTTGTCTCGAGCCCATTTCCTGTTGATATGAGATTCGGTTTTTGTGTTGTTGTTTTATTTTCGTTTCCTGCTTTGTTGTTCTGTTTGTAACAATAAATAGGAATATGTGTATTCATTGTTCGGCTTCCCGCTCCTCCTTTAGAGGATGTGGGTTATCTCTCCTCATTCTCTTTTAGAGAATGAAGGTGGTAATCTCCTTTCCTTTTTCGAAGGGTGGAGGTTTAGGTTACTTCTGTGTCATCTCAGACAAATCACACTTCAGTGTTAGTTTGTCTTGTGAGAGGGAAGTTTAAACAAAGTCCGTCACTGTTGTGTATGAGGATTCTACAGATTAGTGTATTAGTTAGGCTTGTAATACGAGTTCTCTCGTATTTATTAGTCTTAGCTGTAAATTTCGTTTATTGAAATGAATTGCGATCTTTTTCTCAAAAAATAAAAAAAATAGTACTAACCAAATCCTTCAAAAATACCTTAATTTTATTCAACATTATCTCCTCTAAAATAACATAAATAGAATAAAAAATTAAAAGAAATGCTACTACTATATAGATATTTTATTAAAATAAATTTATAAATTAATGTAATTTCATATAATATTCTTTATTTATTTTATAATAAAAATAATTTTATAATAAAATAATTTTATAATTTGACGTACCACACAAAATTATATCATTTGAGAGTTTACTTTTATAAAATAAAATCTTTTTATGATTAAAATATTTCTTATTTAATAACAAAGGACGACTTTTTAAGTGGAATATCGATAATATATTGAGTAGAATGCGATGCAAACAAAATATTGAGTGGAATGTTTTGAATAATTACAAAAACATGAATTTTCATTTAAGATTTATCATGACTTTTAGCTGATGCGGTTATAAAAGTTGGGGCCAGAATACGTAAGAGCTTGATATTTTATATTATTATTAGTTATTTTATTTTTATTATTTATATAGCTCTAGTGAGACTGCATACAGAAACAGTTGCAGAAGCAGTCTAGGTGCCAACTGCCAAGGTCCCATGTTTATGGGCGGGAATAATGGAAGCTCCGTTTGAAAGGCACGAAGAGCCTGTCAAAGCGAAGCCCACTGCAATTATAAAGATTGGGGCGGTAGAGTTTTACGCAGCCATTGTCCTAACTACATCTTCTCAATGGCTTAATGGCCCTACACTTCCACTTTCTTCGACTTGTTTTATATGACAATACAATTTCACAAGTCAGCTAAAAAACAAATGCGGACTACTGTCTGAGTGTTCTCCACATTTCCTCATCCTTCATTCCATACGTGGCCTCTGACATGAGATTCCTCATCTCTGCACGTTCTTCGTCTTCTCTGCATTCCAACTCTTTATTTTTTTAATATTTCTTTTGTCATTCCCTCTAATCTCAGGGCCTGATTTTTGGTGAGTTTTTTTTTTTCCGTCGTTTGGTTCTGTTGGGAGTCTATTTTTGAGTAATATTGAAGTGGGTATTTGCTGTTTCTCAGTTTTTCTTTCGGATATTTTGATATGGGTGTTGTCTATTTCATAGTCCCCTGTGGTCCTCCCTCACTTTTTCTCTCTGTCATGCTCGCAAACAAGCTCGCACGCACACATCGTATGGAGTAAAGTTTAAAGAACTCGGTGGGTGCCTATTGACGGTTTGTTAGAATATTGCGGTTCAAGTAATTATCGTCATAATTAATCTTCATATAAAATCTCAAATGCATTCTGTATTCGATTTAGAGTTTGCTTTTCTATTCAAAATACCCATTTTTTTTGGGGGATTGGTTTAAAAAGGTTAAAGTTTGTTAATTTATGGAGGTTGGATTGGACAGGGGAGTAAATTGTAAGCAAAGCTGATATTTTACCAGAATATCCAACCTTTTTGGTTGAACACTATAGACATGAATTTCCCATACTAACCAAACCCACTTGCGAGACACGCCTGTGTTTGTAGTTTTGGATGATACGAAGGTTCCTAGATTTTATTTTTACGGTTTTTCTGAATGTGGAACTTAGGTTGGAGGTTTCTTTGAAATTGTAGATGAAGACTGTGACAGGCTGCTGAGTTGCTGCTGGGTCTCAAAATGGACCGGCGGAGCTGGCTATGGCGAAGAAAGTCTTCAGAGAAGAGTTCAGGAGAGATTGAGAGCTCAGGATCGATATCTTCTCATTCTGAAAGATTCTCTGATGAGCAGGTAGGTGATATTAGCACTGTGTTGGAGATGAATCCATGCCATCGCATTTGGCGAATTGGATTGCTGAATTAAATGGACAATCGGGATGTTCTTATGCTTTATTTTCCAATTAAGTCTCTCTCTTTCACTCGTTTGGTAATGACTACTATTTTTTGTTCAAATGCATTCATGGTTTCTTCTTATACAAATGTCCCATCATATCATAACCTAAAACCACTTCGTTCTTCAAATCCTCACAGCTATTAAAGTAGTTCATTGAGGTTTCTGTGCAGAAAAAAGGCTTCTTGATGGTATTGGCATTCCTTTTATACTTTCTTTCAATTTTTGTTTTTCGTTTTTCATTTTTCTAATTCATTAGTAATTCTGGAAAGTTGATGTAAGTTGTGAGCCACATAGGACAATTTTCCTTGGGCCCAAATAATCTTCAGTAGTTAGTAGTGATTGATCCCACCTGTCTCTTTATTGATTGCATCCTTTTCTCTTTCCGAGGCCAGCTGAAGCCAGTTAGATATGAAGAAACCTTTTGAACTCATCATAACCTGCAGCCTAGTCTTACTTGAGAATATACAAATTTAGGCAGCAAAAATATTTCCTAAACCAGCAATTTGCATGGTTGTATGGTAGTTAAGGTACAAATAAAGGCAAGGAATAACTGTAATCAGCAGCTGGAGAGTTTTTTTTTTTTGTTTTTTTTCCCCTTTCGGGCATCGGTCAAGTATCTATGAGTCTGCAATGAGTTTCTCTCTGATTAATCTGTTCTATGTGATTAACTCTCATAATATTCAGTGCACTGTTTGACATGGACTTGAAAACAACTTCATTGTTGATGAAAGTTCTTAGTTGGCGTATCAACCCATTACTGTACCTTTTCTGGTTTCAAGTGTAATACCCATTGAATAGGAGTTTTCATACAGAAGCAAGGAGGGAAACAATATTGGAAAACTCAAGCTATCTCGTCCCCTGACTTCTAATTTGTTCCTATAAATATAGTTTAATGGCCTTGTCCCCATAAGCAAGAGAAAGATAAAAAATCTTTTAATAATTATGCAGATGGGCAAGATTAGTCGTGTAATTGGGCTACATATTTATCATGCATTTTATATCTGGACCCTTTCCTTTATGATGATTTCTGAACGTTGTAATTTTTTCCATCATTGATTTCTTTGTAATTTTAAGTATTCCTTCTGTGTTCTTGGTCCATTTTTTCATGTATTTACTTCTTATTTCATCATCCTCATTGAATGTTGTTTATTTTTTATAGTCATTCTTCATTCTCTTCATATTAAATTCAATCCTTATTTCTTCCTTCCACTCTGAAGTCTTCTTTCCTCAATACTTCGTTATCTTTTGTCCTTCCTTTTGTAATTACTTCAACCAATCTTAACAAATATACAAGACAATGAAACAATGGGTCTTTTGAAACAATTTGATTTGCAAGAAAAGAACGATGAATAGAGATCATGAATTTCTGTTTTACTTGTTGGAGTAATGAATTCATAGATCACTTGATTCACATCGTATGGTGCAAATAAAGTGCTCTGGGAGTGCCACTGGTAGCAGAGGTGAATAGATGGCTAACTTACATGTATGTTCTCTTGCTCCCACCACTGGTAGGAATGTGATCTGAATCCAATGTGCCCTTATTTTCTCTTTTTCTTTGAAAATAGTAGTCCTTTAAATATTATATACGGTTCATTAGTTTTGAGTGGTCCAGATTTTATTTATATGAAACTTGCAGAGTTGTGTGCATACTTTATTCAATTTTTCTCTTTAAAGATGATGAACTTTGTGACCTTAAACTGTTGCATTGTTAAATTCCTTTTGTGTTTTAGATTGGTTTGGTCCTTGAATGATAAGGAAAGGAAAATCTTACTTTCTTTTTAATTTAAATTGTCATGAAAGGTATATCCATCCCAAAGTACTCAATCACCTGAAGTCACTTCTAAAGCTGCAAGCAATGATGAAGAAGTTAATGATAGCCTGAAGACCTTAACGGAAAAATTATCTGATGCCCTTCTAAACATTAGTGCCAAAGAAGAGTTGGTAAAGCAGCATGCCAAAGTTGCAGAAGAAGCTGTCTCAGGTTTTCATTATTGAGCTCCACTTTTCATGAAACTTCTCTTGAACATGTTAGCAAATTTTTTTATGGTGGACAAATTTGAACTTGTGGTGTGAAAATGCACAATTAGTGTCAGACCATTTCTGAAAGTCCAAAATTAGATTTTAGACAGAGTTTGCATTAGACAATATCGAGATACGTGTGAGGGTACTGTACAAGTAATTTCTCCCCCTTATGTTCAAATAATAAGAGATCTTCTAGATGCCATTTTATTATGTTTATTTCAAAACAGGTGTTTTCGTCATGTTTTTCTCATAAAATCAAATCAATCAAGTTTTTATGAATATTTAAGTGGTAATGACATTAAATTTTCGTAGACTACAAAATTGTAGGAACGAGATTTTTATTTAAATCGGTATTCTAAGTTCAGGATTGTGGGGAATCTTTTTTAGGGTCAATACTGTTTTGGGAGTCAATTTTGTTCTTTTTTTTTTGGTTGTTGCTAAGATGCTCTTTATTAGAGGTTTTCACTCATAGGTTTTGGACTGAAATACACTTTTTGTCTCTGGAATGTGGCTCTGGTTTGATTTCCATCCATGACATTTTAAATGTTCCAATTTTTTCTGTGGCAATGTAAAGGCAGCAATGTTGTTATTCTGTTCATCAGACATTCATACGTGTCAGATTATAATTGTGCTACATCTCCCCTCCTTTGGCCACTGTGCACTGTGATTCTTGACCAATGGACAGAAGGACAACATTGTTACCTTTCAGAGTTTTTCAGAGAATAAAGAAAAGCGTTTTGACATTTTTGGGTATGAGAAAAAAAACTTAGTCCCAAAATTAGGTACCAAGTCTATCTTAGCCTTGATTTACAGTTCCGTCTCTCGTGTTACATTAGCGTGCATAACATAACATACTGGTTTCTTCGATTATGTTTTCAAATGCTAGGCTGGGAGAAGTCTGAAAATGAAGTAGTGGCTTTAAAGCAGCAACTTGAGGCTGCCAAGAAGAAGAACTTGGGACTTGAAGATCGTGCATATCACCTTGATGGAGCACTGAAGGAATGTGTGAGGCAGCTTAGACAGGCTAGAGAGGAACATGAGCTGAATATCACTGAAGTTGTTGCAAAGAAAACTCGTGAATGGGAGTCTACAAAGTCTGAGCTCGAGAGACATCTTGTTGAACTTCAGGTAGAACTTCAGGCTGCTAAATCTGCAACTACTGCCTCAGAAAATCCTGATTTTCAGCTAAAGCTTGAGGCTACAGAAAAAGAGAATTCTGCCCTCAAACTTGAGCTCCTTTCTCGATTAGAGGAGATAGAAATCAGGATTATGGAGAGAGACTTGAGCACGCAAGCTGCTGAAACAGCCAGCAAACAACATTTAGAGAGCATTAAAAAGGTGGCTAAACTTGAAGTTGAGTGCCGCAGGCTAAAAGCTATGGCTCATAGAACTTTTACTGGTAATGATCACAAGTCCCTTACTGCCTCTGTTTGTGTAGAATCTTTCTTAGATAGTCAGTCAGACTGTGGGGAAAGGCTACTGGCAGTTGAAGCTGATATGTGCAAAATTAGTGGCTTGGAGCCTAATGAATGTGAACCAAGCTGTTCTGAATCATGGACATCCACTCTAATCTCAGAACCTAATCCATTTAAGAACGAGAAAGTTGTCAGAAGAAACCTTATGGTCCCTTCAGTAGAAATCAATCTCATGGATGATTTCCTTGAAATGGAAAGGCTTGTGGCAATGCCGGATGCAGAAAGCGGAAGCTGTTGCCTTGAGACAGGGCCTGCTTTGGATCAAGCCAATGCTGGTGAGATCCATATAAAAGCTGAACTTAAGGCCATGATTCACAGGACTGCGGACCTGGAGGAAAAGTTGGAGAAGTTAGAGGCAGAAAAAGAGGAATTCAAGATGGCTTTAACTGAAATCCAAAAGCAGTTTGAGACATCACAGAGTCAGCTAGAGGAAGCAGAGGTGAAATTGGTAGAGCTGCAGACTCAGTTAGCTCATCTAGACAAATTAAAGCAGGCTGCAGATCAAGAAGTAAAGGTCAGCCAAACAAAGCAGGAAATGGCAGAGTCACAATTCAGAATCATTGAAGCTGAGGTCAAAACCTTGCTTTTTAAAGTTGGTTCATTAGAGGAGGAGGTTGAGAAGGAGCGTGCTTTGTCTGTTGAAAATGTGGCCAAGTATAAGAAATTGGAGGATGAATTTTTAAGAACGAAAAGAGAAGCTGAGATCCACCATGAAGCAGAGCTACAGCGAGTGGCAAGCAATAACGATGGATTGATGATAAAGCAGGTCAGTTTTCTACAAAAAAGATAAACAACCTATCCTTATTTGGAATGAAGGATAATAAAAAGATATTTCTGAAACTAAGCAAATCCAAGTTTACAATTTTCATATACTTCAGATGCAGCAAATCCCATTACTTTCCTCTTGGGAAACATGACCACTAACATTAATGACACATTGGCTGTCTAATGTCCATGAATGAAATTTGTTATTAGTCCATGATTGGAATGACCTCTGACTTCACATGGCTAGTTATGCCTCTCTAAAGTTTAACAAGGGAAAGAAAGTGCAAGCAGCAGCCTTGATTATACCTCGATTGAAGAGCATTCTAACTGTTCCTTAAAGATGGCATGTGCTGCCTTGCAATATTTAAGTGAAATTGTTATTTCTTTCTAAGATCTGGTATGACTGTTAATGTGCTAACTCATTTTAATTAGTAGACTTTGCATGGCCCTGTTTCCAGAAATGCCAATTAATTTCAAGTTCAGTTTTGACTTCCAATATGAACTTTGCTTTTTCTACTACTTACTTTCCGCAGAGTAAAATGTAAGTAGTTTTTTTGTTAGAAGTTTTGAGATCTCTCCCCAACCAAATCAAAGCAATTATGCTTTATAAATTAGAAAAGTGCTGTTTTGCTGCCCCATTATAATTGAATCGGCTTTGCAGGATGCTGCTTGCAAATGTGCCTTCAGACATAGTAAGTACTTTTGAAAGATAATTAAACAAGTTTTCAGAAGTCATATCTTGAAAGGGACGACTAAATTACTACATTGAATTAGGGCTACGAGAGAGCATTAATCCCTATCAAATCTGGATTTTTAGATGTCTGATAGAGTTGCATCTGATGACATGTCTAAATGCAGTTGTTTGCTGGTGTGTAACAAACAATTAGGCCATTCACTTTTACAAAACTTTTCATCTCATCTCATCTAATCATTAGACCTTTCCCAAATTCTCATACAAAATAAAATAAATAACTCAACATTTTCAAATCTCACAACAAAAATAACATTAAAAAATATATTCTAACAATATTTTATTCAATTTTTAACTTCTCATCTCATCTACGAAAACAAACGAGGCCTTAATCTTTTAATGCTAACTGCTGCCTTTAATATACTGGATTGATGTTTTTGACAGGAGGAGCTTGCAGTAGCAGCAAGTAAATTTGCTGAGTGCCAGAAAACAATTGCATCGCTAGGCCAGCAGTTGAAGTCTCTTGCAACACTGGAAGACTTCCTGACTGACTCTGAGAAGCCTTTGGAACTCATTGGTGAGAGAAATCAGGGTCCCAAAAATGGTAGGGAACCATTGAAATTGCAATTCAGCGAAAGGGTTGATGCTACAAGACTTTCAAAGAATGGTAGTGAAAGGGAGTCATCATTCTCACTGAACCCAACCATTGCTTTCGAAAATACTCGAAATGGGTTTGGGAAGTTTTTCCCTAGAAGTAAGAGTGTGAGTCGGAATGAAAATCAGTGAGAAAGATTTAGGAAATTGTAAGAAAAGTAACAGGCTTCAAATTTTCATTGTAAAGCTGCCTTAATTTGTTCTTACTACTAACACTTTAGCAAAATGCTTGGGAATCAACTGATTTATTCACTCAGATGTTGCATCTTGGGAAACATAAATTTTTGAATGAGATATAATAATACATAAGTTCGATCGCTTTCGACTGCCTTTCTGCTCTCGGTTTCAGTTAGTGAGATTCATGGACTAGCATGGATGTGAATAATGGCTGGTTCCTGCATGATAGATTCTGGTGGCTGACTGAGTTACCTGTGTCATACATGAACCTGTTCTGTTCAAATTTGAAATTTATGTGTGTATGGTGAATGATCTCGGTTCAAATCCTACCATTTGCAACCCAGGAAAAAAAGAAGATGAAATTGAAAATTGGAGCTTAATGTGCATTGCCTTTGGTTGTCAAGTTGGGAAATGGCAAGATTTTATGAACCTTAGAACTAATTCAGAAACTTGGTCTTGTTCAGTGCAATGTTAAAATAACAAAGGAAAAACATTAACTGGGGTGAGAGAGGCTCGAACTCTCGACCTCAGGATTACTCAGAAAGCTATGAGACCTACGCGCTAGCCAACTGCGCCACCACCCCATTGATTGATTCTCTGTTCTTATTTAGAAACTTTAACCATAATTCCATTTACGAGAGCAGAACTTAATCAATCCCCATTTTCTTTTTTTACAGTAAATATTTTTAAATAATGTTGTGATTTTTTTTTTGTATTTTAAAAAAGAAATTTAAAATATTAAAAAAATCATGTAAAAAAGAAAAAGAAGAAGAAATCGAAATCCCAAAATAGGAAAGAATAGCATTTTCCCTTAATCAATGGTTGAGCCGTCTACTTCTTGTTGGTTTTTACCTAGCCGATTGAAATTTGTGGATAATTTGTTGTCAATTCAAATTTCACGTCTTATTCTTAAAAGCTGTTTATGGACTTAAATCTTAAGTTGCAATATGGAGAAAGTAAAGTGCTAACTCAACTGAGATGAGATTATTAGGATTAGGGTATGTATGGTTTCAATGGAATACTATATCAATTTATATTATATCGAAATAATGATATATATAATTTTTAAACAAAAATTTATTTCTTATTTATTTATTTATTTCATTTAATTCGTGAGCGGAATAGATGATGCTTATATTTATTATATTTAGTTTCACTTGTTATAAGAAAAATACTTCTAATAATATATCCTCTCTACCATGGTTCCCTAGAGTTGTAAGGACCATAAACTTCTCTCCCATTAAAAAATCGCATGGAGATTTTGGGTCTCCCTCATTTGAAAAACAATTGTGATTTCAACCACTTTGCGTTTTGTTTGGATAGTAAAATGAGATGAGATAATTTTAGATAAAATATTATTTTTATTTTAAGATTTAAAAAAATTATAATAATAAAATAAGATGAAATTAAATTTGTATCCAAACTGGACGTAAGTTACCTAGACCTCTAATTAGCAATGTTATAATTTTAAAATTGTTAAAAAATGAAAATGGAGTTCTCATTCTGGATTCCAAAGAGTGGGACTAGAGCTGTGTTTTATTTTCCAGTGCAAGTTTTACAGATGGGTGATCTGGGAGCCCTGAACAACTTGTTCAGTTTAATAGAATAAAACGGAATTAAATGAACAAGAAAGGGTTCTATGGTGTAGTGGTTAGCACTCTGGACTTTGAATCCAGCGACCTGGGTTCGACTCCCGGTAGGACCTTTCAAAGTCATTTCCTTTTTTCTTCTCTTCGTAAGTTTCTACTTTTATTTATTGCTCAAACCGCAAAATGCTTACTGCACAGAGGAATATGAGCAACAAATAAGAGAAATATGAGGATTTTCGACTCTGCTTTTGAAAGGTGTGATACCTTGACTGTTGTGAACACCTATAGGATTGTAAATGATTCAGACTGTTCGATAGTCTGCTCGGTACTCATTCAGTTAAACTCAAATCAAATTCAACTTGTGAAACAAAACTTACTTGTGAAAGTAAATATCTGCTCGATTAATAAATAACACATATCTAACAAAAATCGACTGGACTCGACTAAGGCTCGTTAAGACTCACTCGTTTATATTCGAATCGACTCGCTAACTCAACTCGATTAAAGTTCATTCATATATTCATAAATATATACACATATATATGTTATATATATTTCTAATAATATAAGCACATCACTTTTATAATTAAATATGTAATATTTAGTTTAATTATTTATATCTATCTAATGAATATACTTCATAGTTATATTTTATAATTTATGCAATAATAAATCTATAAAATTTAATAATTTTATATATTAGTACATGAGAATCATGTATGAAATATATATATGTTATCATATTATGTGTATTTATTAATAATATATATAAGCATATAACATATTGTTATGATGAATAAATTTCAACTAGTTAAATATTAAATATTAATTTTTATTAAATTTTTATTTATTTATAGATTTTATTCCAAAAATTAAAAAAAAAATTCAAGCTTGAGTTCGAGCTTGGCTCGACTTGATTCGAGTTCGTTTGTGGGACGAGCTCGAGCTCAAATTAGAAGTTTAACTTATCGAATCGAATTCGAACAAAAAATAAATAAAAATATTGAATTTAGGCTTGAATATTTTGAATCGAGTTGAACTTGACAAGCCAAAACTCAGCTTGATTACAGCCCCGATACACCCAATAGAAGATGGTCAATTTTTCTCTTTAAAGCAGTGTGATTTTTGTTCAAAAGAAAATAATAGGCTCAAAAAACCCAAAAGATTGTTCTTTCCATGTCTGGTGAACATGTCCTTTATATACATGAGACAATTTGTAATTAATTTTATTTAATCTCCATTTGGATAGTAAAATAAAATGAAAATGAATTTTAGATAAAAGTTAAAAATTGAATAAAATATTATTACTATATTATTTATTATTATTATTATAATTTTAAAATTAAATAAAGATGAATTGTTTATTATATTTTAAATTTATATTTGAAAAAGTTGTAATGATGAGATAAGATAAAAAGAAAATGTTTCTTTATGCAACCGGAGCCCTAGTGTTAGACCGACTGGGAGGAGAAGAAAATTGTTCAGAAGTTCCATGTATCCACAACGGAATAGCTTTTGTTAGCTCAAGAGAAAGGAACTGAACTGGAATACATAAATATTTATTAAATTCCTTTCATTGGAAAGTCATACAAGTGCAAGCTCTTCAACCTACCTGGATGCCCTTAAACACTTAAGAGCCAGTCAATTTGGTGAATAATTGAACATATTATTATATGTAGTTCAAAAGCAATATATGCACTAATGGAGGTGCATTATCCAGGGAAGAAAACTTGCAAACTTCAGTGAACATCAATCCCTGTTGAGAAGATTATAGAAAACCTCTGGCTTTCTGTAGTTTGACTTGCAGAGGGCCTGAGATGAAATTAGCTCCAGATGTTAGTCGTTAGCAGAATGCATGTAAATACTTTGATCAGTTGTCATTCAAGTTTCTCAATATGATCTGAACCTCACAAACAAAGAAAAGAAGTAAACAGAAAAGAAAATAGGTAGAAAAGTTCACGGTAAAAGTTCTTTAATCTACCTGCATAGATGATGCAATGTGGATTAATGTTGGTTCAGACCATGGCCGCCCAATAAACTGAAGGCCAATAGGCAAACCCAGTTTGTCATATCCCACCTATCAAGAAAATTTTGGTTAAAAAAGAATTAATCAAGATTCCTACAAAAGAATAATGGCATGCTGTAAAATATGAATGAAAGATCAAAAGGATGATAAGATCAGACCGGAACAGTCACCGCCGGCAATCCTAAGAAATTCCCTGCTATCGAAAATCGAACTAGTGCAGCTGCAATAGGGGCAAACTTATCAATTCAATTTCTTCTTTTGTCTTTCATAATGAAGCTAATCATGCATTGAGCTTCTCTCCAATGGACAACCTTAGCAGAAAGGAAAAAATTTGAGAATTATTAGGCATTGAATACCTCCGTTTACATAGTCGAGTTCACCAGTCTCTAGAGCATCATCCTTTATTGGGTATGCAGTAACACTGTCCCATTGATTATACACACTAAAGATTAGATATTATTGGAGGAACAAATGGGAAAACTAAACTATATGGTGTCTTCTTTTTGTTTATTTGTTTTCTCCTTCCAAATATCATCTGAGTCATGTATCCTGGGATTAGATCAACATCTCGATCAAAGCAATCAGGTAGGGAACTAAAACTTCAAACTTTTAGAGGACAGGTAACTTAAATAAAGGAAAGATATCTGACTAAAGCAGCAAAGAATACCCTATTGTTGGTGAAACAATGACATCAGCCTGTGCAAATATATTCATATGAATCTGCATCTGACGGTTCCTGTGGATAGTCAAACAGGCTAGTGTCACAGTGGGAATGATGTTAGAACCAAATCTATAAATTCTGTAGCTCTAATCATGTGGATTCATGCCTATGAAGTGCAGATGATGAACTTAAAATGTTTCAAAGCATTCCTGCTTATTTAGATGCATTTTCTATTACATTTTTCTGCTTTCTGAGATGGTATACACTATACGGTGCTGATTAAATTTGTTTGACGAAGGAAAGTTTTTGAAAACTGGAATGGTATAAGACCAATTACATGAGCATTGAAAACATGCTAGGATATTAGCTTGTTAACCAAAAAGATGTTCATCTGCATTAAATGTACATATAATATAATCTGTAGAAGTATGATTTTTCCAAAATAAGAGTAAACAATACAATCTGGAAGCTTTAGAAGCAAAGTGAAAATGCTGGAAAATGAGCAAATCAGACTATGATCATCTAATGCCAGATTCAAGCGGAAGGTTAATTCTAAATATGATCTCAAACATATAGAAATTTTTCTGACAGTATGTGTTAGAATCACAACTCCTGGTAGCCTTTTAAACTTGAGTTACATTTGAAACTTTGACATATTGTTTCACATCAGTGCTCGAAACATAGAAGTTTTTGAAGGACTTTACCATTAGTGATACGCTCAAGAGTTTGAACCTGGTTATTCTTTATTTCCTACATCATAAAGCTTCTTAATTTGAAACGAGTCAACTAAAGTGGCCCAAGTTCAGCCATAACTTAGAGGCCTGAAAACCATGCCAATCTGGATTCAGGATATTGAAAAATAGCAACAACTACTACATGACTACTATGAGCTGCATGTCTTTTATTGTGCACTTGGCAAGCTTTGCCAATTATTTTTCATCCCTTGTGGCATTTATTTCAAATATGAATAAGCTTGATGGTAATGTATATGCATAGTAGATATGAGACAGGATATGGACTGCAAAAAATGACATCTTAATCATCAGATATATTCTATAAGTAGAGATGATGACTTGAAAATCAGAAAAGTTTAGCAGCCTAGAAAATTAAATGGGTTTGTGATCTGGCATCCCATTAGTAAGCTGACTTGGGCGGATTTTGTGTGAAACCAAACAAGGTTTTCACTTAGAGTTCATGATAAACTCTCCTAAGCCTTGCAAGTAGTTGGTATTTCAGTTTTAAGTAATCAAAACTAGGCAAAAACACTACCTCATTTTTTGTGCCTTTATATACTCCTTGCTGCTGAAAGAACCATATACGCCAAGTGCTACCCTTGCATCCCATCCTAATTCTGCGGGATTTCTGTAATGTGTTCATAATGTCAGCATTTTTATTAAAACATAAGCTGAAGAAAATGAAGTCCTGGAAGACAACATACAGCTTTTCTAGATGAGAACTAAGGGAAGTACTGCACTCAGATCCAATTGTTGAGTAATGTGCCAGGCGCATTGCTTCTATATCTGGTATAGTCACCTCTACAATCTTACAGAGAGAATGGCAGGAGCAAGGAATGATTATTTCGCAGAAATAGTTAAATTTATCAAATAAAAACAAATTTATGAGACTAAGATGCCATATCTTGAGGCATTATACAACAAAACTGAGCCTTTAAAACAGTGTCGATATTAGCATTTTGATAACGTAAATCTGGTTTAGTAACTTGATCTTCTATTCCCTTATTCTACTTTTTTTGATGTTAGTGATGAGAAACCTCACAACTTTTACTTGAACAAAGAAATAGATCAAGGCTATTTATATAGTGTGCCAACGTTACTCTAGTCATTAATAGTCATAATGGATACTCTTTTCACTTCTAAAATCCAATAACATCTACAAATTCATTGATCAAAACTAAAAATAAAAACCTTGAGAAAACAAAAAAGATACATGTTAGGAAAATCAAAAGACTACTAGTTTTACAGGAAAAAAGTATTAATTTAACAAAAACATAATTTTCATATTAAATAAAATTTATTAACTAAATGAATTTCAACTTTCTTGCACTACTACCAAAAGTTCTGGCAAAATATATTATAACAACATATAGATAAATACTTAAAGATAGGGAGCATTTGATTGCTAATACCTTCCAACCGTAGTGCTCCTTAAGCTTGTTTAGAGATTGAGAACAGGATACTCTGATTTCATCACTGCAATCATTAAACCACTAATTGGACCCAATTAGTGGTTTGAATGAAACATTATCAGAAGACAATGATGTGAAATGAATTAATGAATCATGGATTTTTATTGAAAGTTAGTATTGTTGATTGTTTTATTGTAAGGTTGAGAAAAAGATTTCTAACCTCTGCATACTTTGCCAATTTGACATCAGAGATAGGCTTAGACGAGTTCAGCAATGGAAAATGCAATTTGGGCTGGAAGGTTGTCCGAAACGAAAATGGCCCAAGAATCAGATTTCTTTGTGAAACTATCCATAATTCAACAATTTGAGGAATGACAGAACATTCTAGATAAAACATAGATAGCAAAGCCTATATGGGAAAGATGGCATCTAGAAGTGCTGTCTACAGCTTTTGTGTGTGTGTGTGCGTGTGTTGGCCAAGTAGACTTGAACTGCCTCGATGTCAGAGTTGTAATTACTAAAAAAGCAGGAAAGAAAATAGCCACAGCGTTGTCCCAAATGTCTGAGAAATGTAAGCTCAATCAGATATCTTTTAAGTTTAGATGTTTCATTTGTTATTCCAGATTAGTGTGCATGTGTCTACCTCTATGTAGAAAGAAATCATTTTATGCATGTATAGGTGAATGCATAGAAGAGGTCAGAGCCAATAAAAAGGAAGATATATTTCTAACAATAATCACTCGTTTTGAAACAATTTCAACAAGTTCTTACATGTATAGAACAGTTGGGTTGATCCGATGGAAGCCGTCCACTCATAGCTGAATAACTGCAAATATTAAAAATTTAAAATGGTGACCTTTATACCATGAAATCCATGTAAGGAACCAAAGGGAGGAAAAATGAGAATCCAAAGTCAAGATTACAACTAAATAAGGAACACTGACACAATAAGTGCATCCTCAATTGTGCATGCTAAGATTCCAACCATCCCAACTGTCCAGTTCAGAGGAAGAACACTGAAAAACAGCTTGTTATTCTTTAAATACTCATATACCTTCCAAATTATACAGAGAGAAAATGATTAATAGAAGATAGCTTATGTGATAATGAATATTCACCCAGAGTGAGGTATGCGCCCAAAAGTTGGTTTGAAGCCAACAACACCACAGAGAGCTGCAGGCATTCGAACAGATCCTGGACATTGATAAAAAGATGAAGCCTCCAGTTAATCAATATTATACAGATGATATGCATAATTTCATAATATTATACAGTAACAACTTCATAAAAGCTTTTTCTAGAACAGTTCTTGTATAATTTTGAAAGATAAAATAACAAACAGCAAAGCAAATATGATGGATTTTTGCTGATAGATTTATTTGAAAGTTTTCCCACCATAAAACTAGTTTACCTCCACCATCAACACCGAGGGCAACAGGGCACAACCCTGCAGCCACTACTGCAGCAGATCCGCTAGAAGAACCTCCAGAGATCTTGTTGATATCATATGGATTTCTAGTAGCCCTACAGAAGTCATAAATGGACATCTTTTCATACTCATTGTAGTGTCAATATTTGGAAAATGAATAGATTGTGGAAATGACACTTAAAAGAAATCATCTTAATCTTCAGTTGAAAAGGGTTAGATGGATGGTTGGCCCATGAATTCAATCTCTATGGCTCTATATGAAGCAAAATAGTAAATGGAGACTAAGACCCAAATACATAGAATCAATCCCTAATTATAGAGTTGCTAAAAAAAAAAAGCTCCAAAGACGGTGTTCTTACCCATAGTGAGGATTTATGCCACTTGTTCCAGCCCCAAGTTCATGCATATTGGTTTTCCCAACAAGTATGGCACCGCATAGTCTGAGGCACTTAACACAACATGCATCATCTGTACAAGATCTTACTTTGTGTAGCCACTTTGTTCCTCCTAGAAGAACCAACTATTAGTTTAGGCTCTTATTATTTGAGAACAAAGAAATTAACTGCTTAAGAAAATGAGGATTGGATTGAATGATATAGACCTGGTCTTACCCAAAAAGTACTGATATAGTCAATGTTTTCATTACCTGTTGTAGGATATGGAGCACAATCTATTTCATCCTTTATAGCAATCGGGACTCCATCTAGAACTGATATTTGTTGTCCTGGAGAAGATCATAATGAGAATTATAAGGTTAGTATATTCATTATAAAGACAATCCTTTTTCATTCTGTTAGGGATGAGTACCTTGTTTATACCGAAGAGTTGATTCAGTTGCTTGCTTTAGGATATCATCAGCATTGTAGTTGATAAAGAATGACATCTGCAATGGAGGATTAGAAGATTCATGTACAGCAGCTATAAATCTCTCTGCAACCTGTACAAATGGAAAAGTCAAGCCCATTGAGTATAGCAGAATACAGCAGCTACAACAAGCACACATGCAAAAGGCATAAGCAAATTTACGAAAGCATTTTAAAATTTATTTTCAGGATTCAACTTGATGAGTACATTTGTAAGAAGGTAAAGAGGAACATACACCATAAAACAACTAGCAAAAATCGGCATACCATCCTTGGAGTTATTTCTCCAGATATATAGGCTCTTGAATAGTCCAATATTGTCCAATGATGGAAAGAAGATTTTAAACCATTTAGTTTTTTTCCTGAAGAATTAGGCAAACAATTGATTGCCTGCTGAACTTTTTCAGGTGGAGATAAATCAGAATCTATGCATTTGACTTCCTGTTCTTTCACATCTGCGATCATAAATTGCTATTAGCAAAAGGATCTTAGTTTCTAGAGAAAAAAAAAAAATCTATTTACAGTTATTATAAAAAAATATAAATATTTAAACATAAATGTCAATCTCAAGTAGGCATGTTCATCCGAGTTTCGGATCCGAAAATCTGGATTCGAAAGATGAGTAATTTTCTTGAACTTCTTAGATAAAAGTACCAAAACTATTGAAAAATAAAGAAAATTTCAGGGTGGCCCGGATGAAACAGGCCTAATCTCAAGACATTAGCTCAATACATTGTGTAGGCCATACACACATCTAGTTTGATGGAAATAATAACTAAATGGACGAAAATCAGGTGCAGGACCTTGGTGATTTCTCTCCCAGTTTCAGAAATTTTTAATTAATAAAGTTCACAGTGATAAAATTGCAAAAAACATTCTAGTGTGAAACTATATAAATTGTTTTAGAATATTAGAACTAGCTAATGTTAGTTTCAGCCATAATTTGTGGTACGTTGTCTTTTATATTTGAATCCCAACCCAGTTAAGGTCCAAAAACGAGAGCTGAAATGAAGACGAAAGCTGAAGGATAAGAGCATGACCTTCAAAAGGATGTAGGGGAACATAGAGAGGTGGCTCCTCTAGCCCTGCATTCGTTATGAACTGCAAAAGTTGAAATACACTTGTTTGAGCATTTCACAATATTTTACAGGCCATAATCTGGGAGGAGTACACTACTTTATAGGGATGTTTAACCAAAATTCCATAATTCTTGGATGTTAAATAAAAGAAATGCTACTATGCCTCCTAATTTATACCCCTCACTTTGTCTCTTGATATCATTTTTTTTTTTTAATTTTGTCTCTTGATATTATACTACAACGTGATGCCACGTAACTTATTAAAAAAATTAAACACACAACTATAAAATGGTAGATAGAATCTAAGATTATAGTCTTTTTCTTTTTGTGTGTTCGAACGCCATTTTGTTTTAAATAATAATTTTTTTTGTTTTTCGTAACAAAGGACGTGTGTTACCAAATCAAGAGACAAAATAAATGATATAAATTAGAGGATATAAACTGTAGGGGTGTTCATCCGGGTTTCGGATTTGGGAATCTGGAATTCGGATTCAAAATTTCCTTAAATATCTTTAAAAAAAAATTCAAAAATGTTAAGAAATAAATAAAATTTTAAACCGGGCTGAGTACAACCCGGCTCGGATGAACAGGCCTATATAATAGTATTACTCATGAGTAAAAATATTTTTTTATGATTAGTTTTCTTCAAAATAATATATTAAAATACAGATCTTGATATTAATGTCTGTTCCTATTATAGTATTGGGAGATGCTGGGCTGGACGAGCTGTCTCCAACATCAAAAGCAGTCCAGCTATTTTTTGGACTGCTTTTTAAATAAATATAATAAAAAATAATAAAATTATAATAAAATTAAAAAATACAATAGAAAATATAATAAGAAAATAAAATGAAGAAAGCAAAATAAAAAATAACAATAAAAAATAAAATGAAGATGATTTTAAGGAAGATTCGGCCTTTAGCTGAATGGAGCCGCCGCCGGTGCCGGTGGGCAACACCGCCAATGCCATCGGGATCGGCGGGCTCGGACAACCTCACCGTTACGACGATGATCTCCGGCGACCTCCGATAAAGCCCTGACAGCCTTAAACCCGGAATGGGTCCTAACCGGCGGAAGTCGCCGGAGATTGCTATCGCAGGAGTGAGGTCGCTGAAACCCGTCGGTTCCAATAGCATGGGCGGTGTCGCCTACCACCACTAGAGGCGGCGGGCTGTTTTTATGGGGGTAGTCGGCCCGATCGACCCTTAGGATATCTCTATGGTATTAGCGATCCTTTTTCAAAATTTGTTAATCAACAGTTCAATAGTTCAAACTGCACTTCAAATACATTTTTCATTTTTATAAAAAAAAAAATTATAAAAGAATAATAGTATCTCGAACTATAGTCTTCCTTTTAAACCTTTTTCTCACCATTTTATGCGTTTTAATTCGGGTTGAAGTGTACTGTTATGCTTTACAAATGTTAAGATCAAGGTGTAACTATTATTCAAATTTATCATTTTCCTTTTTGCCAAAAGGAAAAAAGAAGAAAAAAAAAACATAATGAGAATGATGCCCCATCGTTCCTTTAAATGAATATGTGCGATATTTTTGTATAGTTATTCTAAATTCTGAGCATGGTAGAAATTCTTTCTAATTTGATTATTAAAAATTTTTAGAAATATTTGAGAATTTATTTAAAATTTTGTTTTGGCAAAACCAAAAAAATAAAATTTTGAATAAAATATTTTTGAAAACAAATAATGTATTGAAAGTTTGTAAAAGTGGATAAATAGAATTGAAATGTTGTTGAATATAATTTTTTGCTTTAAAATTTGTACAATTTATATTAATTTTTGTGCTAGAGTAATGAGCATATGAAAAGTTAAGAATTTGAAAAGAAATATATATTTTTTTACGTTGAATAAATTATAATGTTAAAAATCAAAGTATAAGCAATGAGAAATGTTAAAAAGTTATGAGAAATAATTTATTGCCAAATAAGAATAGGTGCCATTTGAATGTAAGATAAGATGAGATGAGATGAAAATTTACAAATAAAAATAAAATATTTTGTAAATTATAGTGAAATAGTCTGAGTTAAGATATTTTATAGAGTTTTGAGAAATGAGGAAAAAAAAGTTGAATAAAAGAATTATAAAGTTAAGTATTATTTTTATTTTAGAATGTAAAAAGGTCGAATTATTTTTTATATTTGGTTTAAAAGTTTGAGAAAGTTGTAATAATTAAATGAAAAATTTAAAGATTTGAAATTGAAAAGTTGAAAAGTATGTGTATTTAAGCAATATTTTAATATAGAAATAAGATAAAATAAAATGTATGGTAACCATCTTAACATCCAAATGAGATCGAATAATATAGGGTGCACTAATAGTCACCCCATGAGTTCTCCTCAAACTTATCACAAGTGCAATTGTATTTTTTTTCTTTTGAATATTTTTTAAAAGCATCTTTAAATATATTTAAAAAATTACATTATTTTACTAATAGTCACTTAATTAATTATTAATAAAAAATTAAAATATCCGAATGTTAATCTTGAGGGAGCAAAGTCAGGGGACCAAGCATCATTTTCCAATAATATAATGAGCAGTGCCTTTTTTTTTTGGTTTTTTCTTCATATATTTTCTTGACGATTTTAATATTTCTTCTTAAAAAATCACAATATTTTTAAAAAACACTTACTTAATCATTTAATAAAAACAAGAATTTTAATATCAATATTTTTATTTTTATTTTTAGTGAAGTGTGACTTTTGTTTGTAATTATAGCATTCCTTCTTATAATATTGTATTAAATGATTAAATTATTTATAATATTTTATTTGTGAGCTTACCATTTAATGTATTATCAAAGAATATTGAGTCTCTCTAGAGTCTTGCCACGTGTATTCTATGTTTTATTTTAGTGCAAATAATTTGGGGGCTATTCTTTGTCCGAAACCAATACTTTTATCCTTTCCAAAAAACAAAAAACTTGAACACTAGTATTAAAGTTGTGTCTGATTAATGAGGTGATATATAAATAATCATAATAATAATAAAAAATAGATAATAATAATAATAATAATAATGATAGAATGTTCTAACTTCTAAACCGTCACGCGTAGGAGGGGCCTGAAAGCAACTCTTTTTGTTGTGGGCCGGTGGCGAGTAAAATGTAAAATTTTGTAGTAATTTAAATATATATATATATATATATAAAATAATAATAATAAGCAGATCCGGGCAGTTCAGACATAAATGCAATCATTTTAGATCGAATTTTCATTTAATAATTTAATAAAGATCTTCACGTGCTGCTTCTTGGCACCGAAGCTCAATTAAGAAAAAGAGAAAAGACAAAAGGACAAAAAAATATTATTGAACTACAAAAATAATTTAGTTCGAATGCTAAAGCTTAAAATAGATTATGAAGTAAAATTTATAATATTTAATTAACATAGAAATACTAATTAGCGAAATCGATATAGAAGTTGAAAAATGTTAGTATGTTCATCAAGTTTAATATATTTTTTTGACATTTTTATATATATATATATATATATTTTAATAGTTAAAAAAGTGATAATTAATACATTTTAAAATAATAAAAAAATAAATATCAAAATTAAACTAGATATCATTTAAATATTGAACAGTATTACTCAGGCGGTAGAATACACCACACCGCTTATAGAAGTTATTAATTTACAATATCATTTAAACTTGATAAGCACTGAAAATACAGATGATCTTTATTGACAACTGTAATGTCTTAAAGATCACTCAAGTCACGTCTAAACTATATTTTAAAACTAACTATTAGTCTTGTGATATTATTGGTTTGATATGCATAGGAAGATGAAGTTGGAGAGCGTGAAAGAGAAATCAATTACCTTGTGAATCAGATTGTTTCTCTTCAATATGAACAACAACAACGTCCCCAAAATCCTCGACTCCAGAAACCAGACGAAAATCTTGACCACAACTCCAGCCATTCTAGGAGCTTTGTACCAAAACAGAGTATCAGTAGAATTCAACAACAATTATGAATTATTTTTCTGTTCTTTTGAGTTTGGCAGATGAACTCTGCCTTCAATTACAGTGCAATTTGGTTTCAGATTCCAATTCCAGTTTTGTATGAAATTCAGGCTCCAGAATTCAACAAAAAGCAATAATTACTGGTAAAACAGGCGATACGCTATCAAAGAACTGAAGTTTTGACTATGATAATCTGCAACTCCTTATTGGATGAACAACAAAATTTGCTTATCCTTATTTAGATTCATGATTTTGAATGAAATATGCGTAGGAAATGAACCGAAATCTAAATTTATGTTAAGAATCATGCGAAAACAGATGAGAAGAGGAAGAAGGAGGAAGAAACTGTGAGAAATATGGTCGATCGAAGAGATAGAGATTTGAAGTAATACCTTTAACATTGGCTCGGACATAGACATGATCACTGTTAGGAGCAACATCAACCTCCTCCACCGGCTTGTAGACGACCTTTTTCTCCCCGAACAAACCCATTTTCCCAGAATATGCTCTTTTCGGTGATTTCCTGGGAAGAAAGCCAGAAAACAGGGGGAGTGAACAAGGAGATGTTGATACAACCTATAGGTAGCTGTTATATACACAGAAGTCCAAGGACAGATGGGATGGAGGACGCCAAGAAATATTTTAGACACCGTTTAAAGAATAATTCTTTTTACGCTCTATGTCTCTTGACTGCATTTTTACAGTTTATATCTCTAGAGCAAGTTTAATTGAAATATTTTAATTTTATAAATAAATAAAATGAATTTTTTATATTTTTAAAACTTTTGATTTATAAATAAAAATTTTATTTAAAAATAAGTAATTTTTTTGTCTATCTTTTACTTGGGTGGTAAAAAAGTCTAGTTTTATAGATTGTATGTAGCATTACTCTTTAAATAATATTATTATAAATTTTTTTAAATTTTTATATAAAATATAATAAATAACATAATTTTTTTAAATTTTAAAATAGTAATAATATTAATAACATAAAATTTAATATTTTTTTTTTATTTTTATCTAAAATTATTTTATTTTATCTCATTATCTAAATGGAAGATTTGACTCTTTAGAAAAGACAAAAATATTAAAACATAGACATGATTTAGAGCTTGTTTCACTGCAACTGTTGATGCTGGTAAATGGGCAGTATGACAATTTCAGCAGTTTGGAAGATGGGAGTGAGTGAGAAAATGGGAGTCGTTTTCGAGAGTGTATGGTGTGGAATTAGTTGGAGAAGTCTAGAACTCTGGGATCCTACTAAAAGCAATATTATTGTAGCTTGAAGTTTACTCAATTTAACCCTTCAATAAAGAAGTAGAATTGCACAAAACTCACATATTTTGCTTTAGAGATGTATCTACTGCAAATGAGATTAATCACCCAGTTAGTTGGAACATGACAAGAAATTTATTCCATTTAATTATTTAAGATACCAAGATAATTGAAGTAATTACACATTCTTAATTATATAGATGAGACGTTTTGTTAGCCTGAATCAAATATATTGATGTGACGCATTTTAGGTGGTTTGCTTTTATTGATTGCTTAATAGTAATAATTTAAAATATGTCACGTTATTACAAAAAAAATTAATTAATTATTTGAGATTAGTTATATTTTATTAAAATAATTAATTTCTATTAAAATAAGTCTATTTTTATTATAAATAATTATTTTTATTATAAATAATTTATTATAAATATTTATTTATTCTTATAATACGTATCAAGTTGACTAAAAATGATCAAATTTAAGATTACAAAAAATGTATGATAGTTGTATAAACATTACATATTCTAGAAGATAGAAACCCTAACGCTGAGTAGAAAAAAAAAAAAAAAAAAAAAAAATACAAATGACGCTAATTAGGTTAGACAATCCCACAAAAAGCGGTGAAAACGACTTTTTGGAAGGCCGAAAATGGAGTATGATAGATAACTTATTTCAAAATTTGTCATAGAACCATGTCTTTAGTGGCCAGCTGTATGGGTTGGGTTGCATAGCATAAACTCCCAAGTTTTATGAAAATCTGTTCCCTTTGTAAAGACAATAAAAATTAAACACAAATTCAACTTCAATGCACGCGTCACACTCGAACTAATTCTTCTATAATCTTTACAATTCAAAGAGATAATCTATAAAATTTAAGGGTCGATTTGAATTTGCAGACGTGATAAATTCATTTTAATTAATTTTAAATTAATTTTAATATTTTTTTAAATTTTTATATAAAATATAAATTTTAATATAATTTTTTTAAATTTTAATTCAATTTTTTTAAATTTTAAAATAATAATATTAAAAAATAAACTAAATTTATCTCATCTTTCAATTCAAACTGGGCTTAAAATATTATATACCATATAATGTAAATAGGTTGAATTTCAACATTAAGTACAGTAAAATCGTATGTATTTATATATCTTCAAATTATAAAATAAAAACTGTTCCAACCGAAAAAACGGTGGTGTATCCTAAACCCATTATAAAATCCTAATTGATAGCCCAAAAGCTTTCAAGCTCATTATTTATCACTACCTTCAGTGCAACTAAAAATTTAAAGCAAAGCAATAAAAACAATAATAATGAATGTAGCCCCATTATTTAATTGAAACTACTGAATTATTTCTGGCATTAATGACATTATAATAATTTATACATGATCTTGTGTAGACTACTCCATTTATAGTAACCAATATTATACGAGTGGCTCTACAGCCACTGCTACCAGCTCTTTTTGGAAGCTATTGTTAGTTATAATATTATTCTTTTTACATATATTTTTGAACACTTTAAATATTTTTTAAAAAACAAAAAATTATAATATTATTAAAAAATAATTTCTTAATCATTAAATAAAGAAAAACTAAAAATTAAAATAAAAGATTCTAACAGTAAGAATGAGTGGTAAGAATAGTATTTTTCGTGTTACATGTAAGACTTACATCATTTAGACCAAACCCATTTATTATTCTTGAGAGATTAGGTAAAGTTTGGATAGTGAGTTAGAGATGAAAAGAAAGTTGAAAGTAAAATAAAATATTATTTTTTTATATTATTATTATTTTAAAATTTAAAAAACTTGAGTTATTTCTTATATTTTATATAAAAATTTAAAAAAATTATAATAATTAGATAAAATAAAAGAAAATTAATTGAGATCTATTATGAATCTAAGCCTATATTGACTCCTTCAAATGAGAACAAGATTTTCCAACACATAATTTCCCAAAAACTCATACAGCTCCAAAAGTTTATGCAAAGAGAAAACCTTGTAAACGGTTTGGCTAGCAAGGCTCAAATAGCAGCCCACCAATTTTCATTGGACACTTAGACCTTGTTTAGATTTGAAATTCATCTTAACTTATCTCAATTCATCTTCATTTCATTATTACATTTTTTTAATTTTTCATCTAAAACATAAATCTTTATACATATTTTTAAATCCCAATACATATTTTTCAAATCTCAATACATCTTTTTTAAATTCTAAAATAATAATAATATTAAAAAATAAACTCAACTTATCTCATCTTCTAATTCAAACAGGGCCTTAGCATTCTACTATACTTATCTTGTGTAGGCACTCATCGAAACATAGATATACTGAAACCCTTTCCACTCCCTGAAATTTTCCCTCTGCATTCACTCCTTTTTGCTGTCGCAATCTCTTACCATTGTTGCTCATCACGCCAATAAGTTCTTGTTCCTCTCTCTCTCTCTCTCTCTCTCTCTCTCTCACCCATGTTGGAAATTTTTGAAGATAAAAAAGAGAATCTGAAAATGAATCGAGGCTTTGAGGCGTATAGAACTATTATTTTTAAGATGATATTTGCCTCAACTCACTAAGAGTTTGCTAACGGTTTCTAACAAGTTGTCTCTAGGATACAACAAAACTTTTAAACTTTCCAAATAGCAATTCTGGAGAGTTCCTAAAGTTTCTATTAAGAATAACAAAAACAGAAAGATGAAGGAAATTTTTTTCGTAACTTTACAGACCTGTCACCACACTATTTATAAAATCTGAAAAGACATCTGTGAAAAATCACGAGATTGATAGTTTACCGTTTCTCACTTGAATGGGGTGTCGAGTGAGAATCGAGCGAAGTCACTGCCTGAACCCTTGCTCAAACGACACATCAAATGAGTATCAAGCGAAGTCGCTATCTAGCTCTTGCTTGAGCGACCAACGGTAAACAACACATATCACTTTAGTTGAAACACATCTTTTTTTTAGACGTTGCATAGGTTCATTTCAATAGTTTCACGCTTGAGTGAAACGTCGAACGAAAATTTAGCGAGATCACTCCCTAACTCTCGCTCGAGCGACAAGTCAAACGAAATCTCGATCTTGATTTCACTTGAGTGACATGACGAGCGACAATCGAACGAGTTCTCAACTTTCACTAATTCTCAACTATTTTTCATAAGAGTAATGCTAGTTCTCAACTTTCACTCACAGAGTACTGTTCACGTGAACAGTACTCTGTGAGTGTGAGTGTGCTGAGTGTAGATTCACTCAATAATTTTTCTTTTCATGAACTTCCTTCCTTAAACTTTTAAATATATATTATAACCTATTCCTACATCCCACGCTCTCCATTCCCCTCTCGGCGACGTCTCCTCCTGCGAAACGGAGGAAGGCTTCGTCTCGTCTCGCGACACACTTCATAAGCTCTCTAACCTCAGCTGCCGTGTTCCTCATATCCTCCCCTTTTCCGTGTTCGTCCATGGCAGATTCTATGACCCTTTTCACCTCCTTCATCTCAATCACACTTTAGGTCCCTCTGGTCAACTCCACACTCACACCCATGTCCTCTATTAACTTATTTGAACTGAACGATTGTTAAGACCATACCAAGCCTCACTGTGGGCGTCGATTTGACACAGCTCAGTCCTAGACTGCAACACTTGACTTTGGATCGTTTTTCCACGAGCAATGGGGCTTTCGTCGTCATCGATTGATTTCTCATTCAGATAAGTCCGGGGTAGTGCATCGTGCAGATTGAAGCAGCCAAGAATCTCAAAAGAAAAAAGAAGATTTTCTTTCCATAAAATCCTTTGTTTGGAGAAGATTTGAGGTTTTTTTTTTTTAATTTCTCTTTGGGTATTTTAAGTTTAATTCTAAAGAAGTTCAGTTTAATTGAGTTTAATGGAAAAGTTCTAAGTGAAAAAATAAACCAATTCTTGTAACTGAGTCGGTCGAAGATGGTGGCAGATTGCTCTTGGGCGTCGGAGGCGGTGGACGAACTGCTCTTATGCGCCGGATTAAGATGGTGGCAGCGAGGAAGGAAGCGCTTCACGTTGAAGAGGAAGGATTTCGCCTTTCAAACACTCCTGTGTACTGAATCTATTATTATTATTGTGAAATTCCTGACGTGGCATTTCATGAATGGTGAACTGCTATTTAAGCCTTTAGCCGGACCGGTCCCATCGTGTCACTTATGCAAGCAGCAAAATACTAATTGGCTGAGTTGTCATGTTGGGAAAAAAGTGCATTTTGAACCAGGTTTTTCAATTGAAATAACTATACCAAATTGGCAAATTGAAATAAAATAAAATAAGCCAAATGGGCGGGCAGCAGCACTTCACAATTATTCAGGATGTGACTCCCCCAATACTGGGGACCATTATTCACGATGGGCAGCAACACTTCACAATGCCCCCCAAAACTGGGTGATATTATATTATTATATGGTCATAAAATTAATGCAAAGATGGGCCTCCCTGGGACCATTTTATTTATGGGCGCTGTTAGGAATAAGCAGTTGGCGTACCAAACAGCGTACTCAAAATTATGTAGAAATGTTTATTTATTTTATTAAAAGATAAAAAAAAAAGATAAAAAAGAAGAAGAAGAAGAGTGTTGACTTTAATCTCCACTCTACAACCCATTTTCGCTATTTTTCTTTTACATTTCATATTCTCATCCTTTGCTCTCCAGTGAGTCACTCCCTTCTACTATAGATCGTATCAAAAATTCATTGAAAGTTTCATTTCTTTTACTAACTACTGCAAAAGAAGACTAGGGTTCTACATCGTTTGAATTCAGATTTTAGTTATAAAGTTATATAAAACAGTAATATAAAAATTTTAGTTATAAAGTTATAAAATTAAATTCAGATTTTTAATAATATTTTTATTTTGAAATTTAAAATTTTTTATTAATTTTTATGCTTTGTTTTGAAGTTTGTAATAATTATATATAATGATTATGTAATAATTAGACGAAAAATTTGAAAAATTAAAAAAATTCAAAAATGTTATATGTTTAAGTGATATTATTTAAGAAAAAAACTGGGAAAAGTTAAAAAAAAAAAAATTCATCAAATGTCATTATCCAAAGGTACGATTAAGATTGCGGGGTCAAGCCAAACTATGAAATGTTGCTGTTAGGAAACCGACTGGGGATGAGGATCTGATAATTAATTTAATTAACTAATGTCCCTAAGACTAAAGTCTAAAACTTGGAGGACCATTTGCTCCTGCTTTCTTTGAAGGAGGGTCCAGGAAACGTGTTTTAAAGACACTTGCTTCTAAGGTAGGTACACCAAGAGCAATGGGGTTGGATTGACTAACCCAAGACTTACCCAAGACCTATTAAAATGTAGCAATTTATAAGAAGATATGGTTTTTAATGATTCGTATAGTATAAGTTTCTCTCAAGTTTGACATTAAAATTCTCAATATTTGTTATAATTTCATTCTCAAACATCACTTTGAAATAAAATACCTTTTAATTTAATTCAAATTTTTTACATTTTCATCTGATCAATATTCTGATACAAAATCAATACAACTTTTATAAAATTTCAAAATAAAATATAAAAATAATATAATATTTATTAACTTAAAAAAAGAATAAAATTAAAAAATAATAGTTAAACAATTTTAACCATAATAAAACATCTTTACTTAATCCATTTCACTAATAGTTATAAAATTATGAGATACTCCAATTGCCCAAACATGTCTTAAGACTCTTCTCAATTTTTGCCCTAACTTAAAGATTTGAAGTATGAGTGAGATCACATATAGTGTACCGGTTACCCTACTACATTTATTTCTCTGCCAATTGAGATCTTCAAGTTCATAATTTAACTTAATTAAGGAGATGGTAAACTTTATGGTATTTGTTAAGTATTTAATACTATTATAAGGTCTAATGTATACATGTATCTATCTATTTTCTACTTTCCTTTCGTATTTAGATAAAAAGTTGAGAGATTTGTTTTAACGAACAATTCTTTGGGAGGGAAGGTAAAAAAGATAAATGGTTGAAATAACGTGGATTTTTCTTACCAATCTAAGTGGAGTATACTAGCTAGTTTGCATCTAGTTGGTGTGGACAAGATACACATTCAGGTAACTCTTGATTTGGGACTTCTACTCCCCCACTCAACCTCCCTTGTGTCTCACCAAATTTTCACGAGGGAGGAATTGAAGCATTGTTTAAACAGCAAAAATTTTCATTTGATCTTATATTATCTCATAATTATAATGTTTTTTTAAATTTTTATATAAAATATAATAAAGAATTCACTTTCAAATCTTAAAATAATAATAATATAAAAAAAATTACTATAAGAAAATTACTTATTTGTTACCAATTATTTTTTGTTAAAATAATTATTTTCTATTAAAATAATTATTTTTTATTTTCTATTAAAATAAATCTGTTTATTATAAATAATCATAAATATTTATTTTTTAATAAATATTTTAATAATATTTTATTCAACTTTTATTTTAAAATATTCTATTTCATCTTCCTATTGAAACGCACTTCAATATTTTGTCCCCTACTTTATGACTTATGTCTGCCCATTCCATATTTTCTTTTTTTCCACTTGCTCGGATTGGGTTATCTATTGTTCTTCCTGCATTCTGGTCCATTCCTTCTCTTGTGTGTTCATCATTGCATCATTTAATTTAATGTCTACCTATCCTTTTCCACTTTGGGATTTGCATTTCTTTCTCCCTTAGGTATTCATTTATTTATCTTTTGGAGGGGATTAGGTATTCACTTACATGGGACTTGAGTAATGGTTAGGCGACTCATATATAGATCAAAATTCAGATTGATACAACCCATATTCAACTCCTAGCATTGAGACTTAAAATTTATGCCTCCATCTGTAAAATCAATATGAAATAAGTATATTAGAACTTGAGAATCTTTTAATTAAATAACTGCTTATAATTCAGTTATATACTATTGAAATCTGATTTGATAAGGCCTGAACCAACACAATAACATGAATTATTAGTTACACATTGAATAACAAACTGTTATGCTACTCCCTTGTGTGTGTGTGTGTATATATATATATATATATATATATAGATATGTATTTATAATTTAGATTATATTTTCTACCGGGAAGTAGTGATTGTTAGGACATAAATATAAATAATAAAACTGATCTATTCTCATCAGTTTAAATTCTTGGAACACGCCCTTTCATGTGGGCTAACTCTTAATAAGTGGGCTCAACTCAAAACCTATGTTTTGATATCATAATAATTTAAAATAACGAGATAGAATAGATTATTTGAAAGAAATATTTATCTACAGGTGAATGAATTACATGTTTACATAAAAACATGTACATCCCTTCTCTCTCTTCTCTTATTTCTCTTTATGATTAGCAATTTCTAGCTTCTCTCCGGTGTTTCCCAAGAGCGGAGGGTGGTCGGAGCTACAGCTTCAACCCCCTCCTCCTAGGGGTGGCAATATGTCACACGACCCGTAAACTCAACACGAACACGACACGATAATAATGGGTTATAGTTTAGTTTTAAAGAGTTTCGGGTCAAAACAGGTTGACCTGTTATGACACGATTGCTTAACGGGTCGATAACGGGTCAACCTCTTTTGACCCGTTATGACACGTTAAGAAATTTAAAATTACAAGTATACCCTTACATTTAAAGGTAAAATTGTTAGAATCTTAATTTCAATATTTTTATTATTTATATTATAATTCATATTTATAGTTTGTATTATAATTTTTATAGGTATTGTAATTTTAACATTTGTATAAAATTATATTAAGTTTAATTAAGTCAAACGGATTAATTTTTGACATATTCAACACATTTACATAAGCAGGTTCAAACGTATCATATTTTGTCATATTAATTTATTTCGTAATATTCACTAATGGGTCATAACGGGTTGACACGACACGACACGTTATGTTAACGGGTCGTGTTAGAGTTTGAGATTTTGACACAATAAACTTAACGGGTCGAGTTAGGGTTGACCTATATAATATAATATACATGTCTTGATACGACACGAACACGACCCGTTGACACGATTTAACACCCCTACCTCCTCCCTTCACTTCCTCTATAAAATGCCCGTTCCTTAGCCCTTTTTCTATTAGTTTTTCAGTTGGTTTTCCATTTCGTTTTCTCCAAGTCGAAACTCTCCGATCTGTTGCTTATCGGTGTTCTCCGGCCAACACGCGCCACCTCCACAACCCCCTCAGACACTGATCTTCAAGTTCGGGGAGGAGCTTCGTCATTCCGGTGAGTGCGTACGCCGCGTCCTGGCGATTTTGGAGGCCGCCCATGGCCTAGGCGTCTTCAGCGACCTCTGTTCCTTCGGATGAGGTCTCCTGGTCTTCCTCTCAGACAACACGTGTCTTGTATGCACCACCGCCGCCCCTGTTGGCCTCTCGCCAGCGACTTGAATAGTTTCTGGCAATTTACTTTTGTTCCTATTTTCCCTAAACCGTGATCTTGAAGAAGTGATTAGGGTCTTCTCCAACCACCTCCAAACAACAAGCGAAAGTGCATCTCCTTTATTTTCTTTTGAGTGGTAAAACCATCATCTGTGGTGATTCTTTTGATCGCTTTTATGCTAAATCTTTATTTCTGTCTTTAGATAAGACAGTGTCCTCCTGTAGGACTTGGGTAGGGATAATTATTGGTCTCAAATAAACCCGCCTTTTTTCCCACCTTTTTAGCACTATAGTTTATTGTTTTGGGGTGTTTGTTTGGGAACCATACCCCTTCCTCATGTATCACTTTTCCTAGTTTAATGAATTATGCTTGCTTAAAAAAAAAGAATGAATTACATGTTTATTTAGTGATCAAGAAAAAGAAAGAGAAATAAACTAAAGTTAATTTTTTTTTCTCTCTCATCATGACCACATGTCATGAATCTAGTTGTCAGGAAGTTTCAAATTGGAGATTTGTTGAATAAAGTTAGGAACTTTGAGGAGGACAAAGTCGGTTGTGGTGAGAGAATGTTGTGAAGGAAGAAGAAATATTTTCGTGTTTTAGGGTTTCGGTGGAGAGCTGACCGACATCATTTAGGGGCAGGAAGTGGACGTTGCGTTTTGGAGGCATGTTTTCCGAATGACAATGTTTCATCCCTTGTAATTAAACGGTTGCGTTTCAATAAATGTAGTTTAAGTACTGATACAATGTAGTTTTAATATTTAGTAATTTGTTATTTTGAAAGGCAATTATGTCATTTACTTTTGGAGGCTGTTATACCCATGTGTCTATGTTGGGAAATGGAATTTAAACAGTGAAATTGGAATTGGCTTTTGGGAGGAACTGGGACCTCGAATCCCTAGAACGCGACTCCCTTCATCATCTACCTGTGCCATTCCACCATTGTTAAATTGGTTTTCTTTGCAAGAATGATTAGGGTCTTAACAAATGGTATTACACAGCTTTTGATCCTTATTCCCTTTCCATCCTCTCCAAATCCATAAAACCCTTCCGTACGTAAACTCATTTCTTGCTCACCATACAGTATCACCCTTCAATCACTACACACTTACAAAATCCATACCAACCAAATAGTCAACCATTCCTACCTCAAACAAACTTCATCGGTAACTTCCTATAAAGCTCAGTTTGAAATTATTTTTGATGGTTGCTAAATCTTCCCAACTGTCACAAGTTAAGCATGTTTATTAGTGGTCTCAAAGACGAAATTAGGCTACCAATACATATGTTTAATCCTGGATTGTAGGTCTCAGATAAAGGTGCAAAAGGCTTCTTGTACATACCTAAAGCATTACATTGTTCCTCATACACCCTTCCCATCTCAACAAATGTGGGACACTCTTGGGTGAGGTGATCTACCCCGTCACACACAAAATATGGTCTAAAAGACTCTACATGATTAGTCAAATGTGTTGACTTTAAGTCCTTAGTTTTTAATAACTCTACCTCTCTAGTAAGTATCTCAACCTTAGCTTTCAAGTTGTCTTTTTCCTTGAGATGGTAAATTTCACTACCATTTTGGTTCCCTGTAGGTCGTGACCTATTTATGCTCTTAGTAGCACTAGTTTCAGTCCAAGTATGAGCTTTTTCAGCAAGTTCATTGAGATACTCTATGGCCTTATCAGGGTTTTTCTGTAAGAACTCATCATTACACATCATTTCTACAAATTGACGCTCTCTAGGTGTAAGTCTCTCATAGAAGTAACTCATTAAATGCCAACTCTCAATACTCAATAACTTCTTAAATCTCTAAGACATATACAAAATTTCACTGTCCTTTTGTACAAAGTTGGAGACCTGTCTTTTTCAAGCATTGGTCTTATATTGGAAAAAATATTTATTAAAGAAATCTGAGTAATCTCATTCAACAGCCCAATAGATCAGGGTCTTAGCGAGTATAGCCAACTCTTAGCTCTATCATTTAAAGAGAAAGAAAAGAACTTAAGTCTCACAATATCATTAGTTACATTTTGACTATGAAAAGTCGCAACTACTTCCTTAAAATCCCTAATGTGCACATATAAATTTTCATTTTCCAACCTATGAAAAGTGGGGAGTAACTGTATCACCCCCATTTTAACATCAAGTTGACGAGTATTGAGTGGAAACATAATGCATGATGGTGTAGTTGTGCGTATAGGGTGGAGGTAATCCTGAAGAGTCTTAGTGGGTTGATTAGAAAAATTTGACTCTGAATTTGACTCTAACACATGCATACAAGTAAATCGACCTAATGCGTTCCTATAACTATTATACATGCAATAAAAGGATAAAAAAAAATTGCAATACTAAATAAAACTACGAAAAGAAAGATAAAATAAAAAAATAATGCAACAAGTAAAAATAAGGAACGAATTTACCGCTTTTACAAACTGTTAAAAAGAAAAATTATCTAACAATTCTTCTACCGTCTCCTTGGCAACGGCGCTAAAATTTGATTACGTCTAAAGAATATTGCAGTAGTTGTAGTGTAGCTTTGGGGTGTCGATTCTACAGGGAGACAAATTAAAAGAATAATAAAATAGCAAAGAAACTAAAAAATATATCAAATGATTTATGAGAGAAGAAAATTTGATTTTAAATGCAAATAAAAATAAAAATAAAGCAATTAATAGAAAAAGTATTTAAAGTTGACAAACAATAAAGTTTCGAGAATCCCTTGCATATATCCGATATTTTAATTATTTTTAATTCATTGATAACTCAATTGAGAATTCATTTTCAAAATTCGCATTCGAAAGATATAGAATTATAAACAAAATTAAACCAAATGTGATCTTTCAAAAATCATTCTTCACTTTAAAATCACACAAATTGTTATCTATATTGAGAAAACTCAACGACGACAATATACTCATGGAGTGATATTGCAGCAGAGAATTAAATCAATATAAACAATGAATTGATCTAAACATAATCAAATGATTAATTCATTCAATAGAAAAAGTATGATTGAATAATAAACGGAATGAACTTTATGATTATTCAAAGAAGAAAAAATTAATAATAACTTGAGAATGATAAAATAAAGAGTTTTAATAAATTAAAAATCAAATACATGAATTAAAAATATTATCTAGTATACAAATTCATCTCCAACCTTACTTGAGAATTTAATTACCCATATACATGATGGACAACAAAAATTCTTCTAAAAAAATCAATGAATTAGCCCCCATGAATTTTCGTCTCTGTGTCGCGTGTATGCTCGTCCAGGTACCCCCCGTAGCGTATGAAGTCTCTTTTCCTATCTATGTTGTTGCCGTATTCCTTCCATTCAGATGCCATGACCCAAAGGACTCAGTAATTTATAAGTATTCGGCTGCTGAAGTGAAGCCCAAATGCAGAGTTGAAGTGCGGTCCATTAAGTTGAGATACAGCCATCGTGCGGGCCTTGAGATGTTGATGAAGTGATGTTGTGGCCTTGGTCTCTAGGCATAATGTAGCGTTGTGTCTCCACTTCATGCCATGCAAGCGTGTGACTTGGTGGATCAAATTGCAAGTGGCCCATCAAGTGGGGTCCAAGCATGAAGTGCAGCCCGTGTCTTGTTCTAGTGAATGCTCATGTGTGTGCTTTTTTCCTCTTCAACTACTAAAAAAGAAATATAAATAAATAAATAAATAAATATAAATATAAATAAAATAAAATAAAATAAAATAAATAAAGAATAAAAATAAAAGAAGACAAATAATACTTAAAAACGTCTCAATGTAAATAGAAATCTAATTTAATAACAAAAGTGAAATTCAATTATTTTTATTTTCATATTTATAATTTAATCAAATATTAGAATATTTAGAATGCACTTTCGCACACTCATCACATACACTTTATCATATTTATGATTCAAATCTCCTAGCCACTTGTGAAAAGGAAAATGATTGAAAGATGTGCAAGTCTTGCTTATTTCCTCAAAATAACAAAAGAGCAAGAAATCAAGTACCACATAGAATAATCAATTTTTTCATGGCAGATCCAATGCTTTCATATTTTAAAACTGTATCTAACATTGCTATTGTGAAAATGCTTATATTTCTGACATCTACAACTTTGGCCCAATGTTGACAACATCAACCATAATTTTTTGACAAGATGTTCATCTCCATATAAGAAAAATGTGGGGGAGAAGCCACACTCAGTGCACTCCCCTTCACATGAACAGTGTCATGAACAGTGCATGACATTGTTCATGTGAGGGGGAGTGCCCCGAGTGTGGCTACTCCCCAGCATTGCCCAAACATTTTGTGAGATATTAAACTGCCATATTTGGAACCAATCCATCTTCAAAGAAGCACTTCGGTACTTTAAAACCTGATTTATTTTTGTAGATGAAATGAGATAAGATGAAATAAAAGTTAAATAAAAAAGAATAAAATATTGTTATAAAATATTTTTTTAATATTAGTTTTGTTTTGAGATTTAAAAAAATTATTTTGGAATTTAATAAAGTTGAATTGTTTAATTATTTTATATGAAAAATTAAAAAATTATAATTATGAATTTAAGATGAGACGAGATAAAATAGTTTTAGAAAACAAACATGGCCTAAATCTAGCCTTTTCATTATCCTCTTGGTTCAACATATTGTATGACTGCTATCTCTTGCAGAAAAACTCCAAATAACCTTACCAGTCTACAAAACCAGAAACAATCAATGGAAACAAGGACAGGAAGAAACCATAATCAAGCTTAGAAGGCCAACAGAACATATAAATTGTCCTCACCTTTTTCATGATAACCCGAGCATCATCTATGACATGCTTCCTTCGCCATTAAAACACAATATAAACCTGCAACAAATACAAATGGCATTTCATCGAATAGAACTCTCCTAAAACATTAGTTAATACTTCGCAGAGATTTTGTTTTGCCTAGAATAAAAGGAAAAAAATGGATTCATGGAAATTAAATTACTGAATCACTTCCTAATGGTATATTTAAGATTTGATTAGATAATGAAAATCGGATTCTAGGTTATGATTCAGGATGAATTCAACGTAGTTTTATACGCATACTACTAGAAGTTAGAGTAAAAATTTAAATAAGTCGTTATCCCTTTAGCCTAATAGGGGAAGAAAGCAGTACCAATTCTGGGAACATCAGTTTATGACGAAACAAGGGTGAAGAAACAAGCATCTCCGCCGTCATATTCATATTCGATCCCCCCGACCATCCTGTTTACCTCATTGCAGGGGTGAAAGCCCATCACTAGCGACAGAGTCATTACGTTAAAAATCTTCTAGTTACGGATCGCTAAGGAAGGAAGGAGCTGCTTACCTTGGATGACTTGTTTCTCATATTGCCTCAAGATCATATGCTAGATGGTCCGGTTGAATCCAGTGGAATCCCTTAAAGGTCTTTTGAGAAAGAAGAAATAAAGGAAGAGGTCTTGTTTTTGTTTTCAAAATTCTCTCATGAGAAGCCCAGTCACATTGTTGAGCTCGTTCATAAGTGTGAAAAGTAAAAGCAAAAGGTATACTAATAAAAATTCATTCAAGTTGGTGGGATTTGCTTCCTCCTTGTACAAGCCTGAGGCTTAGTGAAGTACAACCGGGGCTCGCACAGCTGGCTTGACGCATCCTTTTTTTCCTTTCAACCTTATTAGCTTTAGTAGGTAGGATGGACCGGTAAATTATTTCCTCGATTGTTGGTGTAGTTGCTTATAGTTTTCTTTGATATTGATTATGGCTAAGGAGGAGAGGAAGAAGTAAAATGGAACTCTAAAATGAGAAAGATAAATTGTACAGGACAAGAGCAACAAGAAGTGGCTCAATCATCTAGATCTTTGATTAAATTTGATAGAACAAAGATTCACACAAGAGAGAGAATAAGAGAACAACCTTCTTTTTCTGGCCAAAGATAGGACCGAGAAGCTGCTTAATCTTCAAATATCTCCACAACACCTCTACTTCTCTCTGTCACATCTGAAGCATAAAGCCTAACCTCTTTCGTTCGACAACTAGTGAAATACCTTGCTCCATTGCTTTGATCAGTCTGAAATGCAAAAATATCAAAACAACCTAACAAACGGTGTCCCATAATTACTTTTGTGCTTTTGTTGGGTATTATCCATAATTTTGATGTCAAACATGTTCCTCGATTTTTTTAGTGAACGAATATATTTGGTTTTGCAGCTTCTCAATAAAGAGAAAAAGGGCGATTTATTTTATGTATCTGTTTTTTTTTTTTTCATTTTCAAATTTAATAGTTGAACCAGAAGAAAGTAAAATACGAGAAAGGGGTTGAGAGGTAACTGTCGTTGGCTGCAGCAATTACGAAAACTTGGTAACTGCATCGTCGGGTTCGAGGGTTTTCTCTTAATTTCGGTTGGTGATCTCATGGCTATGATTTGAGTTTGAGGGTCTGTCTTTTTGACTTCTTGTACAAGGTTTCTTCCTTCATAGGGCTTTCTTAGTGATTTATCTTTCTGATGGAGGACGGTTTAGTTTAGAAGTGTCAGAGGTTTTCTCTGTCTGAAGTTGAAAAGTTCGATGTTTGTATCCAAGACTTTTCACAAGAGTCCATCAACAGTTATAATAATCATTGCCTCACCTTCAGCTTATTTACTCTCGAATTCTATAATAAAGAGGCTTTTAAGTCTGAGAGGTGTACTGTTAGAACCTAGTCAAAGGGGCAAAATTCTTTAATTTGGGTGACAGCATGTTTCTTGCTCAGGTTACTGATAAGAGTGAAAAAAAGGTTTTTCTTAATAGTTCGCAGCCTTTTGATGAGCAATGGTTCTTCTCATGGACTATGTTGGTGGTTTACAACTGTCACGAATTAAAATGGATTTTGCATGCTTCTGAGTTAGACGATATGATTTGTCATTAATGGGATGAATTCTGATACAATATGTAGTGTTGGGGAGTTGATTGGCAATGTGGAAGATATTGATTTATCTAAACAATCTTCTTGCTGGAGAGTGTTTTTTAGAGTGAGAATTCGGCCCTTAATGTTAGACTACCATTGTCCTGTGTTAAAGACTCTGCATGAAGAATGGTGAGGTGCTTTGGGCCCGTCTAAAATATGGGGGACTGCCTAATTTTTGTTACTGTTGTGGAAAATTAGGACATTCTTATAAAGATTGTCACTTATGGGTGTCAATGTAAATCTTTTTCAAGAGAGGTGTTACGGTTAGTTCCAAAGGAATCTCTAGGATTGGGTATTAGTTTGGGTGATGGCGATCTAATGCGGAAGATTATTATTGAGAAGCCAAGAATCATGGACTCCAATGTTTGCAGTTTGAAATTGAAGTTGCGGAAGAATATAGTTACTACTGAAGGTAACTGTCTGGAAAGGTTGAAGATGACTAATGTAGGCTTTTCTCATGATGGATCAAGTGAAATGGGCTCTTCTGATTTTGGGTTTACTACTAAATCTGCTACTGAGGTTGGGCCATCAGTTTTGGGGTTGAAATCTTTAGGTGCTATGGGTTCGGTTGGTCCATCGGAAGGCCCACTCATTATTAGTGGCCCATGTCTTTTGAAGAAAAAGCACGGAAGCTCTGGGTTGGCTTTCAGTTATGCCAGCCCGCACGATCTCAGCTTCATTTCTAGGGCAGAGGTTTCGAAGCCTAGGGCACCGATTATGTAGACTAAATCTATTGCAGTCTCAACGGAACGTTTGAAATTTTTTCTGGGTTTCTCGTGTGTTTTGATGGTGGATTGTTCTTGGTGTAATGGAGGGTTGGTTTTATTTTGGAAAAGGGATTTGGATCTAACTCTCTTATCCTACTCTTAAACATCATTTTGATGCTTGGGTAGTGAATAGTGTCACGAGCTTGAGTAGTCGTATTACTATAATGTATGGTCATCCTGACGTTAGCAAGAGAAGTTCAATGTAGAATTCGATAGTCTGTCGGTGGGGGCTCCTGCAGCTTGCTTGTGTTTCGGTGATTTCAATGTGATTATCTCTAATCTTCAAAAAATAGGGATCAGTGTATGTTCGAGTAGTTAGAGCGTGGCTTTCACGATGCTATAGATTTTTGTGGATTGAAAGGAATTGACTCTAACGCCCAATTTGGATGTCAAATCCAATTCAGTATACCTCATTTTAGACGGAGTTGGACATCCAAACGCATGGTATCGACTAATTTCAGCAGAGTTCTCAAATGTTGACATAAGTGTCCTCACACACTACAACATTAATGGCTAAATCAACTTTTTCTTCTTTTCAGGTTGATGCCGTCAATTCATTTGTCTCTCTTGACTCTAAGTAGATCTCTTTCTGTCTCTCTCTCTCTCTCATGTTTCTTCACCCTTGGATAAGGTTCGACTGCAGAGCATAGTTTTTTTTTTTTTTTAGACCAGTTGCGCGCGTGTGACGATGTGGGTGACAATACCTGACCATGAATATAAGTAGATCTCACAAATTTTATAATATCTTATAAATATATTTAAATTCTTATAAATATTTAAACATATTTTGAAGAATCTTATAAAATTTACTCAATCATTTTAATTCATTATTATTTATACAAAATTTAGATCAACTCAATTTATCTCGATATCTAAACGCAATCTAAGGATTCATTTTTTACTTGGTCCAATTTAAGGGGGGTGCATTGGTTGAGTAGCATTTAGATCGATGTCTAGCAAATTTAGATTGGTTTTTTATGTACGGATACTACCATAAATAATTTTTTGACTTCACATTCCAATCACCATTGTTTGGTTTTGAATACGGTTGGTTCTTTGGAGCGTTCCAAAACGAGGCGTAGACCTTTCGAATTTGAGACAATGTGGGTTGGAAGTAAGGGGTGTGCTGAAACTATTGCTAGTGCTTTGGTCAGAGGCAGATAATGGGGATGTTATCAGTGGCTTAAGTACTGCTATTTTATCCTGTTGAAGGGGTTTGAGAGTGTGGAATGCTGTCCAATTTGGTGAGATTAAAACTCAGTTGAAGAATAAAATATTAGAGTCTTCTCAAGCACTTGGTGACTCTCCTTCACTTTCTTTTATGGCCCTAATCAAGTCATCATGCGATGATATTAACATTTTATAAAGAAGAATTAATATGGAAATAGCGATCTCATGTTTTATGATTGGATTTGAGTGATTAGAATTTAAAATTTTTCATAGGAAAGCATCAAAGGGGAGTTATGTCTGTAAAATTAGACATAATTAAAGCATATGATGAAATTTGCCTGCTTGTTTTTAGAGATAAGATGAAATAAAAGTTAAAAATTAAATAAAATATTGTTATAATATATTTTTTTAATATTAATTTTGTTTTGAGATTTGAAAAAGTTGTTTTGAAATTTGAAAAAAAGATGAATTGTTTATTTTATTTTATATAAAAATTTAGAAAAATAATAATAATGAGATAAGTTGAGGCTGTTTATTAAAACAAATTAAGCCTTAGTTTTCATCATCGATGGGTGAGCCTAACAAAGTCATGTATCAGCTCAGTTTCATATCGGGTTATGCTGAATGGGGTGCTTACCTTCTCTTTTGTTCCTTCTCATGGTTTGCATCAAGGTAATCCTGTATCATCTTATTTGTTTGTTTTATGTACTGAAGCTTTGTCAACTCTGTTGAGGTATGCTGAAAATTGTCAGTTCGTTAGGTTTGTTAAGGTATGTATGTTCTAGGGAACCTGCTGTTAGTCATTTAGTTTGTGCAGATGATAGCTCATTATTTTGCCAAACCACTTATGCTGAAAATGAGACATTGAGACAACTTTTGGCCTCTTATGAATCTATATTGGGGCAACAACTAAATTTGGATAAAATCGAGCTGCTTTTCAACCCTAATGTGAGAGAGGAGGATATTTCAACTATTATGGCAACTAGGAATGTTTCTTTCTTACAACATCATTCTTGATATTTGGGGCTTCCCTAATTTGTTGGGAGGTCTAAAAGTGCTATTTTTCAAGATTTGAAAGGGAGGGTGTGGGGAGTGGAAAGAATAGCGCTACTATCTCAAGCCGGAAGGGAAATTTTATCAAAGCAGTCATTCAAGTATTACCAATATACACAATGAGCTATTTTTCGTTGCCCAAGCAAGTATATGATGAGTTAGAATCTATATTTCTCGCTTTTGGTGGGGACAAAAAAAAAAAATTAGAACATAAGAAGCACTGGTTGAGTTAGAAGCAAATGTGTGATTCTAAATTTAAAGGAGGGATGAGTTATAAAAATATGAAGATGTTTAATTTGGCTTTACTTCCTAAATAATAGTGAAGGTTTTTGACAGAACCTCAATCTTTATTATCGCGAGTTTTTAAAGCCAAGTATTTTCCTGATGTGGATTTTCTGCATGCTAGTTGACCAAGGAAGCCTTCTTATGTTTGGATGAGCATATTTGCTTTTAAAAAAAGTGTGTTCTAACTGTATGCGGAAAGTTGGGAAGGGTGACAAAGTCCGAATCATGGAAGATAGGTGGATGCCTATTAATGTTCAAGTGCTATCTCAATCTCCTCATCATATTATTCAACTTGATACCACTGTTAATTATTTATTAATGCAGAATTTGTCCTTGTGAAATAAGGAATTGGCGTTTTCAATCTTTCCTGCACATGTGGCTACCTCTATATGCTCCCTTCCTTTGTTGTCCAGACAGGAAGATGATAGAGTCATGTGGCTGGGCAATAAGAACGAGGTGTACTCTGTGAAGTTAGGTTATCATATAGTTTTAAACTTCTTCTCACTAATTGATGGACCTAAAAGTTCTCGTGCAGATGCTACTAAGTGGTTTTGGAGAAATTTCTGGAATTTAAAGTTGCCTAATAAAGTGAAAAACTTTGGATGGAGGGCGTGTAAGGATAGGTTACCTACAAGACACAACTTGTTGAAAGAGTGATTATTGCTTCAACTTTATGTGATTGTTGTAAGATATGGAGGAAGATGTTTTTCACGCTATTTGTGGTTGTCCGGTAGTGCATGGGACTTGGAGAGTCCGCTGTCCATAGATTCTGCATCATTTACATCAGGTTGGAAGTTTTTCAGAGTTGGTTTGGACATTGATGAAATCTGGTCCTAATTTAGTCCCTATGTTTATCTCCATTTCATGGGGTGTTTGGAAATATAAGAATCTAAAAAATTTCCAGAGTTATGTTTGTTGTCTTCTAGAATTAATTAATAATTGCCTTCGGCACGTTGAGAGTTATCTTCATGTAAAGAAGTGTCATGTGATGTTGTATAAAGAAAAGGTGCTCTCTTGAAAAGTTCCTTCTCAAAGTAAGGTGAAGCTTAATTTTGATGGAGTTTGGTTTCATTCATCTGCAAATGCTGGTACTGATAGTGAAGATTTAGCAGTTCTGAGGGGTTTACAATTAAGATTTCATATGGGTTTGTCGAATTTGATTTTTGCTAACGATTGTTGAAACTATTTGTTCCAAGAACACTAACACTAACCCTTTTAAGCAAGGGATATTGATAGCTGAAATCAGAAGTATTCTTCATTGTTTCAATTCATCAAGTAGTCTATGTTGATCATCAAGGGAATGAGGCTACTCATCTTCTAGCTAGACATGTTTATTTTTATTGATGATATGTTATAATGGCAGTATTCATGCCCAGAAATTATTCCATCTAGTGTTTTTTTAAATGCTCAATATAATTGGATTCTGTAATGTCTCTTCCTTATGAATGAAGTTCTGCTGTTATTATAAATAAAATAAAATAAAATAAAATAAATTGATAATTTGTTTTTTTAATAAATGATTATTTTTTGGTTGGAGTATGGAGGGCAAGTACCACAATTTGCATGATATTCCATGCATTTGAGATTTTAAGATCCTGTTTATTTTTAGAGATGAAGTGAGATAAAATAAAATAAAAGTAAAAAATATATATATATATTATTATAAGATATTTTTTTAATATTAATTTTGTATGAAGATTTGAAAAAGCGATATGAAATTTTGAAAAAATTAAATTTTTATTATATTTTATATGAAAATTTAAAAAATTATAATAATAAATATAAAATATATTTTTAATTTTTAATCTCATCTTCAAAACAAACAACGCTATACGAGTTTTATAATGGGGGAATATGGTGGGATTCGAATCGACCCAAAGCAAGAGAGGATTCTTTGGGTCATCGTGATCTGTTAGCCACATAGTCAGCAGCCCCAATAGGCAATAGCCATGCCAGAAAAATAAAGAACCACATTGGCCTCTTCACTCGGGCCGGTCTTCTCTCTCTCTCTCTGGGATTATATTCCTCTCTGCACACGCGCAAGCAAGCGCGCATAAAGAGATCAATCCACAAACACAGTACTAGTGTCTGGCTAGGTAAATAGGCAGGCAGGCAGGCAATATCAGCCATGGGAGATGGCAACGCCACGAACAACAGAGGCCTTTCGAGCAACAACAAGCCCGAGTGGCTTCAGCAGTACGATCTGGTTGGGAAGATCGGTGAGGGCACGTACGGGCTTGTTTTCTTGGCCAGAATTAAGTCTCCCACCGCCAATCGAGGCAAGTCTATCGCCATCAAGAAATTCAAGCAGTCCAAGGACGGCGACGGCGTCTCCCCCACCGCCATCCGCGAAATCATGGTCCCACTTTTTCCTCCCTCTATTTCTTTCCTTTTTTCTTCCCCCTCTCTGTTTGGTTCCCGAGGAAATTTGAAATAGAAAGAATTTGAAATTTCCACTTTCTACTTTTCAGAAGAAAACAAAATTACAGTTACTTGGAAGATTAGATGGTTTGCGAGCTAAAGCTAAACAGCTTATGTTTCAATACTTTTTCATCCAAGTTTGGATTTGAACTTATCTATGATTTTCTTCTTTGTTTGCGAATTGGGAAGTAAACAATAGGTGCACGGAATCCCAATTTTCCATATGTGTGTGTGTGTGTCTGTGTCTGTGTATTCCTAATTTCCTCTTTAGGATCCAAACAGAGTAGCATGGAATCTTTAACTTGTGAAGTCCGATAAATAGCATTAAATAAGTACATATATGCTTATTTTTGTGGTGGTTGATCAGTTATTAAGGGAGATTTCGCATGAGAACGTTGTGAAGCTTGTGAATGTTCACATCAATCACACCGACATGTCGCTGTATCTCGCTTTCGACTACGCTGAACATGACCTTTATGTGAGTTAGATTTTCCTTTAATTTTAGTATTCCCACTTCTTGCCGAGAGATTTAAGCATATTGGCATTTGGAAAAACATTTTGGATTTGTAATGTTGTGAACTATGGCTGGTTTTAGGAGCATGTCCTTGTTGATTTTTGTTAATTCCAACAGACAAAGGAGCTGCTGTAATGATATGCTATGCAAATTCCTAGGTTGATTTTTGTGTATTTAGGTTTTTCTTTTTTTGGAAAAAAATTGCAATGTTCTAGTTGGGAATTTTCAGTTCTAACAGGCAGCAGCAGCGAGTGTCTTGGGTTTACTCTGTGGATGGGTCCAAATGGTCAACAGAAAATAGTTGGGAATTTATACAATATCTGGTTTTATTTTTGGGAATATAGACTATTTGTGATGTTCTATTTGAGTATTTGGACAAGCTCATGTAGTTTCCTTTCACTTTTGGTGGCATTATGTTGATGTCTGATGCTCATGCTAGGAATTAGCTAATAAGAACAACGGATTTTAATTACTTGATTCTCGTTATTGTCATGAGCTAGTTATACTTCCTAGATGATGCATTTTACTTTTGGCATCTTGAAAACACTAGAAGGATGCAATTCAGTTTTTCTTACAGGGCATTACATTTTCATTCATTTGACATTTAGCGATCAATATAATTTCATTATTTTTGTTTATGGCATGACAGGAAATTATTAGACATCATAGGGACAAGGTTAACCATGTCATCAGCCAGTACACGGTTAAATCAATACTCTGGCAGTTGCTCAATGGACTGAACTATCTCCACAGGTAGGTCTATTTCTGCGACACTAGTGTTTATTGTTCAGTTCCATTGCAAAGTCATCATTGTCAATGCACTTATAAGGTCGGATCGGAAATCCCTGCAGTAATTGGATCATACATCGAGATCTAAAGCCATCAAATATCCTGGTAATGTTTGATCATTTTTTTCCTCTTTTATGTAATGAATACCTTTACTGCCTAAAGCTGTTATTTCTTTGTAAATTGTGTCTGTACATGCTTGCTAGCTGGATGTGCGTATGGTAACTGTATGCACATGCTGCTGGATGTGCGTATGGTAACTGTTTGCACATGCTGCTGATTATACATGATGACTTGATGAGCCTTTTGTAAACAGGTTATGGGTGAGGGAGATGAGCAAGGAGTTGTAAAAATTGGTGATTTTGGACTTGCAAGAATTTACCAAGCTCCCTTGAAGCCGTTATTTGACAATGGGGTAAGAGGCATCTATTGTGTCCTCCAGCATGACATTGTTTTATTTTCATGTAGCCTTCTGATATTCCTTCATATGTAAAAGTTGATGAGAATGAGTAATAGGCAGGCATCTTAGATGCACTGGGTAGACATGATGAGACTAAGGCTAATACACTTCATGAAAATCAGAAATTTCAATGTTGATGTGCGAAATCCATTGCCTGTTTTCGTCGGTCTAAGAATAAAGAGGGTCATGGAAAGGAAACCTCTGATGCCCAATGAAAATACCATGTGAAAAAAGCAGTTTTAGGAAAAATGAAATAATTGTCATACACCAACCGTCTGCCTGTCCTTACTAAAGAATATTTCTATTCCATTCTTTTTTTTATTATTGGCACCGAGTGTCCGGGAACGACATCCTGACTAATTCTGGGGGTGCACGGCCCTCAGCAAGGAGTTTCCCGCAATTGCACCTTGGACAATTTAAGGAGAAAATCTTCTAGTCTAATAGCCCCTAAAAATTGTTCGCACTCAAGGAAATTTGAACCTTGGAGATTCTATCCCATTCTTATTAGTTGTGCCAAAAGAAATTATGAGGAGCCTCTCTCTTGATTGCCTCATGCGTACGGATTCATGAATTGACCTTTGGCACATAGAGGGTCTAGATGGTTTTGGATTCATTTCGGTTGATGGTCATATGCGGATAGTTGGATGTTCAAATGTTTGTATCATGCTGGGTTCTATCGTTTTTTTACATCTTTATAAGCATTTTACTTATTTTGGGATCTTGGAAATGAAAAGCTTGTCCCCATCCTCAAAGCCCCATGATACTTGGTTTCATGCAAGTTGATTTATTAACTATTTCTTGCAGGTTGTGGTAACTATATGGTATCGTGCACCTGAGTTGCTCCTTGGGGCAAGGCATTATACAAGTGCTGTTGGTATCCTCGTTACCATATTCGGCATTGTACAATTTGCAAGACCATATAGTATGCACAAGCAATGTTTCCAGTGGGTGTTTATATTTCCTCTTAAATTTTCCACTAAGATCTCTGTGCCTATTTATGTTATGTGTATGTCTCAAATTTGAGTTTCACTAGAATGGTACTTGTTGAGGTTTGATCTGATTTGCTTCATATCTTATGTGTACTTACAACAGATATGATGGTTTATTCCAATGTTGGTTGCATGGCATGGTAGATTCTGTTACATTATCAAGATTGACTGGGAAGAAGATGTTTAACTAATATATAATAAATGAAGTGAATGCTGACAAGTGCTTGCAATGAATTTCTGTTTTAAGCCTTTTGTCAGATTGACGAGACTGTATAATTATAGCGGATTAAGAAAGTGGTACATCCTTAATATTGCAACTAGATATGTGGGCTGTTGGATGCATTTTTGCTGAGCTTTTGACTTTGAAGCCACTTTTTCAAGGTGTAGAAGTCAAGGGCACTCCAAATCCTTTCCAGGTATAATGTTTTGATGTGTTATCTTTTCAGATTTTAGCTTCTTTAACCAACTTCTTGTTTCCAAGATGTAATTTTCTAGTCTGTACTATATACACTGTATTTTTCCACTTGTGCAGCTTGATCAACTTGACAAGATATTCAAGGTGTTAGGTAATTTTTCTGTTTACTTCCACGTTGGGATGATTTTCTCCTTTTGTATGCTCCAAGCTATATTACAGTTCATGGTTATTGCATAAGGCCATCCCACGCCAGAAAAGTGGCCAACACTTGCAAATCTTCCACATTGGCAACAAGATGCACAGCATATACAAGGGCATAAGTAGTAAGTTTTTCCATCTTGCTTTATTTCTAATCAAGTATTAAAATTAAAATAGTTATCGAGGAACTTATGTGCATATGCCAATGAACGAGGAACTTATGTGCATATGCCAATGAACATTGGATCAAATGACATCTCCTCTCCTTAAGTAAAGAGTGAAGGGTGAGGTCACGAGTTCTTGCCAAGTGCAAGAGTTGTGTATTAACTTTGACATATATTTCATATATTAATCTATTCTGTTTGTTTGTTCCTTATTGTTTTTATTTTTGTTCCTTTTACAGTGAAAATACTGGACTCCACAATGTTGTTCATCTTTCTCCAAAAGTCCCGGCATATGACCTCCTATCTAGGATGCTGGAGTATGTGGTGCCTTCTACCTATCTATTTTTTCTAATCTTATTAGCTTATCTATTTTGGTTTCTAAGAATTTGGTCTCAGTTTGAATAAATCCTTGAAGTTTCAAAAATTTTCAGTGAAGTCTGTTCGATTCATTTGGATTGTCAATGTCACTCTAATCTCTGACTGAGGTGATTCATGGCTCAAAATTACCTGTCTGTGGCATGTGCGAAATTAATGATATGACATCGAAGTTTGTCACATTGGCCACAAAAAACTCATCAATTTGTATTGCTTAAATGTTATCTTGACAACCGTACTAGACAAAAAATAATAAAACTGAACAAAACAGCATTGTTACCCACCTCCATATGCCATAGTTGCCCCACGAGACATCCACTGCCAATTTGCCACTATCCCCTGTTGAGACTCCAATGCTGTGTCAGCATGGACCACCTGCCTGCCACCATCTGAAACAAATGTTCTGCCACCTATTTTTGCACAATGAATTTCAGGAAGCCACAGTACACTAAAGGCACTGCTACTACAAAGGACATAGGGAATGAGTCTCATCATGCCATTCTGAAAAGATTATTTGCTTATATTACAAACTCAATGCTCATATCTATGGTGTACTTTACTTGTGAGAGTTACAGCAATGAGATTAAGGTGCTCAATATGCAACAATTGGAAAACCTGCTGCCTAAAAATTGTTGGATTTGCAGTTTTAATTCACTCAAGACTAACCTATCAGTAAATAAATAAATAAATCACACAATACTATATATACAGCAATAGCGTTTGTGCATCTGATTGTGTCACTTTTGTCAGTAGAAATCAAGTTAGTTCTACAATTTCTTAATCCCTACACTACTCTTGCATGTCTCTATATACAGATATGATCCTCGGAAGCGGATAACTGCTTCACAAGCTCTGGAACATGAGTATCTCTCTCTCTCTCTCTCTCTCTCTCATTACTTACAGTTTTTGTGGTGTGGAACCTGCTCGAACATATGCCTGGGCATATAAAACTCTAGGGTTTGGATCAGTCTAATAATGGTCCTGTGTGCGTGCAAGGATTAGTTGGGAAAATGTCTGGGACACTATTGTTAATTTCTTTGAAAAAAAAAAATAAACATCACTACATGCCTTAAAGTTAATCGAGTAAACCTATTTGCTTTTTGGGATTCCCACTAGTACTACAGTTTTATAGGCCTTTATCGTGTAGAAGCATTCTCAGATGGAAGGGTTATAGCATCCATATTCTACTTGATACCACATTCTAAGCATGTCATGTTTTCTTTCAGGTATTTCCGGATTGATCCTCTACCAGGGCGGAAGTAAGGGTCTATTTCTAAACATATATTTTACCTCTAGTATTTTTTTTCCCAAACTCTGTATATGAAGATTTTATCTTCCAATATTCTAAATATTGAAGCATATAGCACACGTATATTTCAATGGTTAAGATGCATACATTAGACCATTGAAACCTATAGTAAAGTTAATGTTGAAGTCTGTAGCATGCCTATATTTCGTTCATTTTGACAAGATACATGTTACATCAATTTCAGTGCACTGGTATGCCAAACTGGAGAGAAAGTTAACTATCCTACTCGTCCTGTGGATACAAGTACAGATTTTGAAGGGACAACAAGTCTTCAACCTCCACAAACGGTATTTGAGTGTGCATGTCATTTATTGTTTATGCTCTGGATGATATTTGCTTACTCATTACCTGATTCGATGGAGTAGGTATCATCTGGAAATGCAGTTTCTGGGACCATGCCTGGTGCTCATGGAGGGACAATGAGATCTGTCCCTCGGCAGATGGCAGTAGGTGGCATGCACAGGATGCAACCTCAGGGCATGTCAGCTTATAATATAGCATCTCAGGCAGGGATGGGAGGTGGGATGAATCCTAGTGGAATTCCGATGCAGCGGGGTGTTCCTGCCCAGGCCCAACAGCAACAGGTTAATTGCACTGGTTACTCCTATTGATATATGGGCTTGGTGTTTTCTTATATACATCCAGTTTACCTGGTTATTCCTATTAATATATATATATATAATATTTTTACTTATTAAAAAGAAGTGAACTGAGTCCTAGGTTTTTTGTTATGGAAGAGATAGTTCCTATTTGTGATGCCCCATTGTTTCTTGAGCAGTTGAGAAGGAAAGACCCAGGAATGGGGACAAATGTATACCCCCACAACAGAAATCAAGACGCCTCTGAGGTAATGCAAGTCCTGAATTCCCTTTGTTTATTTTGCCCGTGTACTTCCATATTTTTTGTAGGTATGTTATATCAAGGGTGTATTGTTCATATGCAGCCTGACTTTCCTATTTCTGGAATGAGAAATCATAGTATTACAGACGGGATTCCCAGTCCCTGACTGTAAGATTTTGATTTTTTTTTTTAATTTTTTTTATTCAGTGATTAAAAATATGTGTTTTATTATTGTTGTAATTTTTAAAAATTTTTTAAGATGTTTAAAAGTGATAAAAAAAAATACATAAAGAAAAAGCAAAAAAGAAAAAGAATTTTTTTTTCAACTAGGCGGGATCCCAGTTGGGACCTGCCGTTTGTGAGTATAGTATCACTTCCGGAATAGGGTATGGAATCTGTGCGTGGCCAATGATGCTGTCTCCTTGCAAAATATGACCTCAAACCCCAGGACCCACCCTTCCACGTTTTTCTGAAAGTGCTTCAAATATTTTTATTAATCCCATGCCAATCTAAAGATTAATCTTCCTGTCCTGGCAAATTTGCTTGTTGCCAGTTATTTCTTTTCCTTATGATCTAAATACAAGAAATTGACTTATAAAAAAAAAGTAAATACAAGAAATTTTGGTGTCTTCTATGAAAACTCGTGAAATGAGTTTTGGACATGAGGGACATGATCTTGATTTGAATAGGTCTCCAAATGTGCAACTCTGCTAGAACATGAAATGAAGAAAAGAGGTGTCATCCTTATATGTCGGTTCATCAATAACATAATGATTTATTGAGAAGATTTGTCTTTATTATTCATTTACATCGAATTTCGTGTGATAATTAGGTTATGCAGGTGTAAGGGGAAGTGAAAGATAACTTGGTCGGGTACGTCATGCCCGAACTCACAATCCATTACTTCTCAGGTTGTAAAGTCTAGATGGTTTGCTTCAGTGACCTGTTATACTCATCCTTTCTTCAATCCATTACTAGTCATCAGATCATCAAGATCGAGTGCCGCAGAGTTCTTTATTCTGTGGAAGATGTCTCTCTGCTCAAACTTCACTTTTGTTGCCGAGAGTGCTGATCAGTACAAGGGGAGGTAAAAGAAGGTAACAGAAGCACAAACCGCACGCTAGATGGAGCACATTTCTTTTTACACTAAATGTGAACCAAATTACTGTACATGTTTGTTGTATTGTGGTCTTATGCCACCTTAAAATAGATGGCGCCCCTAAAATCTACTTAGGTTTAGGAGATCTTATTCGCCTCAAAAAGATTTGAACTATTTGGTTGAGGCTACCCTCTATTGGGGCTTATTTTCTCATACTGATGTATTGTATTGTTTACTGAGGAGAACTTTGACCAATGAACAAAATTCAGATTTTCTTTCCAATACAAGCTAAACATTTATAACAGAAGCTTATATTTTTATTATCGTCTCATCATTATGTTCTTGGTAGAATTGGACTCAAAACCAGGATTCAATCCTTTTTGAGGTTATGTTTTTTATTTGTATAGATCGATCCTTCATCATGTTCGCTCCAATGATGTTATTAGTCGAGCAAAAACTTGTGATTTGCAGGTTCTTTTACAGGTGTTGTTTCGGCGGGCAATTATATTCTTCATTTTCAAGACTATTTCCACTGAGTATTCTTAATTTTTTTTTTTTATAATATGATACTTTCTTTTAATAAATAATCTAATATGATACCTTCTTATATTCTTCAAATAAAGATGTGATGGTTGTCTATGGAATGGAGATCAATGTATGATCAACTAGACAACCAATTAAGAGAAATAATATTTGTAATTCTAAAGTATGCAATCATCGCGTATACTTTCTGAAAATGGTGAGTAAATCTAAAATCTATATTAAAAAAAAAAATTCAATAATCTCTTTTTTTTAAAAAGTGCGAAAAATTTACATACCATCAAAATATATCTAATATTACTCAAAAAATTCTATATGGATGTTATTATATTATTATTATTTATAATTTTACTGGTTAATTTTATTCCAAAAATTCAAAATATTTAGGTTCGATTTGAATTTAGAGATGAGATAAGATGATTTTAAATGAAAGATAAAAGTTGAATAAAATATTTTTAAAATATTATTTTTTTAATATTATTATTGTTTTAAAATTTGGAAAAATTAAATTATTGATTATATTTTAAAAAAATTATAATAGTAACATAAAATGGGATGAAATGATTTTGAATACAAAATATGACTTAGACCTCGTTTGTATTCAAAACTCATCTTAATTCATCTCAATTTATTTCTATTTTATAATTACATTTTTTTAATTTTTTTATACAAAATATATATTTTTTAAATTCAATACATATTTTTTAAATTTTAATATATATTTTTAAAATTCAATACATATTTTTAAAATTTTAATATATATTTTTAAAATTTTAAAATAATAATAATATTAAAAAATAAATTAAATTTATCTCATTTTTAAATGGAAATGAGGTCTTACTCTACTGATATAGTTGTAGCATCATCGTATAAATCAACCGGGCCGGCTCACCCCGATGAGTTTCGGTTTTCCTTGGGAAGGAAGCTAAAAGCGGCAGGCATTGAGTGAGAGTTTGACAGAATTTTCATTTTGTGTGGATAAAATAAGATTGCAGACTCTGCATATATATATCTGTATCTGATCATCTACTGGTCCAAGTTCAAAGTTTCAGAGAAAACGACAACTACTGATGACGCCCAAGTAACCCATTTCGGCACTACCTTCGTGTTTCTGCTTTATATTCTCATACTTAACCGACGTGTCCCGTATGAGCACCTTGCGTTTTTAGGGTTCATTGACATCGAAAATCTGAAAACTAGCGTCGACCCATCGATTGAGTATCAAACGTCGATACATGTAAACCGACATTAATGACGGCCACCCATTGTTTTGGGGAGATGACTCTCGCCATTGTTTTAAAGGGTGCTCGATCGATCTTTATCCCTGTAAACCTCATCATCCACCATGTCCTCACTTCCAAACGGTACTGGCAACAACGTTGCATCAAGTTCCCCCAAGACCACCACATCAATCATGTCCTTAAAGCTCTCTATCGGTGGCAACAACGTAGCATCGGCTATCGGTAATGGCAGCAGTACTTCTGCGTCCGAGCTCCTGAGCTTCCAGAGGTTTTTCGAGCACTGGATCGTGGAGCAAAACAAATACCTCCAGGATCTCATATCTGCAGCCTCTAAACACCACGAACAAGCTAACGACAGTAACATGGCTGCAAAATCAAAGGATCGAGCTGATCGTGATGAGGTTCGGGTCATAGACAACCCTAACTTTCGCCCGCTCATCGACCGGGTCATTCAGCATTACGAGCAATACTATCAGGCCAAGTCAAGGTGCGCCAAGCACGATGCGATAGGTGTGCTGAAAGCCCCATGGACAAGCGCACTCGAGAACGCGTTCATGTGGATAGGAGGGTGGCGACCTACCATGGCTTTTCATTTGCTCTACTCCAAATCCGGACAGCAAGCCGAGGAGAAAATAGCCGGTTTTGTTCAAGGGATGAGTAGCCGTGGCGATTTGGGGGATATCTCGCCGAGTCAATTGAGAAAAGTCGACGAGTTGCATAGGAGGACCCTTAGGGAGGAGAGAGAAATCACGGAGAAGATGGCGAAGCAGCAGGAAACGGTAGCGGACTCGGCAATGGTTGAGTTGACACACGCAGTGACGGAGTTGATAAGGAGGGAGGGGGAAGGCCGGAGGAGTGGTGGGATTGAGAAGGAGCGAGTCGACTCGGTTCTGGCGTTGAAGGAGGAAGGCTTGGAGAAGATCTTGCTGAGAGCAGATGATCTACGGATGAGAACGCTAAAGGCGATTCTTGATGTTTTTACTCCAATCCAGGCCGTCCATTTCTTGATTGCTGCAGTTGAGCTGCGCCTGAGATTACATGACTGGGGCATGAAGAAGGATATCATGGCACTGGCGGCCATTAATGATCCATCCCACTTTAGGAATTAACAAATTGCTTTTTCTTTCTTAATTTTCTTTTTGGTTTGTTTTTTTTTTTTTTTTTTTTAACCCTTTTTGGAGTAGAAAATCAGTTGTCGTGTCAGAGCATTAGTATTAGTTTAGATAAATTTTAGGTAAAGTTAGGGTAATTTACCACTTTTTAGGTTTTACGTATCCATGCTAAATCTGAATTTATTATCTCATTCTCTTTGCTAATGTAAATATTATTATTTTTTAATATACTTTTTTTAATGCGTAGAAAACAAAAAGATTAATGTATCTATCATATTGGCGCGCGGTTCATAGCAGATCCGGGCTATTTATGCTTCACCGATCAAGGCCCTATGCATCACTACAGGCGGCCGCTGTATTGTTTTTGGGTTGTCTTAGTGTTTGTTTTTTAGTTGTTTTGGTTTGTTTTCATTTATATAGATAAAATTTAATAAAGAAGAAATAGTCGGTCGGTGGAGTTTGTTAGTTTTTAAAAATGAGAAAAAATGAGATGAGATAAAAATTAAAAAATAAAAATAAAATATTATTATAAAATATTTTTTTAATATTAGTTTTATTTTAGAATTTAAAAAAGTAGTTTTAAAATTTGAAAAAATTGAATTTTTTATTATATTTTGTACAAGAATTTAAAAAAATATAATAATAAATTTGAGAAAAGTTTAAAATTTTTTATTTTATCTCTCAAAACAAACAAGGTATTAGTTACTCTCCTCCCTGAGAGGATGAGACAGTAGTTTTTTGCCTATAACAGTGACTAGTCTTAGATTTTTAGTCTGAAGAGTGTTAGAAGTTAGATCTTATTTGAATTTAGTTGACTTGTTTACTGATATTCTCTCATATTATTGATCACACTTTGTAATCTTCATATCTTTGATCCTAATGAAGCGAGCCTATTTCTCAAAATACAAAAAAAAATAATAATAATAAAGAATGATGTAGAAAACAAAAAGATTAATAGATTATAATAGGTCACACTTAAATTATAATAGGTTAACTAGTATTGCTCTTACTCGCGTAATTCTTTAAATAAAAGGGCGAATAATATAAGAGTCGTTCTACGCTTACATATCCTGTATAAAAAAAAATTATTTGTTTTTTTATTTTTTTATTTATCTAATTTTTTTTATCATTTTTAAATATTTAAAAAAAATTAAAAAAATCAAAATAACATATTAAAATATATTCTTAATTATTAAATTTTAAAAAATTTTAAAAAAATCCTAAAGCTACAATCGGGATTTCCAGTCGGGAAATCCCGTATGTAGTAAACAAACTTAAGATACACACGGTTTCAATGGAAAAACCACCACACCTTTTCATTGACTATTGAATGAGATATATACAGAAAACAGAATCTATTTTAGGTAACTAATACACCTGTACGATTGCTGTAAATGAGAAGGAAAATAATTTACAATGAATGAAAAGATTTGATACAGCTAGAGTGCTAAACTTGGAAAGGATCTGTTGACTTGGGCAGAGTTGATGCTGAATAAATGCTATCCAGAATTTATGCAATCATCCTTAATACGCCCCCGCAAGATAGGGCTTCCGTCAGTAAGGCCAATCTTGGATCTGAGAATTTCAGTACGTTGCCGAGACAAAGGTTTGGTTAATAAATCTGCAAGCTGATCCTGGGTATGAACATGCTGGACATTAAGAGTGCCCTTTTGAACCAGGTCACGTACAAAATGAATATCAATTTGGATGTGCTTCATTCGAGAGTGATGAACTGGATTGTAACTGAGATGAGTGGCTCCAAGGTTGTCACACAGCAGTGAAGGGGGATGTTTGAGAGGGAATCCGAGTTCATTGAAAAGACTAAGGAGCCACATGGTTTCCGAAGCTGCATTTGCTAGTGATCTGTATTCAGCCTCGGTAGAGGATCGGGCAATGGCCTTTTGTTTCTTGGAACTCCAGGAGATGGGATTGTGGCCTATAAAGCTGATATAAGCTGAAGTGGAGGTACGATCATCAATATTCCCAGCCCAATCAGCGTCAGAATACGTCATGAGATGCGAAGGGGTATCCTTTTTAAGCTGAATACCGTGAAATATAGTCTGCTTCAGGTAACGAAGTAGTCTTTTAACTGCTGTCCAGTGTGTATTTGTGGGCTTGTGCATAAATTGAGACAACTTGTTAACGGCAAAAGAAATATCAGGACGAGTAAGTGAAAGATATTGAAGACTCCCAATAACACGACGAAATTCAGTACTATCAAAAGAAGCAGTACCATCAACCAATTTTAAGGATGTACTACTAGATAAGGGAGTTGAAACATCCTTAGCACCAACCATGTTTGTTTTGGACAGCAAGTCACGAACATATTTATGCTGTGACAAGAAAAGACCTGCACGAGTTGGGATAACCTCAACTCCCAAAAAGTAGTGAAGGTTACCCATATCTTTCAATGAGAATTTAGCACCAAGCTGCTGAATAATGGTTTGCACAAAATTTGAATCATTCCCAGTAAGCACAAGATCATCCACATAGACCAACAGATAACATATCAGAGAGCCACTTTGATAAATGAACAGGGAGGAGTCAGCCTTAGAATTATGAAAGCCAAGACTAATAAGAGCATCCTTAAGAGTAGAATACCAAGCCCGAGGGGCTTGTTTAAGCCCATAGATGGCTTTACGTAACCTGCACACATAATTGGGTTTTGACTGATCCTTAAACCCTGGAGGTTGGCTCATATAAACATCTTCATTAAGTTGACCATGCAAAAAAGCGTTGTTAACATCCATTTGTCTTAAAGTCCAACCTTGCATGACAGCAACAGTGAGCACAGACCGAATGGTTGCCGGTTTGACAACAGGGCTAAAAGTGTCTTTGTAATCAATCCCAGGTCTTTGATGATACCCTTTGGCAACCAGTCTAGCTTTAAAGTGATCGATTGAGCCATTTGATTTTCGCTTAACACGAAAAACCCACTTACAACTCACGGGGTTACAGCCTTCTGGAGGTGGGACTAAGTCCCAAGTGCCATGTCTCATGAGAGCAGTGAGCTCATCAGACATGGCTGCACGCCATGGTGGCATGGATAAGGCCTGGGTCACACATGTTGGTTCAAGACACTGAGGGAGAGGATGTTTTGTGACAACATTGAGTTGTTTGGGTTTGAAGATATTATTCATGGATCGGGTAGTCATTGAGTGGGTTCGGCGATTTGGGGATGGGGGTGTATCTATCGGACCTAAGGGAGAAACAGTGTGAGGTGAAAATGACAAATGGGTATCTATCGGTCCTGACTGTAAATTAGGAGGATCAGATTCACAATTAGTTTCAATCACACAAGGGGCCGATGAAGATGAAATATTGAGAGAATCCAAAGGATTTGAAGAAATCGGAGAGGAAGAGATAGAGTGATTACCTGGAGGAGATGGATCCACGGCGATAACAGGTTCCGAAAGCACTGGTGCAGCAGGTGGAGGCATAGGAACAAATGTTGGGTTGAAGGCATTCGAGGAAGATGACTCATACGGAGAGGAGGAGAGCTCGATGGAGGCTAGGGTTTTCTCTTCATCAAAACGCACATGCCGAGAGAGATAAACTCTCTTTGTTGTGGGCTCAAGACAGCGGTAAGCGTTTTGAGTGAGAGAGTACCCGATGAAAACACACGGAGTGGATTTTGGCTGGATTTTGTGTGTGTTGTAGGGCCGGGTTAAGGGATAACAAATACACCCAAAGGTTTTTAATTTGAGATAGTTGGGCTTTTGTCCAAAAAGAAGCTCAAAGGGTGATTTGTTTTGAAGGAGAGGAGTTGGTTGACGATTTATTAGATATGTGGCAGTATGAAAAGCATGAGGCCAGTATGAGAGAGGAAGATTAGCATCGTGAAGCAAGGTGAGCCCAGTCTCAACTAGGTGACGATGACGACGTTCAGATACACCATTTTGTTGAGGTGTATGAGGGGCAGTTGTGTAATGACTAATTCCATGGAGAGAGAGAAACGGTTTGAGACTGATAAATTCACCACCATTATCAGAGTAAAGACTTTTTATTTTAGCTTGGAACCGTTTCTCAACAAGATTTTTAAATTGAGGAAAAATGCTCTTAACACAGGATTTTGCATTAATGGGATAAAACCACATATATTTTGTATAATGGTCAACAAAAAGTAAATAATAGCGAGAACCATCGAGACCAACACAATGAGCGGGTCCCCACACATCAGTATAAATAATATCAAGAGGAGCATGACTTTGAAAACTCGTGGGCCGAAAAGGAAGTTGATGGGCTTTATTAATAGAACAAGATGAACACAGAGAACTCATTTTATTTTTCACAATAGGAAGAGAAAAATGATTGACAAGACTTTGAACAACTTTGGAAGACGGATGTCCAAGACGCTTGTGCCATCCATCAAACGAGGTTCGTTCATGCATATTTGCAACAATTTTAGAGGGGAAGCCCACCAGTGAGTTCGGAAAATGATAAACGCCGCTTTCACATGCACCTCTTAGTAAGATCGCCCCCGTAGTCCGATCCTTCACAAGAAAATGAGAAGGGTGAAATTCAAGGAAAACATTATTTTGAGATGTAAAATGATGAACGGAAATTAAATTTTTGCAAATATTGGGAACACAAAGTGTATCACGAAGAACAAATGTCCGTGTGGGGGATTTTAAGGTCAAAGAACCAATATGTGAGACTGCCAAACCTGACCCATCACCGATAACAACTTCATCAGTGCCATCATACTCAGAATGAAGAGATAAATTTGCCAAGTCACCAGTGATATTATGAGATGCAGCAGAGTCAAGAAGCCATTTCTGATCTTGTTGACTGGATGTATTTGCACAGTTAGCCGTGACCTCTGATGGACGGAGCTGCGAGCAAGACTTGGCTGTGTGGCCAATTTGATCACACAATTGGCATTTCGGTTGATAACGCCTTTGGTGGGACAGAGTTGTTGAAGACTTACGGTTGTCTTTGGATGGGCCTTGATGAGTTTTATTTTGGCCTGGAGAATGAGAAGGCCCGTTAGGCTTATAAGAGCCCTTGGGATGAGACCCACCATGCGAACCAGAGTGTTGCTTGTGACGATGAGAGTAATTTGCAGAGGCCACAAGTTGCTGAGTATAAGACTCCAACCGACGCAGGTAACTTTCATGCCCCACAAGAATATCGTGAAGCTCTTCGAAGGCCAGAGAGGATTCCCGTGCTCGAATTGGTGCAGCAATTTCCCTGAAATCAGAACCCAATCCGTTAAGAATATAAAGGGTAAGATCATCATCAGAGATTGGATGATCGATGAGAGCAATCTCATCGGCAAGGGCTTTCACCGCATGCAAATAATCAGGAACGGAACGATTTCCTCGCTGAATCAAGGTAAGTTCTTCCTTTAGTTGCATGGCTCGGGTTCTAGATTTACTGGCATACATGTGGTGAAGTTTCTTCCAAGCCTCATGAGAGGTTTTGGCAGTGGCGATGAGGGGGGTAATGGTGGTTGAGGTGGAAGCCAGAATAGCACTCAAAATTAATTTATCCTGACGGACCCAATGAGTTTTATTCAACTCGGTGGGAGGGGTGTCGGCAGGAGAGGGGCACTGGGAAATGCCATGAACATAGTCAAGGAGATTGTATCCTATAAGAAGGGCTTCAAATTGTGCTCTCCATTGAGGAAAGGTGGATGGCTTTAGTTTCTCATTGATTTGTGTAGTGATGTTGAGAGTAATGAGAGCATTTTCGGTGGAAGAAATGGGGCGAGGGTTTGGATTTTGTTCAGATGTTTGATCTGCGGAAGACGACATTTTAGAGAAGAGGATCTTTTTTGCTCGTAGGAGAAAAGCTCTATTGATACCATAAACAAACTTAAGATACACACGGTTTCAATGGAAAAACCACCACACCTTTTCATTGACTATTGAATGAGATATATACAGAAAACAGAATCTATTTTAGGTAACTAATACACCTGTACGATTGCTGTAAATGAGAAGGAAAATAATTTACAATGAATGAAAAGATTTGATACAGCTAGAGTGCTAAACTTGGAAAGGATCTGTTGACTTGGGCAGAGTTGATGCTGAATAAATGCTATCCAGAATTTATGCAATCATCCTTAATATGTAGCTATAGGATTTCTCATAATATAATATCACACTTCATAAAAACTAATAAGGAGATATTATTAGACTTTATTATGCATTTAAGAGGTATCAAATGTAATAATATTGATTATTTTTTCAAAAGAGTAATTTTATATGTACTTTTTTTTCTAAGCAAGCTTGATTCATTGAAACAACTAACAGAAATAGAGTTACTAATTACAGACCAGTTACTTAAGTGAATTATTAGAAGGAGGATCATTTCCACTACAAAAATCAATGAGACATTGGGGTAATTTTATGAGGGGTATGTAACCAAACACATTGTTTTCGGCCCATTGCACTAAGGTATGTGCCCATCAATTTTGATGCCGATAAATTTTCTAAGAGGTCTATCTATGGAAGGATTTTAGAAGGAAGAGGCAGTCCAAAATCACATTGCAAATGGACCTCTGTGTGAAAGAAGGATTGTTAAGTGCATCAGCTACCACTTGGTAATCACCTTCAATGACCATGTTTGGAATCTGCCTGTGAAGTGCCTCTTCAATGGCTACTTTTGCAGCCATGTCTTCCACGAAAACTGGGATGGTGGATGCAATCTATTTGGTAGCTGCAAAGATCAATTCCCCTGAGTTGGATCTGCATATTGCAGCTGCTGTTGAATAGAAACTTCTGACTGCTATTTCATAAAAGATAGAGAAGTGAACTTCTAGAGGAAGGATCCATTCATGTGGTTTGAAATGTTGTTGAATTTTTGTACGCCACATGAGCTTGTGGTCTTAATAAGTTTTGATCGGGGATTTTGAGAAAAGAAGAGGATGTTGACATTGATCTTTATGCATGACCTAATTCCTTATAAACCATATTGAATCCATGGCTATGATGAAGAGTTGGACGCTATGAGATTCTTCTGGATCTATGTTCAAAAAATTTTGAGGGATCCAATTGGACTTTTAACCATTCTTTGAGAGGCTGAGCTGCAAAATGGGTAATGTTGATTGGCCAGGGAGAAAGACTCCATAAAATCTGAGTATTAGGGCACCTTAAAAAAAAAGTGGTCGGGGGATTCATCTTCAGCTTGGCAAAGGAGGCATAGAATATCACCATTTGAAAGGGAGAGGGGTTCTAGAGTTTGGATCTAGTAGGGAGGATATTGGTGAACATTTTCCATAAAATAATTCCAACCTATCTTGGATCTTGATATGCTAGAGTTTCTTCCAATCTGATTTAGAGAATGGAATGGGGGATTGAGGAGACTGCTGGGATATAATTTAAGCATAAGAGGATTTAACAGAGAAGTTTCTCGAGTTGTGGTTAATTCAAATTGGTTTGTCTGAGGCTTGAGGGGAGTCTGCTTGAGGGTGATGAGTTTTCAGAATTTCATTAACAGTCTTTGTAGTGAAGAGAGCGTGGAAAAGAATGTCTTTCCATCTTCTTGGTTGTTCAAGCATCAAAGCCGAGACTGTGAGGGCTGGAACAATTGGTATGCTTTGATCTTTTGGGGCAAGTTTCAAAGAGAGAAAGGAAGGGATCCAAGGGTCAGAACAGACTTTTGTATTTGCACTGTTCACTATTTGAAAGAACAAATTTGTTGCTATGAGGAGTTTAGACTTTAGGACACATTTCCAAAACCAAAAGTCAATGGATTTAGGATAGACTTCCAGAAAACTTGAGTTTCTCAAATACTTAAAAGAGGAAAGAAACTTATTGCAAAGCCTAGGCTTTTTGATGGCCAGGTTCCAACCAATTTTTGAGAGGAGAGCATGATTAAAATCAGAAGTTCTCCTAATGCCCGGTCCACCTTTATACTTTGGTTGGCAGATGTCTTTCCAAGCTTTTGGAGTGTAATTGAATCTTTTGTTTGGATTAAAGTCCCAAATTTTTTTTTTATTTGAGTCAAATTTTTTGCAAACAAAATTAGAAATTATGACAGAGGACATGAAGTAGAATGGTATTGAACCAACTACTAAATTTATTATAGTAGTACGTTCTACTTGGGAAAGAAGTTTTGAGCTCCAAACACTCAACCTGGTTTGAATTTTTTCAACAATTTCAACAGCCATGGAGATTTTGGATTTACCTATTGTGAGGGTAGACCCAGATGTTTGTTAGGTGCAGTTGGCTGTAAAGGGGAGAAGTGCTTTGATTTCAACCACTTGGATTGGATTGGTGTTGCCACTAAACAGGATGGTTGATTTTCTGTCCAAACTAGTTTTGAGTATGTTGTGAGGCAATGGAGAATGAGCTGAGCTAATTAAGAAGTGGCTTGACTGAAGAGATAAAGATCATAAGCAAATAGCCAGGGAGAAATGGTGGGGCCATCTTTGCTGATTTTGATACCCATAATGAGATTGGAATTGATATTTCTAATGATTAGTCTAAATAGGACTTCACTTTCCAAAATAAAGAAAAAATGGACAAAATATCCTCTCGTCTAAGTCCTCTAGATGGTTTGATGGGGACGTGGGAGAAACCATTTATAAGGATACTGTCCAAGACTAAGTGTATGTTTAAAGTTATGATTGAAAATATTATTTTTAACTTAAGATTTATAATTTAAAATTTAATGTAATAAACTCTACTGCTAAAAAATAATTTCTATTTGAAATTTATATGTCTAAAACATTTTTAGAATTAGTTACAGTAATTTTTTAAAAATATATAATTATCTACATTAATTTTTTGATAAAAATTTCAATTTGATGTTTTTTAAAAAAATTGAATTTTGGCTATTGTTTTAATAGACTAAAACACTTTTTATAAAGTTACCAAACATATCATTTTTTCTTTAATAGTACTTTTAATTACTTCAAAGCATTTTTTATATCTTGAAACGCAATCTCAAACAGATTTTAAAAAAAATGTATTTTGAAGTTCAATTGATCCATTTTTTACTGAATGCCATGTTTTTTAGAACAGAGAAGATGTAAGGCCATTCCATTAATTCAAAGGCTAAGTCAATTTTGATGATCATAAGTCCGGTCTTTCCTTTTTTTGTTTCCATGAGGTAGCAGATTTCCTGAACTATATTATGTTTTCTTAGAGAATATGCCCCGAGACAAAGCCGATTGGAATGGTGAGAAAGAAGGATAGATCAGTTTAAGACGAAAGTTTTTCAAAAAGCTGATTTCATATGTACTTGCACTTTTATTTATAATTTTACTTACAACATTAGTTTTCTTTAATATTCAAATCCATGATTTTAGCATATCAATAAATAACATGCGAAAAATAAACTTTTTAAAAAAATTTCTTTAGTATATTTAGCATTTGAATTATTATAAATTGCTCGAAGAAAAGCACACGATAACAATGGTAGGATACAAATTCATTATGGGTTTTGTGCTTTCATATGAACAGTGTATTTGATAAGTAATATAATTTGTTCTCTTTAATTAATTTTATTAACCTTATATATTCAGACACCAAAAAATAAAATAACTGAGTTACAAAAATTAAAATAATAACAAAATAATAACAAAATCAGACATGCGAAATCAGACTTAGCAAAAATGGGGACAACACAAGAAGAGTTACATGGAACCCAAAAAAAAACGCAATTTACACCTCAATTAATTAACTATAGTAATATAGGGCAATGATGAGTAGAACCTAAGCGGATCCTCTATATCTCTTACCACTTTTTTTCGTATTGGCATCGGGTGTCCTCAACAGCATCCCGGCTAATCCCAACTTATAATTTATTATGCTAATCGGCACTCTTTTCAAACCTCATCGTTCCTTCATCCAAGATGGCCATGTGCTTCCTCTTCTTGGATAAACTGGTTGGATTCTGAAACCCAGTTAATTGAGCAGCTGCTCTAGCTCGTAATTCTTCCAAGCTCTCACCTTCCTTTGCTCTCTCGAGAACCTGAAAAATTCGTGGGTCAGTTGTCAGAATTTCCCCATTGTGTGGAGGGGCAAAGTGATATCCACATCTAGGGAACTTACCAGATGCCGGCCGTAGAGATGTGTGCTTGAAAGCGCTTGTAGCGCATTCTGTGCCTCTTGCTTTGTAACAAACTCCACAAATGCAAACCCTCTATGATGTCCAAACTTCTTTGGAAGCCTTAGGCTCTTAATCTGCACACCAACGTGAAATTCCAAAAGAAAAACATAAGTTTGTCACACGACAATTCATAATTCATAAAACTGTGGCCCGTGAGAGATAAAACCTCACATAATCAGTCAGTGGATTGGGGGGAAGGAGCTGTTTCTCAGTTGGCTTTTTGTATTAGGTAACTTTTTCATGCTTCGTTAATTGCAAAAGACTACAGAAGGATAAATGAATAGACATATGGATATTAACTTAATTTGAAACCGGTCCGGACCTTTTATCCTTGAGACACTTTGTTCTTGGACCTTGATTTTTAAGAATTAATTGCAAACGTTGATTAAACACTATTATAGAAATAAAGGTTCCAAACTTCTCATGCTTCACAAGAACATTGCCTTAATTGTTTTTCGATAGTATGAACATTGCCTTAATTTATATTTGCATTTAGCAAAATGCACGACAAGCAACTTAACGTAACTAATCACCTGGCCAAATGGATTAAATAGCTGTCTCAGATCTTTATCTGTTGCTTCAAATGCCACATTTCTTACAACTAATTTAGTTGAACTCTTATCCTTGTCCACTGTTCTCTGCACCGTTTCATCTTTCTTAGCATGGCAAAGTTGTAAGATAAGTGCGTGTCCATCCAAAATGGTTCCCTGAAAGAGAGAATGCGAGAGCCACAATAAGTTTTCCAAACTGCATGCAAAATTCAAGTCATTTGCTGTCTGTTAGTACCTGTAAATCTGTACAAACATTGGTGGCTGTCTCAACGGAATCAAACTCAATGAAACCAAAACCCATTGACACATTCTTCCCATTTTTCAAGTGCTTCTTCACCTGCATGTGACCAGACATACCCAAGAAAACTGGAATACCATGACATTTAAATCTCATTAAAATAGTTAAGGACTAGGAAAATTACCTTGACACTTGAAATCCTTCCCTTCTTCACGTGTTCAATAAAATGCTTTTTCAAACTCTCATCAGATGTCTTAAAATTCAGGTTCTTGACAAATAGAGATCGTGACTGAATCATGATAATAAAAAAAACATAGTAGTTAAAAATAAATGTAATACAGACAAAAATCCTATATTGAAGGGCAGACAAAAACAAAGGTGCAAGTAAAAAATGCACATCAAACCTCAATTCTATCAGAATCAATATCCGCGTCAATAAATCCTTCCACTTGTTGCTCTAGCATGATCCTCTTGGCATCATGCTCACCAATGGCATTCTTCTTTTCCTCAGTCTTGGATGTTGAAGTTTGATTAAGAATATTTGCAGGAGCCCATTCCAAATATAGTGGAGCATCCCTATTAAATTAAAAATAAAGGGTATGAAATTCCTAAGACCATCAAAAATTTAGATGCAGCAATCCAAATAGAGAAAATAAAAAAGTGAATGCATTCAAAACAACCATAAGAATTCTAACAATACAAAAACAAGTATACTAATGCAAATTTGAGTCAACGGGTTATGTAAAGTTACAATGATAGACATCAGCTTAACCGAAGCACCCTGACATTGTTTCAGGCAGCATAAATTATGTCGAGTGGTTCAGGCAGCTTATATTTTGTCAAGTTTGGCTTGAGTTACATCCAGAAGAATAGTAGACCTCTTTGCAAATTGAAAAGGGTTATATGATAGCTCAAAAATTGGAACAGTGTGGAAGATGGTCATATCTATTAATAGGGACCCTAATAGACTGAGTTTTCATTAATTTCTTGTCTCTTTTTATTGTTCTCTTGTACCTGCCAGTGTACTTGGCATACGCCATTTGTGGTTTTTTTAATATTATTTTTTTTTTTCTAAAACAAGAATTTCATTAACATAAAAGGATCAAGATACATGAGGAGTGGGTGAGGTCTCCCAACAAACACCCCATTTAGTTTTTATCCAAGTGTTTTTCTTTGCTCTGTATGTCATAAATGCACGCAGTGGATCTTAAACCCAAGCCTTACATCCACTCTATTATAAAGGTAAAGGAAGCGTTTTATTTAGAATAGGAGCATACGCTAAGTTGTTCAAAATTTAATCATAATTTAAAAAACTAAAGTAATATTAGATCAAGTCTAGGAAGGGCGGTTCCAAAGCTCAGCAGACAAACAAAATCCCCTGCCAATATTCAGAATATATATTGGATAAGAACTTCATCAGCTACAGCTTCAAAAACACATTTATTCTCTTTTTTTTTTTGTATTCAATTGGCATCTAGAGACAAACATAAACTTACTTGTAGCGCTTGTACGCCAAACCTCTAAAAGCTGCACGAGCTTCAGCTGGTTCAAGAAATACAACCTGAAATATAATCCAAAAGGAGATCAATGAAGAAGAAATTAGTAATATACCACTCCTCAATGACATAGATGTTTACTTGTGGCAATTATCATGATGTTCTCCCACTTGTAGGTAATCAGGAACACTTTGCAAGCTTAACAGAGAAGAAATGAGCTAAATCCACTAGATTGATGGCGGACAACCAAGAAGGAAAACTTGTCAAAAAGCATTTCCAAATACTTGGAGCACTATAAGAGTAAGGCTCCATCTAAATTGCGATAGGTGGTCAAATTCCGACTGCAGGCCAGCCAACATAGACCTCAACACTCCCAAGCCTGTGTCAGATCCTCTTCTCTACCAGCCTACCATCTACTGGAGTTCAAATGCAAACATCTAAATTTCCTCTATTAGATAACATTAACAACTTCGACAACCCCACCCACAACATACACTAACTTCTGCAGAAGGGCCCAAAACTCCTATTTACCCACCATTACGGTGGCAAAAAGGTTGTCCATTTAGGAGATCTTCAAGTTCAGCAATCTCCATATAAGTAGAACAATTACCTACATAGGATATCATAGACATAGGCCCTTTGATCATGATAGTAGAAAGTCGCCAACATGGGATAATGTAAAAAATAAAATAACATTAGATAGATGATAACTACGTATCTTAGTGTTCCCACAGTTCCAATACATAGCCACAGTTCCAAATGCAAACATCTAAATTTCCTCTATTAGATAACATTAACAACTTCGACAACCCCACCCACAACATACACTAACTTCTGCAGAAGGGCCCAAAACTCCTATTTACCCACCATTACGGTGGCAAAAAGGTTTTCCATTTAGGAGATCTTCAAGTTCAGCAATCTCCATATAAGTAGAACAATTACCTACATAGGATATCATATACATAGGCCCTTTGATCATGATAGTAGAAAGTCGCCAATATGGGATAATGTAAAAAATAAAATAACATTAGATAGATGATAACTACGTATCTTAGTGTTCCCACAGTTCCAATACATAGCCACTCTCCTGGGTTGTTTACTGTCTTAAAGACAGGTTCTAGTCAGCACATGGTTCCAGTACATAAATACTGAGAAATAAGAATGTGTAACTTAACTAGAGGATTAGAAGAAAAATAACTTCTTAAGCATCAACATTTGCAAAGAAATATCCGTGGGTTGTTTACTGTCTTAAAGACAGGTTCTAGTCAGCACATGGTTCCAGTACATAAATACTGAGAAATAAGAATGTGTAACTTAACTAGAGGATTAGAAGAAAAATAACTTCTTAAGCATCAACATTTGCAAAGAAATATCCGGTGACATAATACAAATTAAACAAAAAGAAAGGCATGAATGCATACCAAGGCCAATGCTTTCGTTGAAGGGATAATAATTTTGTCCAAACCCCCAAATTTGCCAAACATGTTCGCCAATTCATTTTCAGAAGAACCATAAGGCAAATTCTTCACTAACAAAACGTGCTTGCTTCTTTTCACACTATCAACTTTCCCAGCAGCATAATCCTCTAAAGATGTTACATTTACTCCAGCATTTGTAAGAGCCTTTTTAGTCTCTGCAATCACTTGAGTTTCTCCCAAAGCTATACGTACAGCAAGATCATTAGCTTCCCGATCAAGTAAATCACTCTTACTTACACCATATTTCCTAGCAATGTTTTCGACAACCTGTCAACATACCAAAGAAGATGTAAGGCAAGCCTCACTTTTCACAACAAAGCACAGAATCAACTCTCAGAAGCACACTTCAGCAACGCATGGTCAATGACTCAGCAATGGTATTGGTAGGAGTATTGGGCAGAAATGAGACAAAGCAAACAACAAAAACAAACATCCTCTGTATTTCTGGAAATGTGCAGAGAGAGAGAATGAAATTAAACTTCACAATTGAGTATTTCTGAACACGCTTCTCAGATTAATATACATACCGTATCAGGGCGCATGAACAAGCTGTTCCATGCTCTAGTATCTCCACTAGCTTCAGATGCCTTCCGCTCTTCCTCCCTCTTTCGCTTAAAAGTTTTTGAAGTTTGACTAGCAGAAACGTCAGTCCTGAAGATCAAGATATGTGGAAGTCAGTTTCAACAAAAGCAGATAGTGACTGAAAAATTGAAACACATCAATGCTACTTACTCTTGCTGCTTGGAATTTTCTTTTTGTTTTGCTGGCATAACATGCAATAATCTGCCTTGAAAAATTGAATTGTCTAATTCTTCTAATGCCCTGTTTGACAAGTAAATATGTAATGATTAAATAACAAATTAATGAAACAAAAAAATTCAGTTTCAGGAAATGACAAGATCCATCAAAGGTTTAAATGGCATCATCAATTAGGAACTAAAATCATCAAAGGAGTAGCCAAAGCAGCTTGGTGTAACAGAAAGAAAACTATTAACCTCACTGCAGACTCTGGAACTGCATAATGAATATAAGCTATTCCTTTGGACCGTTTTGTATCTTTGTCAATAACAATATGGACCTGTGAGACATCACCAAATTTACTAAAATGGTCTTCCAGTTCCTCCTCACTGTAAAGAAAAACACATCAAAATAACAAAATGAATTAGAAACGAAGATAAATATTTTTTTTTATAAGTAAAAATTATATATATATATATATATCCCAATAGGAGTAACCAAGTACACTGGATGTATACAAGAAAATACCTAACCCATACTAGAGAGCTCCTAATGACCCAAAGAACCCATGAAAAACTACCCAAAATACATCAAGCCCAGTTGGAATAAAACACACCTCCCCAACCCCAACCCGAAAAACCCTCTATGAGAACATCATCATAATGCCCTCCCTTTAGTCTTCCCTCAACTTGAGCTACCATCCATAATGTCGTAGTTAATACCCCAAGAAACGAAGATAAATATTTCAACCAAGGCAGGGTAATAACCACTACAAATATATGTCGGCAACAATAGAAAAACTGATTTCACATACAGTACTAAACATATAATTTCTTTACCAAATTTGTATTGAATAGACTGGACGAGAAACACAAACACGGGGGGAATGAGAAAGCAAGGACAAGTACATTGCAGTATATGGCAGATTGCGGACAAAAAGGCGACCAGTCTCAAGAACTTCATCTTTCTCATCTTTCAAACTTGATGATGGGGTGCATGATTTAGGTATTTTACCATCAGGGTCCTGTGACGGGCCTTCCTCTTCATCCTCTACTTCATGGGTATCCTGGCTCACAAGGCCTTGCTCTTCATCCTCTTTGTCATCATTGTCGTGATCATCGTCGCTACTTTCTGAGTCTGACCATTTTTGTTTTATTCTGCTCTTGAAGTAATCCATATCTGAAGTGACTTCATCATGACCACGACTAGGTGATTTTTCAGCTTCATAATTATCAGAAATGTCAGACTCGTCTAGCTCAATGTGCACCGGAACTGATTTCGTTTTGCATTCCCCCTTTTCTTGAGTATCCCTCTTGCTGACATCACCATTTTGGTCAGCTGTAGATGTTATTAGTGTATCATTGGCCCACAATTTTGACTTCACACGTGGCTGCATGACCTGAAGAAACTCTTGAAGCTTAGGGTCATCATTCTCACGACCCTTTCTAAGATTCTCTCTCTCTCCTTCGGATCCTACAAGGCTTGAGGTTTTAGAACCAGCAATGTTTGTACCCTTGTCAGTTCTTTTATCTTCTTTCTTCAAAGAATGCCGACTCCAAGGACGAGGAATATCTGGATCCCCAACTTTACGAGCAATCTGAAAGTAAGCAAAAAGATTGTGAAGGTAGGCAAGGGGGCTCACTAGCCTGCTATCAAGCATATACCACTTTTCAATGGTCTGATTATGATGTTTGTCTGTACTTATTAATTGATCTATCTCAAATTTCATTTTTGCAGCTCTCAAGGGTTGAGACAAGGACAGGGAGACCATCTATGTCCCTTAATATTTATGGTTGTTATGGAGAACCTAAGTAGAATGTTGATTGTTGCTGTGGATAAGGGACTCCTTTTTGCTGGTGATACATAGATCTTTTGAGAAGTTAACTGGAATCAATTCCATCACTTATGCTAACGCTTCTTATGCTTTAAAGTTGCTTCAGCTTTGAAGATCAATTTGGCAAAGGCATAATTAGTTCTTGTGACACCATGGTAGATATCAATGGCTTGGTTCTATTTTTGGGGCATAGGGTGATGACTTTACCCTTGAAGTACTAGGGACTTCCTTTGGAGGTGCCTTTCAAGAAAAAACGTGTTGGAAGGACGTCATTTTTGCACCTCTTAGCTAGAGTTTACAGCCAAATTATATTGTGTTTTTCACTCTAAAGGGTACTGATACATCAATAATCTATTTTAGATAATTATGGTCCTTCTTAATGAACTTTACATCTGCAACTTCAAATCTATGGTAACCATCAATGTTCAAGTACAGAATTAGTAAAACTCTATTTTCAAAATTAAAAAATAAAAATGCTAAAAGATAGTGGAAGAGCAATGTGCACCTCACAAGTAATCCTACAAGTATCAATGTAAGACTTGTTAAAGTATTTGATAGCATCTTCAGCTTCACGCTCTGTCCGGAACCCAATAAAAGCAAACTGCCTACTCTTACCATCCCTAGAAAACCCCACAAATGAAATAAAAAGGCATAGATTAAGAACAAATATATAACTCAGAAAATGAAAACAATAAACCTATTAAACAAAAAGAGAGAGATTATTTTGAGAAGATCAAGAGAAGGTTGGCTAGATGGGAAAAGCCATACTTATCTAAAGGGAGACAAATTACTTTGATAAAGAGTACGTTAGCTAATCTTCCCATGTATTTTCTTTCACTTTTCCCTTTGCCAGCAGGGGTTGTAAAAAGAATTAAGAAAAATTATCCCAATTTCTTATGGTACAGGAAAGGAAGTTAGTTGAAACAAAGTTTATCAACCAATTTCTTGAGGAGGAATGGGGTTGAGAAATTTGAGGATGTTTTAACAAAGCACTTCTTCGGAAATGGCTTGGAGATATCATGTAGAGAGAGATGCTTTATGGAAGAATGTTGATGCTGTTAAATATGGGAGTGGGTGGGGGAAATGGTGTTCTAATGAAGTTAAGAGGAGCGTATAAGGTGAGTTGATGGACGTTCATTAGGAAAGGTTGGGGGGAGTTTTTAAAACATATTAAATTTAAGGTGGGGAAAGGGAAGAGGATTCTTTTTTGGCATGATATTTGTGGGGGAAATTAGCTCTCAAATCTGATTTTATCTCTCTCGTTTGAGGATTGCAAGGGATCAAAATGCTGCTGTGGCAGAATATTTCCAACATACAGATAATAATATTTTGCAGAATGTTGATTTTATCAGAGAGGTAAATGACTAGGAAGTGAATGATGTTTCTGATTTTAGGGAAGAATTTATAATTCAAAAGTGCAGAGAAGACAGGACAGTTTACTTTGGGACCATGCTGGAAATTCCAGGTTTTCAGTTAGTTCTTTTTATAAGATGCTGACTTGTCATTCTGGGTGTGCTTCCCTTTGGAAAACCATTTGGAGATGAAGGTTCCTACCAAGGTGGCATTTTTCAGTTGGGTGGTTGCTCTAGGGAAAGTTTTGACCATGGATAACCTTAGAAAACATGGTTTGTGTATTACTGATTGGTATGTCATGTGCAAGAAGGATAGTGAATCTGTAAATCAACTCTTTCTTCATTATGAGGTGGCAAAGTCTTTGTGGAATGAGGTTTTGGGTTTGACAGGTATATATCGGATGATGCCAAAGGAAATTGTGGATCTTCTTGCATGTTGGAGAGGTTGAGGGAAGGAAATGTGTAGCTGCCAGATGGAATATGATTCCTTTGTGTTTAATGAGGTGTCTTTGGCTGGAAAGAAATTGGTAATGTTTTGAAGACAAAGAGCATTCTCTCGGAGAACTTCGGAATTTTTTCCTTTCCACTTTGTGTTTATGGGCTGGGATTTTTGTGAGGAATGATAATAATGTACTGAATCTGTATTAGTCTTTTTCCTGCTTCTAGAGTGAGTAGGTATTTTCCTTTGTATACTTCATGTATACTTGGAGTGTGCCTATTCTTGGTAATAAATCTCTTATTCAACAAAAAAAAAAAAAATAGAGAGAGAGATAGTAAGATAAAAAATTGGTATAGTATTACTTGGTTCTCATTATCTTTGCATCCGTAATTTCTCCTTTCTGAGAAAACAATTCTCGAAGGCGGTCCTCCTCCACATATTTTGGCAAACTCTTCACACAAATCCGAGACCTGCTCACCGCAATATGACAGAAAAAATAAGCAAATATAATAATCACTTTCTTTTAAAAGAACAAACCGAGTCCATCGCCATGTTGAAAGGGAACGGAGAGGCATAGAAAAATACTTACACATTAAAATTTTCAATGTTCTTTCTACCTGTTTATCCTCAGCGAAAATTCAGATAAACTACGTTTTTTAGTCTCTCCTCTCTAGGTATGGAGATTAATAAAGGTTTTCTCTATAACCAAACAAAAACATAAAACTTAATTCAAATAATGAACTTCCTTCCCATTTCGCATAGACTGAGAGGTTAGAGGAGAGCTTAGAAACTTCTTGTCCCGTAAACTTCGGCTATGCCTAATTCTATCAAAAAACTTGCTCACTCATCAAAAGAAAAAATACTCTTAACAGTAAAGGGACAGAAAAAATAGAATAAGTTAAGCCCAGAAGAATCGTGCGCTTGTATACAATGTTGTTGTGTGCGAGAGAGCGAAAGAGAGACAGACAGACAGACAGACCCGAGCGGCGGATGCACAGTGGAGGTCTTAAAGTCATCCTCCATTGCTCTACCTTCTTCTTCTCGCTGGTCCACCGTTGCTTATTGCCGTCACCGCCTCAAAACTCCTGTCTACGAGCTTTGCTATCTGGCTCTGTCTTCGTTTGTCTGCCACAACTCCTGTAAATGCCGCCAAACTTCCAAGGGTTTTAGCTTTTAGGGCATCGATAAACCGACCAAATCGCCGGTGATTTTCTAATCCAAACTTTTCTACTGGAAATTGATATTCGCAAATGTGACAATGTCATATAATTTTAAAAAAATAATAATAAATTCTATTTTTTTAAAAATAATTGAATAACGTTTACTTTTAAATATATGAAGTATTATTCTTTCTATTATTCAGCTTATAGACTCATTAAATAAATGTGAAATACTTATGACGTGAAATTTTAAATTATATATTATTTATAATTTCAATTCCAACTCCCGAATAAAATGAAGAAACTTTTATTAAAAAAAAATTTGAAAAAACTAAAAATTAGGATTTCTTAGGATAAAAACAAAGGAACTTGATTGAATATCGAGAAATTTGAAATATCTTTAAGATATTTTTCGTGAGGTGTTTATATACTTCACTACTTAACTCTATTTAAAAAGTGTTTAAAATAAATTTAAAACAAGAAGAGAAGTATGTTTTAAAATATATATTTTTGATGAAAAAATGGAGATAATTTCATTACAAATAGGCACTAAAAGGCCTTAGAAGTCATTTACAAGAAATAGCATCCAAATACACAACATTATCAAAATGATGTGAGGGATAGTATGCCATCATTGCTGCATTGAATTAAGAGACCACGCATGCTTAGCAAGAATATGCGCAAGGACATTTGACAATCTAGGGTAGTGATAGATCATGCAGTCAGCAAATCTACCCATCAAGCTCCTTATCTCAACTATAACATTTTTTTATCTCAGAAAGTGGGGTATTAATAGAATTAATCTCACTGACCAGGTTAAGGCAATCAAATTCAATTTGTAACTTAGTAATAGCAGTGGACAAACAGCCTTACAGACCCCTCAAAACAGACATTGCTTCAACTATTTCTGGTTCAAGAGCTACATTCTCAAGCATACGAGTGGCATAATAACAAAATTAATTGAATATCTAAGGAGAGCATCAATCCCAGTTTTATTGTAGTTGAAAAATAAAATATCATCCACGTTGAGTTTATAACAATCCTCATGTGGGGGAGACTATTTGTAAGAGAGCCTGTTGGAGGTCCCTATAATGGTAGGTTTCTGATAACAATGACTTTCATAAATAAAGCATAATTCATACATTGTGCAAGATGCTGCTTCACCCCTTGATTATCTTACTTCTTCTTGTCCAAAAACTCAAAGCTATGAGGATCAGATCAACAAGATCATCAATTGAACCATAGGCTTGAACCTGCATAGCTATGCTCAAAACAGAAGGGAAAGTTTCTAGTTGCTGCAAAACAGGAAACTTTTGTAGCCATATATTAATGAGGTCAGTACATAGGAATAATGCATTTTTAGAATCCTCAATCTCTGATAAACAGAAACCACATGATCCATCCACAGGGACCCTTTTTTCTGATGAGATTTGTTTTAGTGGGGAGAATCTCTGAACAAGCCCTCTATGCAAATATTTTTGCTTTATAAGGAACCTTCAACTTCTAAAGAGCTTTCCAAAACTTTGAAATAGCAGCAACATTTGAAAATTCCCCAACACTAATAGTCTTCAAACTCAGAAAAAATATGTATGCATTCTTCACACTATAATTACCACACTTCTTTCATGTTTCCAAAGCCATTGATCAATCTGTCCAGTCGAACTAGGCATAATTCTCAAGATTTTTTCTACCAGATTTGGATCGAAGAGAGATCTAACTAGTGAAACATTCCACTAATGAGACTGTGGATCAATTAAAAAGGCAACCTGGTTGTTTAGTACAGGATTAACCATGTCAGTTTGTGAATTGGCAGGCAGCAATGAATTACTTATGTCTCTTACCCTAGGGATCCAAAGGTCTTGTAAGATGTGAATGTTGTTTCCATTTCCCGCATTCTATCTTCCACCTTGAACAAACAATTGTTTTGCTTCCCAAATTCCTCTCCAAGCATAAGAGGGAGAATTACCCAAAGCAGCCTCTAAAATTGATGAATTTGGAAAATACCTTGCACTAAACATTTTATAAAAGAGATCTTCCTTGTGTTGGAATAACCTCCAACTATGTTTTTCCATCAAAGCCATATTAAAGTGTTGCCCAGATGACTAACACAAGAGGGGGGGTGAATTAGGTTATATTATAAAAATTAACACTTATTAATCAAATACACAATATAAAATATAAACAGAATGTAAAACAGTAAGAAATGTAAAGAGTAGGGTAAGAGAAAGCAAACTCAGTATTTTTACGAGGTTCAGCCCCACTGCCTACGTCCTCGCCTCAAGCTACCCCTTGAGGATCCCGAATTCACTAGTCAATCTCCTTTAGGTGGAGATAGAAACCTATTACACTTTTGAGCAGCACCGCTCCAAAGAATCCGTGTAGAACACCATCTACACTTCCAATCACCTCACACTTGGTGATTTAACTATTCCCCGTGTAGAACACCTTCTACACACAGAAGGGTTATACACACCCTTTTACTGATACAAAAATTGATAGTGGGTAGGCTATCAGAAAACACTCCTCAATGAGTGAGATAGAAACAATACAGCACAACCTATATCTCTCTCAACAAGAACAAGAATTAAGGCTCAAAACTTTAGAAAAGAGAGAATAAGAGCTTTGAAGGAATGATGCAAAACTTAGCAATAGATGTGTAAGCTCTTGTGGTGATTTTTGCAAAACTCAAGTGAGCTATTTATAGGCAAATGAGTCTTCAAATTCAAATTTGAAAAGATTCCCATGTCCAAGACATCATCATTCACTTTTCAAAAATTTCAAATCAAATCTTTTTACTTTTTGCATGTGACAAAAGGAGCACACTTTACTTTTCAAAAATTTCAAACCTAATATTTTACTTTTTGCATATGACAAAAAGAGCACACTTTACTTTTCAAAATTTTCAAATAAAGACATCTATCTTTTGCATAAGTCAAGAAAAGCATCCACCACTTTTGAAAATATTCAAATAAAACATGCACATGTGAAAGATGACAATCAATCATCTTAATATTTTCAAAGTTCAAACATTTAATCATGTCATGCACATGTGAAAGATGACAATCAATCATCTTTCAAAATTTTCAAATTTAATTTTCAAAATATTCATGCACATGTGGAAAATGTATTTTAATGCTTTATGATAAAATATTAATTTTGAGCCTTAATTCTAATTTCGAATTTTTAAGAGATTTACAATATTACTCTATGATTTTAATGTGAACTTGTTCCCTTCTTGCTCATGCTTGGTTCCTTGATGTGCTTGATTCTATTGTGTGGACAACTTGAGCTTGAGACTCCTTTATTCTTTGAATTCATTTGTTATCATCAAAATCCATGTATAGATTTATAATTACACAAAACTTGAAATCTTGTGTTCAACAATCTCCCCCTTTTTGATGATGACAAATACTTGATAGAACCTGAAGCTTGTATTAATACTTAAGCTCCCCCTGAGAATGTGCGTTAGTTTTTCAAGCAAAAATATAAATATAATTCCAAGCATATATAACAAGTTTAGCAAATTAAACAATGTTAATGTTCTAGTCTAAAACTTCTCCCCCTTTTGGCATCATTAAAAAGGATCGGCAGCAAGTAAATAGACTGAAGAAAACGGTGCGTTAATAGATACTGTAGATAGTTGAAAAAAGGGAGCCGTCCGTGACCTGACAAGTGCTGCAAAGCCTCGAGGCCTAACTCTATGAATTTAGTGCGGCTGAAGATTTAAACAATCGCCTGATGTTGTTGACAAACGGGATTGAAGGCTCTGAGTTTCTATAAAAAAAATGATCATTTTTACCTATCAGGTACAAAAAAAAATCGCTTCTTGACCTAAGTTCTGTTTTTCCATAACGATAGAATGGCCGAACAATTCTCTTCCACTAATGTTCCAGACTTGAATCAGGAACCCTTGACGCATCAACCATCAACCTTCTCTCCTGAGGCCGTCAATGCCATGATAGGAGCAGAGAACCGTTTTTCTAGTAAGAAAACTTTTAACAATGTGTGTCCAGCATATCTTGTATTTCTTTTGACTAAATAAGATTTGAAGAGACAATAGTTTGTCTTGTTCTTTATGCTATCTCTATAAAATCAGTTTTAAAGTTCATCCGATTTGCATCGAATCTTATTCTCATCTCTATAACTCATCTGCATTCCTTCAATATTCTCGCTCTAAGTTTTCAATTCTTTTCTCAATGGCTCATTCTTCTAACATTCCTCTAGATCCATCTATGAGGTATTCTACACCTCAATCTCATGTCCTTTCTGCAGCTACCATTGGCGCCATGTTGCAGCAAGAGAATAAGAGTTTGGCTAATAAGCCAGACTCCGATGCTATCTACGACTTGGTGAGTCTTGGGACTCGCTACTCATCTTCTATTGTTGCTTTTTCCCAGCGGCTACAAGTCAAAAACCATGAGGTTGAAAAGCTTAAAGAACAAATTGTTGTACTTCAACGAATTGTTCAAGAGTCTCACATAAGGGAAGGAATCATTCGACAGAAGAATAAACAGTTGAAATCTCTATTGGATTCTTCATTCCGCTTGCCAGTTCCCATGGATAGAGATGACATGATATTGTATGAAGAGAATGAGCGTCTCAAACATGAGGCTAAGAATCTCAAGTTTCTGTAGGTCATTTAAGATAATGAAATAAAAGTATCTATCAGATATTCATGGCATGCATCATTCCTATTTCTCTTCTAATAGTGCATAGTCTATCTTCTGGTAGGGGTTTTGTGAAAATGTCTGCCAATTGATCATGTGTACTAGTGAATTCTAATACAATATCGCCCTTCTGCACATGATCTCTAAGAAAATGATATCTAATTTCAATATGTTTGGTCCGAGAATGTTGTATTGGATTCTTTGAAAGATTTATAGCACTTGTATTATCACATTTGATTGGAATGTGATTGTACATAAGTTTAAAATCCTCAAGTTGTTGCTTCATGTAAAGAACTTGAGCACAACAACTACCTGCAGCAACATATTCTGCCTCAGCAGTAGATAGTGCAACAGAATTTTGTTTTTTACTAAACCAGGAAACTAGTGCATGACCTAAGAAGTGACATGCTCCACTAGTGCTTTTTCGATCTATTTTACAGCCAGCATAATCTGCATCTGTGTAGCTAATTAGATCGAAAGATGTGTGCTTAGGGTACCATAACCCTAAGTTAATTGTACCACTAAAATATCTAAGAATGCGCTTAACTGCAATTAAATGTGATTCTTTTGGAGATGATTGAAAGCGTGCACATAAGCACACACTAAACATAATATCTGGTCTACTGGCTGTTAAATATAATAAGCTACCAATCATACCTCGATATACCTTCGAGTCAACTGGTTTACCGGATTCATCTTTATCAAGTTTAGTAGATGGGCTCATTGGTGTTCCAGTTTCCTTAGCACCTTCCATCCCAAACTTTTTCAGCAATTCCTTAATATATTTCGATTGATTGATGAATGTCCCACTTTTTGCTTGCTTAATTTGCAATCCGAGAAAGAATGTAAGCTCTCCCATCATGCTCATTTCAAATTCTTCCTGTATAGTCTTAGCAAAAACTTGGCACATATTTTCATTAGTAGCACCGAATATTATATCATCAACATAAATCTGAATCAAAAGAATATCATCATTTTCGTATTTAATGAAAAGAGTTGTATCAATTTTTCCTCTTGAAAAGCCTTTTTCAATCAAGAAACCACTGAGTCTCTCGTACCACGCTCTAAGAGCTTGTTTGAGTCTATATAATGCTTTTGTGAGTTTAAAAACATGATTTGGAGAAATATGATTTTCAAAACCTGGAGGTTGCTCAACATATACCTCTTCATTTATAAAACCGTTTAAGAAAGCACTTTTAACATCCATTTGAAAAAGTTTGAAATCTTTATAACAAGCATATGCAAGTAGCATTCGAATAGCTTCTAATCTTGCGACTGGTGCATATGTCTCATCATAATCGATTCCTTCTTCTTGATTGAAACCTTGGGCTACAAGTCGAGCCTTATTTCTAGTAATGACTCCGGACTCATCTTTCTTGTTTCTAAAAACCCATTTTGTTCCAATAATAGTATGATTTTTGGGTCTAGGAACAAGTGTCCAAACATCATTTCTTTCAAATTGATTAAGCTCTTCTTGCATAGCTAGAATCCAAGATTCATCAAGAAGTGCTTCATCAATATTTTTAGGTTCAATCTGAGATAGAAAAGCAGTATGATTGCAAATATTTCTAAGAGATGATCGAGTGCTTACACTTCGTGAAGGTTCTCCCAAAATTTGCTCCACTGGATGATCTTTCACAAATTTCCACTGTTTGGTTGCATCTTGTATTAAATTTTGATGATCGTTCCTGATGTCTCCATGTTGGACTTCCTCTATTGTGTTCTCTTTGTTGAGATTGAGACTTTCCGTATTATTTATACCTCATGTTTCTTCATCAATGGATTTCTTGGAGAGTAGAGAATTAGATTCATCAAATACTACATGCATAGATTCTTGTACAGTCAAAGTCTTTTTATTAAATACTCTATAAGCTTTACTATTAGTAGAATACCCGAGAAAGATACCTTCATAAGATTTTGCATCAAATTTGCCTAAATTATCCCTGTCATTTAAAATAAAACATTTGCATCCAAATACATGAAAGTAACCAATGTTGGGCTTTTTCTTATTCCAAAGCTCATAGGGGGTTTTATCTAATTTGGACCTTAGCATAACTCTATTTATAACATAACATGCAGTACTTACCGCTTCGGCCAAAAAATAACTAGGCAAGTTGTTCTCATTGAGCATTGTTCTTGCCATCTCTTGAAGAGATCTATTTTTTCTCTCTACTACCCCATTTTGTTGAGGAGTTCGAGGAGCAGAAAAATTATGCACAAAACCATTTTCATCACAAAATGTTTCAATATTTTTATTAACAAACTCTTTTCCCCTATCACTTCGGATACTTGAAATAGTATAACCCTTTTCATTTTGAATTCTCTTGCATAACTTGGTAAAGGCATTATGTGCCTCATCTTTATGAGCAAGAAAGATGACCCAAGTATATCTAGAGAAATCATCAATAATAACAAATGCATAATATTTTCCTCCTAAACTTGCAACTCTATTTGGTCCAAAAAGATCCATGTGTATCAGTTGCAGTGGTCTAGTAGTGGAAATATGTTTCTTGGTTTTAAAAGAAGTTTTTGTTTGTTTACCAAATTGGCATGCATCACAAATTTTGTCTTTAAGAAAATTTGCCTTTGGTAAACCTCTCACAAGATCATTTTTTGAAAGTTTGGAAATAAGTTCCATGTTGGCATGACCTAGTCTTCTATGCCATAACCAATTAGTTTCATTTTGAGCTGAAAAACAAATAGCATCTTGTGAGGTAATTTCTTCAAAATCGATTGTATAAACATTGTTACTTCTAAAAGCAATAAAACAAATATTACAATCATGATCATTCAAAATAATGCACTTATCCATTTTAAAAGTAACTGTAAATCCTTTATCACATAATTGACTTATGCTCAAAAGATTATGTTTTAGACCTTCAACAAGTAGAACATCTTCAATTATAAGAGAAGACTCATTACCAATTTTACCTATTCCCACGATCTTCCCTTTCGAGTTGTCTCCAAATGTCACGTGTCCTTCTTTTTTAGATCTAAGATCAAAGAACTTAGTCTTGTCTCCCGTCATGTGTCTTGAACATCCACTATCTAAAAACCATTTATTTTTGTTTGTGGAGGACTTCATGCACACCTATAAAAATAATTAAAATGATTTTTCTTGGTTATCAAGTTCTTTAGGTCCTTTATTTATTAATATTAGAAGAAACAAGATTTTTAGGTATCCATATGGCCCTAATAGTCATTGTATGTTTTCTTCTAATAGGACAAGCATGATAATTATGACCATTTCTATTACAAAAATTGCAAATAGCATGTGACATATATGAAGAACTTGAGTGATTATAATAGTATCCTTTTTTAACAAAATTATTTTTATGAAAAGAATTTTGAATATTGGATTTTGATGTAGAAGGATTATCAAAGAAGTTTTTATAAGGTTTGTATTTTTGTTTTGGCATATATCCCAAGCCTGCCTTGTCAAAAACACATCTTTGACTACCAAGAAGTTTTTCAAAATTTCTTTTTCCATTCGTAAATTTTTCAATAATATTTTCTAAATCAGTTTTCTTTTTCTTCAACTCAAAATTTTCATCTTTCAAAACAATACTTTCTTTTCTTAAAATATCAATTTCGTTTGTTAAAGAAAAATTTTTCTTTTTCAAAGCAGTATACTTGATACCCAATTTTTCAAATTCCTCATATACCTCTTCTAAAACATTTTGCAATTCTTCATATGAAGGATCTTCAATATTATCAAGAATTGTTACCTCAATGTCATCTTTAGCCATAAGACAAAGATTTGCTGATTCTCCATTGCTTGCTTCACTATCTGAGCTACTTGAATCATCATCCCATGTAGCTTTCATTCCTTTTTTGCCTTTGTTTCGATATTTCTTTAGCAGAGGACAATCTGATTTGATATGACCAGGCTTATTGCATTTATAACAAATTAAAGTGTCATTTTTACCTGAATCTTTCTTGGAAAATTTTTTGAAAGGTTTCCTTGGAGGAGCTTTATTTTTCAAGAATCTCTTAAATCTTCTTGTGATCATTGCAATCTCTTCGTCATCGCTTTCTTCATTTTCTTCGCTTTCACTTTCATGAGGAACGGCTTTGAGTGCCAAGCTCTTCTTTTGCTTTCCTTCTTCTTCTCCTCTTTTCAATGTGTACTCATGGGTGATAAGTGACCCGATGAGTTCATTCACTTCGAGCTTCTTGAGGTCTCTAGCTTCAAGAATCGCTGTCACTTTTGATTCCCAACGTTTTGGTAGAGAGTTGAGAATTTTTCTTACTATCTCCACTTTGGAATAAACTTTGCCAAGAGCTGTCAAACTGTTTATGATATTAGTAAAACGAGTGTGCATACTAGAAATAGATTCATCATCATTCATCTTAAACATTTCATATTCATGAGTAAGAATATAAATTTTTGATTCCTTGACTTGAGAAGTTCCTTCATAAGTAACTTCTAAGTTATCCCAAATTTCTTTAGCTGTAGCGCAAGTCATTACTCTATTAAACTCATTACCATTGAGAGCATTATATAATAAATTCATAGCAGTTAAATTCAAAGTATAAAGTCTATCGTCTTCACGATCAAACTCTTCTTCTTCCTTTTTGACCTTTACTCCATCAACCACTTTTGTTGGAATATAAGGTCCATTTACAATGCATTTCCAGATTTCTCGACCTTGAGCCTGAAGGAATATTCTCATTCTAACTTTCCAGAATGAGTAATTGTCTCCGCAAAAGAGTGGAGGCCGACTGCTAGATTGACCTTCACCAAATGAAGCTGCAATGTTAGCTATAAGATCTTAACTCAAAAGATAGTTAATCTTATAACAGAGCTCTAGCTCTGATACCAATTGTTACTGATCATAGGCCACACCTATGTCACTTTTGAAAATATTCAAATAAAACATGCACATGTGAAAGATGACAATCAATCATCTTAATATTTTCAAAGTTCAAACATTTAATCATGTCATGCACATGTGAAAGATGACAATCAATCATCTTTCAAAATTTTCAAATTTAATTTTCAAAATATTCATGCACATGTGGAAAATGTATTTTAATGCTTTATGATAAAATATTAATTTTGAGCCTTAATTCTAATTTCGAATTTTTAAGAGATTTACAATATTACTCTATGATTTTAATGTGAACTTGTTCCCTTCTTGCTCATGCTTGGTTCCTTGATGTGCTTGATTCTATTGTGTGGACAACTTGAGTTTGAGACTCCTTTATTCTTTGAATTCATTTGTTATCATCAAAATCCATGTATAGATTTATAATTACACAAAACTTGAAATCTTGTGTTCAACATAAAGATAGAGAGTTCCTTGAAACCTAAACCCCAACGGTCTTGACAGAACATAAATTGTGCCACTATTTCCAATGGATTTTCTTCCTTTCTAAATTCTGACCCCACCAAAAGTTTACCATTAAACTCTCAATCTCATAACATAATTGATTAGGGAATTTGAAACAACTCATAGCATGTGAGGCGATAGCTAGAGCCACTACCTTCAACAAGATTTCTTTACCTCCCTGTGAAAACATGGATCCTTTCCAACCTTGAGGTTTCTGTCAAATCTTTTGTTTGACCTCAGAGAATGCAGCCCTCTTAGACTTACCTACCATAGGAGGCAACTCTAAATACTTTTCATATTGTTGGACCTGTGGAATGCTCCAAAGATTCGTCAATGTTGTCCTAGTATCAACTAAGATATTCTTTCTTAAAACCATGCAAGTTTCTTCTGATTTATCAACTATCCAGAGGTTGCGTCATGCACTTTCAATAGGTCAAGTAGTCTCTTGTTTGTAGTTACACTAGCTTCACAAAAAACTAGGATATCATATGCAAATAGAACATGATTAAGCTGAGGTGCCCCATGACAGATTTGCAACCCTGAAATTGTTCTTGAGATAGCAGCATGTCTTAGCAAACCAGTGAGACCTTCAGTACAAATTAGGAATAAATATGGTGAAATAAGATCTCTTACCTTAGACCTTTTGTACGGATTATATGTCTAGTTGGTGAGCCATTAATTAAAACTGAAAAAGAAGCACTTTGCAAGCAAAGCATAATCATATTTATGAATAAATGTGGAACTCGAGTTTTGATATAACAGCTTTGAGAAATGACCATTTCATCTTATCATATGCCTTACTCATATTAAGTTTAATAGACATAAAGCTCTTCTTTCTTCTCCTCTTCCTATTCAAATAATGGAGAGCCTCATATGTCATAAGGGAATTATTTGTGACCAGTCTCGTAGGGATAAAGGTAGATTGGATTTCAGAGATGATAGCAAGCAATACATTCTTGAGTCTATTTGCAACCACTTTAGAAATTAGTTTATATAAGACATTACATAAACTAATAGGTCTAAAATTAGTTACTTTAACAGGATTTTTCTTTTTGGGGACCATGGTAATGTAGGTGTGGTTAACAGCTTTAGGAAACTCCCCATAGTTTACAGCCTTTAGCACAACAGTAGTATTAGAGAATCCCAACCGAGGCCAAAACCTTTGATAAAATAGGGGAGGCATACCATCCAGCCCAAGAGCTTTAGTTGGATGCATTTCCTTCAATGCTTTACTAACTTCCTCAGCAGTATACGCATGAGTCAGATCAATATTCATTTCCTCAGTCACCTTATGTTCAATATACTCCAATACAAGCTCCATAGTTCGAGTTCCTACATTAAAAAATAAAGAAGTAAAATGATTAATGTTAAAAACATCACACTGATCTCCCTCTAACCACATGCTAGAATCATCCATCAACTTATCAATCATATTCTTCTTCTGCCTTTGAGATGCCTTAGCATGAAAATACTTAGTGTTTTGGTCCTCTTCAGGAGCCATAAAGTACGAGATCTCTACCTTCACATTATTTCTTGTCTACCCAACCGCTTGTGAACTTCCTCTGATGCAAGCTTAATCTCTTCAAGTTGCGAAGATTCTAGTTCCTGCTGCTGCAAAGACTTCAAAGATTGCTAAGCTTCATTAAATTTTCTATGAACAATACCAAACTTCTCTTTATTCCATTGTGTTAAAGAAGAGGCACCGTCTACAATATTATGCATAATATCCTGCATATTGACTTGATTCCCATGTTGGTTCCATCTTGATCCAACTATCTGAGCACATGCATCCTCTTTAAGTCACATGGTCTCAAACCTAAAGGGTTTAGGTCTTCTTTTATGGCATTAAAAAAATATATTATGTAGTTAAGAATATGTAAATTTAACAATGTTAGTATAAAGCATCATATTTAGCTTATAATAAAATTTTACAATAAGCAATGTTGTCTTATAACTATTTTTTATTAAGGGTAATGTTACATACAGTCTGAAAAATTAGACTCATTTATCGTCCAAACAATAAACAAAAAGAGAGTTCCAATTTTAGAATAAAATTAATTAAAATACCTTTATTTACAAATTAAAAATTTTAAAAATTCATTTTATTTATTCATAAAAAGGTAGCATTTCAATGAGGATTGCAATGCAATCCATTAAATATGAACTGCAAAAAGAATTATTCTTTTTATTTTTAGATTATCATGATCCACCAATGATTCAAGCTATCTTTATGGAGGCAAAAAAAATATATAACTATTTTTATCAGCAACTATAATCTTAAAAGCTTTTGGGAAAAACATGGAACGAGAGTCTAAAAATCTGAAAAGTGATAGATCCATAGAGGATTTCTCGGGTTTAGAGTTTCGATTGTTTTTTTAATTTTTTTTTATTTAATGATTAATAAAATATTTTAAAAATAATTTTTATATTTAATATTTAAGTAAGTTTTAAAATATTTAAAAGAAAATAAGAAATAAATTATACTCTTGAAAATTGGTAGAAAGTTTCGCTGGCTTGGCAGTCCCAAAACCCTTTTCGTTTAGACCCTTTTTATTTTTAAGAAAAATGCTTAATGCTTATCAAGTTTGACATTTCTCTTTGGCTTTATGTATTTTATTTTATTATTTTAATTTTTTTATTTAATAGTTAAGAAAGTGATTATTAATGTATTGATATTTTTTTTATTTTTAAAAAATATTTTAAAATGATAAAAAATGAAGAATAAAAAAATGCAAAAAAAATAAAAACTAAAATTTACACTAGGCGTAACAATGTGCGGTGCTACTAAGGCGGTAGACTAGCACCGCTCTTTTTTTAAAACAATATTGCAATGAACAAATAGGAACGATAGATGTCATGCAAACAAATACCATGTCAGCTACTATTTTAAATTTTGTTTAAAAAAAAGAAAAAAAAGAGAGCATATTATGTACGAGTTTGTCTAAAAAAAAAGTCATAACATCATTAAAAAATATTTTTTAATTATTAAATAAAAAATTTAAAAAAAATGTATTGAAAAAAATCTTGAGAGAAATCCTTAAAAGATTTAGCATTTTTCTTTAAAAAAAGGGTATGTGACAGTGGTTATATTAATTGGTTGTAGACTATCAAACACGCTGGGTATTGATACCAATATTTTGAATATTGTATCAGTGGGCGTACTAGTCAAGACAGTGGAAAGAAATATTTCGATATCAATATCATTTCGTATATCGTTTCGAAATACTCTATACATAAATAAATTATATATAAATTATATTTCAAAATAATAATCAAAATATGAATGAATTATATATATGTATATATTTATATATATGTAAATAGTCTAGTCTGAATTAGGTTGAAAAAATAGCAAGAAACGGGAAAAAAAAAGTGTAAAAGGTCGAAATCCAATATGGTCGAAATTTGTGTACCAGTTGAAATTGTGTGTATTAGCCGATACGATCGAGATTTCGGCCAATACGAAATGCATGTAGGACTTGTACCAGACGATCGGCCAATACAGCATATTTCAGTTGTACCAACTAATACGGTATGAAATTAAAAACATTAAATAATGCACTTACTACTCAATTATCACTGTTTTACTACTTTTAGAGTATTTAAATTTTAAATTTATCATTTTCTTTTAAGTATGTTTTTATCATCTTAATCATTATAAATTTTTTAAAAAAATATACAACTTCATTAATAGTCACTTTTTTAACCATTAAGTAAAAAAAAAAAATTTAAAAATAATAATAATAAAGTAGTAAAATAGTAGTAGATAGATAGTAATACTATCATTATTCAAACACACTAAGCCCTATTATGTTTATGATAATATAGGTTTACTATTTTCTATTACCTACTTACTATTTTTATTTTTCTAACATAATTAAGGAAGTGACTATTAATGAAATTGTATATTTTAAATTTTTTAATAATTAAAAATGTTAAAAAAATATTTAAAAGAAAATAATAAAAACTTTAGAAATTCAGAAAATATACTATAAAGTAGTAAAAATAATAAGCTTATCATTATCGTGTAATTGTTTTGATTTCCAGAAATTTAGACTATTAGTTGTATAAAACTCTTTTTACTTGTATACACGTGTTAGTCATATATTGGCTTATGCAAGTCATATAAGTAGTGGTAAACAGTTGTAAACTTTAACTCTTATGTGAATCAGAATAGAGCACTATGTTTTCGACTCTTTCACGATGCTTCTTCCCTTTCTGCTCTCAGGTTTTCCATTTGATTCTTAATCAGTCATGAAATCTCACAGTTTATCATGGTATCAGACGGTATTCCGTTTGTAATCCCACACCTTCTGCCATTCTTCATCAATTTGTTCAAGATTTTCATTTCTCCACAAATCTTGAATTAGGGTTCCAATGTCAGAATCCAATTTTCAATCCAAGAATTCTTGTGATGATTCTTCCACTCCTTATTTTCTTCATCACGGAGAAAATCCAAGAGCTATACTCGTTACACAGTCACTTACGGGAGAGAACTTTCACACTTGGAGGCGATCCATGTCTATGGCGATTAGAGTGAAGAACAAAATTGCCTTTATCAACGGTAGTCTTCGATGGCCAGCAGACAGTGATCCTTCCTTAGCCGCTTGGATTCGTTGCAATGATATGGTAATTTCTTGGCTTGTTAATTCTCTTGCCCCTAAAATCTTATCCACAATATTATTCATGAACACTGCTGCCAATATATGGAAAGAATTGCATATGAGATTTGCTAAGAGTAACCGACCTAGGATTTTTCAATTAAGGAAAGATCTATCTAGTCTTACACAAGAAAATCATTCGGTTAGTGTATATTACTCTCAGTTGAAGGGACTTTGGGATGAACTATCTATTCTTAAGCCGTTAGGAGTATGTAACTGTAAACCGATATGTCTCTGTACGGCTACCGAGGCTTCTCTGAAAAATCAACAAGAGGAATATGTTCTTCAATTTTTAATGGGGCTAAGTGATAGCTATTCTCAATTTCGAGGACAAATTCTCTTAATGGAACCATTTCCTTCGATTAATAAAGTTTTCTCTCTATCTTTACAAGAAGAGAAGCAAATAGGTGTTTCTTTAAGTAGTGCACAGAGTTTCAACACCTCCACTACCTTATTTACTAAGGTCAGTGTTCCACCTTCCAAGGCTAGTAGTAAGCCTTCTTCTACTCGAAAAGAGACGGTGGTTTGTAGTCATTGTGGTTATAATGGCCACACTATTGATAAGTGTTTCAAAATTCATGGTTTCCACCTAATTGGAAGTCTACCAAGGCCAAAACATCTTCTTCTGGGGCTGTGAATCAAGTTAGTTCCTCTGGTTTGGATATTAGTTCCATTGACCCTGCACATATTTCGGCTATACAACAGCAATGTCAACAGTTACTCAGCTCTCTTCAATGTACCTCAAATTTTAAACCTATAGTACACCAGTCCAATTTTTTGCAATCCACAATTAATCAGGCTGGTCTACTGCCAACACCCATTTCTAACATCAACAATAATGCTAATCTGTCAAGTAAAGTTTTTTCCCTTTTTTCTTCTCCAATTTGGATTATTGATAATGGAGTCACTGACCATATGGTATGCTCTCCTTCCTTTCTTACTTCTATTTCTTCAACAATCAACCATTTGGTAAAACTTCCTAATGGAGCTATTGCACATGTAACTCATATTGGTATTGTGCATATTTCAGATTCCTTAATTCTCAAAAATGTACTTTGTGTCCCTGTGTTTTCCTTTAATTTGATCTCAGTCCATCGTCTTACTTTGGACTCTTCTTGTTCTTTCTTATTTTTTTCTAATTTTTGTCTAATTCAGGACTTATACTGGAAGATGATTGGGAAGGGTGAACAGAAGGCTGGTCTTTATTACCTACTGCAAGATGATTCGGCTAGCTCAACTCTGGATGTTTTGTCTTCTGGTTTGCAACTTAAAACTACTTCTGTAAATTTTTCTTCCACTAATCTGTGGCATTATAGGTTAGGTCACATTTATTTTCCTCGATTACTTCATCTCAATAAAACTATTCCAGCCATAAAACTTTCTAGTGTACATCAATTTCCTTGTACAATTTGTCCATTGGCAAGACAACATAGACTACCATTTCCTTCAAGTCAAAGTGTATCTCATTTCTCATTTGAACTAATACATTGTGATATATGGGGTCCTTTTTCTATTTCTTCTATTGATGGTTCCAGATATTTTCTAACCATTGTAGACGATTATTCCAAATGTACATGGGTTTATCTCATGCATCATAAAAGCCAAACAAGGCATTTTTTAGTCTTTTTCTTTGCCTTGACAGAAAATCAATTTAATACAAGAATCAAAACCATTCGGTCTGACAATGGACTTGAGTTCCATATGCTTGAATTTTATGCTTCTAAAGGTGTCATACATCAAAAGACTTGTGTAGAAACTCCACAACAAAATGGGGTTGTGGAATGAAAACATCAACATTTATTAAATGTAGCTAGATCCTTAAGATTTCAAGCATCTCTACCTCTTAAATTTTGGGGTGAATGCATTTTAACAGCTACGTATTTAATAAATAGAACTCCTACACTACTTCTTTCCAACAAATCCCCATATGAAGTCTTATTCTCTAAACCTCCGTCTTATTCTCATTTACGGGTCTTTGGTTGTTTGTGCTTTGCTTCTACTATTTCTAACCAAAGACATAAGTTTGATCCTTGTGCCAAGAAATGTTTATTTCTTGGCTATCCTTTAGGTATCAAGGGATACAAAATTTTTGATCTTGATACTAATTCCTTGTTTGTCTCTAGAGATGTGGTATTTCATGAGAATATTTTTCCTTTTAATTCTTCTCCCACAAACATTTATTCACAATCACATCCATCCCCTGTTTTACCACATCCTATCACTGAAGTTGTTCCGAATCCTATGCCTGGTACAAATACCGAACCTGCTTTTACAGAATCTGGTTCCTCAGCTGAATTTGTTCCCATTCCAAATCCTTCTACTCTTTCTATAAATGCTGGTCCATCTCAAAAAGCTCTTTCATCTTAGGAAAACTCTTCTCCTATTTCAAGACACTCATCCAGGGTTCGTAGGAAGCCCTCTTACTTGCAAGACTATCATTGTAGACTAGCTAATGCTCATGCTTTTCCCAATGCATCCATTGCAGCCCCCGGTAAGACAAATTCAATTAGTCACTTTCTTGATTCAGTTTTGTCCTATCACAAAATTTCCTCTCCTTATAAGTATTTGATTTTTTCTATTTCTTCTAACCTTGAACCAAAGACTTTTAAACAAGCTGTACAGCATGCTCATTGGCGTGATGCCATGGCTGCTGAGATCAAAGCTTTAGAAGATAATTGTACTTGGTCTCTTACCTCTTTACCTGATGGAAAGCGACCTATAGGCTGTAAATGGGTATACAAAATTAAATATAAATATGATAGCAGCATTGAAAGGTATAAGGCAAGGCTAGTAACTAAAGGCTGCACACAAATTGAAGGTCTTGACTTTCAAGAGACTTTTTCTCCCATTGCAAAGTTTGTGAGTGTTCATTGTCCTTTTGGCTGTTGCGGCTTCTAAGAACTAGTTTTTACACCAATTAGATATTAATAATGTCTTTTTCCATGGAGACTTAGATGAAGAAGTCTATATGGAAATTCCTCCCAATTTCTCTAGACAGGGGGAGCATGCTGTTTGTAAGCTGAATAAGTCATTGTATGGCCTTCGACAGGCATCTCGGCAATGGTTTGCCAACTTATCTTCAGCTTTACTTTCTTATGTATTTGTTTAATCCCAAGCTGATCATTCTCTCTTCATTCTTCAGACTTCTAGCTCCTTTATTACTCTTTTGGTTTATGTCGATGACATAATTCTTGCTAGAGATAGCTGGCAACCCCATTTTGGATTTGAAGTTATTTCTTGATCAAAAATTCAAAATTAAAGATCTTGGTGAATTGAAGTTTATTCTTGGGCTGGAAATAGCGAGATCAGCTAAAGACATTGCGTTAAACCAAAGGAAATATGCACTTGATATCTTGGAAGAGGCTGGTTTCCTCGGGTCTAAGTCTCTAAACTTTCCTATGCAGCAAAATTTGAGATTAAGTAAGGATGAGGGTCCTCTTTTGCAAGATGCATCTCTTTATCAAAGACTTATAGGTCGTTTGATATACTTAACCATCACTTGACCTAATTTAGCATATTCTGTGCAAATGCTTAGTCAGTTTATGGATAAACCGAGACAACCGCATTTAGATGCTGTACACCAGGTTCTCAGGTACATTAAATCATCTCTTGGTCAAGGTTTATTCTTCTCAGCACACTCCTCACTTCATCTAAAGTGTTTTACTGATTCGGATTGGGCGGGATGTCCTGATTCACGTTGATCAATAATTGGTTATTGTGTATTCTTGGGTGATTCTCTTATTTCATGGAAATCCAAGAAACAACCAACTGTTTCACGTTCATCCGCAGAAGCAGAATACAAGGCAATGGCATCAGCTACATGTGAATTGACTTGGCTTCTCTCTTTACTTGTTGATTTGCGCATTTCTCACTCACAACCTGCGTTATTATTTTGTGATAATAAGGCAACTCTCCACATTACCTCAAATCCAATCTTCCATGAAAGAACGAAACACATTGAGATAGATTGTCACTTGGTTCGTGAAAAATTGCAAGCCGGCACTATTAAAACTCTCCATGTTCCAAGTTCACATCAGCTTAGTGATCTTCTCACTAAACCTCTTGGAGAAGTTCAGTTTAATTTTTTGCTTTCCAAGATGGGTGTAATTGATTTGTACACTCCATCTTAAGGGGGAGTATTAGTTGGATAAAACTCTTTTTACTTGTATACACGTGTTAGTCATATATTGGCTTATGAAAGTCATATAAGTAGTGGTAAACCATTGTAAACTTTAACTCTTATGTGAATCAGAACAGAGCACTATGTTTTTGACTCTTTCGCGATGCTTCTTCCCTCTCTGCTCTCAGGTTTCCCATTTGATTCTTAATCAGTCATGAAATCTCACAGTTTATCATAGACTAGACCGAAAATGTTGCTCCACCTCTTTCTGGCCATGCCAATTATCTCTACAAAATCGAATCATATTGTTAGCTATCAGTCCACACAAGTTATGAATTTCTTTTCCTTTTTTCTTTTTGATAAATAAATTAATACAAAAAAAATACTCAAATTTAAAAGCTAATATGGATTATGTAACTAACTTATTAAAAAAATAATTAATTATAATTATATTGATGTTAATAGTTACTAACATGATTTATCATATGATATATTAGTTAATTGATAGCATATTGGCATTTATATATGGTTAATGAATGTTAAATAATTTCATTGTCATGCTTCTTGCTTACTTGCAACTTTGGTGTTTTAGAAAAGTTTACCTAATTATTTTAATTAAATGTGGATACTAGAATATGCATTTACATATAATAACATGATTTATCATATGATATATTAGTTAGTTGATAGTATATATTATTTAACATTTGAAACGGTTAATGATGATATATTAGATGAAAAATTATATAATTAACTTATACAAATACTATATAAAATATGTTGAATTTTGCAGGAAGCAGTGATGGAAACCAACCAAACTCCATATCAGTCCAGTCAGATTTTCCTGTCTGGACTGATAAACTTACACTCCTAATCATGTTGCCTCTCAAAGTAACTATCAATGTATTTGATTTTATTTTTAAATGCTAAAAAATGTTACCACTAGTACATTTTTATAATTCTCTTTAATATTTAAAAAATAAAAATAAAAAAACACAAAAAAACTAATTTGAACTAGTAGTAACTATAAGGGAGCAAAATGACGGAGTTGATTAGCAACACTCAAGACACCATTGTGGAATGATTCGGATGTACGTGACTGTATTTTCTAAAATTTGTCAATGTTTTTCTCTTTTATCATGTTTTTGTTATAGATAATTGTTAGTATGAATCATTATGTGGCTGCATAAAGTTGCCACTATACTCCTCAACTTGGTCCAGTCATAGTCTTACTGAATAAAAGTAGTTTGTTAATTAGAGGATTATATTATGGTAGCTTAAGTCCATATTTATCTATTGAGTACATGTTAATAAGTATCATATTTACCTCCTATCATATTTATCATTTCTAATAAAATGATGATGAAGCAATTAAAGTAGCATGACGCTTTGAATAACTTGACTCTAATACCAATTATTATGAGTCTAGATGATAGATCATGAATATGGATCTATTTAATGATAAAAATAGGTTATTTATTATTATATATAAAAGTGAAGTCATATGACTCCAACGTGAACTTATAAAAGTAGCTAGGCTATTGTTGGTAATAATTGGAATAAAAAATAGAATCTTGTAGTTTTATAATGTTTATTGAGCAGTAATTATTATAAAAGTAATGTTTCATTATAAATTATTATAAATTTTAAGTTTCATTTCTTTTCTTACATATAAAGATATAAACTGATTCTAAACTCTACCCAAATATACTATTTCAATCTTTATATTGTTTCGTCAAAATAAATCGCGCTATAAATAGGTTCAAAATTTTCTACTATAAAAGCATGTCTCTCTTTAGATATCTCTCTCATACACTTGAAGTGTTATATTTATAGAGCGCTGATCTTTTTAAAAATAATGTTTTATTATAAATTGTTGTAATTTTTAAATTTAATTTCTTTTTGTATATATAAAGATATAAAAATGATTCAAAACTCTACCCAAAGGTATTATTTCAATATTTATATTATTTCGTCAAAATAAACTATCCTATAAACCATTTCAAATTTCTCCATTATAAAACCATGTCTCTCTCTAGATCTCTCTCTGATGCACATCAATCTGCACATTACGTGGATTATAGGCTCGTTAGAAATAACATATATCTCATTCAAACATAAAAATTCAAGAATAAACTTCACTCATATTTTTATTCATAGGGTTGTATCATTTAAATAATATATGGAGTTTCAGCATTAGCAATAACCTAATCAATGCCAAATCTAAATTTTGACCAAAACTTGAGGTCTTGACTAAAATCAAAATCTATAGAGAGGTTAATACACATGGGACAAGCCATCTCAAAGTCGAAATGATAATATAATATTATATATTTTAATAATATTTTTTTATATTTTTTATATTTTACAAATACACTCCATATTAATTAATCATTTGATTTTTAAATCAAATTATTGTTTCCCAATCACAGAGGATTATGGTGATTAATAATAACACAGAAAATAATTCACAAGTAAAGAAAATAGTTCACATAGTCAAAAAGGCAACGGTAATATACCATGTCAAAGACCCAACGACAACATTCCATATGAAGAACCTGTCGGCTACAACCAGATAACACTTCCCATAAATTCTGCAACCCACACTTCACGTAACGGCTAAATATTTTTGTAATTATGTTTTCCTATTTCATAACATTATCTTATGCATAAGCATCCGATCAGTACAAAGACTCGTGTATTGATGTAATATGTGCATATATAAATAACAATAGACTCTCAAATGCTCTCAAGTTTGAAGAGGTATTTCATCAAACAACTTGTCTTTACTATTTTCATGGTACCAGAGCCCAAGTGAGAGAAGAGTCTTCCTCCATGGCCACCATCGCCCTCAACGTCAGTAACTTTGTTACCCTCTGATTAAACATCAACAATTACCCATTGTGGCGAGAACAAATATTAGCCTTGCCTGAGAGCTAAGACCTCATTAAACACCTCATCGAGGCATCCCCACCCCCAGAAATAATCACTACAAGTGACTCAGCCCTTGGTTTGAGAAAAATCGAACATAATCTAGCCTTCCTTCAATGGCGCAAATCAGATTGATTGCTTTGCAAGTGAATTATTGTGACACTTTCTAAGGAAGCCCTCGGACTCGTTGTAGGGCTTAACTTTGCCCATGCTGTTTGGTTGGCATTCAAAGAGGCGTACGCCCATGATTTCCAAGAGCGTGAGTTTCACCTCACACAACAATTAATATACCTACAGAAGAAGCTCTCAACACCTTTCGGTGACCATCTTCGCTCATTCAAAGGGCTGTGTGACAACTTTGCCTCAACTAGATGCCCCATACAAGACAAAATGAAGGTGTTTTCCTTGCTCAATAACCTCGACGCCAAGTATGAACCTTTCACTACGGTGATGCTGAAACCACCCATGTCATCTTATTCCGAACTGATTCTACTGCTCCAAGGGTATGAAATCCGATCCTTACTTCATGATTCAACTAATAGTTTTGCTTTCTATGGACAGAGGAATTTGCAATCCCCCAAGGATCATCATCGTCCACCACAATCAGACAATCGGAGCCATAGTCGACCACCCAATAAGTTCTTCTCCTCACAGGGTCGAGAGTTTCACTCCTCTAATTAGTCCGTGAGGAACAATGCTGGAGATGGCAACCAAAACGCAAGTTTTGGTAATTCCACCAATGGGCCAAACCAACAGACCCAATGACAACTTGATAACCGGCCCAATCAAAGACCCAATGTTGACATTTGTCAAATTTGTGGAAAAAGTGGCCATGTGGCCCTAAAATGTTGGAGCCGATTCGACCATGCTTACTAACCTGAGGATATTCCCCAAGCCCTTGATGCAATGACCCTCGAGAATTTTTCTCACGATGTTGAATGGACAGTTGACATCGGTGCATCTGTTCATATAACTAGCGATCCAAGTATACTAAAAAATTTTCGTTGCTATTTTGGTAATGATGCAGTTATTATTGGATATGGTAGTTTTCATGCTATTTCTCACATTGGAGATACTTATCTTGATAATAGTAACACTAAAATTAAATTTTGTGATGTTTTATTAGTACCTACATTGGCAAAAAATCTTTTATCTATTAGACAACTTACCACTGATTATTCTTATAGTTTTGAAATTTACGGTGTTGTTTTTGTTGTTAAGGATTGGGAGACCAACCACATCCTTTTGACTGAACGATAGAAGGGTAACTTCTATGTCATTTCCCCTCCTATGAAGCTCATTTTTCAACTCGATTCTGGTGAGTTTCTAAAGATGTTTGGCACTAGCATTTGGGACACCCTCAGGCATCTTCTCTACAAGTCTTAAAATCTAAAGGACTTATTCAAGTTTCTAGTTCTAATAAAAATTTCTTTTGTGATAGTTGTCAATTAGGCAAACTTTGCAAACTTTCTTTTTTACCTTCTAGCAATATTACTAATGCTACATTTGATAAGATTTATTGTGACTTATGGGGTCCTGCTCCTATTATTTCTGTTGGTAAATTTAATTACTATGTCTGCTTAGTTGATGCTTTCTCTAAATTTATGTGGTTTATCCCTTTACGAAAAAAATCAGACTTTTTTTTTCTACTTTCTTACTTTTTGAAAAATATGTTGAACACCATTTTTGCAAAAAAATTAAAATCTTTCAAACCGATGGAGGCAGTGAATTTGCTAATGCCCAATTTACCTCCTATTTACAAATGCAAGGCATTATTCATCATTTTTCTTGTCCTCATACTCCTAAATAGAATGGTGGTTAAACGCCGTCATCGTACCATTTATGAACTTGGGATGACCATGCTTCGTCATAGTGGCATTCCAAAACGCTTCTAGGTTGAAGCATTTGCCACTGCCACTTTTTTGATTATTCGGTTACCTTCCACCACCATTGATCTGCAATCACCTTTTTCCATCCTCCACGGTCCTTATCCCGACTATAGTTCTTTATGTGTTTTTGGTTCTAAATGTTTTCCCTACACTTGGGATACGAAAAATAAATAAATTTGATCCTAAAACCTTACCTTGTGTTTTTATGGGTTACAGTGATAAGCATCAAGGCTACAAATGTTATCATCCCCCCTCTGGTCCCACATTCATCTCATGCCATGTTGTGTTTGATGAGTTTACTTTTCCTTTAAAATAGTCTGAAAACCTTCACTTACCTCCAAATATCGAACCTGTCCTCTCCATCTTTGATAAGTGGATTACACCTCCCTCCCCCTTATCCAACTCTACCAAACCTGAACATTCCTCATCTCCCATAACGGTAGATATTCCCCTTCTATCTGATCCACGCTCCACTAGTACTAGTAGCATACTAGTATTTTCCCCTTTATCCTCTAACACGACTACACCCTTGCTACCCACTAATATTCCCACCACCTCGTCGGTGACCCCAGATACCACCATTGTCACACAGTCCAAGTCCGATGTTCGTAAGCCAAATCCCAAATATGCTCACTTACATGATCTTGTTTCCATTCTAGCCGAGCCCAAGTCTATTTGCTCCACTCTTAAACACCCCGATTGGTTACAAGCAATGAAAGATGAATTACAAGCTTTACATGTGAACAACACTTGGACTCTAGTTCCTCGTAGTCCTACTATGTCTATTATAGGTTGTAAATGAATTTGTAAAAGCAAACTCAAGGCCGATGGTTCTCTTGATCGATTAAAAGCTCGATTAGTAGTTAAAGGTTTTCATCAAGAAGATGGCATAAACTACCGAGATACATTCTCTCCTGTTATTAAACCAAGTATTATTCGCATTGTAATCACACTTGCTCTCATCAACCACTGGAGTATTCGCCAATTAGATGTCAAAAACGCGTTTCTTTACGGTGATCTTTAAGAGTCTATTTACATCGAGCGACCACTAGGTTTTATTTATCCAACTCATTTTTCTTATATTTACAAATTAAATAAAGCATTTTATGGTCTTAAACAGGCTCCCCGAGCTTGATTTGACAAATTTAGTAGTTTTTTATTAACTTATGGATTTCTTTGTAGCACTGCCAACTCTTCATTATTTATTTGTCATTCACCACGTGGTACTCTTAGCTTACTTTTGTATGTTATGATATTTTATTAAATGGCTCCTCTACTATGTATCTTCGTGAATTTATTTCAATCCTTCATAGCCAATTTGCCATGAAAGACCTTGGACCTTTCCACTATTTCCTTGATATAGAAATCAGTCCAACCATAGATGGCCTTATCCTATCTCAAACTAAGTATGCCATTGACATTTTAGAACGCGATAAGATGCATGACTGTAAACCTATGGGTACTCCCATGATGCCAAAAACCAAAGGTCTTACCTCTCAAATACCTTTCTCTGACCTGGCTCACTACCGTAGCATTGTAGGTGCACTACAATATCTTACCCGCACCCGTCCCGACCTCTCTTACAGTGTTAATTTCGTTTCTCAATTCATGCACTTACCTATTGAAGCTAATTATAAAATGGTCAAGCGCATACTTCGGTACTTGAAAGGCACTATTGATCTTGGCCTTCATTTTAGTTCCCACTCTACACTTAATTTGTATGCATTTTTCGATGTAGATTGGGTAGGCTGTCCCATTACCAAACGCTTCACCACTAGCTACTGTGTCTTTCTTGGAAGCAATTGTATCTCTTGGTCTGCAAAGAAATAACATACCGTCTCTAGATCAAGCTCTGAAGCTGAGTACCAAGCAATGACTCAAACAACTGCTGAGCTGACTTGGATATCATTCTTACTACGTGATCTGGGCATCCCCCTCACCTCCACTCCATTGTTACTTTGTGATAATATTAGTGGCTACATGACAGTTAATCCAGTATTTCATACTCGAAGCAAGCACATTGAAATTGATTATCACTACGTTCGTGAACGTGTCGCTTTGGGTCTTCTCCATACTCGATATGTTTCGGCTTCTTATCAACTTGCTGATATTTTTACCAAGTCACTTGGGCGACCTGCTCTTATTGATCTTCGGACCAAACTTGGCCTCGTCTCTCAGCACAATTTGTGGGGGCATAATAACACAAAAATAAGTTCACAAAACAGTTCACATAGTCAAGAAGCCAACGGTAACATACCATGTCAAAGACCCAACGACAACATTCCATATGAAGAACTCGTTGGCGAGAACCAGATAATACTTCCCATAAATCATGCAACCCACACTTCGTGCAACAGTTAAATATTTTTGTAATTATGCTTTCCTATTTCATAACATTACCTTGTATGTTATAAGTATCACAAGGACTCATGTATTGATGTAATATGCGCATATATAAATAACAATAGACTCTCAAATGCTCTCACGTTTGAAGAGGTATTTTATCAAACAATTTGTCTTTATTGTTTTCACTTAAGAATTTAAAATATTAAAAAAAAACAAGAAAATAAAAAAATGGGCAGATAAATATGATAGATCTTTTGTTTAAGGACTTCAGTGATTAAGTTATAACACCCTATCTAGAAAAAAAGAAAATAATACAACTTTCATATTCATGATAAAAAAAGAAAAAAAAAATATTGACAAAAGAAAATACTTTATTTGAAAAATGAACTTTCATATTTATTTATTAAGAAAAGTGTGCGGTGTACATGCTAATACACATTAGTTCTCTTTTTTAAAAAGTGAGAATTTTAAACAAAAATGATATAAAATACATTCTATATTATTTATTATTGATAGAGCCTGTCATTCAAATTGGGTTGAAGGACATTTTTCTGACTCATTTAAATAATTAAGAGCATTTTCATTGACTTAGTTAAAAGCTAAATCTAACGAGAATTTGAACATTAAAACTCATTTTAAATCCACATTAGATTGTTCAAAAGTCAAATAATTTGGCTTTTGTGAATAATAAACTCAAATCAAATTTCAAATATGGCCAATAAAAGATAATGGCCAAATCTTTATTTTATTTTTTTTCTTTCTCTTTTTTACTTTACTCTCTCTCCTAGAGTTATTGGGTTGAGAAAATTAAATTAGTAAAAAAATATAATTGAATGAGAAATAAGTAGAAATATATTTTTTTTAAATATCGATTAGTAATTTTGTATCATCCTCTTCTCGTAGGCTAAAGAATGTCACTTAATTTTTCTAAAACTTTAATCCGGCACAAGATTCTTGGTTTAATAATATTTAGTTCATAGAAATGAAGTTCTAATAAAATGTCTTTTACCTAAAATTTAACTAAAATAACTACAAGTAACTTGTGTCATAAAAACACTTATTTCTAGAAATTAAAAAAAAAAAACATTAACTGAAATTAAACTTGTGTCATATAGGCACTTATTTCTAGAAAAAAAAAATTAAAATTTAAATAGTTGCTTAATCTATTCCTGTCCTGCCTGCTCGCATCGATCCTCTTCCTCACCTGAGTGGTTTTAAAAACAGGAAATAAATTAAAATGAGTCGATGATTCAGTAAAAAATCTTCTACAACGTGAGAATAATAATCATAGAGATTTTTCATAAAACTTATACTGAAATCTGAAACATGATTGTACATGCTGATATTATGTTATGCAAGATTTAATTATCTAACTTAAATAACTAATTGACTTAAATGATTAGTCTGAACTAACTGACTAATCTGACTAAACTTACTAACTAATTTAATTGATCTGAAATTAATTGAACTGTTTTAACTGACTGGTTGACCAACACATTTAACCTTGTGTGCACGGTTGTGTACCGGCTCCACGTCCTACTGCAATAGAAGGAGTCGCTGATAGTACTCTAGCGTAATATGATGGACCACGTTTAGGTCCGTGGCTTGCATATCCACTCTAATCTGATATGCATCGGTATTATGCATCTGAATGACCATCTGAATTAACTGATTTACTGAAGTGATTAACTAAATAACAGATTAATTGATTTCTAATCTGACTTAATCTTATACTTGAACTTAACTTAACTTAACTTAATTTATGAGACTTACATGACATGAGATGCATAATATATATATTGATATAATTAACTATACTCACTGAAACTGAACATGATACTGAATGACATAATCGTGTGCTGTGCTGAATGACATACTTGCATGACATAAGAGGTATATGAAAAGAGCCATCAAATAATTGGCTCTACTAATAATATAAGCTAATTGTGATGATCCTAATTTTGTGATCAAATTCACTCGCTTAAACAAATTATGAACCATTACTAAATCTCTGGAAAGACGTGTCATACTACTCTACTGAATTAAATACATGTCAAATAATAATACATATCGTGAAAACTAATAATTCTTTTTATTTCGAATATCATATTATTAAAAATAAATTAGTCTTTCAAGAATAATATTGAATATAGTTGAAATATTAGTTCATATAATAAACTTAGTAATACTTAATATTTAGGATTTCTTATGAAATATAATTATAACTTAACAATAATTTAACTAAAATTTAGTAGAGATTCATATTTGGTTCAAATCTACTAATAACACTAAAAACTTGTTTTTCTAAATTATACTTAATATATTCAAATAAATCAAACTCTATTTATTATTTACTATTGAAATCTGATTATGTATAAAAATATTATTAATATAAGTATTTCTCTTAATACAAGTATTTCTCTTAATATAATTATCTACTAAAAATTGAAACTCAACTTAGAGTATTAAGCTTAGTCTAAATTTAAAATAGTGCATAAATCTTGTAAGACCAAGCCCAATACAAATCAGAATAAAACAACTTAAGTCCAACCTGGTAAGCATTAGGCCCACGACTTAAGGCCCAATGCCCATTATAATTTAAAGGATCAACATAGACCTGGGCAACCATGAAAACATGGCATAAATGTGATTATAAAAGAAATGGAAGGGCATTTTGGAAATTGATGAAACAAAGCTCATAAAAGCAAAACTGTTCTTTGCGAAAGACACACAAAAAAATGGCAGAGGGCTTGATCGATGTTTACCAAGAGAAGAAACTAAGGTGTTGTGGCTCTAGGTGACTGGCCGAGATCCACGACGGTGCTGGTGATTGGAAAGGTTGGTGTGACTGAGGGATTAAAAGCATTTTTAGTGATCTGAAACGAAAATCGAAACAAAGAGAGAATGAGATCTCGTCAGAAACTTACCTAAAAATGAGTGGGCTCTTTGGGGATGGGCTAGTCAGCGTTGTCTGTACTGTGAGGTGGTGCTCCGATGTGTTCTAAGGTGGCCAGTGGTGGCAATGTGAAATGCAAGGCTTGTTTGCTTGACAATAAGGAGTTTTCTTTCTTAGCGTGAATGGGGCTTTCTCCAAGTATTTTTTTTGTTGATTTTCTAAAGGTCCTCGAGTTGTTATGACGATGGAATGGTAGTTTAGTTGTGGGTATTGCTATATTGGCTCTTGTTTGAGGTGCAGGGGAAGTTTTGAGTTCTCGTTAGTGTGGGGGAGGGAAAGAGCTACGATGACTATTATTTTCGGAGTGTGGTTTGCTGTGAACATGGGCTGAGATTTTTTATTTTTTATTTTAAACAAAGGATCTCGGTGGGGTTTTTTTTTTTATAGACGAAGGAGATATAGATTGTGTGAATGCTTCAGAGATCAAGGTTTGAAGTTGTTGTTGGAAGAAGTTTGAAACTTGATGGCAAATCTGTTTTATAAGGATACGCAAGTGTTGAGGGATTTTAAATTAAGATTTGGTTTCAAAATTAGGATGATTCTAAATTTCTATGGCTAATAGTTTGGAGTAGACAAAGTTGGTGTCGATGTTTAGATGTGATTCAAATTGAAATCCAAGAGGGATATACGCACGGGAAAAAATGATAAGGAAAACAACTATACAAATTATTAATCTCATCTGTTAAAACTTTAAAACCTAATCAAAAAAATAAATTACCACCTCAATACATATTCAAAAGAATACTAATAATAAAGATAATAAAAATACTAATAATTAGAATAATAATAATAATAGACAATTTAGTCCAAAAGCTGGGGTCGGGATGTTTCAAATTTAATTTAAATATAATAAGATTATTAATTATTTTTTTAAACTCATAATTTAATCAAAATATGATTATTAATTAACATATAATAGATAGAATAGTCAAATATGATCAAATCAATTAATTTAATAATTGCAAATAATTAAAAAAAATCATTATTAATTACTTATTATTTTGTATCTTCATAAATGGATAATCCAATATAGAGATTTGATGTGAATAGTTAAAGTCAAAAGTTAGTTATATTATTTTATTTTTATATTTTGAAAAAATAGTCATTCCAATGTGAGGACTTATGTGAATGCATGGAATGACCAAAAACCAAAATGGGGGTTATATTGGCTAAAACTGTATTTTAGCAATAACCAATCCAATGAGAGTGCTCTAATATGCGTCCATTAAGCATGCAGGAAGTAAGTACCTTTTCAATAAAGGTGGGCTCCGACTTCGTCAGAGTCGGATGAGCCACCTCCAACCTTCGACCCCGATTGGAATCAAAGGGAGAATTGTGCTCCCAGTCTGACTCTGAAAGGAATCGAACTTTGACTCTGATCGACATAAGATTGGAGGGCCAGTTTCAACTTTCTAGGCCCACTAAAGCCCAATTCAAAATCTTATAAAAAAAATACTGAAAAAACATATCTATACCTTAGTAGATTTCTAAAAATTACTTAAAAAATAATTCAAACAATTAAATATAATGATTAAATTACATACATTAACTAAACAACCCACACAATCACAACCAAACAACCAAAGTCCTCAACCAATTTACATTATACAACCATTTCAACAATAATTTTCAATCATTCAAACTTTCATGATTCATCACTAGTAGCCATTCAGCCTCCAAGAATCCAGTCTCGTTTCACCATTCAAAATGAAAAGAAGATAGAATAATCATCCAAATAGGAACCAAATAAGAAGAGAAATATGATGATTTAATTTTCTATGCTGAAATGATCAAACCAAATGATAAACAACAACTAGAAAAGCATTATTTAGTGGTTAGCATGAAGTTGCCCTTATCAATAACATGTAATCATAACAAACCCATTTATTGCAAAATGGAAAAGTGACATTAAGATAACTACATAAGCTACATATGTAGCACTATGGTCAATAGTCATACTTGAAATGAAGATAGGAAGACACAATCAAAACAAGAAAAGAAACTCATAATGCACAATTAAACACACTAAAAGTAGAATTCATGTCTCACCAATAAAGGGGTTCTCCATCCCAACTTCCAAGGGGCATCCATCTCAATCATCCATGATTATACTAGGATTCATAATTAAATTTACAAAATTATAAAAAAGTAGAAGTTAACTAAATGACAATAAAATATTTAAATAATTATTTAAAAACATATAAAGTCACCCGATTTAAGCATAAAACTCTTGACATCAATGGTATATGTTCAATGAGCACTTCACTTTGCTAGTTCTATATGCAAACGAGGGCTTTCATGGTTAATGGTGACAATAAACTTCGAAAACTTTCAACAAGCGACCTCTAGTGCTAAACGCCTACTTTAAAGGCAACCATAGTGACATGAATAGTTAGCATATCTCATGTTATACGGGAAATGACTGGGTACATGGTAAAATTAATGTCCTACCAAGTTAATAAATTAAATGCATCGTTAGGTATCTCGACATTTTTCATAAAACTCTCAACCTCAGACCTATGCTGCATAATATTCCTCGATGCAAGAATTTGATGACACCACTACATAATAATACCAGATGAACTACGTGCATGCGTGTCATTTAAGAAAGATGTCGACCTCGTCGGCCTCAAGTGTGAGGAGCTACCAGTTGTGATGAAGGTTGACCACTATTGTTGTAGTGACTGTATAAATCATCAATATTACTTTCAATGCTCTAATAAAACTTTACAGCCTTCTCTTTCTCGAGGACACCCTTAACCCAAAAATATATAACGACCAACTTATATTGGGGGTCAGGAATCGCAACCACAAATAAAAATTTATTTATCTTCTCAACATTCTCCCAATATTTTTTATATTTGGACTTTATCCTTGTAGCGATACCAAATAACAATCCACCAAGTTAGGACAACTATTTTGCAAATGGTCATGAAGCCCCAAGAGTTCATCAAAGTACAAGTCTGCAGTCGTATATTTGGATCTAGATATCTGTATATTTATGTCATAAAACAATTTTAGAAATTGAACAAAGTACTTCACATTAGCCAAATCATATGTGTCCGCCGCACTGAGTGCTGTCTTCTCTCTACTGGCTCCAACAAAGCATACCTTCGGCCCCCATCCTAAACCTCCAGACGCTTGAATGCATTTTGGTACTTCTTCACTACATCCAACATCATGTATGTAAAGTTTAATTGAGTCAGAATGTTTAAGTACAACATATTAGAACATCTCATATGAAATTATTATGCTATTGCCTTAAACTTGGCAAGTCTTAAGGGGAAGTGCTCACATATCCCATAAGGTTGCAGACTTTAGTAATGGAATCATCAACCTTTTTTAAATCCTTAGAAACTATGAGATATGAGCAAAAAATCGAACATAGATAAACTTGTGCTCATGAATGACATCATTTTTCACCGTCGTATTCCTCTTGAACCAATCAATCACAGTATCATTGTCACTGCATTGTCAACTGTAATACAGAGTACATTTATAATTTTCCAAATCAAAGTTTTGAATACCGTACCGGAGGTTGTACCGGTCAAGGCACTGGTACGAAATATTTTGGTACCGGTACCATTTCGTGTACCGTTTTGAGATAATATTTTGGTACCAATATTGTTTCGACACAGATATCGTTTCGAAAAAATTAACACCTGACTAAATTATCTGACTAAATTATATATATACAAGCACTAATTGTATTCTAAAATAACAATAAAATAAGTTATTTCAACAAACATAAAACTAAATAAGTTCTTAATATTTAATCCAACCATTAAAATAAAGTCACTCATCCTCATTAAAAATGACAACTAGATATTTTTATACTCTCAAGTCCTGCATAATCATTCATAACTCAACACTAGTTAACTATTAAAGTACCAAAAATTAACACAGCCAACTTAAAAGTTTAAAGTAAACAAAACTAAAAGAAAATTAAAAAAAAAACTTTGTTCCTAAGAGATTATATATCGATCTACTATGTCAGAAAGGATACTCACATGTTCCTAAGTGATTATATATAAATATATATATATATATACATGAAATGGTCAAAGAAAACGGAAGATCTACTATGTCAGAAAGGACACTCACGTGTTCCTTAGGGAAGATCAAAATAGAATGTGAGTGGTAGAGTCCAGCGCTAAAATCGTCCAATTAACCTAGTAGGTTTACAAAAATAACAAAAGTGCCACTAAATAAAGTCTGATGAAACTTACCGAGCGGTATTTATATTTCGGCCGGAATCACAAATACCAGTTTGTACCGGCCGATATTTAATATGAAACGAAACGTAACTATCAAGTGTACCGGCTGCCTAGCTAGTACGACATATTTCGGTTGTATCGGCCAGTATGGTATGAAATTGAAAACTTTGCTCCAAATCTTTATACAATCATTCATCTCCGTCCTAATGGATGAAGTCTTATGATCAACAATTTATTTGAAGCCATTAATTCAGTTTTGCAATTTTTACTAATTGTTAATGAAGTGTGTTGCGATACACATATCTAATATTCTGTATAGACGTCCATGTGTCAGTTGTAAATGACACTATCTGGCCAGTAATAAGAAACATCTCATTCGTCTTAGCCTTCTCCTTCGTGTGTTTCTTCATACAATTTTGCATCACCGTATACAATGATGACATGGCAAATCGTGGGTCAAGAGTGTGGACAAACTTACAGAAGCTTTTTTTCGCCAACTGTGGGAAAGGTATCTCGTCACAAACTATCATGTCTACAAGTGTTTTCCTCAACATCTTCTCACTATATTGAGAGATTGACAATTTATTAATTTGTGACTATCAGTGGCCGTAAAAATCTCGCAATTGAGTTTAGTCTATTATGTGGCTGACAATCCCTTATGTATTTTATACCGTTAGCAACCATTGAGATGTGCTATCAATATAGAGGTGCTTTGCTTATTCAAATTACATATACAAAATTGCCCACAGTGGTGACATCACGCCTACGGGTTTGCACGGTTACCAGATATTTTAGTGAAATGTTCCCATGTCCAAAACCTTTTGTTAGTATGTCATGGTACTGGTGGTATATCGTACCCAATAGTCATTTCCTCCTCCTCATTAAACATATCCTTATCTTTTATGTCATTGAAATTCGACTACTAGCACAAAAAGTAGTTGTTTAGAAGTGGGCTAGAAGTAGAAGTGTGTCTAAATGTAGGTGTAGGAACTGTGGCATCCGATCCCCTTGTAGAGTCCTACTAGATGTAGCATCCATATCTATCTCAATTGTGCTGAAAAAAAAAATAAAAGCAAACAAATTAGAGAAAAAAAAATAAAGCATTCAAAAATATTTGTCTAAAAACATTTGCACAAATACAAACCACACAAGCCTAGATTACAACTTGCTATTTGCTAACAACTAACAAGAACTCAATGGTCACTACAGTGATGAGTAGTAGTAGGAGTAGTATTTGTCGATACCATTTTGATTGGATGAATGGAAATCATGTCTAGGTCTCATACCCTTTTAATGTGCCTCTCAACAATCATGGAGTTAAGTACCAAATTCCTTGAGAAATGTTTGAATTTTCCTCCCTTAATCTTAAAAGCTTCAATAACATAATAAAACTTTAAACTTGGCAGGGTACCAAAGTTCTATTTTTCGATCTAGGCAATTATTGGCTGAAATTGGTAATTACTATATAAATATATCGATGTCTACAGATTATGATTATTTTCTGCTGCAACCTAATGAAAAAATTTCATCCACCAGATATTGTGGCAGTTGTACTTCACATGAGTCCATTAAGAGAAGTGAACCCCCGCCAAGGAAATGCATTAGTTCAGGATATAGACGTGATCGATCCAAGGTATGAATACGTATTCACTAACACTTATCAAAATTGTAATTATATTCTAATACTTTTATTATTACAAACTTTAACATCATTTACAATTTTCGTAGCTTAAAACTCTTACATCTAACAATATGGAATCGATTCATCCATGATGAATGTGGAGAAATTTATAACCTCATTCCAGTAAAAACCAATTATCTTAGTAACGCTAATGGTACTTTCTGTTTAATATTAACATTTTTTTAGTTATCCATTACATATTTATAATGTAGGCTTATCTTTGTCGTCGCAACAAATGAGTGTTTTCACTATCGAACCCCTTCTTCCATCTATTGTTGCATTGCGAACATCGTAAATAATTTTATCTAAACAAATTAATTCCACTTACGATTATCAATTTTATATTGATGTTTCACTTTAATTATTATCTGAAACTATTAGGGCAATACAAAATAATGCATTATTGGAAGAAATAATTGGAAACAATTTCAAAACAACAAGCGGAGCAAGTTCTAGTAGTTCTATTAATCTAATAATAAAGATAGTCGAAATTGCAGAAAGCCTTAGATCTACAACACCAATGACAACATACTTTTATTATTTAAGATAAGTTTCTTCAAAAAGTTACTTCCTTATGTTTTGTTCCAATAATCTTTTTTTTTTATATATCTTTTTAAGATATGGAGATTGTAGGTTAGTTGGGATGAAATAAAAATGGAGAATGAAAATTTGCGAATTTTGTATCGTGTATTGTGGATTCTGCACGTGCTTGAAATTTCAATGTTGTTTGCTTTTTTTTTAGCTCAATTGATGTGGTAATATTAAATCTTCATAGATACACTTAACTACTACATTTTAAAACAACGATTTGTCATTTTTGTAATAGAGCAACTGGATATAAAGAAAATGAGAACTTTACATGTTTCAGTTGCAGAAACCCGACAACTGCACAATGAAGGTAAGCACTTTCATCACATCTCTAACTTAAAATTCTTAAACATTATAATTAGAACAATTAGCTGCTACTACTACCAAATAATAATTCCTTCATTACTATTAGGTGTCAGGTTCATTTAGAAGCATATGATGACAGCGTGTCAACCCCAGTAAGTGCTTTTAGATTTGTAGTAGAACAAGTTTTGGATTGTATAACAACAGATCTCATACAACATACATATGTGGTAAAATCTACACTTTCAAATGCGTTTCAAAATTTTAATATACTACTTCATATGTTTTCATCATTTTAGGAACATCTCTCATATTAAAGGTATTAGGATAGTTGCCTAATAGAAGATAGGATATGGGCACATTCAAATCTGCAGAATCAGTAATATAGTTCCTCACTTGAGGAAAGAAGCTACCAGACCAACTTTACTCTACTGACCAAAGACTCTATTATTACTAAAGGAATCATCCACGTATTAAAGAAGCAACCAGTCTTTTTCACTTATACCATACCTCGTTATGCTTGGCCTGGGCTCATGATTTGCTTTTGCTCGAGTTCATCAACTATAAGACAAGGAACTCACGATTGACTAGCGGCTGGAGTATAACAAGAGTTAATGGATACTCCTCTCCTCATTCGTTTAGGGCGAGGCTCGACCTTGTTTTTTTGCTCTCTTGCTTGCTCTCGTGCTGCTTACTTGGCTTACTTCTTCTCCTCTTAGAGATAAAGAATGGATTATAACTTTGGGTGCACAAATGAACGACTATGGAAGACTGCGTCAAAACAAGCTTAACGTATTGTCTCTCAACAATGTATCAATAGTTGAATAGCTGTTTACAACTTCTTTATTATTTTTTATCATCCAGTTATTCTAATGTATAATTGCAAATATTTATGTGTATTAAATATGTTTGTATATGTTTTATGTTTGTAGATGTTTGTACAAAAATAACAACTACGCAATCGTGCATCGCACGTTTTGCTTTACTACTATATATATATATATGTATGTATGTGTGTGTGTATATGCTATAATATATAGGGCTGCTCAACCGATCCGACCCGACCCAAATAAGCAGATTCCGACTCGACTCGATAACACATCCATTTCGCTCACCCGATACCTGAATCCCGATTACCCATTTTCTTCATCTTCTTCCTCTTTTTTTTTTTGACCTAGTTTGGCATGATCTAGTTCGGCAGTTCCCAAATTCAACGGCTTCAGAAACACAAAAACTTCATTCGCAATACGCAATAATATCCCTTCAGAAAACCCTAACACAAAAGCTTAATTCATACCAAAATCAGCATAATCAAATGATTCAGACCACAATCAAACCCTAACCTTTCCTTTTCAATAATAATAATAATAAAAAAAGAAATCGCAACCCTTCAGAAAACAAAAATCCAAAATCAAAACAAAAATACCCAAAAACTTTTCTTGGATTGGTTTTGGTCTCTGCGTGATTGCGTGAGTCTGTGACGATGCGTGCGAGTTGGAAATAGGAAAAGTGAGGTCGCCATTGTCGCCAGACATAGGTGGTTGCAGAAGAGCGAAGAGATCGAGTGAAATCTTAGAATACCCATCAAGCTTAGCGGAAGCCTTCAATGTCGAACTTTTAGGATGGACGCCGGCGATGAGAAGCTTGGTCTGGCAGGATCTGGAGGTGGACGCCAACGATTTGAGGTGGCGGTGAGGGTGGAGAAAGAGAGAGAAAAGAAGAGAGAGAGAGAGAGAGATGATTGAAGAATGAAGAAGTAAAATTGTAAAACAGAGGAATAAGAAATCGAAAACGAATGGCTGTCGGTAAAACGGGTATTCCGTTTCAACAGGTCGGGTAATCGAATTGAAAAATAGCAGCTAAACAGGTCGGTTCGAAAAATCAGCTTATTTGTTCAGCCCTAATAATATATAGATCACGGTACGCTAGCCAATCCTTTAGCAACTAGCTTGCAATACAAGGTATGTATATAGGCCCCACACATAGCCAAACCCAAATATTTTTATGGAGACATAATTTTCAAACTAGAAGGATTGAAACTTCAAGTACTCCATGGCCACGCAGCTTCATATATAGGTTTATAAAAGACAAAAACCTTAGCTACATGGCCTATTCATTGTTTTATTGGAAATACATGAAACCTTAACTACTTATAATTCTGAATTCAGGATATTATTTATGCGTAAAAGTTGATATAGATAAGTAATTAAGCACATAATTAAGCATATTTGGACTATATTTGGATGTTGAGTTAAGTTGGGATGAGTTGAATTTTTTTTTTTTTTTATGAATAATAATGAGTTGAAATCGATGGTGAAGTAAGTTTTGTCGGGCCCCACTCAAGATGATTTTAAATATATTTGGATATTAAAATAAGTTTAAATATATTTATAAGAATTTAAAAAAGGTTAGAGTCCCACATATAAAAAGACGTTGAGTTAAAAAAGATTGTAGATTTCACATATAAGAATGTTGTGAGTTGAGATAATGAGTTAAGTGATTTGAGAGTTAGATATTTAGGTGTTAGACTCAACTTAAAATTAGAATGAACTAAATTGATCTCAATACAACCTAACAACAAATGGAACCTTCTATATATAACAGTACCTGTCAATCATAAAATATAGTGTGCTTAATTTGCTAGGAATTAGCTGTTTATGACTTAATTACTGTGAGCTAGCTTAATTAAATCTCATTGAAAGTAAGAGACATCATGTTTCATTTTAATAGTTAAGAACGTGTTTTTTAATAATGATATGAATTATTTTTTTCTTTTTTAAAAAATATTTAAAAATATACAAAATGAATAAAAAACCTAAAATAAAAAAAAATGTTACAACTGTTCGGGCTACAAATTTGGGAGATGTAGCAGGACTCTATGCCCATATACTTCTATGTTTGCCTAAAGAAATCATAATGTACCTTTTACTTGCAGAATATGGAAAGTTCCATTATTCCATATACTGCTATGAGCTTTGTAGACTCTAAGCCAGATTGAGCTAACACCCAACGTCTGATGTATTTCAATTTGCTTGTCATATCATGAGTAAAGTTTTGAGTGCTTGCTACAATGCTATAAGCATATTTTCTGATTCAATTAAAGGAAAATTACAAGAACTTTTTCTTTTGGTTCCTTAAATACAGGCGGCGCTACATTAAACTTGATTTTTAAACAAAATTAAAAGCTCTTTTTTCTCAGTGACATTTCCACAAACACCTAGAATTCATTATCTATATATTGCGCATGTCATCTAAATATGATTACAACCATTTCTTCAATACACATATTTCCTAAATACACAGTATATATGCTTGTAAATGATAACATCTCCAAATTAAAAACCCTAAAATTCAAAACTAATCAAATCAAATAACATTTCTGAGGAGTAGAGGAGGTGGAATTACTGGTCGGAGTTGATGACGGAAGGACGACGGGATGTTGTCAACCGTGGGCCTGGGCTCTTGACGTGGCATGAATAAAGCTAAGAGTTCGAAAAAATTATCATTGAGATATTATTTTTAAATATTGTTAAGATAAAATGGTATAAAAATTGAATAAAATATTAATTTTATTTTGATATTGAAAAAATTATTTATTATATTTTAATTAAGAGTTTGAGAAAATTATAATGATTAGATTATGTGAGATCCCGGACTTACGTGTATTTTTACACGTTATTTTATTCTCGGTATTAATTATTTTAATGTATTTTAATAATATTATTAGTCGTGTTTTATTTGTTTAAGATATTTATTTGAGTTAGTAATTAGTTAATATTGAGTTACGTTGCTTTTCTTATTTATTTTAATGAGTTAATTATTTTAATGATTGGGAATTTAATTCCTTTATTTTATTATGTGAGTTTATTTGATCTGCTTTCGTTATATTAATTATTGTTTTATTTTTAATATTGCGCTTGGGTTTAATTTATTTCTATTGACATGTTTTAAATATCTTATTTTATTGATATTGAATCTTAATATTTTCAATTGGTTATAATTTAATTTAATACACTTTTTTTAGTAGTCCTATTCTTTCTTCTTCTTCTTCTTCTTTTTCTCTTTTCCTTTTCTTTTCTTTTTCTATTTCTTCTTTCTTCCTAGCCTTCCCGTGCGCGACGCAAGGCTCCCTCCCTTTCAACTTCCATTCGGTCCATCTCAGCCTAGCCACCCATCGCCAGCCGCCACCCTTCACCGCCCACACAGCCAGCCTCCCCACACGCCGGCGAGTCCACGGGCACCGGTGGTGTCACCTCCGACCATCCCACCGCCCCTCCACGGCCACAAACCCGAAATGAGTATTTTGTATTCCCTTGCATTTTCCGGCCACCGCGGGCCACTCCTTGGCCTCCGACCACTACCACTAGACTCCCCACCCTCCGACGAGCATAACCCACCGTCGGTAGCCACCCATCGCCGCCGGTTACCCTCTCCACCTGAAATGGGTCTTAAACGGGTTGATCTTCGCCGCGCTGCCTTCCGGCCACCGTAGGCCTCACCACTGCCACCAAAAGATTCCCCTCGCCCAGCCGGTCATCCCCCTAGCTCAGTTTTCCTAACCGCGGCCTCACCTTCCCGGTACAACCTCAAACCCAAAAATGGGTTTTCACCCATTTTGACCCCGATCCGCCACCTTCCGGTGGTTGTGCCGCCACACCACCACCCCCATGAGATTCTCCACCTTTCAAAGTGTATCTCCCTAAATTTTGGGGTCAAACTGAGCATTTTAGCCTAACGTACATGTGACCGCTACGAACGCTGCAGATTGACGTTGTTCAAGGAATTGCGTTTTTACAACTGTAAGTACTTTCCAAACAAGTTTTAAGATTTAAATATATTTTTGGCATCAACAGTTATTGTGTTTGATTATTGTTACTATGTGTTGGTTGATGTTGGTATTTGTTGGTTGATTGGATTACTTAAATGTTGGATAATTGCTGCATGGTTGTCTGCATTGTGTATTTACGCGCATGCTCATGAAAATATTTGGAAAGTGGATTTTTGTATATTTCGGATATTCATGTGTTGAGAATGGAAACTGAGATTTAAATTGAGTTTAACGGATTTTAATGGTTTTGGGCTGAGTCATAACGGAGACGACGATACGTAACGCCCGTTGTGATCAGCGTGTGAGTGTGTGGATGACATAATGGGGACGACGATACGTAACGCCCATTATGGTCATTAGGTGTGCATTTCATATCGGGGACGGCGATACGTAACGCCCATTATGATTTCGAGTATGTGTGTAAATCATATCGGGGACGGCGATACGTAATGCCCGGTATGATTGGTTTTGAGAATATTATTTTATGGAAAATAATGAGTGATTTTATTGGGATTTTATTGTGGATTAAATTGAGATTTTGGCGTGTGTGGTTATTTTATTAATTTTGAAGAAGATGATTTTAAGCCTCATGCATATGGTAATTTGTTCATGGTTGTTGTTGTGGCATTAATGTATTTATTGTCTTGGGTTTGTTTGGGTTATACTTACCTGCGATGCCATCTTGGCGTCGTAGTTTTTTGGATGTAGATTATGAAGAGGCTGAGCCTGAGGAGACGGCTCCGCCGTTGAGGGGATATTAATATTAATTGTTATTTCGGGAAATTTATTTTCCTCTTTTTATAAATATGTATTTGTTTAATTTAATTTTTGGATGAATGTATTAAATCTCCTGTTGGAGAGTTTTTATTAAATTGGTTTGTAAAATATCTCTAAAAATTCTGGTACCTAGTTATTGATTTTATTACCCGCTGCGACCTATATTTTATGTATGTCACGTGTGCACACACGTTTGACATTTGTCGTTGGGATGTGTGACCCGTGTTGTCATCATCCTGACGCCTCGATTCCCGTGTTATTTTAAGGAGAATTTGAGGGCGTCACAGATTAGATGAATTGAAAAAGTTAGGTGATGTTTAGATAGTTGAGATAAGATGAGTTTAGATAAAAGTTAAATAAAATATTATCAGAATATTAATTTTAATATTATAATTATTTTAATATTTGAAAATTTTATTTATTATATTTGTGTAAGATTTTTAAAAAAATTATATACTTAGACGAAATAAGTTAAGATAAATTGGAGGATTTTTGTATCTATATCAGGTTTTAAAAACAATTAGGTCTAAGAGTATTCACATCAAAATCTCTATCTATTCTTTATTTTTATATTTTGGAGAAAAGTTTAGGGTTTGCATCCAAAACCTTCCACCATTCGAATCCCTATTTTAGAAAAAGGTTTTGGGATATGAATATTGGTTTCCTAAGAGCACTCCCAATGGTTTATTATCATATCTTTAAAATACATTATCAAAATTTACTTTTTATTTTATCTTATATATTTTATAATATATCATCCATCAACTTATTTATTTATTTTTATATCATTTAAATATTTTATGATTTAATAGTTTGTTAGAAAAAAAAGTATAAAGAGAGAAATTATTGTGGAGACAAAATACATGAAAAGAGAGAAGATAAATAAAATATATTAACATTTTATTATGTAACAAAATGTAAAATAAATATAAAGATACATAATCTATTTGTCAGTTTGAGGCAGTTTTGAGTTACTTTTATTTCAAAATTTATAAAAATGAATTTTACAAAACTTATTAAGAGTGCTCTAAATATAGGGTTACTAGTCATCTTTTAAGTCATTTTTATCAATATTTTATTCTAATAAATAATATAAATTCTTCTTCTAATTATTTATACTTTCTCTCATGCTCATATTTGTTATAATTTTAAATAATATTTTTAAAAATAATTTAAATAATTACTAAAAGATAAGAAAAATTAATTTAAAAAATATTATCGTATTTGCAAAAAGTAATTTAAAGTCTTGTTTAAAATATTCACTAGAGTAATAGTTCAAAATATAAGAAAAAAATAAAATTTAAATATTAAGTAATTAAGTTTATAAATGAAAGTGAGACAAAAGTAATAAAAAAATAAAAAATAAAAAATTTTATTTTAATAAAAGAGAGAAATGATATAAGATATAAGAGATTTTGAAAAAAGTAAAATTTAGAATTTTTCTTTTTAAATGTATTTTTTAACTAAGGCCTGGTTTATTTTGGGAGATAAAATAAAAAATTTCAAATTATTCTTAAATTTATCATTATATATTTTTAAATTTTCATACAAAATATAATAAAAAATTTAACTTTTTAAAATTCTAAAATTAATTTTTCAAATTCTTAAACGAAATTAATATTAAAAAAATATGTTATAATAATATTTTAATTTAACTTTTACCTCATCTATAAAAATAAATTTAACTTCAATTGAAAATTCTTAAGAAAATAGATGGAAATATCTAAAACCTTGTTTGTTTTAAGATAAGATAAAAAATCCAAAACATATCTTAAATTTATTATTATATTTTTTTCAAAATTTTATATAATATATAATAAAAAATTTAATTTTTTTAAATTCTTATACCACTTTTTTAAATTTTTATATAAAATTAATATTAAAAAATATCTTATAATAATATTTTATTATTTATCTCATCTCAAAAAATAATAACAATGCTTATTCTTTAAAAAGAAAAAAAACCAATAAAGAGACGAGCGGTCCCATGAAACAGTAAATGCACACAGCTTATTTCACAAGAATCATGTGGCGACGAAGAAAGCAGGAACTTTGAGGTTGGTGATTGAGACAGTCGACTAGTAAAGGCAGAGACTTGAAGAGTATGAATGTATGATTGATTCATTGAAAGTGAAAAAAAGGAGAAATCCTAGTAAACGCGGTAGTGAGTATGTTTTTAGGTAAGTTATGTGACACTCACGTCTTCTTTGGCGAGTGGTAACATCCCCCGGAAGACTCCAGCTCCAAAGGATAGGGACAGAGAGAGGTCCCATCTCAGAGAGAGAATCTTAAGAGAACGAGAGAGGGTTGCTGCAGTTCTGGTTCGTTGCGGTGCTCGATCTGGGGGTATATGATACCCATTTTTTCTCCCAAGCTAGGTATGCGTGTTCAGAGAGGTTCGTTTGCTTTCAAGTTTGTCTGTTTCCGTTCTGTACTCAGAAATTTCATTCGGTTGACATGACAATCAACAATGGGTCATGATTTTTGGTTCTGGGTTTGTTTACGAGTGTGATCCATCACTTTATATATATTGGAAAAAACTCCAGAGGATATATTGCGCACCGGTAAATTCCGCTTGGCCATTTCAATTACTTATCAATATCACCTGAATATGAAAGTGTTGGCCATATAGATTACTTATGATGCAATGTTATTGGTTCAGTGTACTGGAGTTCAATGGGGATCTTATGAAGAGCTTGAATTCGGTGTGAGAATCCAGCTGATTTTTTACTTCAATTTAAAGATGTAATTATAATCCCAAGATTTTTATCTCCTTTTGTTCTAGGGTGTAGGTGAAATGGTATTTCTAGAATTCCAAGATGATTAGACTCTTTAATGAGCTATATTTCGTGTTCATGAGAATCTTTCGAGTCCCTACAATATTTGAGACAAACGGTTTTAACAACGGCTGATCAGAGGTTTTCTTGTACGTATGCTATCCTGCATACCCCATTCTGGCTTTTCAAGGCACTTATAGTTTGAAGTGTTTTTATTAAATAAACACACTTTTGAGTTCTACGAGTATTCTTGAGATATAATCGTTTGCTTTATTTATTTATTTATTGTTTGGTTAGCGCATCTTTTGGATGTTTTGGCAGTTAATTTTTAATGATGATATTGTCTTCACACGTCAATGCACTTACCATAATGTTTAACAAAGGTGCAGTAGAAATTGTCTTGCCTCAAGTCACAGGAAGACAGTTTTTCATATCATGTACTTCTGAAAACGGATTTGGAGATAAATTTGTGGATATATTCTGTATCTGTGTCTCTCCTTTTAATTTGCATCACAGCCTTAAGTTCTGCTACATGAATCAAGCCTCTTTTACATTCGGAGCAAAATTTTGATGTACTTGTGAGTTTGTGTTGCATTGCAAACTGCCTTTTCCCATAAACACACAATGGGGACATTGGCTTCCAGAACTTGATTAAGAAAGAATTATTTATTTAAGCCAAATGGTGCAATAATCTGACGTGCAACTTGTGTGTTTGAATCAACAGAGTCAATTACTGATGGGAAAAGAAAATTTGTCACATACAGTAAAGGATGGAATCAGCAACGAGGATTGCTTACCTATTGAGAGTGAAGAATCAGGGACTCACCCACGCCATAGTCTAGACAAGGAGGCAGGCTTGCCATGTTGTCGTGTCTGCCAATGTGCTGAACCCGACACAAGGGGAGATGCTGTATTAGGTTTGTTGGGAATCACTCCTCCACTACAAGAAGCAAGTAAAAGCTATGGGGAGGCACAGCCTAACAGAAAAGAAGTTCTGAAAGATGGTGAAAATAAATTTTCTCACAAAAAGAACATTGGAAGAGAAGCTGGGCTTGTGGAGTTTATTAGTCCTGATGGAGAGGTTTTCATTTGTAGTACAGATTTGGAGATGGGATCCGGTCACCATCAAGACACATTGGTAGAGCTTGGTTGTTCTTGCAAAAATGACCTTGCTTTAGTACACTATGCCTGCGCTCTAAAATGGTTTGTCAACCATGGATCCACTGTTTGTGAAATTTGTGGACATGTTGCAAAAAATATTAGAAGTGCTGACTTCAAAAAGGTTGTGGGTTCTTTAAAGGAATTTGGATCATTGAGAGAAAGGACTGCTAGTGGAGAACCAGTTCCTGTACAGGTGCCTACAAATCAAGGTGCAGATCCTGATGCTGTGGCTGCCATTCGAAGGCAACGGCTTAGTGAGATTTCATATTGGTTTAATCCGCATAATAATAATAACTACAACAATTCCTCTGCAGTTTCACGGGTTGTTTCTGAACAACCTTTGAATACTGTCTCAGAAGATGTTGTCCCTGATGAAAATCCTGCAACCAAGTGGGCTGTGGAAGGTACTGGAATTCTGCTTGCTACAGGACTTCTTACTGTTACTCTTGCATGGCTCATTGCCCCTCATGTTGGGAAGGTGTGCTTTTTTTCCCCCTTAAGTGTTGGTATGGTCGCAGATTAAGCATTGTTTTAGCTTATTATGACATAGTGTAGAGGTATTTTTAGCTCTTGGTCTGGATTTTGGACTAAAGTGCATGCACCTTGTGCCATTCATGGCAATACAAAAGGCGATGAAAATGATAGGAAAGTTAGGAACATCATTTTGTTGTTTTAAAAAGAAAGGACATTTATATACATGTTATCATGTTAGTTATTGTCTTGCTGTTGAAGTTGCACATGCAACTTGGGATGGAAACAAATCAACATATTTATGGAGAAGTCTTGCATATTTCAACAGAAACATGTCATCATTTTGCAATGTCAATGTTTAGTATATCCCCAAGTTCTTGAGATTAGTTTTCTCTTTTATTCTTGAGTGGTCAGCGGCGTTATGGGATCTTTAAGAAACCTTATCATTGATCACAAATGTTTCGAGTTTCGGAAGATGGACGCAAGTTCGTGGAAGATTACGGAAAGCAGTATTTGCGCTGTGAACCATATCTCTGTCGACCTAGAAACCTTGAGATGGCTGGTTTCCATGGTTAAGGAAGGGAGCAAGAATGGGATTGCTGAGTTCTACAGGTCTCGTCGCAGTGGGGCTAAAGTGATGGTGGTGAAAAGGTAGTTCAACTCTTTCGGGTGTTTTTTCTCAATCATAGAATTTGTCCAAAGACGCGGGATGATCCTAATACCGGAAGGGAAGAATAGGGCATTTTGGAAGAACATTGGAGACTTGATGGAGGAGTTAGCGACATTGTCTTCTGTTGCAAGGGGGAAAAACAGAGCAAGCTTCCGGTCTTCAAAGTCGCAGGGACTTATGCCATCCCTTTCATACAAGGAGGCTACGTCTCGAGCACCACATCAGGTAGAGAAGGCTGACATGCCCTGGTCAGGTAGACTTCCTTCTTTGGGGCTACCTCAGTACGGCTTTTGGGATGGTAGGACTCTGTCGGGGAAGAACAAGTTCCTTGTGGTACAGGTCTTGACTGATATGGAAAGGTAGATCTTTATTTTGCAGGGTAATATAGAGTGTTTGAAATGTTGCGTTGGGAATGGAGAATAAAGTCCATGTATTGGGCTGGGTTGAGGTGAGGTTTTGGCAGGATCTAGACCCAGCTGCTTTTTGGGTAAAGGCAAAGAAGTGATCGATGGGCTTGATTCTCAATCGGGTCTTTTGGAGTCCCCCCTTAACCCGAAAGTTGGGCCTACCGAGATACCCAAGCCTGTTGATCTGGTCCAACCGCTAGCTCAGGCCCCTAATCCAGATAGGGGCCGAAACCGTAGACCGGGATGCGATCCCTCCCCCCCTCGTCGTTAGGGGGGTTGTCGACGAAGAACCAGGAACCGGCATCGGCGAAGTCTGGGTCATCGGCAAAATCTGGGTTGTCGGCAAAGTCTGGGCTATCGAAATAGTCAGCAGCACATGCCTACATCAGAAGGTGCTCGAGCTCAGTGGATACTCTAGTTCAGTTGCCGGAAAATGCATAGAAAGATTCGCCTAAGATGATCGGAGGATCGGAAGTCTTTTCTAGGTTATTTATTTCGCCAGAGATTGGTCTCTCTCCCAGAGTTTCCGATAGCTTTAGTTGGAGCTTGCGGGAGTGAATAGGGGGAGGGTATTCCGTTGGTTAACTCTAGCACCCCTAAAAATTCCGTTGCCTCCAGTGGTGATATTAGTGTAGGGTGCGAGTCTCCCGAGAAACACCTCCAGCTAGCTATCCTGGATATCGTTTTTCGGGTGAGGAGGGGGTGGTTGTAACCCATCTGTGTACTGTCCTCCCAGATTTTAATTGTGGCATTGGTCCTTCCTCATGGGTGTTCAAAAAGGTGGAGGAAATCCAATCAGTGGTTGGGATTTCTTTTGGTTGATACAAGGACCAATTTAAGGCACTCCTTGTGGCTTTAAAAGATAGCCACTTGAAGTCAGCTTCTAAGAGAGAAAGAGAACTTAAAAGACTTACGTGCTCTATCAATTATGATGTGAAAGAAGGGAGTGGCGGAAGGGGGAGATCAAAAGGGAAGGGCTCTCTTACTTTACATGAAGCCTAAGATCCTTTCATGGAATGTGCGGGGGCTTAATGATCGCAATAAACGCTTTCGTATCAAATCTTTATTGCGAATGTGGAAATGAGATGTGGTGTGTCTCCAAGAAACAAAATTACGTTTTATTGATAGAAGACTTGTAAGGAGCCTTTGAGGCTGCTTTTATGTAGGGTGGTCATACTTAGATTCTTCGGGAGCATCAGGCAAAGTGCTACTTTTATGGGACAAAAGAATAGTTGAAGCTATTGAGAAATGGATAGAAGAGTTCTCGGTAGCTACCCTCTTCAAAAATGTCTCTTACAGATGGGAATGGGCCTTTGTTGGTACTTATGGTCCTAATGTGGATAGGGAGAGGAGACGATTGTGGGAAGAGTTAGTAGACTTACTCTTTATGGGATGTACCGTGGTGCATGGGAGGTGATTTCGGCACTACCCGGTTCCTTAGTGAGCCATCTGGGCACTCCTGGATCTCCTAGGCCATGGATGACTTTTCAGAATTCATCTTTGATCTAGACCTCATGGATCTTCCATTAGTTGGGGGTGAGTTCACTAGGTCTAACAGCTAGGTTTGGTCGAAGCTAGACCGCTTTCTTGTTTCTCCCTTGTGGGAAGCCCATTTTCCGGAGGTTAGCCAGAAATGCCTAGCATGAGTTTGTTCAGATCACTATCCTATTCTCCTAGATTGTGGGGACATTCATTGGGGTCGCCGTTACTTCAAGTTTGAAAATGTGTGGCTCGCGGCGGATGAGTTTGTAGAGTTGGTGCGGTCTTGGTGGTCTTCCCATCAGATTTTTGGGACGCCTAGTTTTGTTCTTGTAGGTAAATTGAAGGCCTTGAAACATGACTTGAAAAATGGAACTTAGAAGTTTTTGACCATATTGACAACCAGAAGTCTACCCTCATGGGAGAATTAAAGGCAAAAGAATTGATGGGGGACTTTTCGGAGGATGAGCTCTCGAGAAAGGGCTCAGTCATGGCAAATTGGGAAAAGGTTTTGGTGGCCGAGGAGGCCTCTTGGCGACAAAAATTCAAGGCTTTATGGTTGAAAGAAGGGGATAAATGTACAAAGTTCTTTCACAAAGTGGCAAACTCTTATAGACGCAACAGCAATATAGAGACGCTCCACTTAGGTAATCAGGTGCTTTTTTCCATCCCTAATCTGCAAAATTATATTGTGCAAGTGTCCTGGAAAGACCTTTTGTTGAAGATGAGATATACAAGGTTATCATTGGCATGGCTAAGGATAAAGCGCCGGGTTCGTATGGTTTTTCAATGGGGTTTTTTCAAACTTGCTGGGACATTGTGAAGTGGGATATGATGCAGGTCTTTCAAGAGCTGCATTCTTTTCAAAAGTTTGAAAAATCTCTTAAAGTGACGTTCATTGCTCTCATTCCCAAAAAGCAGGGGGCGTCGAGTATTGAGGATTTTCGCCCTATTAGCCTGATTAGTGGTGTGTACAAGATCATTACAACCGATTAAGTCCTGTGTTGGGACAAATCATATCGAAACCTCAAAATGCATTTATTCGTGGAAGACAAATCCTTGATTCGGTGCTTATTGCAAACGAGTGCTTGGACCATAGATTGCGGGAGGGAAGACCAGGTATTCTTTGCAAAATTGATATGGAGAAAGCCTATGACCATGTAAACTGGGATTTCTTGTTATATTTGCTTGGGAGATGTGGTTTCGGTGTTAGGTGGATCTTTTGGATGCGGCATTGCATCTCCACCGCTCGATTCTCAGTTCTAGGGAATGGCACCTTAGCGGGTTTTTTTTATAGCACTTGGGGTCTACGGCAAGGAGACTCCTTATATCCTCTCCTTTTTGTCATAGTTATGGAGGCGCTCAGCTGTATGGTGAAGGCTGCTGTGGATAGAGGATTCTTATCTGGTTTCCTCGTGGGTAGTGATACTAGCCGCTCTATTATGGTCTCACATCTTTTATTTGCAGATAACACGCTATTGTTCTGTGAAGCGGATACCGACCAGATCCAATCATTACGAACACTCCTACTTTGTTTTGAAGCAATCTCGGGGCTCAAGGTGAATATTGGAAAATCCGAGATGGTTCCGGTGGGTGCAGTCCCTAATATTCTCAGTCTAGCAAGTTTATTGGATTGCAAGGTATCCTCTTTGCCTATGAAATACTTGGGCCTTCTGCTGGGAGCTACTTTCAAGGCCAGAGCCATATGGGATGGGGTGGTAGAGAAGAGGTTGGCGGGTTGGAAACAAATTTATCTCTCGAAAGGGGGTTGTCTTACCCTTATCAAGAGCACTCTTTCTAACCTTCCAACTTATTTTTATCCTTGTTTTCTATGCCTGTAGGGGTGATAACCAGGATTGAGAAACTTTACAGGGCATTTTTATGGAAATGGTTGGGTGAGGAGAAGAAATTTCATTGGGTTAGATGGAAGACCGTATGCGCTCTAGTGATGCAGGGGGGTTGGGAGTGTGTAATTTGAGAACTTTTAATAAAGCTCTATTGGGAAATGGCTTTGGCGATATCACTCCGAGAGGGGGGCATTATGGAGGGATATTATTGATGCTAGGCATGGTGTTGCTTGGGCGGAGTTGGTGTTCTAAGGAAGTGAGGGGGGGCTATGGGGTGGGCTTATGGAAGTGTATAAGGTAGGGGTGGCTGAAAATCATATTCGATTTAAGGCAGGTGAAGGCAATCGAATAAGTTTTTGGAAAGACGTGTGGTGTGGAGACCGTGCATTGGAGAGGGCTTTTCCGACTCTCTATCGTATTACTGCCAACAAGGAGGCTTCAGTGGCGGATATGCGACTTCTTTCCCTCCGCTCTCATCGGTGGAATATTCTCTTTATTAGGAATTTTCATGATTGGGAACTTGCAACTGTATCCGACTTTCTCAGCCTACTCTATTCCGTAGGGAACACCTCAACACGACATGACAGGTTAAAGTAGAGGTCCAACAATCACAAGACATGCACAGTTAAGGCATATTACAAAATATTGTCAACTCAAGACTATTCTCCATTCCCTTGGAAGAGCATTTGGCGGTCTCGGGTGCCCTCCAAAGTAGCTTTCTTTGTATGGAGCGTTGCCCTTGGAAAAACTCTAATTACGGGCAACTTGAGAAAGAGGGGTTGCATAGTAATGGATTGGTGTTACTTGTACAAGAAGGATGGCGAATCCGTGGATCATCCAAAGAGTGCAAATTGCTTGGGTCATGCCTCTAAGAGCATTAGCAATTGTCTTGCTAAAATTTTCCTCCAAAAAATACAACTTTGCACACTTTTCAAAAAAAATGGTCATATTTGATTATTAGTGGGGAGAAAAAGGTGGAAAGGGAAATATTTTTCCACTTATGAATAGTAATCTTCCAAAACTCTCCAAATTAATGTGCAAAGTTGTACTTTTTAAAAGAAAATTTTAGCAAGACCATTGCTAATGCTCGGGTGGTGATTTGTTGGGTAGTTGGAGGAAGATGCAAGGTTGCCCTCAAGTGGCAGTAGCATGGAAGATGATTATGCCGTGTCTCATGTGTTATATTTGGTCAGAAAGGAATGCTCGTTGCTTTGAAAAAAAGGAACGCACTATGGTGGAGCTGAAGAATTACTTTCTCCATACTTTATTGCTTTGGTTCTCTGCTATTGTTTTAAATGGGGACAATGTTCATGATTTTCTTTCTTTCATTAACCTCTCATAGAATGTACTAGGTGTTCTTTTGTATACTCCCTGTGTACATGGGCTATGCCTATTCCATTTCTATCAATAAAATTTACCTCTTACTTATAAAAATAAAATATTTCAACATATGTATCCCCAAAATTGGTGCTGTGAGACCGAGTCTAGAGGGACTAGAATGTTGACAGTTACAGCTTTATGAGCTAGAGAGTTCCTGTTGTGGACATTAATTTTGTGAAATATCTCAAGTGTTGGGATGCATTTATTTTTTGGATTGATTCTGTATTTTCATATTTTTCCATGATGAGCTACTCTTCCTGAATTTAATGTGCTTCGATAGTTGAGGAGTGGAGGATGAATTTATACAATGCAGCATTGGTTCTTTACCCGTGATTTGATAAGATTTTCTTCATCTTTACAAGATGTTTTATTTTCACTTGATTGCAAAATGGCACTTCATGTATGTTTGACCCGTTTGCAAGACATGGTGTGAATGAAACTCTGAATTTGATCAATAGACTACTCCTAGTTATCAAAACAAATATTGGTTGCTTACGATTTTGGTCGGAAGTCATTGCTTTTAACTGCTAAGAAATTGCTTGTTTTTGAATTATTTTTTTAATACAATTAACGTATCCATTTATGATGATTTTGTGATACTTGTAGAATCACTTTAGTCACCATGTCTTAACAATATGCTTTATTTGATAGATTCCACTTTTATGTGCAGAAAACTGCCAGAAGCGGCCTTCATATTCTCCTCGGAGGCATTTGTGCCCTAACAGTTGTGGTTTTCTTTCGCTTTGTAAGTAGCTTATTTGAGACTGCATTTTTTATCCCCCATTTCTGTGCTCGTTTGCATTGGGTAAATATTTTTTCAGATCGGCTTGGTTTAATTTATTGGCATAAGTTTGATATGTTAACAAAATCAGACTACCGTCTATCTGAACTGAAAAAGCTTGACCCCTAGTTCGAAAGACCCTTTTTTATAAATAAAATTAATTAGGCTTTACAAACTTTCTTGATCAGCGAATAGGCACTAGAGTGCTTATGATTTTTGAGGTCCTCTATTGCTATGGTGATGTTGAATGTGTTAGTCGCCTGATTTGAATGACAAAGGATAATAAAAGTAAAAGAGAGGATAAGATATTGCTTTTCAATATTTGTTGATTAATATCTATACTACATATTTTCCTTAATCTGCAATTACAAAAGTGCAGGTATGTCTAGAGCTATCTGCCATTGACTTCTCAGTCTTTAAAGCTACCTCTGTTCCTTTCTCTCCAAAGAAAATTCTTAGTGGTTTTGTTTTTTGTTTCTAGCATATTTATGTTTCTCCTCAAAAGTGCAATCTAGTACTTGTTTATACTACAAAAATAAGCACTTTGGATAATAGAATTGTAGTTTTCACTCTCGGTATCCACAGTACAAAATAAAAAAAGAAAGCTCAGACCCTTTGTGCACATTTCATTCACTCATTCACTCACATGTGCATCTCAAGTCTCCTCATCTGAGAGAATAACATTACTAGTGGATTAGAAATGTGCAATTGATTAAGACTTTGGAGAAAGGCCAATAATTCCAAGGGCTTGGAATCATTAAAACCTAAGGCCTCGTTTGGATAGTCAAATGGATTAGATAAGAAATCTGTGAATAGTAGTTAGATGGTTTGTGAATAGTAATGAAATAGGTTTGGGAAAGGAGAGAGAGAATTTTGAATAAAAATAGTATAAAGTTAAAATATTGTTAGAATATAATTTTTGTTTTGGAATTTAAAAAAGTGGAATTTTTTTGTGTTTTATATGAAAGTTAGGGAAAGTTGTAATGATTAGTAACAATTAGATGAAAAAGTACGAAAGAGAAATTGAAAAGTGTTTGTGTTTAAGTAGTGTTTGGATGTTGAGATGGGATGCAATGAGACAAACTGCATCTTCAAACGGGGCCAAAGGCTTTTTCTTCTGGGTAGGTAAAAATGTCAAGGTTTCAAAGCCCCTTTTTGTTTGCCTTATGTTTCCACTGAACCTGCGTCGCTGTTCAAATTATCAGCTTCCTATATTCTAGCTGTCTTAACACAGATTTGAGGGAATGGTGCAACCGGGAAAGAACTCAGAACTTTATCTGGAGGAAGACAGTAGAAGTTTCTAAGATAAGATGATGGAGAAAGAAGACGGGTAGGGCGCTTCGTAAGTTAAAGAAAAGGGGTCAATTTCATCCATTCTGTTCAAGCTCTTGGCTTGTTTTCACTTTAAAAGGGAGGTTTTATCCAACGCTTTTTAAGGCTTGCAGGTGTTTTTAAGTTAATATCATTGTGGGTTGGTTCACCTTTGGTACTTGGCCTAAAACTGTAACATAGGTTTCTGTTGCATCGTCCCCTCCCCTCCTCCCCTTTTCTCCCTTCCTCTGTTTAATGTTTCCATATTTTTTCTGTGAATTTAGTGAGAGACTCCGAACCGAACTGTTACTTGAATTGCCAACATCATTAAAACCTTGAAACTACATTCTAACTGAACTCCAAGTCGAACAGTACCAACTATGGACTTCCTCCAGTCTGTGTACAATCCCAGTCTGATAAATTTGCTTATGAATTATGCAGTTTGTGCTTACCAGAATCAAGTATGGACCTGCACGCTACTGGGCAATCCTGTTTGTCTTCTGGTTTCTTGTCTTTGGTATATGGGCTTCACGCACCCATGGCGCTCATGCAACGTGATTATGTCAGCATAATATTCATTCCCTGTTAATCACCTTTTTGTTTCTTTTTATTTGTTTTGGGAGTTGGGGTGGTGGTAGAACTACGTTCTATTTGATAGATGTCTTCAATGCACAAGCGGAAAAATGAGTTCTTGGTAGACTATTTGAAATGCGTTCGTGTATAAGCCCATTATTGTGAAGTAGCCCTTTTACGGTCAATATTATTCATGTGCAAGCTATCTCAGTGTGTGTATTAATTGCAGGTTCTCGGCTTTACTTGTTGCATGGGAAATGTTGAATTTTGAGAGTTTCTTAAGGGAGTTAAAAGTTTTGTAGGTAACAAATCCAGAACGCATGTTGGGAGTAAACCGATTACTGTTTGGTTCATAGGGATTTCTGCTTGTTTCTTCGTCATATTAATAATTAATTAGTTTAAAGAGATCCATTGCTCTCACTGGGACAATTTCTCTGGCAGCAGGCATCAGAATATAGCCGAGAAGTGAGTGTTGTATGTTTGTGGAAAGAGAAATATTCTAGCTACAAAGTGAATTTACAAAAATTATTATACAAATTGATTTGACTTGATGTGTTTTGTCAGATTATAAAATTATTTTTATTGTAAAGTAGATTTGACGGATTACCTGAAGTGACGTTTGTGAAATTATTTGTGTAATCTCTTTACGGTTGTAGTACTTGTCTTATGGAAATTATACCTTACCCGATTAGGATAATATTTTGAGTCTTGCGGTAAAAATACATTCATCTAGATCTGATCATCCGGTTTGGGTTTTGGCCGACTCGGTCCTACAATTTTTTTTTTTAATTTTTTAATAGTTTTGGCACTTTTATTAAAGAGATTTAAAAAAATTATTTATCTTTTGAATTCAGATTTTTGAATTTAGAACTCGGATGAAGAGTTCTGACTCACCAAATTCAGTCAAGCGCAACTCCAATGTAGTCAAGCATCAAGACTTTCTAGATGCCTGTTGTTTGCCATGACCTTCAAAAGTTGTACTTGCATGAAGTTCGGTGGAAGATCGCTCTCCCTGCTGCTAAAAAGGCCTCAGCTTTTGACGCAGATAATCTCATTCGAGAAGGTAACTCCATCGATGTCATTACAATGATTTAGAAGGATCGCATGGCTTGATCGGAGAATCAAAGAAACTTGTTTTTGATCAGCTTCACAAATTCACAGGAGTACAAATTACTTTGCCCGCCATCTCGTTAAATGGCCATCTCCAATGGCTGCATTCCGAAAAACCTTCGAGAAATGAATATGCATGTCATCCGAACCAGCTTTACTCTTCAACAAATATGACACGTTGTCACTTTCACTAAGAGAAGAAAGTCCGGCTATATTCGAGAAAGGGTAATCATGCTAGTCTGTTGTCCATTGGGTCGACTCTCCCATAAGACAAGTTAGGCGATTGTTTAAGGCCTTAGAATGGAAGAAAGTCTAAAAAAATATTAAAAAAGAATTAGTTAGAATTTAAAAAAAAAAAAAAAAATTATCTAAACTAAAACAAAGAGAGGTTAACTAGGCATGTTCATCCGGACTGGGTCGGTTCTTTTTTTTTTTTATATTTTTTAATAGTTTTGACAAATGTTTTTTATAAGAGATTCAAGAAAATCAATAATCCAGATTTTGGATTTCTAGATCTCGAACCTGAATGAACAGACCTAACGTTAACATTGAAAATTGAAAAAAAAAAATCAATTCTCAACTCTACAACAAAAAGAAAAGATGCTAACAATTATAAAAAAAAATAATTTTTTTATTTAATTACATAGTCTCAGCAACTTTCTTTAGAAAAATCAAAAGACACAATAATATCTCTAAATTCAATGGTTCTAATCTATCTTTCCAAAGTCTCAAAATATATTTTGACTTTGTCTTTAAGTCTCAAAATATATTGAGCTAGCCGTCCATCCAGCGGTGACCATTGGACGTGCCCTATAGGTTAAATGCAATTTTCTATTTTTTTTCCTTCTTTACATTTTTTAAAAAATCTTTAAATATTTATAAAAAAAAAAATTAATATACTAATATTCAATTTCTTAATTATTAAGTAAAATAGAAATAAAAAATTAAAATATATGAGTGGTCAAAATGAGGGGATAAATTCATGAGATATACTAGTATTTTCCTTCGAAAAATCTCACTTTTTTTTAGTTGGAATGTATATCACGTTAATTTATAAATTTATTTTTATGTATTTTTTGGGTCTATAATCCCATTTCGATCTAGCCTACCAGGACAATTCAAATATTAAATTACTAAAAATTATGATTAAGTATGGTTCACAATCTCACCCCAGGGTTCTCTCTCTCTCTCTCTCATTACATGGGGACTAGCCTGTAGATATTATGTTGTAATCAAGTTGTCCCTACTTGACTCCAACAAAAAAATCGGATAAAACCAAGAATCTTTAACATTATCTGCATTCTCTTGAGCATGTTGATTCAAAACCACTCTCTCAATGCAAGTGGCTTTTCCAAACTCAAGAAGGAATATCTAAGTACGATTTTTCTGTTGCCAATTATAGGAGGCTAATCTGCAACTTCCTCTTCTCCTCTTTAGTTTCCATTAAGAAGGGCATGATCTCTATCAAGCTATTGGGAGACTGCAGGTATTTGTTCTTGCCTTCTTTCCTATCATACTTCTTCAACGACGAATCTCTGCTCCTTTCTAACAGCACTACAAATAACTCTATACGAAGTTTCTGAAAAATGATCATCAGTGCCTTTCTTATAATTTATGCAATGCTTTTCGTTCCTGTTTTCAATCTTCTTCTTTATAGATACAGTACTACAGTTGATAATGTCGCTACCAGAGCATACTCTTACCGTTTTAACACAAGAAAGAGCAATCGAACTCGAGTTTCCTTCTCCAACCATGTCAGAACTTCGTACAGGTAGCCTCTTTTTCTATCTTAATTTGTGCATCTTGGTATCCACATTTGCTAACTGAATATTTAGTTCTTGCTAATTGTGTCTGTGTTTTAGCATCAAGAGTTGTTCAGCAATCATGTCGGTAGAGGCGGAGGTGGAAGAGAAGCCAAAGTTCGACGCAGGCAAAGCAGCTTTGCTTGTTAAGGAGCTCAGGAAGAGCTTTAATGGCGGCAGGACGAGGAGCTTTGAATGGAGAGTATCGCAGTTGAAGAGCATCGAGAAGATGCTTGAAGAGAAAGAGAAGGAGATTACTGAAGCTCTTTTCAAGGACCTCTCGAAGCCTGGATTCGAAGCTTTTTGCGAGGTACAGATCAAATATTTTCCTTTTGCCTGACAATTATGATCTAATGTCTAATGTCTGATTCTTTTATTAGATTTTTTTTGGAGTTTACTCTTTTGTTATTAATATTGAAAATTATTTCGTAAACGAATTAAGAGCCTCAAAGTGAATGAAAGATAAACACGTTAATTTTTCCAATATCAGTTAACTTTCCTATATCTATATACAATCGGCTTGCCATAAGGCATCTAGCCTGATTGGCGTAACTCTCAGCGTCCAAAATGAAGGCTGGAGTTCAAAACCCCCCTCCTCCAAATATATAATCGGCTTGGATCGCCAATATATAATTATCCCATGAAGTCAGTTAATTAATATGATTGCTGTTTGATGCAGATTTCACAGGTAAAATCTTCATGTAAGCTGGCACTAAAAGAATTGAGTCGTTGGATGATTCCAAAAGAGGTGATTTAAAAGTAGTTGAAAACGCTTTATCTACAAAAGAATTTTACAAAATTAAATCCACGAGATGACATTGTAAGAGTTATAAAAGGATGAAGTAAAACAGAGAGGAGATATTATGAACTGATTCACTTGCTTTTCACTTTGTATTCAATCGTAATATATAGAGGATTACATACAACAAACTGGAGAATTTTAAGGAATACAATATTATGGTTTAACAGAATGAGAATAATATGCAAATGGTTCAGGTGGTTCAGATTTGTTGAATTGTCTTGATTCTTGTAACTGATCACCTGATTTTTGCAACTGATGGTTCAGGTGGTTCAGATTTGTTGAATTGTCTTGATTCTTGTAACTGATCACCTGATTTTTGCAACTGATTATTGACTAAGTCAGTGCATACTTTAACACCCCCCTGCAAACTGATGGGTAGTTGGATAACCATGAGTTTGGTTCTCAGAAAGTGAAACCGAGCTGCAGTCTGGCCTTTAGTAAATACATCTGCTATCTGATCTGTAGTAGAGATATATTTAACAACAATATCTTTATTTACTACCTTTTCTCTAATAAAATGATAGTCAATTTCCACATGCTTGGTTCGGGCATGGAAGACGGGATTCGATGCTAAGGCTAGTGCTCCAATGTTGTCACACCAGATGGTAGGAGGCGATGAAAGAGAAATCTGTAACTCCTTCAATAACATTCTAAGCCAATAAGCCTCTGCTGTAGCTAAAGCCATGCTTCGGTATTCAGCCTCGGTGCTTGAACGCGAGACGACAGCTTGTTTCTTGGCACACCATGATATTAAATTCTTTCCCTGAAAAATGCTGAATCCACTAGTGCTTCTTCTGTCATCAGGATTTCCAGCCCAGTCTGAGTCTGAGAAAACATTTAAGTTGACAGCAGAAGGTGAATAAAATAGGCCATAGTCAACTGTGCCTTTCAAATAGCGAAGGACCCTTTTTGCTGCTATCCAATGAGAGTCTCGTGGACTATGCATAAATTGACATAGCTGATTTACTGCATAGGAAATATCAGGACGTGTAATGGTGCAGTATTGCAATGCACCCACAATACGCCTGTATTCAGTAGGATCCAATAAAAGTGTGCCATTTTCAGAAGAGAGTTTCATTCCTGAAGTTGAAGGACAGGCCAAAGGTTTAGCACCAATCATTTTAGTGCTGTCAAGTAAATCTAAGATATACTTAGCCTGTCTGAGATGAAGGCCCTCACTGCATCTTTGTGCTTCAATACCAAGGAAGTAACTTAGCTGTCCAATATCTCTGAGATGAAAAGTTTCCTTTAAGCTGTCAATGAAAGAATGAATGGCAGAAGGACTGGACCCAGTGACTATGATGTCATCTACGTAGATCAACACAAAATTTTTAATGTGTTAGTACAAAATGTAAACAAAGAATAATCAACTTTGGATTCCTCAAAACCAAGCTCTAATAATTGCTGAGATAGCCTTCGAAACCAAGCTCTTGGAGCTTGTTTGAGGCCGTAGATAGATTTATGAAGACGACACACTAAATCAGGTTGACTCTCATCAATGAATCCTTGAGGTTGTTCCATATAAACCTCTTCATCAAGGATGCCATGTAAGAATGCATTTGAGACGTCTAATTGTCTAATCTGCCAACTGAATGTTACTGCAAGTGATAAAATCAATCTGACTGTAGTTGGTTTAACTACTGGAGAGAAAGTGTCAAAGTAGTCAATTCCAGATTTTTGATCAAAGACCTTGTCCACAAGTCTGGCTTTGATCAAAGCACATTGCTTATAAGCAAGCCCAAGACCTTGTCCACAGGCAATGTGGGATTTATTCCTCAACACCCTCCCTCACGTGCAGGCCAGTAATTTTTCTGGTCCTTGTCACGGGGTAAATAGTGTGGGTCCACATTCGTCCTGTGGCAGGCTCTGATACCATGTAAGAGTTATAAAAGGATGAAGTAAAACAGAGAGGAGATATTATGAACTGATTCACTTGCTTTTCACTTTGTATTCAATCGTAATATATAGAGGATTACATACAACAAACTGGAGAATTTTAAGGAATACAATATTATGGTTTAACAGAATGAGAATAATATGCAAATGGTTCAGGTGGTTCAGATTTGTTGAATTGTCTTGATTCTTGTAACTGATCACCTGATTTTTGCAACTGATTATTGACTAAGTCAGTGCATACTTTAACAGACATGACTTGTTGTGATACGTTAAACTGTAAAATTATTTTTATTGTAAAATAAATTTAACGTATTATATACAATCATATCAATTTGTGAATTTAATTTTGTAAAATTTCTTTCTAGTTGTAATATTCTCTAGCAAGCTGTGCCGTCTCTGAAATTTGAAACAATCACAAGCATAACTTAATTCTAGTTCTCAACACTTTTCAGGTCAAAACTTCGTTTACAACATATCCATCATCAGCAGAAATCGTGTCAGAACCATTAGGAGTTGTGTTGATCATCTCGGCATGGAACTTCCCTTTTTGTATGTGAATGAGAATCTTGTTTCACGCAGTCGACATCTGGTTTACACCACGTAACTTGCATCATTCCGAGTTCTGACATAACAAATCACTTTTGTTTTCACCATGTCTTTATATACCGAATGTTGATTTCATTCAATTGTGTAAATCCAGATCCCAATGTTCTATATAGGGTGTTAATGAATAATCTCACGTCGCTTGTAGATAAGGTCTTAGGCGGTCAGGCTTCACAATTCAGAACCAATACACTTTTCTTTCCTTTTTCAAATTGTTTTAACCTAGCATTGATCAATGTTTTGCAACAGTATTAAATAAACTTCACGTTTTATTTTTTATTATAAAACTTACCCAGTTTTATGGCATTATACAAATTAGTTTTTTTTTTTCCAGTCTAAGTTAACATATAATATATCTATTTTCTAGTGTTATCCCTTGATCCGGTAATTGGAGCTATTTCAGCTGGCAATGCCGTGGTCCTAAAACCGTCGGAAATTGCTCCTGCTACATCGTTGCTGCTCTCAAATTTTGTAGAGGAATATCTAGACAATTCTGCCATAAAAGTTGTTGAAGGGGCCATCGATGAAACAACTGCACTACTTGATCAGAAGTGGGATGGGATTCTGTACACAGGTTCTTTTGGCATTTATCGGCTTACATATTTTCTTCTGACATCCTAAGATCTTGAATCGTTGATATTTGTATCAACAAACAGAAGTTGCATCTTAGAGGCGGCACTGTTAATTATAGTTATACTGTGCAGTCCTTGATGCAGTTTGGAGATACCAAAGTAGTAAAACATTCACCGTAATTATTACGCCTCATTTGTTTTCAGAAAACTTCTCAACTTATTTATCTCAGTTTTTCTAATCGTTATAATATTCTCAAATTTTCATACAATAACGAAAACAATTCAACTTTTCTTTTTAAATCCCAAAAACAAATATAATATTAAAAAATATATTTTAAAAATATTTTATTCAATTTTCATTTTTATTTCAACTCATCTCATCTGTAGAAACAAACGCAGCTTTAATCTCTTGTAAAGTAATTACTGAGATTTCTACAGGTAGTGCAAGAGTAGGTCGCATTGTGATGGCTGCTGCTGCAGTACATCTTACACCAGTAACTCTGGAACTTGGAGGGAAGTGCCCAGCTGTTGTTGATTCAAACTCTAACTTACAAGTAAGTGTTTCTCCTGGAGGTTGAGTTATGTTTTCCAAATTAGTTTCTATGGCGGATTAAACTTCTACGAACCTAAGGTTGCTGTTAGGAGGATAATTGCTGGCAAGTGGGCATGCAATAATGGGCAATCTTGTACCGGTGTTGACTATATTATAACAAGAAAAGAGTTTGCTCCAAAGTTGGTAAGGTTGTCTCTGTGATGACAAAACTTAAAAATGCCATGCTTCAATGGTATATTTCTTGATACATGCCTACTCTACAGATACATTCTTTAAGGATTGAACTGGAGAAGTTTTTTGGGAAAGATCCACTGGAATCGAAAGATATTTCCCGCATTGTGAGCTCCTTTCACTTTGCTCGTCTGGCAAAGCTCTTGGATGAGGATAAGGTATCCAATAAAGTTGTCTTTGGAGGTCAAAGGGATGAGAAACAATTGTGAGTATAGTCAATTTAGTTTGCTGAGGCTTATGTATGTTATATGAACCATCTTACATCAGTTGTCCTTAAATTTATTACAGAAAGATAGCTCCAACAATCTTGTTGGATGTTCCAGAGGACTCAATGATAATGCAGGAGGAGATATTTGGGCCTTTAGTACCCATTATCACTGTGAGTACTATAGTTATATTAAGTACATCTTCCTCTTAAGGCTTGTTCCTAGTGATATGGTCATGGAGAAAGTGCTCTATATTGACGAAGGAAGTAAACTCACTATTTCTCTCCAAGCATCTCCTAAATGTTTAGATACCTCAATGCTCTCTCTCTCTCTCTCTCTCTCTCTCTCTCTCTCTCTCTCTCTCTCTCTACACACACACAAAGTTAGGCCCTCTTTAGAATTTAGACACTAAACTAAGATCATCTCAATTCAGACTAATTTTAAGCTAAATCGAACATCTAAACACTCAATTTTAAATCACTAAATCCATCTCAACTCAAAATTTCTTTACACATAGGACTCACAATTTTTTTCAACTCAACACCTGTTTACATGCAGGACCCACAACCTTTTTTAACTTCCATAAGTACATTTAATCTCATCCTTAATATCCAAACACATTTTAACTCATTTTAAGTGGGCTCCACAAAACTTACTTCACCATCTCAACTTATTACTATTCATAAATAACTCAACTCAACATCCAAATGGGCCTTAATGATGGTGACACCATTGCTTCTCATGTCCAAATGGCCCTGTTTCCTCAACTCTTCTTCCTGTAAAGGTATTGCTTCTCGTGGTCAATATTTCTGCACAGTAATGGATTCTAAAAGAAGTCCTGGTTTGTCAACAGGTTGAGAACTTGGAAGACAGCTTTGAAGTGATAAACTCAAAACCAAAGCCCCTTGCTGCATATCTCTTCACTAATGACGAGCAGCTGAAGAAGGCTTTTGTGCAAAATATATCTTCTGGAGGAATGCTCATCAATGATACCATCATACATGTGATTATTCTCATCCTGAAATTTATAGATTAGCCACATTTATTAGAGCGTGATCTTGTTCATATAGTATAGTCATGGTTGGATTCCGACACCAATACAAGCCAAAATATCATCAGTTTAGTCTGATCTGAATGAATGGCATCCATGGAACAGTTTTAACTTTTAAGCTTTATGATGATTGGCCGATAGTTATATCCAAAATTTTAAGATCATTAATATTAGGTGAACAAAATTCTGCAGAAATAAGCTCTATGCTTATTTAGTTCTTCAGAGTGAGAGCAGATTAGTAAATTTGAGGAACACAATAAAATAATGAAAGTTGTGGTTTTACTTTTAACAAATATTTGTATCTTATGCTGCAGACCAAAGAAGGAAATATAAATTAAATTTAAATTGCTCCACTTGTAGACTTGAAAGAAAATAACAGATATAGATGAGGTGTACAGTATTGAATTAGACTTTCACTATTTAAAAAGAGTAGGATCAAAGTGTCACATCTACTACTCCCAAATTTGTACTTGTGCACAGGAAACATTGGTGTGCAAGCAGACCACGAAGAGCATGAAATATTATTGTGACCTAACTTTAGAGTTGTCTTCAAATATTCCAGAGTCTATGTATTAGCATAATTTACTCCACATATAAGCAGATACAGCTACAAGTACACACGGTTCCGAAATTCGGACTCACATCATATGAACTTCACAATGCAGGTTATAGTAGAGGGTCTACCTTTCGGTGGAGTTGGGGAGAGTGGAATGGGCTCATACCATGGGAAGTTTTCTTTTGATGCTTTTAGCCATAAGAAGTCAGTTCTATACAGAAGCTTTGATGGAGATGCATCTGTAAGGTACCCTCCATACACGCCTGAAAAGCAAAAACTATTGAAGGCCCTAATCAGTGGCAACATAATTGCCATCATACTTGCTTTGACTGGATGGTGAAAGGTTGAAAACGTAGATGGGACTGTCACACTGAAGTTCTGCTTGTCCAGTTGCTTCTTCTTTTTCTTTTTCTTGAATGAACATATATATATTATTCAAAAGGTCAATGCCTTAGATATATTTTGCACATGAATAAAGAGCGTTAATGCAATCAATGAATCTGAAGTTCTTGACAGATATCTTTAGCACATGGTTGTAATAAAAACACATACATTTTGCTTTTGGCAATAAGAATCCCATCACTCCTCAAAATCCTCAATTTAAAATAGAAGAATGACCAATCAACGATATGCATTTGCTTAAAAGAGTCCACCAAAATTCATATAATCATAAATAAACTTGAACTCCAATTTTCACCTACCTATATATCCACTTTAAGCAGGGCAATTAAAGTAACCGAAAGAAAACCAAGAAACCAAGAAACATATAAAATAAATACCATTAACAAGCCAGATAGATGATATCGTTCGCCATTAGAACGATGTCTGCAAAATCCTGCCAAAAACCAATTTTGGGATTTTTTTTTTTTTTTTTTTTTTTGGGGGTGGTGGTGGGGGGCTCAAGTCCCCACTTCTACGAACCCGGTTTCAAAAAGACAAATTGCCAACGGAAACTCGCCTATCCCCGGAATCCTTTGTTACCCATTTCTGCCAGAGACCGAGAAAAGCCGTCCATGGTGTCTATTCGACCACCTGTGAGTAACAGTTCAACTTCCCAGCAGAAATGCTCGTTTGAAAAGACATTTGGAAAGCGTAACAAACGATCGGAGGTGAGAGAGGTGAGAGTGGGGAGCACAAGTTCACGCCCATGTCTCTGGCTATGGTGGAGAGCCTGTATATGTTGTAGTATAGTCTTTGAGAGCACTGGCTTGCCTAAAATCAACTTTAATTAAATTTAATTAGCAGAGATAACATTTGGTCGGGCTATATGGATTCAAAATAGAAAAATGATTTTTTGATGACTGGTTTAGTTAAAATATTAAAATGAAATATTTTAATTCTTTTTTTTTTTCGGTGTGCTATTTTGAAATAGATATTATATAAATAAATTATATAAATAATAAATATATTTAAAAAAAAACATATAAACAAATCTTAAAAACATACACGTTTGATAAACTTAATAATGTTTTTTAATAGTCAATATAAGTCTTGAACACACATTTATAAAATCTAATACAATATCCTAAGTTTTCAATTCAACATATATTCTTCGTCTTCAATAAGACGATAAAGATCAATACGTAGAACGTTATTTAAAACATTTTCTTCAATATCATCATCAAGATCAATATTATCATAAATGTAATATTATTTGATTAACAACTAGACATTTATATTTTATATACTCCTACATAATTATAAAAATAGCAAGTTTATCAAGATACAGAGACTATCAAATGTATATTTCTATATGTTAATTAATAATTATCCACAGTGGGAAAATTTTTATTTTTATTTTTATTTTTGATAAGTCATGGTAGGGAGATATTCTTAATATATATATACAAAGTAAAAGAAATGTTGAGCAGTTCTCTTTTGGTCAATCTCAAATTTTTATCAATCTCATAAAAATCAATAAAGACTAATAAATAATAAATCAACTAATAAAATTTGAGACCAAAATTATAAACATTGGATACAGCTAAAAATCTAATAAGAAAAGTAAATTAAAATTCATGCTAGGAATTACTTTTATTTTATTTTTTTATCTTAACATCAGATCTATAAATTAAAATTCATACTAGGATTTGATGTGGCCAAGTTTAATTTGTGTTTGCTGAAATAGGTGATGAGACTGCTTATTATTAGAGACTATATTTTTAGTTTCTAAAACCCGATTGGACCATTGAGTCTACCTACACTTAAAATATCTCATGTTGAATTAAGCATAAGCATATTCAAATAAACTTATATTTTAATTATAGTAATTCACCAAATATGCAGATGAATAATAACTTAACCAAATACTATAATATTGTTATGAAACTTAAAGAAAGGAAACTACTATTGCAAAAGAGAAATAAGAAATTCTCTCTAGAACTCTTAAGAACTGAAACTTTCTTTCTCTCTCTATATTTTCTTATGAATTTCATTACAACTGAAACCCCTATTTATAGGCTTTGAAATTACTATGCAAGTCACTATGCGGAATTTAAAATAATAGTGGTGGGGTCATTCACATAGTTTTAGTGGTGGGACAGGGGGCGGCTGATAATTTCGTTCGTTCATTACACTCCCCCTTGAATGACCACCCATAAAGAATCTGCCTCGTTAAAACCTTGCCAAGTAAAAACCCAGTGGGAAGAAAAACTAATGGCGAAGGAAAAAGAGTACAGTCTTCTTATGTATCCACAAGTGCTTTAAGATTGCCTCATTAAAACCTTGCAGAGGAAAACCCAGTGGGACAAAACCTCAGCGAAGGAAAAAGAGTACAATCAGCACATTTACTCCCCCTGAAAAGTGCATGACAAAAGATCTTTGAGTCTTCGCATTCCAATATTATGCACAATCTTCTTGAATGTGGAAGTTGGTAACGCCTTTGTGAATAAATCTGCCAGATTATCACTAGATCGTATCTGCTTGACATCAATTTCACATTTCTCTTGAAGTTCATGAGTATAAAAGAATTTAGGTGAAATATGTTTGGTTCTGTCACCTTTGATATATCCTCCTCTGATTTGAGTGATACAAGCAGTATTATCTTCATATAAGATTGTTGGGCTATTATTGATCATGGGAAGTCCACACTTTTCCTGGATATGTTGAATAACTGATCTTAACCAAATACACTCTCGACTTGCTTCATGAATAGCAATGATCTCTGAGTGATTTGAAGAAGTAGCAGATAGTGTCTGCTTAACAGATCTCCATGATATGGCAGTATCTCCATAAGTAAATAAATATCCAGTTTGAGATCTACCTCTGTGTGGGTCTGAAAGATAACCTGCATCTGCATACCCAATCAATTCTGGACTTGAACCACGTTGATAAAATAATCCCATATCAACCGTACCATGAAGGTAACGAAGGACATGTTTAATGCCATTCCAATGCCTTCGAATTGGTGCAGAACTATATCTTGCAAGCAGATTAACTGAGAATGTAATATCTGGTCGAGTATAATTTGCAAGATACATCAAAGCTCCAATTGCACTGAGATATGGTACTTCAGGACCAAGAATTTCTTCATCGTCATCACAAGGACGGAATGGATCTTTCTTCACATCAAGTGTTCGAACAATCATTGGAGTACTCAGGGGATGAGATTTGTCCATATAAAAATGTTTTAGGACTTTCTCAGTATACATGGACTGATGAATAAAAATTCCATTTGGCAAGTGCTCGAGCTGCAGTCCGAGACAAAGTTTTGTTTTGCCAAGATCTTTCATTTCAAATTCATTCTTTAAATATATAGCGGTTTTTGAGATCTCTTCAGGAGTTCCCACAATATTTAAATCATCAACATAAACCGCAATAATGACAAATCCGGATTCTGATTTCTTAATAAAAACACATGGGCATATAGGATTATTCTCAAATCCTTCTTTCAATAGATATTCGCTTAAGCGATTATACCACATGCGTCCGGATTGCTTCAACCCATATAAAGATCTTTGTAGTCTGATTGAGTACATATTTCTAGATGTACTTGTAGATGCTTCAGGCATCTTATATCCTTCAGGGATTTTCATATATATATGTCATGGTCTAAGGATCCATATAAATATGCAGTGACCACATCCATCAACCGCATTTCCAATCCTTTTGTAACAACCAGACTAATCAAAAATCTAAATGTGATTGCATCCATAACGGGAGAGTATGTTTCTTCATAATCAATCCCGGGTTTTTGCAGGAAACCTTGTGCAACAAGCCGTACTTTGTATCGCACAATTTCATTTTTCTCATTACGTTTTCGTACAAATACCCACTTATATCCAACAAGCATCATACCCTTTGGTGTTTGGACAACAGGTCCAAATACTTCTCGTTTTGCTAGCGAATTTAATTCAGCTTCAATAGCTGTTTTCCATTTTGGCCAATCATTTCTACGTCGACATTCTTCGACGCTTTTTGGCTCACTTTCTTCATTACTTCTGGTAATGTCAAGGGCCATTTTATATGAAAATATGTTGTCGACAACAGTTTTATTTCTATCCAGAATTTCTCCAGTTTTCATGAAATGTATTGAGATCTCATTATTTTCAGATACCTGTTCCTCTTCAGGGGAAAACATTTCATGACACACCTCTTCAAGAGGTCCCTTTTTAGGAGATTTATACTCTTCAGGAGTTTCCTCTTCAGGAGGTTCTGGAATAGAAGATTTGAGCTCTTTAGGAGCACCAATTATATTTGTAGCCTGTATTGTGAGTATGTGTTTTTCAGGAACACCAAATTCATTTTGTATTCTTTTCCTTCTGGGAATTTTGTCTTTTGCACCAATAGGTCTTCCACGCTTCAGGCGTATTTTAGATTCACCTATTGCTGCTTTGACAATTTGTCCTTCAGGGACTTCAATCCTTGCTGGAGTATTAACAGCAGGAATATAAGATTTTACTACACCTTTAGTGTTAGTAAATACATCCGATAACTGATTTGCAACATTTTGCAAATGAATAATTCTTTGAACTTCCCGTTTACATTCATTTGTAGGAGGATCAAAATGAGACAGGGTCTTATTATCCCAAGTAATATATTGTCGTGCTTCAGGCACTGACTTTTCTTTACCCATTAACGGAAAATTTGATTCGTCAAAATGACAATCTTCAAAACGTGCTTTAAACATATCCCCTGTAAGGGGTTCAAGGTATCTAATAATGGATGGAGAATCAAAACCAACATATATCCCAAGTCTACGTTGAGGGCCCATTTTTGTACGTTGTGGAGGTGCAATTGGAACATATACAGCACATCCAAAAGTACGAAGATGAGAAATATTTGGTTGTTGACCAAATGCAAGCTGTAATGGAGAATATTTATGATATGCAGATGGTCTGATGCGAATTAGAGATGCTGCATGAAGTATAGCATGTCCCCAAGCAGAAACAGGTAGTCTTGATTTCATAAGTAAAGGTCTAGCGATTAGTTGAAGCCTTTTGATCAAAGACTCAGCTAAACCGTTTTGTGTGTGTGTATGGGCAACAGGATGTTCAACATCTATTCCTATTGACATGCAATAATCATCAAAAATTTGAGATAAAAATTCACCTGCATTATCCAATCGAATGATCTTAATTGGATACTCAGGAAATTGTGCTCGTAGTTTAATTATCTGAGCAAGAAGTCTAGCAAATGCAACATTTCTAGTGGAAAGAAGACAAACATGTGACCATCGACTAGATGCATCAATTAGAACCATAAAATATCTAAATGGTCCACTTGATGGATGAATAGGCCCACATATATCTCCGTGAATCCTTTGTAAAAAGGATGGAGATTCAACAATGATTTTTTAGGGAGATGGTCTAATAATTAACTTACCTTGAGAACATGCAGAGCACGGAGATTCATTGGGTAGAAATATCTTTTGATTCTTTAAGGGATGCCCATGCGAATTTTCAATAATTCGTCTCATCATTATAGAACCCTGATGTCCAAGGCGATCATGCCAAGTCATAAATACTTTAGGGTCAATGCACTTCTGGTGCATTACTACATATGATTCAATTGTTCTCATTTTTGTATAATACAATCCAGAACATAGAGCAAACAGTTTTTCTAATACGAGCTTCTGGCCCGATATTGTTTTAGTAATAAGAAGATGCTCTTTACTGCCTTCATTGGTCGTTTCAATATGGTAATCATTACGACGTATATCTTTGAAACTCAATAAATTTCTTCTGGATTGTGAAGAGAATAGAGCATCATCAATACAAAATTTGGTGCCATTAGGCAACACAATATAAGCTCTTCCGGAGCCCTCAATTAAATCCGATGAACCTGATATGGTATGGACATAGGCTTTACTTAGTATTAGATTTTGAAAATATTTCTTTTCTTTGAGAATTGTGTGAGTTGTAGCACTGTCAGCCAGACATATATCTTTATCATTTAACTCAGAGATAAAAAGCTCATCAATGTGATCCATGATTCTACAAAATATACAAAACTTTTATTACTGATAGAAAGAAAATACATTAATTGAGTGGAACATTTCCATCTCCAATTAAGTGTTCAATACTACCATCAGGATGATTAAAGAAATCAGATACATCAAGATGAGTAACGTCTACATCTACTGAATCTAATAAATCATCTGATGGTTCTACTAAATTTGTTTCATGCACTTTATTCTTTCCTTTAATAGAAGCTTGATATAAATCAGCTAAGTGCCTGGCCGTACGACAGGTACGTGACCAATGTCCAGTCATTCCACATCTATAGCACACCTCTTCACTTTTCTTTGAAGAATTATTCTGAGGATTTTTACCCCTTTCTGAATTGTACCACTTCTGGTGATATGGTATATTATAATCCCTTTTAATGTTGTCATTTCTTGGACCGACATTTCTATAATTTCTCCTACCACGTCCACGCCTCTGATTTCTTCTAAAGGATGCACCATTCACTTCTGGGAATGATGCAAACCTATTACCATTCACTTCAGGGAATGATATTGAGCCAGTAGGGCGTGACTGATGGCTTTCTAATAAGAGCTCATTATTCTGCTCAGCTACTAGAAGACATGATATAAGTTCAGAATATTTCTTGAACTTTCTCTCTCGATACTGCTGCTGCAGAAGCACATTCGAGGCATGAAATGTAGTAAAAGTCTTCTCTAGCATATCATCATCAGTGATTTTCTCACCGCATAATTTTAATACTGAGCTTATTTTAAAAAGTGCGGAATTATACTCACTAACACTTTTAAAATCTTGCAACCTCAGGTGCAACCATTGAGAACGAGCTCTTGGGAGGATGACAGTCTTCTGGTGTTCATATCTCTCCCTTAAATTGTTCCACAAAATATAGGGATCTTTTACTGTGAGATATTCAGTTTTCAATTCTTCATGAAGATGGTGGCGAAGGAAAATCATTGCTTTAGCACGTTCCTGCAGGGATGCTTGATTTCCTTCTTTAATAGTTTCTCCCAGGTTCATTGCATCAAGATGTATTTCAGTATCAAGTATCCAGGATAAATAATTTTTCCCAGATATATCAAGAGCAACAAATTCCAATTTTTTAAGATTTGCCATTTTCTACACATATAAATAATGAAATAAATATGTGTATCTCATATTTATAAATTCACATAGATAATCATCAATAAAATATATTAAAGACTTCAAATAATATATTGAAAAACTTACAGAGGAATAAGGCCACTAGCTTCAGAATTGATAGAACCGTCGTGCTGATAACGTGTTATGAAACTTAAAGAAAGGAAACTACTATTGCAAAAGAGAAATAAGAAATTCTCTCTAGAACTCTTAAGAACTGAAACTTTCTTTCTCTCTCTATATTTTCTTATGAATTTCATTATAACTGAAACCCCTATTTATAGGTTTTGAAATTACTATGCAAGTTACTATACAAGTTACTATGCAAGTCACTATGCAGAATTTAAAATAATAGTGGTGGGATCATTCACATAATTTTAGTGGTGAGACAGGGGGCGGCTGATAATTTCATTCGTTCGTTACAAATATTTATTTCTCAATCCCCTCGTTAAATATATAGATACAACTGACCAGCCGCGTAACCTGCAAAACCGGTTGACGTAGCAAATCGAAAACGGCGTCGTGCGGCAATTCAAATTTCAAACCCACCCCACGGCAAAATTGAAAAGGGTTCGACGCTTTATCACATCCCCATCCCCATTCCCCTTCATCCCCATCCCCTTCATCCCCATTTCAAACCCACCCAACGCAGATCGTTCCCTCCATCCCTCCCTCTCACGCATTCCAAACATCGGTCCCCATCCCCTCACGATTTTTCCATCGGCGTTTTCTCCAGTGGGTTGCTGGGTCTTCGTCGGCGTCTTTTCCAGTGGGTCTTCGTCGGTGTCTTCTCCACATAACTGGCGATTTTTCACAGACTAGTGGCTCTCCTCGAACTCAAGAGCCATGAAGCCAAATCTGAACCCTAACCCCCATCGTTTTTCCACCCAAATGCAAAGCCAAAGCCAAACCCTAACCACCTCAACCCGAACACCCCTAACTTAATATTTGTGTGAAAGGTATATATATCTTTCTAATTTTCGTATTAAATTTGAGCATTAACTTATTAGTATTACAGTTTGAGCTATTATATTGGGTCTTCTCCAGTGGGTCTTCGTCAGTGTTGAGTACATTAAGTTTGAGGTATTATATACTGCTTTATAGTTTATTTATCCGCATTAACTTGTTAGTATTACAGTTTGGATATGATTTAAGAATTTCATATTTTTATTTTGTTTTGAGTTAGTCACTGGATAAAGATTGTTTGTAGAAGTTAGACATCTGGCTGTCAAAAAAATATATATAAAAATGAAAAGTTAGATGAGATGCAATTAGCTACTTATACAACACAAATGTATTTTGTTCTAAGGTGTTTTGGTTGGTCAAGTTTGGCTTTAAGGAGTTTGTGCTATTGTAAATTGGATTAGTTATTCGTTTTTCTAGTACTGATTGAATGGACTTGGTATTTTTTGGGAATTTGTTGGTGAACTGCTTTTTAGTGTTGAGTGCATTAAATTTGAGCTATTATAGACTGCTTCTTAGTGTTAAGTGCATTAAATTTGAACTATTATAGACTATTTCTTAGTGTTTTTTTAGAGACGGTTTCTAAGTGTATTCAGCATCCGAGTTGATGAGGAAGAAAACACAAGTAGTAAGCTTACAGTATGGGTTGCTGATGTGGAGATTGGGAATGCTAGACCTTTGTTTGGGTCTCCCAATATCCATCTAATTGTGGTTTTTGATGATTTTGTCTGGGCGAACAATTCTACTCTAGTAGTGTTTTTTTTAGAGATTGTTTCTGAGTGTTGAGTGGAAACAACTGTGTTCAATGTATTAAGCAAGTCCAATTAGAGTAATTTAGAAGAGTAAAATGAAAAGAGTTGGCTAATTTCTATTTTAGAATGTCATCATCTTCAGCAATGTTTTCTTCATATGTTGTGTCTTCTAATACATTTTTTATTGTATGCATGAAATGTTCAGGGATTACCATACTGCAACTTTTTCAGGTAGGTAGACATTAACCCAGTGGAGTTCCAACATCGAGGAAGATTCAATCAAGATACCGAGAAGAAGAACACGTTCGAGAAGATACTTGAGCAATGCGAGAAGACAGAAATAGAGTTACGTAAGATAATGGTTTAGCTCGAGAAATTGTGTCTTGCACAAGAAGCTGAAAATCGTTAATTGCGCACGCTATTTCGAATGTATTGGGATTTTGTATTTGTGGTTGCATGTTATATGATTGTGTTTAAGTAATTTATGTTTAAGTAATTTGTGCTTAGAGGGGTACAAGATAGTGTTTTGACACTTGTGTTTTTGTGTTGTTCTTTTCTCTTGTTTATTATGGGCATGCAAATGTATCCAACAAATATGAAATATTTTGTTTTCTAGTTTAAATGTATCTATTTTGGTTTTGCATTGGAGATCTGGTTAAGCCTTGCAATTGCAAAAATAAAAAGTTTCAAAATTAATGGGAAAATACAAATGGGATAGATGCTGACAATAAAATGAGAAGGAAGGATGCACTAGGTAAAAATTAATCTGGGTGAAATTATTACAAGATTCAAGTTCAGCAATTGATTGGGTCTGAAGCCGTTGTTAAGAAAGAAAGTGATGTTCATTCATATCAGCGCCTTTGAGCCTTCTTGGTGTTCATCAAAACCGAGACATGCAATTACATGCATGTTAAACAAATCTCCCAACCTGTATGGAACCCAAAACTGAGACATGCACATAATGCATGTTAAACAAATTTCTGAACTTGTATGGAACCCAAAACTGAGACATTCACAACATCCTAATTTCGGTATTTTAATTAACAAAAAATGAATGAAGAAGTCAACATGCAGTTTTTTCTCATCATAAAATTGAACTGACCAAATGGAATTTCATGCTAAAAATTCATCATGAAAATTGTATTTGTCTCGGTGATTACAAACAAAATAAATAACATCTAAACGTGCAATCCGCTCAGGGACTTTCCCATCTCATGAACAAGTAGCAAATCCTCTCAGCAAGACCCATCCCAAAATAAAAGAAAATTAAAGCTGAAAATCTCAACATGCAATCCGCTCAAAACTGGAGGCCAAAATCTCCCTTCAACAAGATAAACCATCATTTCTGTTGCTTCCTCTCTTCTCCTACACAAGCAAGTTAAACAAAAAATTAATGAAGGATTTGAAATAAAAATAAACCACATTTCAAAGACATTGGAAATAAGAACATTGAACATATAAAAATTCAACTCCATCCTTCGGATATCATATAACCAGTAAAATATTTCATTGTCATACAAAATAGAAGACTCGGGATTATAAAATAAATAACATAAAAAAGTTGTCAACTGCCACATTAACATAAAAAATTGTCAACTGTCACATTAAAAATCAAAGCTACCCCTACGGACCTATCATCAGACCAACCTTCCTATTTTATTTTTATCTCATGTTATAAGTCTATTAAATTGTATTGCATGCATTGTATAACAACTATTCATGAACTCTTAAAAGGACATACCCAGATACAAAAATCTGTAAATAACTATATAAATTAGAGGACATGACCAGATACAAAAATCATTGCAATGGCTGTGATCCGTCCAAATTCATGTGCAGCGACTGTGATCCTTCCAAATCCACGTGTAGCAGTTGTGATCCATTCAAATCCAGTTGGAACTATAAAAATCAATGACATGAACCAAGTGAAAACAATGCCAAAAAAAAGTGAAAACTATAATATGAAAACTTGGGATCGACTTACACTTTCTTGACTTTGAATCACTGTATCTCGGGGATGGGTGCTTTTTCTCGTTTTCCATCCTGATAGGGAAATAAATGCATGAAGATTTATTAATTGCAAGTTTAGAAGATAATTGCATAACCTTTCAAATCAACCCAAGCTTTCAGACCTAAGCATGACCTCACTATAGAGGATAATTGCAGGTTTAGAAGGTTATAGTTATTAACTGTAGTATCTCTAACCGTTTAATCACACCATAACATAAGGCAATGATCTAGCAATTATAATGATAACATTCAAATATTGTTTCTGTAAAAGCATATGAAAAAAAAGAGCATATGAATGTAACAAAAGCATACAAGATCAGTTTAACCAAAGCATTCAAGATCTAGCAATTATAATGACAACATTGGCTTTGTTGAACCAAACCATACAAGTTGAATGTAACAAAAGCATATGAAAAAACGGCACAAAGCATAACAAAAAAATACACCTCAAAATACCATATCTAACCAAGATCAGTTTAAACCCACTCATAGAACACCAATACACCTCAAAAAACCAAACCAAAGCATTCAAGATCTAGAAATTATAATGACAACATTGGCTTTGTTGAACCAAACCATGCAAGTTGAATGTAACAAAAGCATATGAAAAAATTCTAGCCGAAAGCACAAAGCATAACAAAAAAATACACCTCAAAAAACCATATCGAACCAAGATCAATTTAAACCTGCTCATAAAACACCAATACACCTCAAAAAACCAAACCAAACCAAGAACCAAAATCAATTTAAACCCGCTCATAGAACACAGAGACTCAGACCCAGAGCACCAAACGCTGAGAGCACAAATCAACCACGTAAAAGTTTAACAAAAATAAAATGAAAAGGAAAGCGCCAAACACTGAGAACACATCAGTTTAAACCCGTTCATAATTTTTTGCACGGGTTTAAACAGAAACGACCAAAATGATGTGACAGTGGTCGCACGGTAGACAGAAAAATTATATCTTGAACAACATGACAGAGAAATGAGTAAAAAAATCACATCTTGAAGGAGGTGCTAAAATAGTGCGAAATGGTGCGAACCAGAGGTGCCTTGTCTGACGACAGTCCGGTCCAAATTAGCGGCAGTGTGAAATGGTGCGACGGGTGTGGAGAAGGAGGTGCTAAAATGTTGACTGGTGGGGCGCCCAAGTGGGCTGCCCCTCTCCCTTTGTTAGTAACGTATGGCATTTAATGCCATACGTTACATAGTTTGTAACGTTTGGCTTAAATGCCATACGTTACAAAATAAATATTTTGTAACGTTAGGCTTAAATGCCATACGTTACAAAATAAATATTTTGTAACTGCAATTTTAATTGCAGAGTAATGGCTGGTTTTTAATGCCAGCCATATGTGGGTTGACTATAAATAGTCCCCCACTAGTTTGGTTTTTTTGACCAATCTGAAGAAAAGTGAAAATCTCTCTCTCGTTTGTTCTCTCTTGAAACGGTTTTTAGGCTGTGGATTGTTAAGTGTTACTCTAGTTTTATAACTACGTAGTACACTTCACTACTAAGAGAAAACGCTTGTTTTTTTCGTGCTGGAGAAACTTGTGGAGCAATTCTTTAAGCTAAGCCTGAGGTACTTTCCGCTGCGATTTTTTTTTTTAACATAAAATGTTGTGAAATAGTGCGACGGGTTTGAAGCTAAAATGGTTTCTGTTCTGTTTTCCCTCCCATTCTGGGTATTTCAGTGCTTCATTTTTTTTTTAATTTAGCTGACGTGGCATGTGCCAATTTCGCAAGTTACGCTTCCTGCGGTTGGTTTCCTATAGCAGAACCCTATTTTTTATACTTAAAGAAGTTGGTTCTATATGTTATTATTAAATATTAAATATGATGAAAATAAGTTAATATTAATTATTAGTTCAACTAGAATATAATTAGTATTAACATTTAATTGGTAAAATAACAAATGTGATAAAAATAAATTAAATAAAAAATGATTAAATTAATAATATTTTATTATTATTATATAGAGAGTAAATAATAAGGGAGACGCTGGAGGTTGGTTTGATCGACCTCCTTACAAAAGTAGTCGGAGCCGCTGTCAACCACTAGGGGCGTCACCGCCTATACCATCGGGACCGCCTCTTTCTGGCGATCTCACCCTCTGCGATGGCGAGCCCTGGCGACCTCCAACTTTTCCCACGCAACCTTAAATCCGAAATGAACCAATTTTAGGTTTAAAGCTGCGTGGGGAGGGTGGGAGGTCGTCGGGACTCGCCGTCGTAGGGGGTGAATCACTGAAGAGAGGCGGTCTCGATGGTATGGACGGTGATGCCCTCGGTGGCATGTGGTGGCTCCGTCTGGGTTGAGGCCGAACGCCTCCCTACCCATCATGTGAAATCATATTTATTTTATTTTTTTATTATATTTTTTATTGTGTTTTCTTTATTTTATTTTTTATTATATTTTCTAAATTATATTTTTTTATTATATTTTTTATTATATTTTCTAGAATTTTTTATTGTATTCTTATTAGGGACTGTTTTTTAATAGGGGATTGGTCTACAGGATTTCTCAATAAATAATCTAATGTGAAAATTGAAATTGAATAGAATAAACAATGAAGACTCATATGATATTGATTAAAATTTAAAGAAAATATTTTAGCCATAAAATAATTATATAAAAAAGTAAATTTACAAATTGACGTAATTTGATATAGTATTGATATGTCAAATTATAAAATTATTTTTATTAAAAAATAAATTTAATAGATATTATGAAATCATATTAGTTTAATTTTTTCTTTATATAATTTTTTTTTTTGTATTTATAACAGTTCTCAAAATTTAAATTTACATATAACAATTCAATAAAAATACTCTCATGCAGTGATTTTCTTCTCCTTTTAATTCTTCAAAAAGAACAACATCATTGACATCTAAAGCAATCTTTTCATTATCAATGTCATCGTCGTCGTGAGCATGTTATTGCCTGTTGGGTTAGACGAAGAAGTATAGCTATTGGTTTCTCCCAAGTCCGGAGAGTGTACTGGCTTCTGTAGTGAGAGCGTAAGCACCTTTAACATCTTTACTTTGGGTGATGCTACTGTTTGATCGGGCTTAAAAATCTAAAAATACAGTCCTTCATTTTCAAGTGGCGACGTCAGCTAACACAACATAAAAAGTATAAGTTTAGGGGCTGCTTGGATTCGAAAGTGGGTTGAGCTCATCTCAACTCACTTCCATTTCATCATTATATTTTTATAATTTTTTATACAAAACACAAATTTCTATACACTTTTTTCAAATCCCAATACACATTTTTCAAATTCCAAAACACCTTTTTCAAATCCCAAAATAATAATTATATTAAAAAATAAATCAAACTCATCTCAACTCATCTCATCTCCGAATCCAAGCAGGGCCTTAGTCTTCACCCCGTCGAATCACTTCGGTAATTTCTTTTTAAGAAATATTGCATTAACATCCACCACACTCACCCACACACATGAACGATTATGTGTGTGAGTATAATAATATTGACTTTACTCTATCATTACTCTTTCTTCTTTGATCAAAGATTATCAAGCACCTTGCCGCCCTACAACCCCAGTCCAATGCCGACCGTCCAAACCCATTTCCTCAAGCACTGTTCCACTGCTACCCTAACTCAGCGCCGACCAACCCCAAGCTCTTATATATAGAATCAGAATGAAGCCAAAAATACATTGATCATTAAAAGAGTTGCAGAAAAATGAGTTGATTGTTTTGAAAAGTGGTTGAACTCATCTCATTTCATTTCATACTTTCAACTCATTTCAACCACTCATTTTAAATTTCAATTCATCTCAATCACTCATTTTATTACTATTCATAACTTATCTCATCCCATTTCTGAATCAAAACGGGATTATACCAGAATATAAAAACTCTAAAAATCCAATTTGAAGAAGACTCTTATCGTGGCAAAATGTAGATTTGGACGCAAGGACGTGTTCGACCTTCCAAATGCTTGTGTGCGACCCTAAAATCACATCCAAATGAAGAGATAAAAGACATTAGACTTCGAAATGTATGTCTAAACGCAAGAATTCAGTGAAAAAAAAAGCGATGGACTAAGCCCTAGAATTTCAAAGAATTTGTCACAAACCCTAGAATTTTCATATAATCCTTTTGAAGAAGATTATCTACACGAATAAATACCTTATTGCATGACCATTAGATTTCTTCCGCAGATTCACGGCCGGATTCTTTCTATTGCAGGTCGCTGATTTACATTTTGGGGGAAATGTAAAGGAATGAAGGAGATGAATTTGAGAAGAGGGAAGATGAAGACATCGAAGAGATGAAGAAGAATTGAAAGGATGAAGCACTCAATCAAAGAGAAGAACTGATAGAAGGGAAGAGGGTAGATGGCAATGGGGCAACTTTTCAGAGGATGGGCGTTGGGGCCTTGGGAAGAGGATGGGCGATGTAGAGGAAAAGATGAACAGTACACCTACTCAGTCGAGTGCTATCACCGGTCGACGTTTGGGTCGACGTCTAGGTCGCCGTCTGATTTGCAGTCGTCTGGGTGAAGTGCCGAGATGAAGCCGAAGGAGGGGAGTCCAGAGTTAAAGAGTATGGCTTACGATGTGGTTGAGTCCAATTTGATTGAGTGCATCGTGGCTTCAACCGGAATACATGAACTCTCTTACGTGTCGCATTACCATTGGGGGGCTTTTTTTTAGATTTACCCGCCGGACCGGACAGTAGGTTTTCTCCTTTACTTTTCCTTGTTCTCTCCTACAATGCAGCATGTCTCATTTTTCTCTCAGCGACAAACAATATCTTGAACAATCTTGAACTATAAGAATCTCTGTTTTGGCCATGGTCTGAGTTTCCGCCTTTGGTTTGCTTCTATTGTCAAGGACAGAGAATTGCAGTTTTTTTTTAAGTTATCAATGCTTAGAATGAGCTGCATGCCTGTTTGTGTAAAGGTTGAGTACTGAGATCGATTGATTGCTATAAAATGTTTCCATATATAATGCCCTGATCCTACTTTGTTTGCCATTATTAAATGTTTTCATTAAATCTTAAAGAAATTGGAGACAATAATTGGTGGAATCATTGGCTTCTCAAATTTATATTTGATTAGTGTTATGTTACTTGCAGGCGCAACTTTAGTATACAACTGCATGCATTCTAAAATGGGCCTAGATGGAAAGATATATACTATAAAAATATTATATCAATAGGTAGAGAATTTGATTGGGATAGTTGTCCAGAGTAAGTAAATAATTTTCTTTTTAAAAGGAGAGCTTGTGAATTGACCATGATGACACCACCAATATTTAGTACCCAATTTGCCTTTAGACATATTAAATGACCTTTAACCACTTTAGCCTTGATTCTATTTCTGGGGTTAGTCAAAGCTCAATGGATTGGGAAAGAAAATGGATCTGGGTTACCAAAATGATTGTTGACGAAAAAAAAAAACAAAAACAAAAACCTCAGCAATGAGAAAATAGTTTAAGCAATGTAAGGTTGTATACCTGATGTAATAGTAAAGTAAGCAATAGGAGAAAAAAAGAGTATAATAAGCATTTTTACAATACAAAAAAGAAGCAATACAAGAGCTTGAATTTACATTTGGATTCATTTCTTTTTGACTTATTGGATTGACTTACTATATCTCGTTAACATATTTCCAGGTATTACAGAAAACCTACCCTTTTGACTAGAGATTCAGGAGTACTCATTGAAGACTTTGATATGGTTCTAGTTCGAGGAAATAAAAGTAGCTTATTTTCTGAGTATTGATACAAAAATACTTTGGTGTAGTTGGTTTATACGATGATGCAACTACTGGATTTGTTATTACTTTGTAGTTGCATTTTGGTTTTGGTTTTGGTTTTGGTTTTGATTCATTTTTTCTATTAATTTATGCCCGCATACATGTTTTTGTATTTAATCTAAGCTTGTACAAATATGTTTTGGTTTATTTTAATGGGGTGTTGATTTTTGCTTGGAGCAAAAAATTTTGCTATGAAAAGAGCATCAGAGCTGCACAAAAAAAAAAAAAAAAAGGGTTCAACCGAAACTGTACCGTACGGGTCGGAACAGGTCGGGTTCATGCTATACAGTAGCCGGATCGGATCAGGTTGGGCCCAGACCCGAGTATTAGTTGTTGAGTTGCAACCCTAGTTATATGTAGTATTATCAATAGCTAAAACTGTTATTTCAATAAAAAGTTTAATAAAGCCAACATCAATTGATATTCTGAACAAAATTGAATAAAATATATTGTCTACAAAGAATTACTAAACTTTCCATCTTTATGTTAAGACTATACAAGCAAGTTTATTTAATAGTTTATATCCCTAATATCATTATTTTATAAAGCTTGAAGTTTGAATATTAAATTATTTTTTCCTTTCTTACATGATCAGTATGCAAGATGCAAAAGTTTCATACAAGCATTAAAGATAACATGTCGAGTACAAGAAAATGGAAAATCAAGATGCTTGTAGTTGAGAAATCTCCAAAATGTACATCACAACGTTTACCAATAAAATATCAAAATTTGAAATTGATTGATCCTAAGATATATCATTTGTTATTTTTTATATTTAACACAATTCTAATTTTATATTTCATGATATAAAAAATAATCTTAATAATAGTACACATATATTAATCTTTACTAAAAATATTTTATTTTAATGTTTTACAAAGCAATCGATTACACGCTACGTGTTTGATAGATATATCAATTTACATCATGACACTTTGCATATATTCCAATTATACTACATCAATGATGCTTATGTTAAGCCATTAGATCCAAATATAGAATTGAAACCTATCAATATTAATGGATCTTAACTTCAGGACAATCATTGAAAAAATTGTAGATCATGAAGAAGTATTGCAACCACTAAATTATAATATCCTCCTATTCAGTGAACTCAATAGTTATACAACTCAATTGCAGAAATAGGTAAATCACTATTTGAAAATTCCAAATTCTATCATAACTATGCTTTTTAACAAATTATGAAATTTGAATATGATTCATTAGATCTATTAGCAATTGCATTATATATCAAGCTAGCTAGAGAAGTGAACACAACAAATGGTCTTGCAGTGCTTCAAGAAATATATGTAGTTCATCAAAGGTAGACATATTTTGTAAATATTCTATTTATCTTAATTAATTTTTAATATTAATTTATTTCTAATTCCATTTATCAATATCATATTATTTATTGTGACTTCAATTTTGATGCTTAATTCTAAATGTTTGATTATGTGGGCTCAGTTTGTTCATGCTGAATGTGAACAAATTTAAGAAAATATTGAAGGTCAACCTAGCAAAGTCAATGTGATAAGTCAATTATCACAATGGGGTTATTAAAAAATTAAGATTTTATATTTTTCTTTTATATAACATGCCTACACTATATCTAATATATATTTTTAACATAGGACTTTTTTTGTCATCATTATAACTAACAAATGTATTTACAATCAATCGTATTATTCCTAGCATAACATCATTACAAAAGTGATAATACATGTTTTTTTTTTTTTGAAACTTTTAGACTAGCAATTAATATTTCGTCACTTCAACAAACAATTGTTATATTTTTAAAATTTCTCTTTTTGTTTTCTATACTTTTTAAATAAATTTCGGGGTAACACTCAACGTGCGAGGGGAAAATTCCCTAGTGGGCCCCAAGCCAACCATTTGTTATACTAAAGGATAAGAGCAGGTAAACATGTGCATTAATGGACGTAAAGTGACTTATGGACACAAGGGTACGGCACAACGAGGGATTAGCAAAAAGAAAGGAAAGAAACACTGACACATGCCAACTCATCCCTTCACAAGCAGGCCAAAACACACATCAAGTGACTATAAAAAGGAAATAATCAGATGAAACGATGGATTGACTCTCTCTCTCTCTCAAATTGACTCATCATCTACAAACCAACATCTTCTCCTTCAACCTCCTCAGAAGGACTCAAGAGCTTCAACCAGTAGATTTATGTATATTTTTCCTGTACAGTGTGAGCCATGAGAGACTGTACAAATACCTTTTATAGTTAATCCCCTTCCCTAAACCTCCGTAGACGTAGGCCTTATGCCGAATCACGTAAATGTTGTGTTCCTCTAGTTATTTATCTGTTATCCACGTACGTATAACCGCATCAGAGCCTCGTTGGGGGCCCCAAACAATACCGAATGAAGCCCAACTTGCACCAGTGGGCCGGGAATGACTCTTTCTCTTGTTCTGGCCTGTTGGCCGATTTTTATGGCGTCAATAGTGACGCCATTTGTGGGATCTGAACACTTTCTAAGCCGGAAGTAGGAGAATGATGATTTTTCGGAACGCTGAAAATCACTAGGCATGCAAATAGCGCCCCTTCACGCTTTCCAAATTTGTATTCCTAATTGTGTTATTTTGTATAATATCGGGCAAAGGCGAGAAGATATCTCGCCTAAAAGAAATATTTGTCGCCCTTATTTCTTTTCTGTATAAAATTTAGTATTTTCTTACGGCCACTTACACTCACCAGTTATTATTTTTATATTGCAAAAATAGCACATGCACTGTATACGAGCCCCCCCAGACAAAAGCCAGGCGAATACACTCACAGTGCATGTAGACTATGCACGTACATAGTTAGCTGCATTAATACCTTTAGGAATTGCAGCATTGTTCATGGGCATGGCAAGGTGCCGTGCCAGTGTCACATGGGCGAGTGCCCACGAACTCGTGGCGCTCAGCCGCATGTCCTACCACCATGCCGGAGGTCCCCTTGGGACTGCCGGCGCTTTTTGGCCTCGCTACCACAGTGGGCCTATGTCTAGTGGCGTGGGCATGCTCCCGAGCTCATCCCAGGAGCACGCCGGGCCATATAGCGTGAGCTCTGTAAGCCTGCCGGCAGTCACGATAGCGACTGCCAGCAATTTTTGTCCCCGATGGGTGAGGGGCCGACCGACCAACGTGCCGGTCCGGACCTGGCCGCTTTCACGCCTTTCCCAGCAGCAGGAATGGTTAGGCCCATTCACGTTGGGGCAAGGCTAGCTCCCTGTAGGCCACCGATGACGGCGTCGGCTCCGTCTGACTCTGCCAGGGAGTCTCCGGCCAGCCGGGCACCTCATGCCTCGCCCACAGCGGCTTGGGCTTGCCTAGCTTGTCCACGGAAGCTTAGGCTCGCCCAGCTTGCCCACAACTCACTTGAGGGCACCATGCTCACCCAGACCACGTGCACGCCAACTCACGTATCTCCTTCATGGCTCACACACGAACAAACCACCCTTGCCAACATCTCACAGGACTCGTCACCCTCACCTCGCGGGTCACACATGGTAGCTGAGTGTTCCCAGCTCACCCACTCACCACACACAGACTTGGAACTCACCACCCGCTCAAGACACCATAAACTCAATACACCCCACTCGGGGAGCTTGCTCCAGCCAGCTCGCCGTGCATGCTCACCCCTCGCCTCACCACACAGGAAGCATGTGGGTTTGGAACTCTATTTGCATACTCGCCCACTAGCCTCATCCAGCTTGCCAGACCACCTTGGAGTCACCACACCCATATGCCTCTCGCTCATAACTTGGATCACTCACTCGGTCACGCCTTCTTGCCATTGGGGACCCCTTACCAAGCTCGCCTCACATATGGTCTTGCCATGCACACTAGCTTGCCCACAGCTCACCTTACTCGCTCGGAAATATTCATGGATTTAAATACAGCGAGTCTCCATTTTGGGACTCGCCTTGTTTCTCTCTTGTTTGCTTGGACATGTCACTCACCACCTCGGATCATGGGAACTAAAAACACAACAATACAACATAATCGGTTTTGACAAATTTTATACTCTGACTACGTACACCCAAACTCAGACTCAACATCCAGACTCAGCGGCATGTGAAGTCATTTTTTTGCTAACAAAATTGTTTGTTTTGAAGCGCAAAGCCACAGCACACCTTCCACAACGACGCGAGCTCTGCGCTTTCGGCATACATGATCAGGCCTAATCGAGGGGTCAAGTGCCCTCGCATGCCTATTCTCCCGCCACAGGTCGCTTGTGAATCGCGTGGTTGAGTGCTCTTATACCCTGATTCGCCTGCCACTGGACGCTTGCGAATCGCACCATCTCCCGCATGGCACGAGCTCCGCGCTCTCATCATATGTGGTACTCGCCCTCCACTAGCTGCCTGCGGTATGAGTTCCGTGCTCTCGTCATACGCCGATTCGCTTGCCATTGGTCGCCTGCGAATCCGATTTGCCGTCCAATGACTGCTTGTGAATCGCGGGGTTGAGCACCCTCGCACGCCGATTCACGCACCAATGGCTGCTTGCCCTCTACTCCATTGGAAGCTTTGGAATACCAACACATTACAATATTAACTTGATAATTATCTGTTGCATGTTTTAGCTATTTCTTACCTTGAGACCAAGAGTTGAAATCGCCACATTTTCAGAGTCTGGATAATAGTTGTTTTAAGAAATTCCCACCAAAGTACATTTGCTAAGAATTTGTGGGGTTCTGTGAGGAGAAAATCCACTAGTGGGCCCTAAGCCAACTATTTGTTATACTAAAGGACAAGAGCAGGCAAGGCATGGGCATTGATGGACATAAAGTGACTTATGGACACAAGGACACTACTGGGTAGAGCGAGGGATCAACAAAAGGAAAGGAAAGAAAGGGAAGAAGCACTGACACACGCCAACTCATCCCATCACCAGCAGACCAAAACGCATGCCTAATGACTATAAAAAGGAAACAATCAGATGAAACGATGGGTCTACTCTCTCTCTTAGACCGACTCATCATCTACAAACTAGCATTGTCTCCTTCAACCTTCTCATAAGGACTCAAGAGTTTCAACCAGTAAATTTATGTATATTTTTCCTATACAGTGTGAGCCATGAGAGACTGTAAAAATATTTATTATAGTGAATCACCTTTCCCAAACCTCCGTAGACATAGGCCTTACGCCGAATCATGTAAATTTTGTGTCTCTCTATTTATTTATCTGTTATCCATGTACATACAGCTGCATCAGACTCTCGTCGGGGGCCCCAAACAATACCGAACGAAGCCGAACTCGCACCAGTAGTCCGAGAATGACTCTTTCTCCTACTCTGGCCTGTTGGCCGATCTTTATGACTTCAACACATGATATATTAATACTTGAAGAGATCATTATAAAATGCTTGGATCAGACATGCATATGCCTCTAGTCATAGCCTCCATCCACCAACCAACAATTCTGATGTTGCAGAATTGCTCAAAACTTCGCAACCAATTATGATAAACCTCTAAATACATCATACTACTTTCTTAATTAAACAATGTTTACAACAATCTGAATTTATATTTATTATATAATTAATAAATAAAAAATTAACATTCTGGGTAAAAGGGAAGATAAATGTGCTCGACCTCCCTCAGATATTCTTTTACACGTCTAGCATTGGGTATAACGAAAGACATGTTACGAATATAATGAAACATTTTTGTATTATCATTGTAAACACACAAGCATTGTACAACCACGATATGTACTTTTCTCTAAAACCTTTAGATTTCATTACTCACTTAAAAAAGATTAACATATATTTTCACTCCATCGTAACACATAACTATTTTTTTACTAATAGTTTCGAGCATATGTTGAAGTTGATGATAGTACAGGACAATCAACTGTGGACATATTTGGTTCAATTGCAAAGGAAGTACTAGGTTGTTCAACAATTGATTTTATGAATCACACTGGTGAGGTAACATAATTTCACATTCTAATTAATCTATCTTGAAATATTTCATAAATCAAAACATCAATTTTTATAATAATTTGATGTCTCCATTTAAATTCTCTAATTTTCAACTTTGTACATTTAATTTCTTATTTACTTAATAATGGCATATAGGTACTAAACTCATGTCATCCAGGAGCACCTCCCATTCTTGAAAAATATTGCCAAAGAAACTTCACAAAAAGAGTGAATAATTCAATTTGATGAAGACATAGGTCAACTCAAACAACAACGCTACCAAAAATTCAATATTCACTTAGCTGATTTTGCAGAAAAATGCAATCATGCTGATTATGTTGTTTACTATCTCATTTATCATCTCATATATATTTTTCGTATTATTTCATTTTGAAAACTTCTGTCACATACCGTACTTGATATTAAGCATGTATATTGCTTTCTTTTGTAAAATTTGTATCAAATTTTTTAGGCATGTATATTATTATAGTTGATGTATATATTATGCTATGATTGATATGTATATTATTATATTTTACTATATATATAACCGATACATATATATATAGTTGATATATAATTTCCTCTAAACTAGGTGAACGTCTCTTGGACGTTGCTTATATAGAGTGTTGTTAGGATGTCGCCAAACCGTATGTACTTGGGCGTGCCCTTAGGCAAAATTTACTTTTTTATTTTAATTTTTATTATTCATTTTTTGACATTTTATTAGAAACCCTGGCTGGTAGTTTGTTCTTTTCCTTTAGTTACTCCTTATGGTTTGATCTTTGTAACCATGATTTTCGTCCACCTGGAACGAGGGTTTCTAATATACAGGACCAAAAAAGGACCAAGGTATTAACAAGACCGCAGCATAGGAAGACCCCATTTGTTGATGTGAAAATGACCATAAACCTCATTGTCCAAGCCAATTGAAGAGTGAAAGGAATTTTGATTGCTTGTAGCTCCCAATTTTGAAAGGTTAATTGCCACCATGTTTCCTTCTTTAGGAATAAAGAGCAAAAAGTTATGTCGAAGTGTTGTAAAAGAGACTGAATGTCCTCCCAAAAATTCCATAGGTACCAAAGAATGTAGAGAAAATCAATCTTTCCAAGAGCTTTGGAGATTAAATTGGACACCAAGCCTATGAGAGTAATGCTTCCAAACATCCAAAGCAAACTGTCCAGATCTAAACATGTGTTCAAAATCATGAGTTTCAATGTCCCTTCTTCGACAGCAAGAACAAAAGGAAGCAAGTCAAATGCCAAGCTTTTGGATATTATAGTTGATACTTAGGCCATTATGAAGAGATTTTCATGTTGCAAATGAGATTTTTTTGGGGATAGCTTTGTGCCAGTCCTAGCCTGCCCAAGCCACCCTTTGCTTCCTTCTATGAATTTGCTCTAAAATGGTTTTTGTTGTAAAGACACCGTTCTTAGTATGCATTTAAAAATGCTGGTATGATTTTTCCCACAAAGAGAGATTGGAGTCTTCAATTTCACAAGCCAAACTAGGGCCAACTAAGTTTTCTAAGACATCCAATGATTAGTGAGAATAACATTAAGATGTAAACTCTCATCTTCAATTGGATCCTTACAGTCTCTAAGAACTCCATTCCCAGACCAATTGTCATACCAGAAAGAGATATCCCCCTCCCCGATCTGCCATCTCGTATTCTCCATAAGAAAAGGAAGGAAACCATGAATAGAATTTCATAAGGAGGAACGCATTTTAGAGAGCACTGACCCTTAAGAGTTGGAGGTTAGAAAATTATTTCCCTTCCATAAAATCCAACCAAAGGGAATCTTCAAGAGCTCAGGTTTTCTGGGCTACGAGCCTACGAAAAGGATGTAGGAGAATGGTGGATGGTGGGAGGTGGGAGGTGGGAGGCTTTGGGGGCCGAGGAGTCTCTGATGCTTGAATCAATAGGAGATTTTTTTAGAAGAAATAATTAGAGGAGTAGAGCTTAGTGTCGAGAGTAAGGTTAGAGTTCTTTCATACCTCAGGATTCTGTATTTATACCTGAAATGTGAAGGGAGGGATAAAGCGTGTCTATCCCTACAGAATCTTTGTTCTAGCATTGTTTCCCTGTTAGAGTTTTTAATGAGGAGTGACTTTTATGACAATAATATTAATATGGTGTGGAATCCGAGATTGGAGCGTCATTATGTAGCGTGGCTCCCTCACTTTTCTCATTAATGTGGCGCATTTTTCGTTGGATTGTTTTCGCTAATCTCTATGTTTGTCCATTGATGCCCTTGTGCCAATGGATCAATAGTTGTCATTTCCCCCTGTCTTCATTAGATGTGCACTTGAGTGTCTGACAGAGTTCAGGGGATAGTTCGAGTTGGCTAGTCCCATCCCTTGCACTGCCTCTCCATCGGGTATGATTGCGCCGGACGGTATCCTTTGCAGCATCATCATTTGGACCTTCTGTAAGTTGATTTTTTTGTCAAGTTAAGTTAAAATGGAGGTCAGTGTAGGTTTAGGCCTCCCAACTCCCATTACCGTTTACCCAAATTGGGCCATATTTTTGTGGGCCCATGAAAAAGGGGGGGGGGGAATCCCCATACATAAGGCTTGTTGCATTTCACTAAAATCTCTAATACTAAGACATCCTTCCTCTGAAGATTTAGAGATTTTATCCAAAGAAATTTAGTGTTTTTTGTCATGACCCATAAGAAGCCTGAAAGTAGGCTATTCAATTTCAACAGAATTCTTTTAAAGAAGTCAAGCATAGCTAGCATGTGAATATGGATGGTCGATAGAACATGGCAAAATGAAATCAATTTTCCTTCAGCTGAGAGTGGACAGTGACACCATCCATCTATTTTCTTTTTCACATTTCCCAGCAGGGGCTTAAAATCTCTCTCCACAGGCTTCCTTAGAGACAAAGGTACTCCGAAGTAATTACAAGGAAAAGAGCCCTTATGGAAACATGTACAACGAATAATAGCATTAGAGTGAGATAAACATGTTTTTTCCTCCAAGAAACTACTAATTCCTTAATACTAATAGTTACTTCCTTAATCAATAAGTAAAATAAAAGATTAAGAAAAAATAAATGCATGAACAATAAAAATAAGAAGATAATTAAAATAAGAGAATATCTTCTTGCATGTGTCTCTTGCAAAGTCTAAATAACAGAGACCAATGAAGAGTCTCTATGTAGGGGATTTATGATAGAAAAGGAAAGGCACGTAGCAAGAGATCTCTTAGTTTGCATCAACCCCTCCCCATCCCCCCTCTTTGCTCTCTCTCTCTCTCTCTCTCTCTCTCTCTCTCACCGAAAGGAAAACGTCAAGGTTGTTGGTGTTGGGAAGGACACCTCCATGGGCGATGGTCACACTGGCGAGAAGCTTCACCGAGCTCTTTATCGTTCCTCACAGCCGGTAGCACATGGCCTGGGATAATCCTATTCTTCTTGTTGTCTCTTATGACATTTCTAGCCAACTCCAAAACCTAAACAAATTCATTTGCTGAGATTACAAAAATGTAACATCTCACCGAAATAAAATAGTTCTAAGAAAAAAAATCCAACAAATAAACTAATTTATAAAGGCAATAAAGTGAAGTTCATGTTCGGTTGTAAAAAAAAAGTGATAAAATAACATGAAAATAGCTTCAAATTTTTAACTTCGTAGAGAAACTAAAAACCTAAATATTCAATTACTAGTATAGTATCAAACCTAGCAGAAAATATCCACAAGTTCTCTAAAGCAAAAATAGTCCATCCAAAAACCCTAAAATGGCAAAGCTACAAAATTGCAACTCGAGAAATGCGAGCTTAAGGTTTTCTCTCCCGAGCTCTCTCTCTCTCTCTCTCTCCTTCCCTCTCTCTGATGCCATCAATCTCCATCAATAGCTAATCACAAACAATATGAAATCCATGTGCGACTCGGTAAACTTCCTTCTATATTGGGGCAACTTAACAATTTCGCCTAGCTCCTCGGATTCTGAACCTCCTGGCGAAGACAAAAATGAGGAAGATGGGGAGGAAGAAGAAGAAGACTCTAAATCAAATATGGGATTTCTTGTAGGGCTCGCAGATTTTGGACACCCATTTTCTCCATTTGCACACCCAAACGCCCCATAAGACTAGATTTTGCTACAGTCTATGGGTATTTTTGGCGTCCTTTGTCATGGGGATTGGGGATTTAGTCTTTTGGATGAAGCATAGATGGAGTTGGAGTAATATGGCTCGGACGGTGAAGATGTGGATGAGCCATTGGTGCTTTCAAAATTCTAAATTGTTTGGTTTTATCGTTGTTCGGTAAATATGAAACATTACATGGCTCACATTTCAGGGGAGCTTGGGTTCGCATTTTAGGGGAGAGAGAGGCGAGAGCATTTTAAGGGAGTTGGGCTAGCATTTCAGGGGAGCTCGAGTTTGCATTTCAAGTAGGGGTGTCAAAACGTGTTAACAGGTCGTATTCGTGTCGTGTTAGGGCATATACATAATACTTAAAGGGTCAACACGAACACAACCCATTAAAGGTTTCGTGTTAAAAATTTCAACCCTAACACGATCCGTTAAGATAACGGGTTAATACGACACGACTCGTTAAGACCCGTTAAGACTCTTGACACTATATGACACGACATGACACAACACGACTTGACCCATTTCAACCCACAAACCCGTTAATGACCCATTTGAATTTAAATTAATTGATTTTATACAAATATTAAAACTTAAATAATAGTTATAAAATATAAAAAATTAATTATAAATTACAATCTTAAAATTATAATTCAATAAGTAATATACTATAAAATATGATAAACACATAAATATGATCTACACATTGTAAAATATTAAAATTATAACTCAAACATATTAAATAACAATGGGTTAACTCGTTAAAATTTTTTTAATAAGTACTTAAATAGGATAACTAATAAGAGTATAAAGCTAATTTTAAATTCTGATTTTTTGAAATTTAGGTTAAGGATATAAAAGTAAATTTAAACTTCTTAACGTGTTTTAACGGGCCACAACGGGTTTTAACCCGTTATGACCCGTTATCACATCGTGTCTTAAAGGGTTGACATGATTTGACCCGAAACCCGTTAAGGCTAAACACTAACCCACTTTTTTCGTGTCGTATCATATATTTCCACCCCTAATTTCAAAGGAGAGAGAGAAGAGCATTTAACGTTTGATCCCCTGCATCACACCGTAATGCAAAATTCTCTAAACCCCTTACATGGCAGCAACAGATTGGTTTTTATTAAAGTCTCCTTATATTAGACACTTGCCTAAAGCATTTCACTTAAAATAAAGAGACACAGTAACATTATATATATATATATATATATATATATATATAAGGGCAGAATCAAGATTTGGTATTTGGGGGGCAATCGATAAAATGTGTAGTATGTATGAATTTAAGTAATGAGTGTTTTTTGCATGTGGCTATATAAAAACAATAATTATACATTATAAAATTGTATAAAAAAAATACATGTCTAGAAATTATCTTATAAATGATTTTCCTTAAGATTTTCGTATTTTGCTATAGACCATTACAAAAAGAAAAGAAAATGAAATATTAAGATTTTTAGTTAGAGTTAGAGTGACTGTGAGACTAGGTGAGTTGAAAATTTGAGTGTTAGTAAAGTTAAAAGTTAGAATGAAACTAGCTGAATATTGAGATTTGAAGAGATAATTTTAATAAAGATTTTTGGAGGGGGAATTTTTTTTTTAAAAAAATTGTGGGGCAATTTTAATTATATACAAAAAAAATTATATATATTTATGTTGTATATAAATTTTTTGCACCGTGGTAGTTCCGCCCCCATACATAATATGGAAAAAAGCAATACTAAGGATAAAAGGCAGACAAACGCCAACTAATATGGATGATAAGCAAAACGTACCATTTTTATTTTCTTCAGTTTCAGATCCATTTATTCATTTTCAATTTACAGATATTGTGTAGCATACAATAGACATTAAACACTATAGATTATCAGTTGAAATTTGTCCGCCGTTTGTCTCTAGCATTTGTTCCTAGCATTTTTGTTTGGAAAATGATTGTTGCACACGACATGGGGACACTTGCCTACATGTCGTCCACGTGGTCATTTAAATGAAACGGTGCATTTCAGTTTAACCAAGTCGACTCCCCTCCAATTTCGAAATTCTCCCAACTGCTTCCTCATTTGCTTCGAGTAAACCCTAGAATGGGTTTCGGTTTGCGCAAGTAGCAACTTCAAATCCTCTCGAATAAGAGCAGCTTCGAGTAAAAGCTAGAATGGTTTCCGACAACACGAAGACGAAAGAATCAATGAACACAATCGGGTGACCACTCTGGTGAGTGCCTTTTTCATCTCCTCTCTCTGTAGAAAATCAAATTTATGTTTAGTATGTATTTTGAGATGAAAGATTTATTTGTATTTATGCCTTGGTTTCGTTTGTGTTAGATGTTTTGAGATTTTAGGGGTCAGAATATCCATTTTGTGGGAATTTTAAAAGGGGAAATTAGTGCTTTGTTGGGATTTCGTTGGGAATTTGATATAAATCTTGAGTCTTGAATTGGAATCATTTCGATCCAACTAGTTTTCATATAATCTGAAATCTATAAAATTTCATACTCAAGTTCAGTTCAAAATATTCATCAATCTAGAAGTTGACAACAATTAGAATAGAAGAAACTTTATAGTAGGAAACTAGAAGTTAATATTTTAGTTCTATCTATAGTCAGTCCATATTTGTCTCAAAGGAACTTATAAGTGTGTGTCTAGTCTGTTGGTGAAGAAACCTATCGAGAAAATAAAATTTTTGTAGTTGAACACGTGCTTAGTTGGCACCTAAGAGAATATCCTAGATGCTAAAAAGGAACTTGACTTGGTTCTGGTGTGTGGAAATGAAGAATCAGGAACCCATTTGCATTTGATCAGGAGCTCTAAATAGAGGGGAGAATGTTAGAAAACTTGAGGAAACAGCTTGCTCTAGCTATAAGAAACATAATTACTTGGTGTCTTGTTTTGTCTCCAGCTTAGCATGCTCAGTACATAATATTAATTTCTTCTCTATCCAACACTCATAAGGATGGTTTTGTGTATATATTGATGATCATCAGCTGGACTTGTGAAGCAAAAAGCATACTAGAAAGATTCCTCCCTAAATCAGATCTTTCATTTCAATCAACCTTTAACTTATACTTCTATTCACTGCCATTTTGAATAAAGCTGATATCACTGCCATCTTTCATCTTATTGTTTGATTATAGGTTACTTCCATTTGATAAAAACATGTCATCATCTATGACGACGTCTTCTTCATCATTTGCTAAACAAACTCTGGATCAACATTTATGCTTCTGTGAGGTTGAGGCCCAAGTGAGATACGCAAATACTCTAAAAAATCGAGGACAACTTTTCTTAGATTGTCCAAAGTACAACAAAAAGGTAACTAAATTCATGTTTAGTTAAACATTTAATATTATTTGCATCTAGTTTTTTCCAAAATATGTATTTTGTCCCAAGGATTACCATATTGCAGATATTTTAAGTGGGTAAAGAAGGATCAATATAGAACGTCGGATCTTCAAGAAACTGACAGTGAATTGTTAAGAAATATTAGAGAGCTGAAGAAGATACTCAATAATATCGAAAGGAGGGAGATTGATCTCCGAAAAAGAGTGACTAAGATCGAGTTGGTGCTATCCAATAGAGATGCAGAGTTTGTGCATGTTGTACGTGAAGCTGAAAGATGATGCACACTATGCCGACGACTTTATTGGGCTCTTGCATTTGTTGTAGCTTGTTACATTGTAGCCTATAAGTGATTTCATATTAGTGTTAGAAGTTAGTTGCAATGTGTATCTATATAGTTGCTATGCTAGACAAATGTACATTGAGGAATGTATTTGTATTTTAATTTTGCTAGACAAATAGTTGCTATGTGTATATGTATTTGGATTTATTGATCTCCAAGATCTCTATTTAGAGTGGTATGCTTTGTTGTTTGGTAGTTATCGTTAGGTGCAAATTGAAATGACTATTGAATATATTATGAAGTTCTGATTCAAATCTTGCAGGAATTTTCTGATTTTGTTAAGATAAGTGATTGATTTTGTTAAGGTAAGTGATGAATATTTCATGGACAATAATAAAGGGAAACCAAGCACTCACGCTCAAGATGTAGAAATGGCGAAGAAATTATGGGACTCAAGTTAAAGGAGTATGAAATATAATTATCTTTACTTCATAAGGGTTGAAAAACTTGTAATTTCCAAAGAGTCTCGGACCTGCACGTAATGTCTGAAACCATGCAATAACAAAATACTTTTTTGGAGATAGAAAGGCAAGGAATTGAAAATGTTAAGTCCTGGACCTACATGTAATTTCTCAAACCATGCAATGAATGTTCTTTTTCTTTTGATTGCGTATAAAACTACTAAACAAAAATCAGAAAACAAGGCCTTTTAGCATCATGGAGTGTATATAATCTTGAATTAAGAAATTCAGGGCAACTTTACATATCAATTTGAAACCAAAATCATAACTGCTACAGTACGTAATGCCGACATAAATTTCCACAAAATTAGTTCAAGAATCACTTTTGAACCCTTGTCATATCTTACGCCCCACGAATATCAAAAAACAGTTTGGAGCTTATGTTCAAACCACTATCTTCATGATCTTAATTACAACCAGTCATTCAACAAAAAATGCTCAAAATAAATCTCATCCATCAGTTTGAATCTGTTAATGGCTCCTAAACCCAATATCAACCGATTGTGATCTATCAAACCCAATATCAACCGGTTGTGATCCATCTAAAGGAAATTGCATTTGTAAAAATTCAATCAAAATGTCAATATACAAATCTTAAAGTCATGTCAATATTAAACCCGAAAAAAATTAAGCAAAATATTACACTTGTTGAGTAGAAATCATTGCTTTTGGCTTTTGAATTCCACTAGAGTATTGAGCTGAGTTGTCCTGAACAGGCTATTGATAAATAAAAAAAATAGGATAAATTAACAAATACTTCTATTAATGCTACACAATCAATATACTTGTACATGCTCTATATTGGACGTATCTATCTATGATGGGGTAAATAAGTTCTTGCACGTGTCCTGCACTAGTTGTAAACCACCATCGGCCTGTAAACGGGGTAAATAAGTTCTTGCATGTGTCTTGCACTAGTCGTAAATTACCATCGGCCTATGAACACCCACCTGCAGTCGTGTCCTATGCCATACAACAAATATTTGTAAGTGTTTTCATCAATAGGATAACTTATACAAATGTAATTGAATTTGTTAGTAATTTTAATAACTTGTTTTTGTTTCTTCTTTGCTAGTGCCTTCTTCATCTTTGCTTTAACCTTTTGCATCGCATTCTACATTGTGGATGCTCTCTTCAGCGATGATGGTCCGTCTTTCCCTGTCACAGGTAGTGGACTGCGTACTGGCTGTGAATTACCACTGACAATTATGTTCTGGGTCGAAGCCCCAACATTGGATCCCGTGACAGGCATCGATGGGGGTTCCTGGTCCTTCTCATATAAGTCAATCATCACATATAACTTATGAGTTGCGTCCTCGGTATGTTTTTTCAAACCCGCAACAAGAGTAATCATCTTATAACAAATATTTAGTAGACTTAAATATCTGTTAGTATTTGTTTGCTGATTCCCTACATCGAAGGTACTGTGGATTAATGTGTATCTTTTTTTGATATCCTTCCTCCATCGATCTAAAATGTATCTCTCGGATAAAGATTTTATCTCATTACATTTGAATACAGCCAGGATGTGACTACACAATATCCCCCGTATCTGGAATAACCAACATGAACACCTTCCAGCTGTATCTTCCTCACTAAAGTCCACATGATATGTAGCCATCTTTGTGAACTCTTCTAGAGGAACTTCATCCTCTATCCGATATGTCTTTACACCACTATTGCTCTTAAGTAACTTTGGATCCATATCAATAATGCCAGCAACTTGCGACTAAACTTCCCTGAATTTAGTATTCGTATACAAAGCTTGAAATCTCTTTTCAATTGGGTTTCTACATATCATGGAAATTGTAGCACTAAATGAGTGAAAATCCAACGCGATTCATTCTCAATTTTTTTTCGAAGTGTTGTCAAACTGGTCTTTCAAGTTGGTTTTAGAATAAACATACCCATCAAAGAAGGCATTCATGCTCTCGCTCTACTGTGTTGTACTCATTTCGACCCAAAACAACTCTTTTTGAAATGCCGGTACCCAATACTCATGCTTGGTGTATAGACTTTCCAGCCATGAGTTCTCATGCAAGTGATATGTGGTAAGTAAATTTTCCCAGCATTTCTCAAATTTTTCAACAGTCTAAATGTCATACACGCATTTCATTAAGTCATTCTTCATGCCGCTCTTGTAGGAACTATAGGAGGAAAGCTTTTCGAGAACTTTCTTAAGTATATGCCACAAACAAAATCGATGTCTGGTAAGTGAGAAGACTTCAACAATTGTATTTTTCATTGCTCTGTCCTGGTCTGTGATAATAACTTTCGGAGCAATACCATCCATACAGTGTAACCAAGTCTGAAATAGCCACATAAATATCTATGTATCCTCACTGGAAACCAATCTTGCTCCCAATAGAATTGATTGTCGATGGTGGTTTACACCAACAAATAGTACAAAGGGCATGTTATACCTGTTCGTTAAGTATGTGGTGTCTAATGTGACCACATCCTCGAAATATTGGTATGTTGTCCTACTATAGGGGTCTGCCCAAAAGACATTTATTAACCGACCGTTATCATCCATATCCATCAAAGCAAAGAACCCAGGATTCTTGTACTGCATCCTTAAGAAATATTCTTTAAGCGCTTGAGCACCACCTGTGCCAAGTCAGAGATGTCTTGCCTTGCCGATGTAATTACGACAATCCTTCTCTGTAAATAGGAGTTTCGCAAAACTACCCGCACCAACAGCAAGAGATCCGTAGTTCTTATTTTGATTTATGCAAGTTAAATCATTTGTATCTAGGATTCTTTTAAAGGACTCACTCACATATCTATTATATCAGAAGAAGCAGGATTTTGTTGGATTGAGGTCATGGTTATGTATATTATGGATTGTTGTCAACTCATACTTTCCGTCAACTTTTAAGACATTAATTCTTGCCCTACAATTGGTCTTTCCTGTCGGCCGTGGTCTAACAACATTCAATGTTCTATTACGGGTCTTCCCACCATGTGAACAACCAATGGTGGCATATTTAACCAATCCATCATCTCTCTTCTCAGTCCTTCTTGTCATCACCCCAAACCCACATCCCTTAGCATACTGCTTATAATATAGTTGATTACTTCCTCTAACATATTAAACTTCATACCCGATGATGGCCCCTCAATAGTAATTAAATTCTCGAATTCATCATCCTCTAACTGAGGTGTCCTGGTAGTGTAATCATTGGTTTCCTCTTCACCATGTCTATCTTCATTGCTTTCCTCAACTTTGGTGGAGGTTCCTAGAATATCTAGTACTCTATAATTGGGTGACCATGCAGGAAGTTCTTCAAAATAACCATCTGTCTGCATGTAATTTCTAAAGCTTGGAGAAGCTGGTGGAATGTCCTATTAAGATTAGTACACAAGTTATTCATGTACAACTCTTTCAAAAATATCAATTAAACAGTCATATAATTTTTAAAAAAATACTACATACTATGATTTATTTGAGGGAGATTGTGTCAACAGAGATAGGTGTTTTTTTCCCATTTTCCATGTTGTAAGTATTTTTGAAATAAAATGTAAAATGATCACTTCCAAAATGCCAACCAATTATACTATAGATAGTCAAATCTGTAATCTACATACTTAATTGCTTGGCCTCCCTTGTCTTTAATTGTCAGTCCCCAAACTTAGTCCAACTTTCAGCTAGAAAAACCTACATATAAGATAAAGAATTGACAAGAAATATTAAATCCAGCTCTTCCAAGAGTAGTAGGAAAAAAAGAAATGAAATGAAATGGGAAAAAATGGATAAATACTATATTTGAGTGCATTATAAATTAATCAAATTTGGATATTTACTAGTTTTCATTTTGGTTTTTGAGTAATGGTAAAGACATGTTAAGTTGGTCTTCAGTGATCTCACAAGCAATGAAGATAGACGTGTCTTCATTTTGGTTTTTGAGTAATAGTAAAGACGTGTAGCACTAACAAGTAATTTTTTTTTTCAAGGGGTGCTTTGAGTTCAAATTAGATGGTACTACCTTTGTGCTTTGAGCCAACAATACTACCTTTGTGCTTAAAAATCAAGAGGTGCTTTGAGTCCAAAATAGACCGTAGAAGCAATCATGCAAAATACCCAACCTTAAAGGTTTTTCTATCAGATTACAAAACTTTTTTTAACATCATTATACAACCTTATGAAAATTAAAACAAAGGGGAAGTAGTGGTGGTGTGGGTGAATGATGATGTAGTAGGGGAATCAGAACAAGCTCGAGACCGGCCACTATGACTAAACTTTTTTTTACATCATTATTTTCTTTGACTCTAGGAGATAATGCAAAAAAAGGGGACCCTTGATAGCAAAGTTGCAGCTTCTTGGATGCTAATGACATCATCTTTAACAGGAACCAAGTGACATTTATTCAGTGGTTCTAGTGCAACTCCAAGCCAAAACATCCTCTTAGCCATAATGAAATATTTTTTCTTAAACTATCCAACAGCAATGCACATGGCCTAGCTAAACGAAGTAGGACCTAAAACACCAAAAGCTTCATTTTCCTTTATTTCTAGACATTGGAAGTCCCAAAAACCAAGCATATTCAAACAACATTTTCCTTTTCCTTTATTTCTTGAAATTACACAACCAAAAACCAAGCAAATCAAGCATAATCAAAACAAAGCAAATACATGATCCCACCCACTAGAATCGTGTATTAGATAAGCTAGGAAAGCAGACAGCAACTTCCGACGACAACAATATCTTCCTCCGATTCTCTCCCGCGAATGGTTCCTCCGACAGGATTTCTCCTTCTCGCGTGCGATTCTCTCGTCTCTCTCCACGTGAATGGTTTCTCAACTTTCACCTTTTTCAGCTTTCCCTCCCGATTCGAGTTTTGACCATTTTTAAAAAAAAATATACGGGCTGACGTGGCATCATGCCACGTTAGCGTGTCCGCGAATGGTACACTACTACATGTGTACCTAGTAGTACTTTATATATATATAAAGGAAAAAGTTCCAGGCTTGATGAGTGCAAAAATGGGTTTTTTACCAGTCAATAGCAACGCACGACATAGGCGTTTCATGAGGAACTAAGGTAAGGGTTCGCTCATTGAATCACATCGCCAACTCGAGTCTTCTCTCTCTCTCTCTCTCTCGTATTCCCTTCCCCAATTGATTCTGGCTTTAGCTCAACCCCCCCACCTACAGTCCTTCACCAAGTTTGACGGGCCCCCCATCCTGCATTCGAATACCTAGTTCGACATATCCCTAATTCGAGCTCAACGGAATCCTAGCTCCAGCTTCACTATGCGATTGAACGACAAAACTCGAGCTCCAACTTCACCACACTGAAAGGTAAAAGAAGAACATGCCCTAGGAATTTTCTGCACCATTTAGCTTGCACAATGCTTCTAATTTTCGAAGCAGTTTATATGTGAGTGTTTTTACGTAGCCCTTTTTGCCATTATGCCTACCTTTTTGTTTACTAGTGTGTTTATTGTTCTGTTGATGATTAAATATGTCATTGCTCTGAGGAAAATCCTTACCATATAATGGAATTAATCAAAGCACTTTGTGGAACCCGATTTATTTATTGAAAGGCTCCACCTACCTTGGTTTTCCTACCAACTGTACATCTCATTTTTTGTTTATTTACTGTAGTACTCTCTTATATTCTGGGCAAACTCAATAAATGCATTGTGATTTTTCATCGTAGAACTCTTGCAGTGCATTATGACTCTTGCTTATCCATTCTAGAAAAAAATGCAGACATAGGAATTCTCCATGTTGGTTTCTTTTCTTTTTACACAAGCCTTGGATATTTTGTTCCTTTTTTGGGGATCAAATATGAGAATATATCCGGTCGGTCTGCACTCCCTTTAAGTGCAGCCCTCCAATTAATTGACGCCACGTATGCCTCCCACATAAATTAAAAAATGAGCAACACCACGCGGAATCAGCCATCCCCCCTTTCGATTAGCCCATTCCCCCCTTTGAGCAAACTATTCCCCACCCCCCTTTTCGCGCTCTTCCCCTGTCCCGGCAGCCCACGGTGACTCACACGGTGACGGTGACGGAGCTCGAAGATGCATTCCACCCGATTCGGTTCCCTCCCCCACGACGTGAGGAATATCTCTTGCTAGTGGAGTCTGAACATTTCGAATCACATAAACGCAAGAAAAATTCGACTTTTGAATCACATAAACGTAAAGTTCAACTTCAGAAGCCGTGTGATCATATTCCGTCGTCGATAAGCATTCTGAAGATGTGGGTTCCAACACCGACCAATCAATCCCTAAAATTACAAGTAAATCTTCTGTAAATTTATGTGATTTCTTATGGAATGAAGCAATGTAAGAGATTTCTCAAAAGATTTTTTATTTTTCACTGTCTATATTTGGTCTTAATTGATTTGTTGTTTGATTTTTCATGAGTTAATCGTTTGTGTGAATCTGGGATGGGATTTGTTTTTTGATTTTTCATTTTTCACTCTCTATTTTACAAAATATAGCCATGTAGATACTCACCAAGAATTCTTTAATCGTTGAGGGTTTGTGTTTGTTTATCGGAAAAATGAAGAAAAAATTCGGGATTTGTGTTTGTTTCTCGGGAAAATGAACAATTTTTCCTCTGTATTTCATCTTTTATTTCGCTTATTTCTTCTTTCATTTTCTCAAACCTAATCGGCAACTGTGTTCACATATTTTACCCAAAAATCACAAACTATATGAAAGCTTTTTAAACGATTTGTGATGTCTACTTTTGTTTGCATATTTTCCCATTACAGAAATCACGAAATCTCAAATCATGAAATAGCATAAGAAAAATCTGCTTGTCGATGGCGATGGACAAAGAAACTATGATCCGGTGTGCTCAGGCATATGTTCTTTTTGTTATAAGAGCTGATATGTCATGATTTTATTAGGTGGCTGCACTCTCTCTTAGTGCAGCCAGACCATATAGAAGATGGACACATTAAATATTGGTGACTTTTCTTTGATTTATCTTTGGGGGAAAGTCAATATAACCTAATTCTTCAAAAAGCCTAAAAAGAACATAACCTAAACCTTTAAAATGCTTCTAAAATTTTCGAGAAATCCTGTTTGGTTGTTTGTTCTATTTTTTGTGACAAACTAGTTTGTTCTATTGATTAATAAATGCTGATTTGATTTCCTGAAAATGTGAACCACTAGGATGCTGATTTGATTTCCTGAATATGTGAACTACTAGGTAATTGCACTACATTTTAGTATTTTACAAAATTATGTCCGTATGTTCTTGTAGTACCTTTTAACTTGATTAAATATATTTTTATAGGAGTACGGGCAGACCAAGTTCAAATACAATACCTCTAGACCTCGGCTGAAATGTCAACACTATTTGATACGTATGAGCTCTACTATGTTTTTATTTTTTATTTTTTATTTTTTATGTTTGGATGTTTTATTTTTCACTTCTTGTCACCCCTTAAAAATTTTTCTTGGTTTGTAAGAATATGCAATTTGCACAAATTTCAGAAAATGAAGAGTATGGAACATCCTCGAATTTTCAGTTTTCAGCCGATAATTAGTTATTTACCCTGATATTTGTAGGCATCATACTTTTTGTAGCCGTAGCCACGAAACATTTGTAGACATTATATTTTTGAAGCCATTGGAATATTCTGGCGTTTTTAGTTGGCTGTAATGACTAAACTTTGAGATTGGCTGGCTGTAATGATCTATATAGGCATCAACATTTGATTTGTTGATGAATTTTGCACAAAGTTGATATTCAATTTACAAAGTCTTAAAAACTTTATATTTAGTGATTATTGATGTATTTATTGAAACTGGGATGGGTGATAGTTTTTCTTTAAAAGCAGGTTGAACTTTATATTTAGTGATTATTGATGTATTTATTGTTTCTCTCCACTTTATTTATGGCAGAAAATGTATACATTTACCTACATTGAATGTATATGGAATATGGAATAAGTGGAAATGTGGAATAAGGGGAAATGTATATGGATTGTGGAATGTATACAGCATCAACCCATGGCAATTCTCATGTCAAGAAAAACAAGCGAGAGTGGTATACACGTAATACTGATGCTTAATATACTATAACACTGTTTTCTTTATTGCTATGCTTATTATAATCATCACCAAAGTTCCAAAAGAAAATAAATAGAACAGCTAAAACAGAGAGTGGTATACACGTAACCACCACAACCATCCCAATCTTCCGTCTAGCCCCTGGTTTTGGACAAAATAACTCATCCCTACCTGTATTTCATATCCTATATTTTTTACATAGAAAATGCAAAATATCCATTATTATTCAGAAAAGAATCCATAAATGAAAATACTTCCTAAAAAATAATAAATAAATTAACATGTAATTGGCAAAAGAAGATGATAATTGAAGAGGATATCCAAAAAACACTGATTTGGAGTAGAGCAAGTTGCGTCATGCTTAGGCTGGAGTGGAGTGAGCTAGGGTTCCGTTGTGGGTTGGGTTGTGTCGATGGGAGTTAGTGGAGTCGCCGCTTTGGGTTGCGTCAAGGTTTCGAGAGCTGGGTCAAGTCTACTAGGGCACGAGCAGATAAACTCAAGAATGAGAAGCAAAGGGAGAGAAGTAGGAGTGTAACCGGTCTAGTTTGATTCAGTTTTGGAAAAAATTTAGAATCGAACCGGTACCACCAGTTTTTTATTTTCTAAAATCGATTACGCACTGGTTACCTTCCAAAATCGATAGTACCGGTTTCGGCTCAATTCGGTCTAGTTTTTTGGTTTTAAATTAGTCTGTTTAAACTATGAGTAATTCTATGGAGAGTCGGTTTTAGGGAGTCGACTATAGTTTAAAATTTTTTTTCCTCATTTTCAACATTGTTTTCAATTTCTATACTAAAAACAAACCAATAGAATTCATTAGATCTATGAAAACAAGGTTGAAAATAAGGAAAAGAATTTTAAACTAAAAACAAGGTTAAAAATGAAGATGAAGAAAAAAATGTTGAAAACAAGGTTGAAAATGAAGAAATTTTTTTCTCTTATTTTCAATCTTGTTTTCAATTCTTATACAAAAAATAGATCAATATAATTCATTAGATCCATGAAAATAATGTTGAAAATGAGAAAAAAAAAATTTAAACTAAAATCGACTCCCTCTGGACTCCCTAAAACCGACTCTCTCTAAAATTATTTTTAAACTATTAGTATATATATTAGTATTAGTCATAGTGATTAAAATAATTATATATTAATAGTTGTTATAATAAGTTTAATTTTTTTATAACTATATCATTGATAATAATAGTATTAGTATATTAATACTATTAGAATTAGTATTACTATATCATTTTTTTATATATAATTATTTAGTATAGTAATTTATACATAGACTTAAAGTATATTATTAATAATAAAATAATATTATAGGCCATAAAATATAAATTGTAATTAATTTACATTATATACTAAAGAATACAATATTAAATATAATATAAAAATATTAATATTAAATATAATATATAATATTAAAAAATTAATTAAAAATATATATTATATTGAACCGGACCGATACATGCCAATTTTGACATTATGGAAACCGATTCCGGATTAATACCGACTCAAAACCAGACCGATTCTACCAATTTGGACCAGTCCAATCCGGTTTATTGATTTTTTAATTTTTTCTTACATCCTGATAGATAGTCGGTCACTCTAATTCTGTAAACTCAATCTCACTTCAACATCCCATGAAATGCTTACATGGCGCAATCCTATTGGCTAGTAGAAAACATAATTTTTGCACCCATCCGACTCCAAAGCGCCGCTCATATATGAGTAATCTTTTGATCAAGATGTAACTTTTTTGCTTTTAGGTTTGATTATGAGTGGTCATTCACGTCCTTTTTAGCTTTCGGTCACTCTCTGATAACGAAACCCCATAAGTGGGTGGACACAAAAACTACCATTATTGTATCACGGGGACTGGCAGATATTATAAGTTCAAATATTCTGACAAATCCAAAGCTTCTTCAACGTTATCTTCATGTTTTAATGGCTGAGAGAAATCATTGTGTTGTATATTTTGTCATGTCATACAAAACCACGTTTTCAATGCAAATGATTTTTCCAATCTCTAAAGGCATTTAAGCATGCAGCTTTCTTCGGCAACCATTCTGTCTTTCACTGATCACTCCCTCTTTCCATCATGGAGAGCATCACCTTCCAGCTCTTGCGGGACTACAGGTATGTATGTATTTATTTATTCTTGCCTTCTTAATCTGATGCTTCTGCAACGTCAACATCATTCATTCATGAATATCAGGTTTTTACAACTTATACTGCAACGAACCATGGAGTTTCTGAACATGGGCATGACTTTCTTGTTTATGCAATGTTTTTGAATTTTGGGTCTTCTTTTCAATTTTCCTCGAGTAATTCAGATGATTGAGATGCAGAAGACTCTGAAATTAAACTAAAGGAGACTGTAACTGTAACTGTAACTGTAACTCACACGCACTCACAAGGGAAGAGAAGTGTTAACTGTTTACAATTGTGACTTTTCACCCCCCAACTCCAGATAGTCATCTCTAACATTTCCACTCACGGGTCCATTTTACAGCATTTTTCTATAATTCGCTTTTGCTTTTTGCTTTTGGCCCCCCCTGCCCTCCCTCTCTCTTTTCCAGAAAGTCAGATTTCATGTGCCTTACAGTCTATTGTTCTTGGATTTTTTTTTTAGGAGTGGGTGGAAATAAAATGAAATAAGATAAAAATTATAAATTAAATAAAATGTTTTTAAAATATTATTTTTTGATATTATTATTATTTTGAGATTTAAAAAATTTGAATTATTTATTATATTTTAGATAAAAATGTAGAAAAATTTATAATGATGAAATGAGATGAGATATAGAGTATTGTGAACTATAGAAAGATTTCAAGATGCTATAGATATTTTTTTTCTCTGATCCTGTTTGAATAGTAAGATGAAATGATTTTAAATGAAAATTAAAAGTTAAATAAAATATTATTAGAATATTATTCTTAATATTATTATTATTTTAGAATTTTAAAAAAATTAAATTATTTAGAGTATTAGTATTGATTTTATCAAAATTCAAGTCAAATGCAAAGTTTGATATTTTTATTTAAAATCCATCAGCATTGGATTCATCAAATTAAACTCTTTGAAGTTTTGAGCTACAATACCATCTAATTTTCTTTTATATTTAAAGATTTACTATTCACAATTTAAACCATTTGCACACTGGCACACTCACTCACAACTACAGTAATTTTTTTTTTCCTTCACTTCAGTCTGCTGCTTTACATGGGTTTCTGCCCATATTTTTCCTTTGTTTAATATTTTCATATTCGAAAAGATTAAATTATTTATTATATTTTAAATAAAAATATAAATAAATTATAATGATGAACTGAGATAAGTAGAGATCATTTTTTAATCCAAATGAAGCCCCTTGACTGTTGTGAACTATAGAATGATCTTGAAATATTGTTAATATTTTTTTCTCTAATCTATTTGGATAGTGAGATGATATAATTTTAAACAAAAATTGAAAATTAATAAAATATTATTAGAATATTATTTTTTAATATTATTATTTTTTTAAAAAAATTAAATTATTTATTAATATTTTGTATAAAAATTTAAAAAATCTAATGAGATGAAACCGTTCATGTATTCAAAACGATGCCTTAATCTTCAGTTGCAGAATTACTGCTGTATAGAAAATAATGTGGTAGAAATTTAGCAGTTGAAATTCCATCATCAAGCAAAGAGAGACACTCTGTCATACACATTAAGCGCTTCAGAGAACAGAACAGAGAACGCAAGCAGAAACTCATGAGACTTTGTTTTTATGTCTTATACATACAGTACAGTTGGTTTTGGAGCAAACAGGGCATTCTCTTACCGTTTTTCAAGAAAGAACAATCAAACACGAGTTTCCTTCCCCAAACTTACCAGAACTTTGTCTGGGTAACCTGTCTTTCTATCTTTGCACTTTCTTGGTATCCAAAAAAAATACTGATTCCTGCGCGTCTGTCTGTATGTTTTAGCTTCAAAAGTTGTTCAGCCACTCTATCATTAATGGTGGAGGTGGAAGAGAAACCAAAGTTTGACCCAGACAAAGCGGCTCTAATAGTTAAGGAGGTCAGAAAGAGCTTTAACTCCGGCAAGACAAGGAGCTATGAATGGAGAGTGTCGCAGTTGAAGAGCATTGAAAAGATGGTTGAAGAAAAGGAGATGGAGATTACCGAAGCTCTTCATAAGGACCTCTCAAAGCCCGCTTTCGAGGCCTTTATTTCCGAGGTACTCGTGTTTTATTCTTTTATATGAATATCAAAAGCTATCATAGCTCTGGATAGACTTGGAAGCTAGAAATGTATGAAACTTCTTGAGCTTTTATCTGCTTCAAAAAAGTAATCTCATAAACTAACGTGGTTTCATCTGATTCACTAGATTTATTTTATAATAAAAATAATTTTATAATTTAACCAACCATATCAGACCACATTACTATGTGAGATTATTTTATATGATCTCTTTGTGGTTAGAATATTTTCCTATATCAGAGGGTAGGCTGTCTTTGAGATCCCTCCACATGAACACCAAGATAACGACGGATAGATTGAACATATTATAACTTAATCCTGGTCAAGAAACTCAAGTCTGTCCTGTGTCAACCTTATCTCAACTCTCAAGATTGTTTTCCTGCTACCTGTTAACACTGCACGTGGTTGAAAATGGCAACTCCTCTCTCTCTCTCTCTCTCTCCCCCTCCCTCTCCCTGAAATTATGAGTAATGCAATTTGATTAGCTTTTAAGATCAGAGCTAATTTGGGGAAGCTAGAATAGATTGTTTTTCAAGGGATCATTGCAGAAGAGAACTAACCTGGCCATAAGTTTAAACACACACACACACACACAATATATGAATGCAGGTATGTATTTGCAGATTCTCCTTTTGTTTTTTACTTCTTTGCTCACCTATTTACCTCACATGGTCTGTAGTCAATATGCTTGATGTTTGATGCAGATTTCACAGATAAAATCCTCATGTAAGTTGGCACTAAAAGAACTGAGCAGTTGGATGATTCCAGAAAAGGTGATTAATTGTAGCTACTCTTATTGTTGTTAACAACTGTAATATGTATTGTCGGGACTGTCATCAAATATAAAAAATCACAAACATTACATAATGCAAATTGTCAATATTTTTCAGGTCAAAACTTCACTTACCACATATCCTTCATCAGCAGAAATCGTGTCAGAACCTTTAGGAGTTGTGTTGGTCATCTCGACATGGAACTTTCCTTTCTGTATGTAAAACAGAATGTGGTTTCACAAAATCACACACCATAATTTTCGTAGTTCTGAGTTGACGGCTCTAGAATTCACATTTGTTTTCTTGTGTTTCTTTAAGAACTATATATAACAACTTTGTATTAGAGGTAGAACAACAGCTTTCTTTGTTCTTTTTGTCCCTTCTCTATTTACCCACCATTAAGCTGCTCAAAACCTGTTCTTGGATTGATACATGTTTATGCTATTAGACTTTCATTAGGAAAGTTGCATAGCTCTGCTGGGGGAAACTCCTATATATGTGACTGTAGGTTTTTCTAGTTACATGATTTTTTACTTCTAATGCATAGGGTCTGATATTGTACCAAATGTTGTTTCTCTATGTTTTTTCAATAAATTCCTGCTCATACATTGCAAGCCTTGACTTCAAATTTGAAGTTAATTGTTTTTAGTACAGCTTAAATGATGGTGGTGTATTGATGGTAGATCAAAATGTGGTGACCACATTATCTATGCTTTACTGTTTTCAGATATTGCTGATGACTTTATGCTTCTGTTGTCTGCATAGATTTAAACTTCTATTTTCTAGACAGAATTAAACAGACCATTTTATCATGTTTGGTGGCTTATGATACTTTTTAAAATGAGTAATGCTACCATGTCTCCTCAATTTACCCACTTGGTTTGCCCCTAGTGCAATGCGCTTTTCTTTTCTTTTTTTACTTTTTTATTTTAAACATTCTTAAAAAATTAAAAAAAATATATCAATACACTAATAGTTACTTCTTTAATAATTAAACAAAAGAATTTTTTTAAAAAAAATAAATAAATATATATATGAGTGGTCAAAATGAGAGGAGGGCAAAGTGAGACGGCATAGCAGCATTATTCTTTTATGATACCTATCTGTAGAATCAGTAGTAACTTGTAGAGGTAGGAAGGTAATGATCAGCACGATCAATTTATCAGGTCCAACAGGATATTATTCAAATGCACCATTTAAATAGGGTTCAATTACAACAGCTTGTTATCTAGCCTTTAAAGAAGAGGTGCCTGTATGTTTATAAATTTAGACTGAAACAAACCCATACATAAAAACTGTTTATGTAGATGCACAATCAAATTTTACAACTGGTGTTCCTCCAACTCCTTATGCAGATCCCATCTGTTACTTATCATTGATCTTTATCATAAAGAACTGTTGCTGGAAACTGAAATTTGTTTCTACACCTTTGTTAGAACTTAGATCTCATGTCCTTTGAATTTCACTAATAGCAACAAATGTGAGTATGGGCAATCATGTAACACTTAACACCGGAGCATGCTTTGCTGCTCAATGCCCACCTGTTGGGATTCATGAATTTTGTGAACTTAATCCACTGTTCTATTACGAGGAACCTTAAGAACATGTAATCAGCTTCATAATTCAATAGCTGGACCTTTTTTTTTTTCCTTCTTTGAATTGGTTAACTTGTACTCATCAATGCTACATGACATTGCAAAATAAATTGAACTTTTTTTTTCCTTTTAATTTAATTCAGCTTTTATGGTGTCTTCTGCACTGCTGACATGATAGATTCCTATTATTAATCTATCCTCATATAAAGTAAGTTTTTTAATGTAACACTTATTGTGTCTATTTTCTAGTGCTATCTCTTGATCCGGTCATTGGAGCCATTTCAGCTGGCAATGCTGTGGTCTTAAAACCATCAGAAATTGCTCCTGCCACATCATTGCTGCTCTCAAATCTAGTGCAGGAATATCTAGACAATTCTGCCATACGAGTTGTTGAAGGGGCTGTTGATGAAACTACTGCACTACTTGCGCAGAAGTGGGATAAGATACTTTACACAGGTTTTTTTATTGCACTTTATTGGTTTCTGTAATTTCTTCTGAATCCTAGGATGTTGAAATGTTGATGGCAGTAGTTATACATATAAACAGCAGTTGCAGTAAGATACCCTGGCATGCCTGACTTGCTCATATTTAATATTCTATGAAGTAACTTTTTGAGTTTTCTGCAGGTAGTGCAAGGGTTGGTCGCATCGTGATGGCTGCTGCTGCAAAGCATCTTACTCCCGTAATCCTCGAACTTGGAGGAAAGTGCCCTGCCGTTGTTGATTCAAACATTGACTTACAAGTAAGATTTTTCCTAGAACTCGAATTATGTTTTTCATCTTAGGTTCTATAATTGATTACACTTTTGCACACGTAAGGTTGCTGTTAGGAGGATAATTGCTGGCAAGTGGGCATGCAATAACGGGCAAGCTTGTATCGGTGTTGATTATATTATAACAACAAAAGCCTTTGCTCCAAAGTTGGTAAGGTTGTCTCTTGGAAGACGGTAATGATATGTATCAGTGGCATGTTACTTAATACTTCCTGCTATATAGATACAAGCTTTAAGGCATGAACTGGAGCAATTTTTTGGGAAAGATCCAATGAAATCAAAAGACATTTCCCGCATTGTGAGCTCATCTCAATTTGCTCGTCTGGTAAAGCTGTTGGATGAGGAAAATGTATCTGATAAAGTTGTGTTTGGAGGCCAAAGGGACGAGAATCAATTGTAAGTATGGTAGTTAATTACTTGTATGATTTAACTTGTTGACAGTCTTATAAAAGTTAGATGAACCATCATTCCATGAATTGTCATTTTTTATTTCAGAAAGATAGCTCCAACCATCTTGTTGGATGTCCCAGAGGACTCCCAGATAATGCAGGAGGAGATATTTGGGCCTTTAATGCCCATCCACACTGTGAGTATAATAATTTCTTGAAGCTTACATCTTTTTCTGCAACTATGTAAAGGGATTATTGTCTGTGGAGAAACCATCTATTCTGATAGTGTCAACTGATGACTCTATCCAGTCATCTCGTGAGTAGAAAGACCTGTCCTTGCGACTCTACCCTGCTTCATCCTTCCCAAATGATAAAGACCAACTTTGAATGCTCTCTCTCTCTCTCTCTCTCTCTCTCTCTCTCTCTATTCTTCCTTCTCAAAAAGTTAATGGTGGTGTAACCATTGTTCTTCTTCATGTCAAATGAAAGACCTTCTCCTCCATAATTTTTGCTTAACGTTGCCAAGATTTGTGCACATTCTAAAAGAAGTTAATGTCAACAGTGACTTAAGTGAGATTCAGGACATGTATAAACGTTTCAACTTTTGTTCTGGTTTGTTACAGGTTGAGAACTTGGAAGACAGCTTTGAGGTGATAAACTCGAAACAAAAGCCCCTTGCTGCATATCTCTTCACTAATGATGAGCAGCTGAAGAAGGATTTTGTGCAAAATATATCTTCAGGAGGAATGCTCATCAACGATACTGTTATACATGTGATTATTCTCATCCTGAAACTTATAGATTGGCCAAATTTATTCCATCATGATCTTATTTTATATCTATAGAAATGGTTGGATTCTGATTTCGATACAAACAAAATAGTTATCATCTCATTAGTTTAGTCTGATCTGAATACTTGATATCTATCTACTAAACATGTTAATACCTTTTGATGATTGGCCAATTTTGAAATCAGTAATTGGGTAAGACCCTACTAGTGGATATCTATCTACTAAACATGTTCCAACATCTGGACAGAGATACATTCTTTTAATACCTGTGTTCTAGCTAATTGGCCATTTTTTATGTGTTAAATCTTCACAATGCAGGTTGTTGCAGAGGGTTTACCTTTTGGTGGAGTTGGGGAGAGTGGAATGGGCTCATACCATGGGAAATTCTCTTTTGATGCTTTTAGCCATAAGAAGGCAGTTCTATACAGAAGTTTTGCTGGAGATACATCCATAAGGTACCCACCATACACGCCCGAAAAGCAAAGACTACTCAAGGCCCTTCTCAGTGGTAACATAATTTCCATAATACTTGCTTTGATTGGATGGTCAAGAGATTGAAAAGATAGTCGCGGACGAATTACAAGTGAAGATCTGTTTTTCTCCAGTTGTTCTCTCATGCATGTCTGTTTCATATAATCAATGTCCAGATATGTTCTAATGAGTCTGGAGTTTTTAGTTTCAAGGTTAGTTTATGCCAATCTCATGGACAATTGTGAAATATTGGGATTCTAATGTTAAGCCATATCTTTGAAGTGTGCCATCATTTTACCTATACAAATAAGAAAATTCTAACAAACATGAAGAGATTCTATTCATTTCTTTTTGGTTGTGAAATATCCTGAAAAAAGATTCTAACACATGTTATTTTAGTTGTTTGTATCACAAAAATGAGTTTTACCATTCATTGTCTCCACATACTACATTTATTTTAATTTATTTTTATTATTTTTATTCTTCCTAAGCTAATTGATTTCTTTTGCTTATCATTCATACATCATATATTTGGTACGAGAAAATTAAAAAAAAAAAATTATGTTTAGCATGTAGTGAAGATGATGAATAAAAAAATTTCTATCACATACTGTTTGAGCGCTAGTATTGATTTCATCAATCAAAATTTTCTTTTAAAATTTAGCATGCAGTTGGACTTGGCGAATTGAAGTATGGAAGTTGAAGTACTGTTAATGGAAAGGTACTTTTATAATAATGGAATAACTTCTATAAGTACTGTTAATTGAAGTTCTGTTGATGTGGCTTGGTCAGCAAGCAAGAGGACTCAAGTGTCTAACTTCTTTCCATTATCAACGTATTAATAATAGAATCCGGAATGGAAAGAGAAGAAAAGATTTACCTTTTTATCATGCAACTCTACTAAGATTAGGAGGGTGCAACTCTAATCTACACATATTATATTTAAAAAATAAATATTATAAGCAAAACTCTTTGAAAACGTTATAAAATGTAATAAAAAATTTCGCTCATCATATTTCTATTGAAAAATAATATTCCGTACACTTTTGTTACAAAAGTAAATTAAGAATTTATAAAAATTTTATTTTAAAATGGATCCCATATTTTTAAAAGGAGTGCGTCAGTTGTACGTTTTAAGACTGTATATAATATTACTTATTTTTATTAGTTTTTAATAATATTATTTTGTTCCTTAATTTATATCACTTACTTTATCATTTGACATGACTTACTATGCAATTAATTAAAAAAACCTTATCAAATATATGTTTAAAAGAAAATGAGACTCAAAATAAAATTTTTTAATACGCCATGTAATAGCATCAAATGAGACTCAAAATAAATTCTTATAAATTCTTTAATACGCCATTAAAGAGACAAAATGAATAGTATAAATTAGAGAATATAATTATATAATGGCACTACTCATATTTTTTGTAGCTAACATATTGATATAGTGGTTATATTCTTATAAAAAAAAAAAATCATAATTATTTATTTAATAATCTCAACCATTACTTAAAAATCATTTATGACATGTATCGGCCCAATATCATGATATTAGAAACACGTATTCTTCTATCCAAATCTTCAATCCGGTATATGCTCGCGTGGCAAGATCTAAAACAGACTTGCCAAGATTTTAGGAACAGTTATACTACATGCAAGCCTAATAATTTTGCATATTCCGCACATTCCAATGTGAAGGTGATGACGCGGAACCTTTTATTAATAATTAAAAAAATAAAAACAAATAAACAACAGATGAAACAGAGGTCGCGAAGATCATTATATTTTTTATTTTTATTTTTTATAACAACGCAAAGAGCATTTCTCTACATGATCATAATAGAATTGTTAATGCTCAAAAATAATAATAATAATAATAATAAAATAATAGAATTGTTAATAACAGCCAGTGGTTATAACATAGCATTTCTGACCCAGTGGTTCTTCTTCTTCTTCTTCTTCTTCTTCCTTCAACAGCCGCATTGCATTGCTAGCCGTTGGTGGCAGAGGAAGGTAATCATAATTTTCCTTTGTAGCTCTCTCCGATCTAAACAGTTTTTACCATTCAAGATTCAAGAACAAAAGGAATACGGTGGTGGTTTTACTATTGAACGGGCCGCATAGCATTTCTGGGCATAGCATTATGATTTTTCCCGAATAGAATTTGATCTCTTTTTCTCTCCGATCTTTATAGCTCAAGTTGCATACAATGGATTTTCGATTCTAGTATTCGGTTTCATTAGTTGCACTGCCGTACACCATGGCAGAACTGATTGTCATGCTTGAGACTTCGCCATCCTCATTTTCCGCTTTGTTTTTCTAAAACTAAAATTCAAACGTATTACCAAAATGCCCTAAAACCCTTATGAAAATTCATTACAGGCTTCCAGTTTTACTCGGAACACTCTCTCTCTCTGATCTTTATAGCTCCAGTTTGATTGTGATATTCGATTTATTACTTTGAAATAATGATAAAAATGACGATTTGACGTTGCAGACGTGGAGGGTGTGCAGGATGTGTTAAATAACAATCTTCCGAATTGAATTTTCTTTTAGGAAAGATTACCACAATCAATGGGAGTAAGGGAAAGTGTATGGCGTTTCTTCCATCAGCGCCCTCATCTTCCTTTCTTGAAGCCACTTGTGGGCCTAAGAAGATTCAGATTATCGCCATCAAACCCCAGCTGAAACTACCTTTGCTTCCCATTCTCTGTTTCCAAGTGCCGTTTGGAACGACTTGGGAATAAGATGCAGCCGGTGGTACAGTAGATTCCTTTACCCGAAAACCGATAAAAACCTAGGACGAACATCTTAACCAAAACCAAACCTTTTCATATAACCTTGGAACCCTTCTTGAACGCTGTGACCATCCGCGCCGCAATAATGACTGTAAGCTTGCTTTCTAAGTATGGTCGTCCACTTGAGATATGTTATCCAATTGATCAAAATTATTAACTTTGATCGAGAATTCCAATTTATATAAATAATTGACTCTGGGATTAACATTCTGAAGTTCAGGTTCTGATTCTGTTTAACAATCAGAATGATAATGTTCGGAATTTTTTTTTTTTTTTTTTTTCCTTTTATTTCCGGGTTTCTTTGCCTCTTGGTTTGAAGTTTATCTTTTATTTAAACAGTCAATGCGGAACGCAGAAAATAAACAAGCAAAAGCAGGGGCAGAAACTGATGGGGGCCCGTATCATGTAGGTTTTTCTCCCTGTCCAATTCAGTGCAATTATTCTACATGTGATTTTTATTTCTTGGCCTGTCAAATTGCCCCTTGTACATGCACGCCATTGGCATTCAAACATTTATGTACATTCTAAATTGGGTCGCTTGCTTCAGTTTTTGGTGCAAGTTCATATTCATACCTAAATTGTGGCTGTTATAACTCGTGCTTTGATAAAATGCCTAGCATTGTGAAAAATTGTATAAAACTGGATTTGGATTGTACCTAAGATTAAAAGACAAGGCTTGCATGGCTAAAAATTACGGGATGTAAAGGGCCCATTGGTTGGAAAAATGTTGCTCCTGAAGCTGTATTTGGAGATTGGAGATGAAGATTCCATTTGGTTGGTAGAGCTGTTCCTGGGGTTGATTGTGCTCGTCCTCCGTTAGATTCATTCCGTTTACCAACATATGTTTGTTAACCTGCTTCCTTATATACTCAAGAGATTTTCCTTTTCTTTCATAATCCTTAATACACTCATAAATAACTCAACTTAATTTGGGAATTTCCTTGAAATGCTAATGTCAAACATATAGTAGCATGTTTTTTTTTCAGTTCCATCTATGGAAAAGGTGCCATTGGGGTGGCAAAGAAAAATGAAAAGAATAGAGCGAATTTGTGCCTTCATTTACTCTGATCTCGGTCAATGGTCTGAATATTTGTATTGTGTTATACATAGGATTCATTTTGCCTCTGCATGTTTATGGGCTATAATGATATCACAGCGTTCCTTGTCAATAAAGTGGTGGTTGGGCAGATTGAACACCTGTAAACCCATGTCAAATTGCCAGCCACACTCCTTGTCAAATTGCCAGCCACAGTGCCAAACTGGTAGAGAACACATATCATTGGAGAAAGAAGAGCATGGTAATCAGAAGTTATGTTTAAAAATTATATGGGAAAGTGCATTTTGCTTCCCCAACTACTGCCCTTTTAACTTCGGCCCCAAACTACCAATTTTTGGCAATTTACAATTTTACACCCTTGATTTAAATCTGGCTGTTTAGATCGGTGAAAAATAGGACCTGTGGCGCAATTTTGGCAGGGAGATCATGATTGATGGTGTAAACTCCAAAAGTGTTAGTTTGGAGTGAAAATTAATGGCTTTTGTTGTTTGGGTGCAAATTGAAAAATGTTGGTAGTTTGAGAGTACAAAATGTGCCTTCCCCAAAATATATACTCGATGCTCTCCGTTATCTCAAGTTTACCCATAAGGCATTTGTGTTTAGATTTTTTTTTTTTTTTTTTTTTTTGGTTTTAAAGCAATGTGGTATCACAAGTTCACGATATTTTTAGAAGTTTGTAAAGATTATTTGTATTTTTATATTAATCGACAAAATGCCTTTGACCATATAGGAAAGAGTCTAGCCTGAACTAGAAAGAGGTGGAACAAGTAAGATACAAATTCGTACTAAATGGCTTCTTCATGATGCATCTATCACAAATGATTTTAATCCATCCTGCTAAATTCATCTCCATTAATATGCTATCATGAATTAAGGGCCTTGTTATCCAATAAAAATACCCACTTGTCATGTTCACAGTGTGTGTCCTAACCTTTAGCTATACTTTTATGCCTTTAGCTATACTTTTATGACGCAGCTTAGATGATTTAATGGCTCAGCCATTCATACAGATGGCTGAATCAGTTATTGTTGAACTGTTATATTGGCTACTTTATATTTTGGGTTTACACATATTTTTCCAAAACCCCTGATGACAACATATTTTTTATGCCATGCACAGAGACTAAAGTTAAACAAGATCATTGATGCTGCAATGAGAAAGTATAGAAGTTTATACACCTACAATACCCTCAGACCAGATCTCAGGAAGCACATTGAACAATGTGTTTGCGAGAAATTCTCTGATTTGCACACTCCTGATCATCCCACCTATGCTCTGGTATTATACTTTTTTTCTTTGAAGGTGCTCTCCATTAGTTCTTTGATATTTAGATGTCCTGTCTTTACATGTGAATTCGTGTAGATGATATGGAGAGCAATTGAAGGATTGAATGAGGAAGAGGGCTCAACTGAGGAAGCAATATCAAAGTTTATTAAGGAAGATGTTAAGGATTTGCCATGGGCTCATGCAAGTTTTTTGAGACATCATTTAAATAAGCTTAGTGAGAGTGGAGAGATCGTTAAAACTTCTGAAAATTGTTATAAGCTGGCAGCGGGAAACAAAAAATCTCTGAAAAGGAAGCGCTGGCACTTGAATGGAGCTGAAGGTCTAGTTAAACCAATAGAACAACAAAAGCCTGCAGAAGAACGAAGTGAACCAGTGCCACATGCCAATTATATTGAAAAACAGATTCAGTTACAAGAAGAACAAATTCTATTAATTGAAAAGTTAATTGAGCTACAATGGCAAAAGAATGAAGCTATTGAGAAACAAAATAAGCTGCAAATTGAAGTGAGGAGTAAGATGGTTGGCCTTAGGTTTGCTCCTTTCAATTTATTATTTATGCTTGTTTTGCCCTTTTTTGTCTGTATTCTTGATTTTATAAGCCCCTTCTTTATTTGTTTAATAAACAGTGATCTGAACCTATCCAAGGAGCCAGAGAATGGTGAAGCTGTTGTGAGATCCCAGAGTTCTTATTTTGCAGGCCGGAGATTGGAAAATGATGGCTCATCACTTCTCTCAAAGGTAAATATTAAGAAGTGTGTCTAAATATTTTGATGACCACTTTCTATTCATCTTATCAAAGCTTTGGTTTTACTAAATTACACTCTGAATGATAGGATAAGTTCATAGAATTGCTGAAGAGGACAAAGAAGATTGAGGAACATCTGATGGATATTATTAACTCATCAAGTGTCAGTCAGGTGTCAAAGCATGACACTCTGAAACCTGTGATGGAAAAACAAGAGAAGGAAAATCTAATGAAGCCTGAGCACAAGCAGCAAGTTGAGTTTTCTAATCAAAGAAGGCCTCCACGACATGAAGTAGAAACATCACAGAAGAATTCTATAAAAAAGAAAATGCAAGTTAAAAAATTCTGTGGTCAGCAAGAGGTGCCAGAATGTCAGACAAAACCAACTAGAACTTTTTCTAGTTTAAAAGCAATGGATACAGAAAATGAGCAAGAGGTGTCCATATCAAGAACTTCTCTCAGCATGGCCTCAGGACAGCTTGGGATGAAGCTACTGGACTTTCCTGAAGACCATTCAGAACTTTGCAGCCACCCAATGCCACTGGAGTTGTTACCAATTATGAGTTCTCTTGATGTACACTCAGACTTGCAGGAGCCGGAGTATGTAGAGCAACTAGAGCTTCCATATTCAGGGGGTCCCCTTTTGCTTAAATCATCAAGGCTGGAGCCATCAGGTGAAAAGGAGCAGCAGCTGAAAGCTACACTTCGTGGCAAGGGAAAGGCACATGATTACCAGGTAATAAAAATGAAAATTTGTCCAGATTTCTTTACAGAGAGCTATTTACAAGGCAGGGAATAATCAGTAAATAAGTATTTTATTGATAATAGGGTGAAGCCAAGTACACGGGACATATATAAGAGCTACTCCTAGGCATGACTGTCTAAAGATACAAGAAAACCATGTACGTTCATGCCATTAATGTCTATTCAATCGACCAATGGAATAACGTGTGCAGAAAAAAAGTTTTAAGTTCATCCATTGTCTGTTCACGATCCTTAAAGCTCCGACCGTTCCTCTCCATCCATATGCACCACCATGGACAGGTTGGTATCATCTTCCACAGCTGCAATTTGATAATTACCCTGGATTCCTTGCTAACTGGCCAAAAATTCAACAGCCCTTCTTGGCACTAACCAAATGAGAATATATCGATCCATAAACTCATGGCTACATCACCATGCAATAATAGATGATTCACAGACTTACCATTTTTCTTACACATGTAGCACTAATCGAATACAATGAAGTGGCGTTTCCTTAGATTATCTAAGGTGGACTTCAGTAACGAAGCTATCCATACAAAAAAAAAAAAAAGCTTTTAGGGGGACCTCAATCTTCCATATGTTCGTTCATTCATGGGAATGTTCTTGCAGAGTGTGTCATAAGAGATTTATGGTACAGCTGTACGTTGCATCTCCCATTTTTGGATGGTGACCATATCATCTTATCTGCTCCTCCATACATGATTCATACTACAAATGTGTACAAGATTGAAGAAATCTGTAAATGTGTCATTTTCCCAAATCTTGGGGGCTCTGAGGAAAGTGATGTTCCATTGGGGTGAACCACTAGAGAGATCCATAAGCTTTGATACTGAGGCCGCCTTTCTTTGTGCAATGTTGTATATTATTGGGTAGGCTTTACTTATTTAATGAATAAATAAGTATATTATTGGGTAGGCTGCTCTGAGGATTCGATCTCTACACCATAAGTCATTCCAGAATCGAAATCTAGACCCATCCCCAACTATATGAGGCAGGGAATAATCCTCTTGAGGCATGAGCTACAAGCTTTTAGAGTTTTAGGATCCTGTTGCTGATTGCATGAGACTATCACCGATCAAATACTGCAGATAAAATGCTTTTAAAGAAGTTGTGAGAAAAGTAAATAGATCCGAGTAACATATGTGAGAAAGTCGATTTGTTGCTTGATAACCTTGTGGGAATTAAAAATTCTGATATACAGGTTCTTGGTGAAACTTGTTGGATCTTTGGTGGTATGAGATATTAGTAGTTGCCAGAAACAAGACGCTTATTGCATTTATCTTTGGTAAACTGCCCCAATTAAGTTAACCCTAGTCTTTCGAGAAATTTTCCTTTTGGGGAAAATACACAACCACTCATCAAACGACCACAAATTTTGCAATTAACCCTCCCCCCCTAAAAAAAAACAGTCATTGAATACCCTGGCTCAAAAATAAAGGTCGAAAATATAAGAATATTTTCAATAGAGTAAAGAGGCAAAAAAGATAAAAATGTTAAAATAGTTATCTTAAAAAACAGAATATTAAAAAAATGAATAATTCCTCGAGCAATAAAAGAACAAAGAATAAAAAGTTGAAAAAAACCAATTTATATATTTTAATAATTTATTCATATTTATTTATTTTTTAATTATTTTTAAATATAATTTTTAAATGACTTAAAATAAATGGACGTCAGCTTTAAGGAAGTTTTTTTTAATGTCGATAACATGAGGAAGTGGCAAGTTGCAGTAGTTGATTGGTATTGCATGTGTAAGGAAATTGGGGGAAATAGTTTATCATCTTTTCTACTCAATTGCGAGCTAGCTAGCATATATTATGGAACATGATCTTTGGCCTGTTTGGGTTAGATCACATTGTGCCATCTCGAGATGTGACCAATTCAAGATTTTTCTTGACCAATTCTTACTCTATTTCTGACCGATTCATTTTTTTTTTAGTATATACTCTATTTGTAACCAATTAGTATACATTATTAGATACTATAAGTTATAGATACAAGATAGAATTTCATCTTTGAAGATATATATTGACACGAATTTTTATGTGATTTTCCAAGAGGTTATATAACAAAATAACAAATATTAGTTTTTAAACATCTTGATGAGATTTGCAGGACTTAAGCAAAGTATTTAAATTATTTTGCATTAATAATTGGATGTTTTACTTACCATATTTTCCATTTAAAACCAATTCGTGATTGAATCAAACTCTAATTCACTGTATGATTGTTTGGATTTCTGCCTATAAAAAAATGATTGTATGGTTTATTTGTAGGCAATGTCTGTTCAACAACTTGAATTTTTAGAACTTCTGAATTACAGGCAGCTTTGATATACTCTGTATTTGAGCCTCCTCCTCTGTTGGTGAAAGATGTCTTTGCTAATAAAAAATATGAAACAAACTAGTAATTGAATTCACAGTTCAATTAATTGATCAAAAAAAGCCATAGACATGGCGGCAACTGCAGAGGCTGCTACTGCCTGGAGCCATCGGCTGTCCAATGGTGGCGAGTCAGAGGTATTTTAATGCTTGGTAGCAATGATGTTTGACTTCTTTTCCTATAGCCATTAGCTATCCATGGCTATCCACACCACGTATTGCGTACAATAATTCACCAAAAATATTACATATTATTAATATAACAATCAATGAAGATACATGACTTCGTTTCCATGGGAAGGCTCCTTCCCTTGGAAATGATTGTAATTAGGCAAAGGCACTTGAGTGCTAGATGGCATCATTTAAAAGCTTGTGTTGATCTCTTAGCTAATGCCCATTGATGATCGATGTAATAGTGAAGTCCATAGATTGGAATCTTTAGTTAAGTTCAAAAGAAATTGTGCAATATGCCAAACATAATTTCAAGTTCATTTATATTTGGCAGCTTGAGCAGAGGCAGCAGGAGCATCAACCAACTCAAGGCCAAGATGCATGCCAAACTGATGGTGAAGATCAAACGAGTACTCTAAAGTTGAAGGCAAAGGAGACAGCTATTGGGGAAATATTATCCTCACATGATATGCATTGTCATGAGCAACAGCCACAGGAGGGCCAAGGCTGCCAAAGGCCTCACAGACAGAACGATGGTGAAGATCAAACTGCCATGCCATTGTTTCCCCTAGCACATAGGAAACGCTGTAAGCAGCAACAGCTGGAGTATCTAGACCAGGGGAGGCAGTTAAGTCATCAAAGCCAAGGTGCTTCCCAACCTGAACGGGCTGTAAATGATACTGTGAGGGATTCATGGCCTTCAAGAAATTGGCACAATCAACAGCAGCAACCTGAGCGCAATAGCCGAGTGAGGCCTCCAAAATTTAAGCCAAATTTGCAAGTGGCTTTGGGAGGATTATTGCTCTCAGATGATCAGCATCATCACAGGCCTCAGCTGCCAAAGCATCGAAGCCGAGGGAGGCCTCCTAGATCAAAGGGACATATAGATCCTACTACTACTGCCATAGTAGCACTGCCCACAGTGCTTCAGAACCAAAATGATCATCAAATAGCAGAGCGTCAAGGACAGATGGAGCTTCCTACAATCATGTCAAAGGCAGATACCAATTTGCAGGTGTCAATACCCTTGGGTAATCCCAAACACAATGAATTGCAGCAGCAACAGCCTGAGAGACAGGGTCGAGGGAGGCCTCCCAAACAAAAACAAGTTTTAGCTACAACTATGGAAGCATCACTACCTTCACAGCTGCAGGAGCGATTAAAACATACAGGACGAGGGAGGCCTCCGAAAAGGAGGTTGGAGCAGAAATCATGATGAGACAGCCATTGTCCTTGAAGAGCAAACTGAGGCAAGCGAAGCATGGGAAGACCTTCAAAAGTGGACTGCAGCATAATGTGGATAGTAATAGTTACTTAAATGTTCTATTTTTATAGCACTGGCATTATAACTTGCAATTTTGTTACTAGAGTTAGTATTTGATGGGTTTTTTTCGTTTTTGTAGAATCACGGACGTCAGTTTTTATTGCTTCTGGTGAAGACGTGCATAAGAATATCTATCCATTCTCTCTTTGTAGTAATGTTAAGTGTAGCGAGTTGTTAAAGATGATTGTGTGATGAAGACTCTGATGGCTGCAATGATAGAAGTATTATATTAGTGTTACCGTTACCTACATTAACATGGTCTGATTCGTCATTTTTGTTTCACTTTCCATTTCAAGGATCAAATCATCAAAGCCAAATGGAGTAACATCTTGGATTAGATTTCCTACTATATTTGTACCTGATGCCGCTGCGCTGGTCCTTAGATCCATGGATGGTTGAACAATTTCATTATTGATAGGCCTATACTCTGCTGTTTTTCCTGCGACAATGGACCTCAGAAAAATATCCTCACGCTAAAGAAAATTTAAGCCATTGACCAAGAGGCTGAAGTTTTTTGAGTGCTGGTCATGTGTGACTTGTTTGTTTTCCTACTCATAAGGTACGAGGCCTCGTGATGATCAGATTTTCATCTTAAGCTTCTATATGAGAGCATAAAGTTGGATAAAAGTGGGGAAATGGATAGATTTCCCATCATTACATTGGATATTCTGGGTTTATTCATAACATATTTAGCATGTTTCAGACTTCAATGCTTTAGTACTCTGCTCTGTTGGCTATCAAGAGTAACTTGATGTCTGTACTGCTCTTTTCAAATTTATCACATGTTTAGCTTCAATGTTAGTTATTGATTGAGTTTCAGGAGTAGTCTAGTTCAATCTTGGCTTCCAACTTTCCCCCCTCCAAATTTTAAACCATAAAATAATATTGGAGTGTGTGTTTATATGTATACAGTATTGTAAGCTTAACATTGTAAAATAATATCCATCATAGACGAGACGAGCTCGTCTCAACTTATCTCAAACTTATTATTTTTTCAAATTTTCATATAAAATACAAATTTCAAAACAGCTTTTTCAAATTTCAATACATATTTTTTAAATCTCAATTCAACTTTTTTTAAATCTTAAAATAATATTAATATTAAAAAATAAATTAAATTCTCTTATCTCATCTGTCAATCCAAACTAGACAAGGTATAACAGTACCCCCATGCATCAAGGATGGAAGCTTCCTTTTCCTGCATGTGCTCTTAAGAGAGAGAGAGAGAATGCCTTATGCACAGGGAAGTTTCCGAGAAATTCCCATATTTCAACTGGAAGTAGTACTTTTCTCAACAATGAAACCCACATGCCTTTTTAATTTTGAGGTTTCTCATCTTTCTAGTTCTACTTTTCACTTTCTTCAGACAAAATTTAAATAAACAATTGTTGACTTATTCTTTTCCTATAAGACAAAACTACTTTCAAAAGCCCACTAATACAATCCTCCGATCTCAAAGGAGGGAAGGAATAAGGAATAATATAAAAGAAGAAATATGTTCTTTTTTTGTTTAGTCCAAGAAAGGGTGTTTTAATAAACCTAACAGCAAAGAAAAGAATGGCAATTAAACAGAGCTAAGGGAGCAAGCTCATTCTTTGATCAGAAGTAATACTAATATCCTAAAACAAGATGACCCATTTATCAACCCACATAGTATATAGATTTCCACCCACAAATCACCTCGAAAAATAAAACTGGGTTCATGCACAAAACTCCAAAAACGTCCTATTCATTGATCCTAATCCATCTTGTCCATAATTTTTTCTAGTCATTACTACTCGCTTTTCCTCATTTGCTAACTGAGGGAAAGAGTAAACACAGAGAGAACGAGAGAGATGAAGAAAGAGAAGGTGGGGGTGATTTTGCTGCTGCAAGTGCTGGTGTTTGCGCTGAGTTTATGCGAGATATCATCGTCATCAGGTTCTTACTTTGATCAGCAGCAGCAGTATCATAGGAGGAAGTCTATGCTACCAACGGAAGCGACGTCGTCATTGATGCTCAATCGAGCTGGTTCCTCCGTTGTGCTCCCCGTTGATGGGAATGTGTATCCTATTGGGTACGTACATACTTCCTATATAATTCTTCCCCATTTTCAGAATTTTCCATTTAATGTGTCAAAACTCTAAACCCATATGGCCATATCCAGCAATCTGTTAAATTTAACACTTTTCTGTTGTATTGTGCAGGTTCTATAACGTTACTCTCAAGATAGGACAGCCATCAAAGCCATACTTCCTTGATCCTGATACCGGTAGTGACCTCACATGGCTCCAGTGCGAGCCCTGTGTTCATTGCACTGAGGTAAATGCTCATGACAAGTCCTCTATGCTCTTTTCTTGTAATAATGACTTCTTCATAGCTTTTTCATTCAGTATGAACAAGTGGAAAGGGGATTTAATTTGTGGTCGCTAATGCTTATTAAAATTAAGAGATATAAAAAGAAAAGAGGAAATTTTAGTATCATGGAACAACATGCATGTAACACCAGAACTGTGTGCCAATTTGAGCAATTTTTTTCTTGATTACTACCGATGTGATTCAATAAACATTGTTAACATGGATTGCTTCCACCAACTGGCCTCGAATATGATTTCTAAACAAATGTTTTTGAAAGTAATTATATATATATATATCATATGCTTTATGTCAAATATTTTTATTTTAACATCATCCCCACCATCTCTATTTCTTGTCTTTGAATGTTTCATATTACCCGGATGCAATATTGTTTTAAATGCCTGTGTATCTTAGTGCGAGTAAATAGTTGTTAACAACAGCAAATTCATTTTATTTTTCTGAATTTTTTGTAGGCTCCCCATCCACCTTACAGGCACACTAACAACCTGGTAGCCTGTAAGGACCCTCTTTGTAAATCCTTGCACCCAACCGGTGACTACAAATGCGAAACCCCAGAACAATGTGACTATGACATTGATTATGCAGATGGTGTTTCATCCATGGGGTTCCTTGTCAAGGATTTGTTTTCCCTCAACTTAACAAATGGAGGAGTCCTTAGACCTCAACTAGCCCTTGGGTTGTTAATCTGCTTGCTTTGTTGATCTTAATTGTTTTCACTCTCTTAATTTTTCAATTTCTTGAAGTAATATTGGAGAATCATGCCTTTAAATGGAAGTTTTTGTTGCAAGCCTTTCACGTTAACTTTTTTTTTTCTAACTGCTCTTATAATAACTTGCAAATTATGATGTGAAAGGTGCTCAAGGACAAAATGATACTTCCAAATATTAACTAAAATAATTTGAATCGCATGTTTAATCTTTATAACTGTTTTTCCATATGTGACTTTATCTGAGTTCTGAGTTCTTTTAGTCTATGATGGCTCTTTTCAACTCAACACCAAAACAAAGGGGAGAAAATTTTAGCTCCTAAAAATCAGGCAGCTATCTTGTTAAAAACAGAGAAATGTAGCAATCAGCAGTACTGCAAGCAAATTTTATGTTCATGTTTTCCATGTTCATGTAATAATGGTTGTTTATAATTCAGGGATGGTGTAACTGGAATAAATGTAGAAGTTTAGGCTAAAATTCATCTGGGTATGCTATTTCTGGCTATGTTTTGACATGCTAACCAATCATGACATATGCTAAGTTATTTTGTCTCCTCTAACTATGCTAAATATCCCCACTATGTCTTCAAGTGCACCCGATACATGATAAATCACAAGTCTGATGTGATCCTGTCATGTAGTTTTTAAAGGTATATTTGGATAGTGGATGTTGATTATAACCAAGTGTTACTAGATGCTAAATGAGAAGTATTCTTATCCTACTATTCAGGTGTGCGATATGAAATTCATGTAAGCACAAATTGAGTTTTATGAGTTGCTTCTGTACACTGTGATTATAGTATTCTGAATTTATTGTCTACAGTTGTGGATATGATCAGAGTCCCAGTCTATTTTCTCATCCCTCTGATGGAATGCTTGGCCTTGGCAAGGGAAAGTCCAGCATTATATCACAACTTAGCGAGCAGGGTTTGGTGAGAAATGTTGTCGGGCATTGTTTAAGTGGCCGAGGTGGAGGATATTTCTTCTTTGGGAATGATCTTTATGATGCTTCACATGTGGTTTGGACATCGATGTCCCGTGATCATCCGTAATTAGCCCTTCTGGATCACCTCTGTTCAATTTACGAACTCCTCATTATATTTCATATTTTCTTCTTCTTATCGCACTCTTTGTGATATATGTCAGCGAACATTACTCACCGGGGTTTGCAGAACTGATATTTGGAGGGAAGCCTACTGGAATTAGAAATTTACTTGTAGTTTTTGATAGTGGGAGCTCCTACACCTACCTAACTTCCAAGGCTTACGAAGCAGTAACTTCTTTGGTGAGTGAAAAATCTGTATCTTTCTCCAATCTTTTAGAGCAAAAATAGCACCCATCATTCATACTAATGATGTGGATTAGGCTCTAGTTTATCTCTTACATCTAATCTTTTCAAGAATTGCTTAATTACTTGCACAATTCCTGAATGATGATAGAGAAGCTGCTTCATCTCCTCTTATATATGGTTGTGTTGTACTCATTCTAAGATTTTGCCACCATGGTTGTTGTTCCTAGTAAAAAAGATAGTTTTACATTAAACATCGAAAAAAATCATTTTTTTTTTTTTGCTTATGTGATGTAGGTGAAGAGAGAATTACCTAGAAAGCACTTCAGAGAAGCATTGGACGACAAGACTCTCCCAAACTGTTGGAGTGGTCGAAGACGATTCAAAAGTGTAGAAGATGTGGTGAATTACTTCAAGCCCTTAGCATTGAGCTTTGCCAATGGTGGGAAAGCTAAACATTTTGGAATCCCCCCAGAAGCTTATCTGATTATCTCAGTAAGTCCCACCTTTATTTTCTCCTTTGTTCTTTTCAATCTATATCTCACTTGCAAGCAAGCACTGTGGATCAAAACACTCAAACAACATGTTTATTGCAGTCTAAGGGTAATGTGTGCTTGGGAATTCTAAATGGAACAGAAGTAGGGCAGAGTCTGAACATCATTGGAGGTAATTGTTGGTCATTAAGTAATGGAGCATTACCACAAACATAAAGTCAAACATCCCCATACTTAAATGTTTTTTATTGGTTTTGTTTTACAGACATATCAATGCTGGGGAAGATGGTGATCTATGACAATGAGAAGCAGTTGATTGGATGGTTGTCTGACAAGTGTGATCGGATTCCAAAACCTAAAACTGTTAGCATTTGGTGAAAATAATGAGTAAATTTCTCATTATTATCACACATGTAAATATGGCTATGAAAATAATGATGTGTACTAGTTTATGTATATGGTAAAAGGGGTAGAAGGTTTTACCTTTCAACATTAATAATTTACAGATATAGTTGTTGATTAATTCAATAAAATTTACCATCCATGCAGTGCTGCTTTAAACTGGGGAAAACTTTTTAAGGAGTGGGAAAGAATGTTCCAAGAATTCCACCCATATTTCAACTGGAACAGTTCTCATGCATACATATTTACTTTTTATTTTGAGGTTCTTGTCATTCTAGTTAATTCAATACAAAAAAATTACTTATTCGTGGTCAACTATTTCCTACCAAAATGATTCTAAAAATGAGTGTTTTCATCGTAAATAATCATCTTCATTGCAATAGTCCATCACGGATATTCGTTTTTTCTGTAGTAGTTAGACCTTTTACTTTGGACTTACAAAGATAAGAATTCTTGACTTGTTTCTTTTTTATTTGTTTTAACCAATACAATTAATCCTCTGATCCGAAATGATGGAAGGAATGAGGAGTTTTCTTGACCAATATAATCATCATGAAGCGCATAGTTTCACTTGCTACCCTGCTCTACCGTAAGTATTTTCCTTGTCAAAACCTGGTTGAGATTCAGGAACAACCATCTCAGTATAAAGTGCACTTTGTTGTAGTCCAACTTTTGAATTGTCTTAAAAATCGCCCAACCGGTAATATCATATTGGCATCAAAGTCGAGAAAATGTGATGAGTTCAACAAGCCAGCTTAAAATTTATACATTGTATTTTTTCCTTTACTTTTTATCAAGCACATTGGGGTGTTTGTTTGAATTCCCCTCCTCCATTGTTCGTATTTTACTGTGTAATATAATATATATATATATATATATATATATATTTATATATATGGAAAATGCCAGTATATCCTATGAGTTTGCTCCCTCATTTTGATTGTTTATATATATATATATATTTTTAAATCTTTACTTAATATTTAATGAAATGACTTTTAGTGTATTAGTGTATTTTTTATTTTTTTAAACATATTTAAATATGTTTAAAAAATATACAAAAAATAAGAAAAAAAAAGTAAATTTTCTACTAAGGGACACGCCCATTCAAAGCGGGCGGCACATTAGCACTGCCCATATATATATATATATATATATATATATATATTCACAAGAATTCTCCTTCAATATGATGTTTTAAATGAAATGTATTTTTGTAAAATAATCTTATGAATATATATTATTATACATTATGTAATAAGTTATATCTAACTTATAATAAAAATAATTTTACAAGTAATACATAAAGTAAATGGGAGTTGTTGGGGAGCTTGATGGGATTTTCCTTTTTTGTGCTTTAGTGTATTTTTTTAACATTATTTTTTAAATATTCTTAAATATATTTTTTTAAATATATATATAATATTTTTAAATAATATTTTCTTAATTATTAAATATTTAAAAAAAAAAAATGATAGATGCAATCATGAAATTACAAGCGGCACGCAGTCGCTTTGAAAAAAAGTAGGGTCCACTATTAAAAAAGTTAACTTTTTTAACAGTAGACCCTACTTTTTTTTTTTAAATGATTGTATGTCTCTTGTAATTTTACGATTGTATGTGCCATTATTCTAAAATAAAAATAAAAAAAGAGAGAGAAAGAGAGAAGATCTGAGCACAAAAAGGGAACCTCGACGAGCTCGTTAAATTTTGGGGCGAGTAAAACAAGCATTTCTCTTTTTGCATCGACCCATGCAGAAGATTTCCACCAGTATTAATAATCTCAAAAGACTGAAATGGGTTCATGCACAAACGCCAAGAACGCACAATTGATGAACCGGACTCACTCTCTTCCAGTCATTTTGTCGAACACGTAGTTCATCTCTACATTCATTTGCCAATTGAGGGGTAGAAAACAAGACAAGACACGCACAGAGAGAGATGAAGAAAGAGAACGTCGAGCTGCTGCTGCAAGTGCTGGTGTGTGTATTGTGTTTATGATGATAGGAGGAAGTCTATGCTGTTAGCGGAAGCGACATCGTCACTAGTGCTCAACCGAGTTGGATCCAGGCTGCATATTTTCTTGATCCTGATATTTATAGTGACCTCATATGGCTCCAGTATGCCGCTTCCTTTGTCCAGGACTCCATTGCATCGAGGTAAATTGTCATGACCAGTTCTCCGTGTTCTTTCTTGTAAAAGTGAATTCTATCTAGCTGTTTCATCAAACAAGTAGAAGCTTATTTGTTGTGTTTCCCCAAATCATGCATCAAGTCCCCATATTGGGAGATGTATTATATGTTAAGGTTGTTGTCAAGTCCGCACGAGATATTTACAGGGTATAATGGAGCTTTATGAGCGTATACTGTTGTTTTAATTAAAAATTTGACTAATTTTTTAAAATAAAACTCAAATGTGTACTATTAGAGCCCGGCCTAGTAAGGCCAAGGGACCATGAAAGTTTCTATAATACAAGTCTAATTCTTCAAGCTTTTCAAAGATCATGAGATTCCTGTCAAATTGTACAATATTCGCTATCTTCTCTATTTCTTTGCATTTCTTATTGCTCATATATGTCAGACATGTTAGTACTTATTAATTAACGACCAAAAACTCATTCTAGTTTTCTTTGTAGGCCCCCTAATCCACTTTGCAGGCCTTATAACAATGCGATAATCTGTAACGACCCTCTTTGTAAATTGCACCCAATGGCGACCACAAATTTGAAAACCCAGAACAACAATGCGACAATAGGGTTCAGTATGGGGATGGTGGTTCATCCCTAGGTGCCCTTGTCAAGGTCATTTCTACCTCAACTCTATGGATGGAATTCAACTCAAACCTCATCTGGCCCTTGGGTTTGTGACTTTGTTTCCTTTCTTGATCTCAATTACTTTTGTTTACTTTTAATTTTAATTTTCTTGAAGTGAACTCAGAGAATCATGCCTCTGAATGGAATTGCAGTAGAACACCTTAGAATTTTTCTTATACAAAGATGCAAGTTATGATAGGAAAGGAACTTGAGGACCAAGGACACTTCCAACTAGTAATTGTAATGATTTGATCCATAGTCTTTGACCTCTATAGGATTGATGGTTCTTTCAACTCCACGCCAAAATAGGGTTAAAGAAAAGGATCCCTACAACTCCAGAAAAGCAGGAACCAATCTGCTTATTGTTGATCCAAAAATTGACTGGAGCTCTCATCTAGGAAAAACTATATGAGAGAAGGAAATGTATGCTAATATTATTGTGTTCTAAATTTCTTGTCTACAGCTATGGATATGATCAGATTCCTGGTCCATCTCCTCATCCCTTCGACTGAGTACTTTGGCCTTGCAAAAGGATAGTCCAGACAGCTTAGTAAGCAAAATTTGGTGTGAAACATCATTGGACATTGTTTTAGAGGCCGAGGCGGATGATATTTCTTCTTTGGGGACAACATTTATAATTCTTCAATGTCTCATTATCATCCATAATCAGCTCTTCTGGGTCTTCTCTTTTTAGTTTTGAAGTCCTCATTATGTCATCTTGTTCTCTACTTATAGCAAGCATTTTTTCCATATATTTTAGTGAAAGTCACCCGGATTTGCAGAGCTCATATTTGAAAGGAAGGCTACTGGAATTAAGAACTTGTAGTGGCAGCTCCTGTACCTACCTAAACTGTCAGGCTTATGAAGCTTTAACTTCTTTGGTGAGTGAAAGGCTTAAAATTTTCCAATTTATTACTATAAAATAGCACCTTATACTAATAATACGGATATAGCTTTGGGATATCTAATCCAGTTTTTTCCCTCAAAATATGTGGATTGTTTTATAATTGCTAAATTATTTGCCAATTTCCTGAATTACACACATTGTTTTATAGTTGTACTCTTACATGATATCTTCTGTCCTACCCATACTCGTTATGTATTTTTTTTTCCAGTCAATGAGTCGTTGCGAATTCAGTTACCATAATTGTTGTTATTGCAGCATATCTAGAACTACTTCTTCAGCTATAAGTTCACATTAAAAAAAATTGTAAAAAATTATGTTGCTTTTGTAATGTATGTAGGTGAAGAAAGAATTAACTGGAAGAGAAGAATCGGATGCCAAGACTCTCCTCTCTGTTGGAGAGGTCAAATGCTATTCCAAAGCCTTCAAGATGTTAGGAAATACTTCAAGCCCTTAGCATTGAGCTTCGCCAATAGTGGGAAAGCTAAAATTCAGCTTGAACTCCTCCCAGAACCAAATTTGATAATCTCAGTAAGTCTTACTTTTATTCTCTTCTCTTTTAGAATCTTGAAAAATATGACAGAAGCCCAAGTGGAATGTTTTCTTGGGAATTCTAGACAAAATAGAAGTAGGGCAGAGTCTGAACATCATTGGAGGTAATGGTTGATACATTAAGTCATGGAGCATTACCCCAATCTCCAGACATAAAATTGAGCATCACAACACTTGACCTCGTTTGAATGGAGAAATCATCTCAACTCATCTCATCATTATAATTTTTTCAAATTTTCATACAAAATACAATAAACAATTCAACTTTTTCAAATCTTAAAACAATAATGATATTAAAAAATAATCTTTTTAATAACTTTTATCTAAAACTATTTCATATCATCTCTTCTCTTCTCACTGTTTCATTGTCTAAAAAGTGCTTTAATTAACAACCCCCTTGGCCTGCTGCACGAAGGATCCTTCCATTTTTTGTTTGAGTGAAACTTGGGTCAAGATGGGTGCCAAAATGGTTTTTTGACGTAGCAAATAGCGAGTAAAATGAGAAAAACCAAGAAAAGGAAATAACATAGGAATTAAAACAGAGCAAATATCACTCAAAACTCATGTTAGATAACATGAAAAAGGAAATAAATATTCATGCTAGAATTGGTAAATTGGCTGGTGCCCCATCATGCGCCTTGATCATCTCTTGGTAGCCATTGTCCTGCATCAATCCACCCCCCCTTGAAGAAGAACTCGTCCACGAGTTAAGTCTAGTGTAAAGAGGCTCATCTGGCGGGTGATACTCGTAGAGATTGGCAACATTAAAAGTTGGTGAAATTCCCAACCTCCCAAGAAGCTCGAGTACATAGGCGTTGTCACTGATTTTTTTTTATTCGGAAAAGACCATGCTTCTTGTTTTGCAGCTTGCTATAAGCACCTGATGGCAAACGTCCCTTACGCAGATGCATCATTACTAAATCACCCTCTTGAAATATTACCTTATACTTCTCATTGGCTTGTTCTAGATTCTTTCTGACCTCTGATTGCATCTGTGTGATCCTCACAGCCATGTTCTCAACAGCAGTGCTAACACTAGGTAATTTTGGGAGTGGAACCAGATCTAAAGCATGCTTAGGGGGTTGAGTGTAAACAACTTCAAAAGGTGATGTGACTTGCCCGTGGAAAGATTACTCATGCTGTTAAATGCGAACTCAACCTGAGGGAGGCTCACGTCCCATAGTTTCGGCTTGTCTCCTGTGATGCAAGGAAGCATGTTTCCCAAGGTCCTGTTAGTGACTTCCGTTTGGCCATCCATTTGAGAGTGACAGGTGCTGCTGTACTTGAGTGTAGTCCCAAATGTCTTCCATAGTGTTATCTAGAAATGACTGGGGAATTTGGTGTCGCGGTCCGAGGTAATTGTCTTGGGAACTCTGTGTAGACAAACTACTTCTTGAAAAAGAGATGAGTAATGTTGGAGGCGTCGGATGTTTTGCGGCAAGAAGTGAAGTGTGCCATCTTCGAGAATTGGTCAACAACCACGAAAACAGAGTTAGCTCCATGCTGAGTTCGGGGCAAGCTGAGTACAAAGTCCATGCTTAAGTCTTCCCAAATATTTTCCAGCACGGGAAGTGGGGTATAAAAGCCCGTATTCTGTGAATGTCCTTTCCCAATTTGGCATGCAGGGCACCTCTGCACAAACTTGCCAATGTCCATTTTTAGCTGAGGCCAAAAGTAACGCTCGATTACTAAGGAGATGGTTTTGACTCTGCCTCCATGCCCTTCGAGGTCCCCTCCATGAAGTTCTCGGATTAAGTGTTCTAGCAATGAGGTTATAAGAATGCATAGCTGATTTCCGCTAAAAAGATAAACATCTTGGATGTGGAAATCTTCAGTTGCTTGGCCTTTCAGAAATTTACCCCAGGTGTCGGCGAAGTCCAAGTTATTGATGTATAAATCTCGCAGCTGTTCGAAACCAGTGAGCTCCATCTTTAAGGTTACCAATAGTGTTGTCCAGCGACTAAGTGCATCGGTAAACTTGTTTTGCTGTCCAGATTTATGCTTCAAAACCATGGTAAATTTATGTATAAACCCAACCCATCTTGCATGCATCTTACTAAGGTTACTTTGAGTATTGACAAATTTCAAAGCGTGATGATCACTATATAGGACAAACTCCCTTTGGATTAAGTAATGCTCCTAGTGTTTAAGGGACTGGATGACGGCATAAAACTCCAACTCGTAAGTGGTCCACTTAAATCGGGCTTCATTTAATTTCTCGCTGAAATACTCTACAGGTCGACCTTCCGAGGATAAAACCACTCCAATGCCTATGATGAATGCATCACACTCTACTTCAAAGAGCTTCTCAAAGCTAGGCAATGCCAATACAAGCGTTGTTGAGAGTTTCTCTTTTATTAGTGCAAAACTGGTCTCTTGTTCATCACCCCAATGAAATTGGCATTTCTTCATACACTTAGTGATGGGTGTTGCAATGGTGCTAAAGTTTTTGATAAACCTTCGATAAATTGTTGCTAGTCTATGGGAACTGCGCACTTGATTCACTGTAGTGGGCGTTGGCCACTCACGGATGACCCTCACTTTATCTTCATTGACATAGACACCCTCCACGCCCATAACAAATCCCAAAAATAGTAGTTGGCTACTCATAAAAGTGCACTTTTTTAGATTAACAAGTAATTTATTTTCTCGCAATACTGATAGTACCTCACGCAGCTGTTTAATGTGCTCGCCCTCCTCCCGACTATAAAGAAGAATATCGTCGAAATAAACTACGACAAATCTCCTAATGAACGACTTGAATCCCTCATGCATGACTCGCATGAAGGTGCTTGGTGCATTTGATAAACCAAACAGCATTATCAACCACTCATATAATCCTTCTTTAGTCTTGAAGGCGGTCTTCCATTCTTCCCGGGTCGAATTCGAATTTGAGTATAGCCATTATGCAAGTCAATTTTTCTTTTGACCCTGCAAACATGTCAAGCATATCAGTCAGAAGAGGAATAGGAAAACAATATTTTACCGTGATCTTGTTGATGGCGCAATTATCCACACACATCTTCCAACTTCCATCCTTTTTTGGTGTGAGTAACGCAGGGACGGCGCAAGGACTTATGTTTTCTCGGAATAGCTCTTTTTGTATGAGCTCTTCCACTTGATCCTGCAAAATTTGATGCTCATTGGGGCTCATACGATAATGAGGAAGGTTTGGCAAGCTTGCTCCTGGAATCAGATCTATGTGGTGCTGAATGTCTCTCATGGGTGGAAGCCCCTTGGGTAATTCTTGTGGCAAGATGTCCTGGTATTCAACGAGAAGGTATTGCACTTGTGGAGATACATCAGTGGCATCAAGTACCTCATTTCTTTTTACTACCAGAGTCCATACCTCTCCCATTTCTTTAGCCTCTGTCATGAATTGCGCCTCATTAACAGTAATAAATAAATTCTTTTTATCGGCAAATGCCACTTCATGAGCCTTGTCTTTTGTGGGAAGTATTGCAATTTTTCTTGTCATGGGCTTGGCATATGGATTGTTGTTGGTGCCACTCCTCTGTGCTGTCGGGGTGGCTGGGTCCTTCATAGTTTGATTGCTGGTGCTTCCCCTTTAAGGTCGAGTAGATGAACTTGCCTGTGACTGACTTGGTCGTGGTTGTTGTTCAATGTTTTGGCTAGGCAGTGCGAACGCTAGTGCTCTAGATTGTATTTCAATCGTATTTTAATTTTTAAAACCAAATTGACAGGCTCTGCTAGTGTCCAGATTGTATGTAACATGACTTTGTCTTGGATGGCTAGGCGCAATCCCCCTACAAACCTCGCAACTTGTTGTCCCTCAAACTTGGGCAGATTGTTGCGCGAGTTTTGCCTGTAAAATTCCTCTGTGTATTTACTTATTGTTCTCGTTCCTTGCTTACAATTTTGGTATTGTTGGTATAAGACTTGCTCATAATTTGGAGGAAGAAACCTTGCTTTCATAGGCCTCTTCATCTTCGGCTAGGCACGTATTGGTTGCTTCCTTTGTCGTTGCCGATTGCTTTGCATTTGCTCCCGCCATGACGACGCACCACTTCGCAATTTATATGTCACCAATTTTACCTACTGCACTTACATGATTTGCATGTAATCAAAAAAAAATTCTACCTCCACTAGTCAGTCGAGGAAGCTTTCCACATGGAAATGTCCGTTGAAGCATGGCAAATTAATCTTAATCTTAAAGTTGTTATTTTGTTCAGGACCCCTTCGATTATCTGGGCCTCATCCTTCGGTGCCTGCGACCTCTTTATCACTAGATGAATCATTGTGTACTTGGTTTCGTCTCCCCGGCACGAAGTCACGATCTCCACATGCATGATCTCGGTCTCTTCTGTTTTCATTGTGTCTAATGCCTCCATTGCCACCAACATTGAGGTTGGCAATGGTTCTTTGGATCTCTTGCAGCATCTTTTTTATCCCTTCAAACTTATGATTTTGTGTTTGGATAGTAGCCCATAGGGTTGGCGTTCCACGTTCATTATCATAGGAATTGCCTTCCTGTCAAGCCATCGAGCCAAGCGAAACCTTGTTCTGATACCAAATTGAAGTAACATATAGAGAGTAAGATGAGAAAACCAAGAAAAATTGTGTTTTCTAGCCATGAACAAAGTCGCACGTGCATTGAAAACTTCTGGAACGATTACAAAATCAGAATAATAGTTGCCTAACCTTCCCACTTACAAACACTTGTAGGAGAAGGCTTATTGTAAATAAGGAAAGTCTTATTCTAAGGAAAGCTGACTTATTTGAATAATAACATAGGAATGCAAATGTCACTCAAAATTGATATCAGATATGTGAAAAAGGAAATAAATATTCATGCTAGAATTGGTAACTTGGCTGGTGCCCTATCGTGCGCCTTCATCATTTCTTGGTTTCCATTGTCTTGCATCAATTTTGCACCCACCTCTAAAAAATTGCCACATAGACATTTTAGAAGAAAAAAAAAAGTGAACCCTCATACACAGAATCTCCCTCTCCCCCAATCTACGTTCAAATTGTCTGCCCCATGCCCCTTTCCCGTTCTCATCACACTGGAGTAGTAAAAGAGTAACAAATTTACAACATTTCAAACCTAGGTTATTTGTTCTTAGCCTTAATTAGATGCTTACCATCCACCGAAAAATCATAACTGTCAATTGAAAAAAAACTTTGTAGAATCAAAACTTGCCCAGGCAACAAATCCTCAATTTTACCAAGTTCTTAGTTTTTAACGTTCTTTACCAATATACTCATATAATAATAGAGAATCTCTCTCGCTCTTCATTTTCATCTCTTCGGCATCACAATTCATCGAACTTTTTCCTCCTAGAATTTTTTCTAACTCTTTCTTCCAAATTATGCAGTCCCTAATCATCAAGCCCCTTCCTTTGGATACTTGTAGAGTTTTTCTCAGCTTTTGGTACCATAAAAATATAATTCTAGGTTGCAATGTTCATAACTTGGTGCCTATCTCCTCCCTCTTTTATTATAATAATTCTTCATTCAAATCCATTAGCTTTTCAATTCCTTCAACCCAAAGGTCTGAATCTTCAACCTCCAACCACCAACTAACAAAAAGAAACGCATCAACAATTTCTTTTTATAAATTTCAATATATATTTGGCCAAGATCTTCAAAAGATTTGAAAGATTCAACAATTCTCCTACATGGGTCAACACATATGAACACAAAGAAGTTCTTAACACCTCTTTCGCACGTGCACAAATACAGACAGATTTTCTGGGTACTACTGTATATAACAAATTATAACGAATCGATATATTTTTTGGGGCCCGCCCACATTTTGGAGGGTCCCAATTCATCTAAATAGATAATCCCAACCGTTGGATCAAAATGGCTTCTGTAGATACGTGGACATGTCCAGAAGAGGGGAAAGCTGGTCCATTTGGTACTGAACTTGAGACGCAAAGGGGTTCTGATCTGCAAACCCATCCATGAAATTGAGCTGAAGATTGTCAAAATAATTGAAGTCACTCCCCATCTCGCTCTGCACCTCTTTCTCCCAAGTCACTTCCGGCGGCACCACCTGCTCCGAGCTGCTCGACTCCGTGTGCAACCTCGGCGCCGAATCCGACGTCGTTTCCGAGTGTAATTGGTAGTTACAGATCACCGGCGACGGTGCTATGTTCTGCCCTGCCGGCACCATAATTTTTGGTTTCTGCTCCTCGAATTCTGGGAAACTTGCCATATTTTGCTCCGTCGTAGTATAGTTTTTCTCCACTGTGCCTCTCTTGTTGTAGATTCGACATAAGACCCAATCGTCAAGCTGCAATAATGGAACCCAAAAAACCAACAAAGTAGGCCAAAATTTAGTAACAAAAATAGATCTCTACTTCTTCAACTCTCTCAGTTTTTTGTCGCAGTTTGATAAGGAGAAGAAGATATACCCTGGAATTATTTTTCTTTCCGGCGGACCTATCTACATTTGCAAGGCGGTATTCGTGCATGATCCAGTTGGTTTTGATTCCTTTGGGGGCTTTGCCGGCATAGAAAACTAGCGCTTTCTTGATTCCCAAGGGCTTTGGCTTGCCAATGGGCTTGTCGGCTCCGGTCGCCTTCCAGTACCCGTTTCCAGCCGCCCGGTTTGGCCTGGAACCGTTTGGATATTTCCTGTCCCTTGGGGTAAAGAAATACCACTCCTTTTCACCGTACAAAGCCAGTTCTACACAAATCAACAAAAAATAAATAAACGAAAATGAAAATCGAGAGGGAAATACACAACAAACTCAATCCATAACTCAGCAAAAAACTGAAAAGTTGAAGCAACTAGCAAGTTCGTTTCAAATTTATGGCTGGTTTGTTTTTAGAAAAAGAATTAAGATAAGATGAAATAAATAAAAATAAAAAATTATTATAATATATTTTTTTACATAATTTTTATATTAAAATTTGAAAAAATTAAATTATTTATATTATTTTGTATTAAAATTTGAAAAAAATAAAATGATATGAGATAAAAAATATAATAATTAGATAAAATAAAATGAGAGAAATTGAGGCCATGTTTGAATTCGGAAATTGAGGCTATGTTCATTATTATATTTTTAAAAAAATTTAAATTCTTAATACAAAATTTTTAAATTTTTAATATAATTTTTTCAAATTTTAATTTAATTTTTTTAAATTTTAAAATAATAATAATAATATTTTGTTTAAACTTCGAATCTAGGCCCCGTTTGTATTCGAAGGTGAGTTCAATTCATCTCAATTCATCTCAACTCATCTTCATTTTATTATTATATTTTTATAATTTTTTATATAAAACACAAATTCTTATACACATTTTTCAAATCCCAATACACATTTTTTCAAATCTCAACACACATTTTTCAAATCCTAAAATAATAATAATATTAAAAATAAACTAAACTCATCTCAACTCATCTCATCTTCAAATCCAAGCGGGGCCTTAAGAATAAGACTTGGGTGCGTTTGGAAAGCAAACCATGTCTAGGCCAACCCGTTTACCAAAACTGAAAAGGGCATTCAAATTTTCCGGGATCGGATCAGAAAACTCATAAAAAGAAGAGGGTTATTCAGGGAGAAGGGGAATAAATAATCCCATAACCATCAAGAAACTGAACAACTTAAGTTAATTGAAGTGAGATTAAGCTTGACCCACGACGCAAAAGTGGAAGTGAAATTTAAGATCAAATACCTGGGAGCTGCCATGGATCAAACTTGTAGAGATCAATTTCCCTAATAATAGGAACGGCGAGAGGCAGAGACGCACATTTCCTACAGAGATAATGATTCACCAACTCCTGATCAGTTGGGTGAAATCTGAAACCTGGCGGTAACTGTATCTCACTCGTCATTCACCTTTCCGATCCCCTCAAGCTTCGCTTTTCTTCTTCTTCTGAAAGAAAATTTAAAATATAAACAAGCTCTCTCCTTCCTTCTCTTCTTTTCTTTCGTTCTCTCTCACTCTGTTTTTCCAAAATTGTCGCCCCTTTGTTGTTTTCGTCTTCCGGATAATCTGAAAGTGAGGAAGTCGAGTTTTTTTATATACCAATTATATACCAGCATGGAAGGTTGAATTGATAAATAGACAACGTGGGGGTTGAAAAGGTTGAAGAATCGGATGGGGGCGCAGGTCATATCTGGTGATCACTAAAAACGTGCTCACCGCAGACAGAGGCGGCGCCATTCGAGGACCGGCGAATACAGCACTGACACGTGCTGTCTGTCCCACTCGTGGGGCGATTCTGTCACTGCTTCCGTCAGCTTCTTTGTCCGGTTCATTCAAAGTCAGCATGGCCCCGGAGAAGAAAAGGCATGGTCGTTGTCTGTTACAGGTCTCACCTCGGTGACATTGATTTGACTTCACCCAGTCGTTCTTTGCCACGTATCTCTAACAGAGCTGTTTCCCAGTTTCAGATGAGGATGTGTTGACCATATGGTAAGGGCTGAATTGTGAGTGGCGCTGTAGCATTTTTAGCAAAGATGGCAGCGTAGTGGATCCCGAGGAATTCAACGTTGGAGTTGAATTACACGTCAGGTGCCTTGGTGACCAACAACGTCAGTGGTCGGAATCATTTAAATGCTCGAAAGTTTCATTGCGCCTTGAAACTTGTCCCCTTAACACCTCGATTAGTTAATTTTAAGTAATTAATAGTCTTTATTAGGACATAAAATAAAATATTCTCACATAATTGTTAGACCTTAAGGTCCTGCTTGGATTTAGAGATGAGATGAGTTTGGTTTATTTTTTAATATTATTATTATTTTAGAATTTGAAAAAGGTGTGTTAGAATTTGAAAAAAGTGTATTGGGATTTGAAAAAGGTGTATAGGAATTTGTGTTTTGTATAAAAAATTATAAAAATATAATGATGAAATGGAAGTGAGTTGAGATGAGTTCAACCCACTTCCGAATCCAAGCAGGGCCTAAGTTGAACTTTTGAGCAACGTGAACAAACTTCATAATTTAATGATCATCATCATTTTCTCGCTTGTACAAGGATATGACTTCATCTCACTCTTTGTTTATAATTATTATTTCAATGTAAATTATATACATTTTTATTGGTCAAACAAATTATGCCTATTTGACATAAAATCAATAGGGTGATGTTAAAGGGCTAATTCATTTAATTAAATGCGCTAAGTTATCTAACTTCATATTATTCGCATTTAAGTATGGTATGTACTATTTAATTTGTGAAGATGATGAATATAATTTTTTCTTTTTTTTTTTTATAATAGTTTAATACATAATTAATAATCTAGTCGAATAGACCAAATTGAAACTAATTTGTATTTGATCAAAGTCTACACAAATATGAGATAGATTGGGATAGGATAGAAATTATTTAAAAAAATAACTTGAAATAAAGAAAATATGAAAAAAAAAAACAATAAAAAAACATTACAAATTATAGATTTTGGGCTATTGCGATTGCTTCCCTTCCCCTTATTATTTGATAATATTCCATTCGTTAGGCTGCTTGATTAAGCTCAATTTGACCACCCCTCTTGACCAAACCCAAAAAAAAGAAAAGTTGAAAAATAAACAAAGGGAAAATTAAGCAAGATATAAGTTTGACGGCCGGCCACAAATGAAGGAGATGGCAGAACATTCCACATAGGATAAAATAAGAGATGTTGGCAGGTGTTGAAAACTCGTGTCTCATGGTCCTATCCCTATGATCTAGAGCTAGCTAGCTGTAGGTTGAATCTGACGTGGGGCATGGCATCTACACATGACATGTTACTGTCACACATCCATACAAAAGATAAGGTTGATTTGGAAGCTACTCGGAAGAAGAGGCGCGCTGTTCACGTTAGCAGCTGACGGCAAAAATCCGACTTTCGCCCATCATTTTTTTTTCGGAAAAATCAAAGCCTACCTCCATGCATGCAGTTCATGCCCCTTCAATCCCATTAATAGCCTTGTCCATCACTCAAATCTTCGTTACCTTAATTTATAATAATAATCAAACCCTTTTCAACATCGCATCATTGGATCTTTTTCTGATCTTCAATCCACCTTTCACGATTTGCTAAAACTCTCATTTTCAATCATTTTAACTCATTTAAATTAAATTTAAATCTAATTCTATGTTTAAATATACAAATTTTATATTATTAAATATCACTCAATTAAAATTTATTTTTATATATAAAATTTAAATTTTTTTAAACTTAACATATCTTGATATGTATGATTCATAATTTTTTTTCTTTAATATATTTAAACTAAATATTTTAATATTCAAATACAACTAAATTTTTTCTAATCTTCAATCTCACTAATACTATAAAACTATTTATAAAAAAATTTAATTCATTTCAATTTAATTCAACATCGACCTAAACTTTTAAAACTACTTAGATTCCTTTTCTTCATTAAATAATTATTATGTTTTAGAATATTGCTTTTAAAAAGTGTTACAATCATTAAAATATATATATACACGAAAATAAGTTTATAAATTAATATGATTTAATGTAGTATATGATATTATAAAATTATTTCTATTATAAGGTAAATCATTAAAGATAAAATCAGATTAATTTATAAATTTATTTTATTATTAAATTATAACTTTTTATTAATTATTATCTTTGAAATGGTTGTAGACAAGAAAATATTAAAACAAGATTATGTGTGAAAAAGCATGATGAGCGCATTAGTGGCCAGCCGTTTGTGGAGCTCTGTGAAGGATTCAATGCAGAATAATGAATGAATGAATGAATGAATGAGAAGGAAAATAGGGTCAGTATCATTAGGACAGAGTTGAGCAAGAACTGGATCAGGATGAGAATCAAAAACGAAAAGAGGGTCCAAGTGAAATGAACACGTGGGGAGTGGGGAGGTGGGGGTGTTTTGGCTGCCTTCTTTTGAAGGCTATTTCGAGTAAGTTCAGACAAGCTGTCAACGTTGACCAGACATCGTGATTCATGCCGACATTTTGGTCCCAAGGATCAGATACTCACAACGTTATACAGGACATCATCAGACATCAGTTTTGTCCACTGTGCGGCTGGATTCTAGTCCAGTACACTCCCTCCTAATTGAATTGAGTAATGCTATATATGATATACCCATACTTTTTATAAAATTAATAATGTAATAATAATATCATATCAGTTAAAATATTAAAAAAATGTAAAAAATAAAATAGATATATAATAAGAAAGAGATACAAATAATAAATACAAATAGTTAATTAAAAGATACGTAAAAATAATATTTTTATATGGCATGTACGTAAAAAGTGTACAAATAATATTTTTGAATTGTATTTCACTCATAATTTTTTAAAAAAATTATCTTAAATTAAAAAATTTATGAAGACTTGTATAAAGATCATTTTTATCTTTATAAAAGACCATATGTTGTCAGCCCAGCCCATGAATATATTTGTAGGCTTGTAGCCGAACAACAAATGCGGAGATAAGAGAGGATCAAGAAATAAAAGCCCGTTAATTGATAAAACTAGGATTTTTTGAAATTGCGTTACGAGTCTTAAAATATATTTAAATAATTTTTTTTTAAAAAAATAATATAAAAATTAGACTATTTAAGTGATACTTTTCTTTAAATGCATTTTAATTTATTTGAGATTAAAAAATATTTTAATATATAATACCCAAACAATCTAATATTTTCATTAAAGAGATTTTAAGACTATTTGAATACTTTTTAAAACCTCTCCCGTAATCTCAAACTTTAGATTAGAAGGGAAGAACATGCAGTTAGAAAAGGAGAGTTACGTAATTTAAGAAAAGGACTTCCTCCATGCTTTCAAGGGCACCATTATGTTCTTCAATCTCTCCTCTACCCTTCTAAGCACTGTAACAAAGAGCAAGAGACCATGAGAGTTTGTACCATCATCATAATTCATAGTGAATTGTTGAACGATTTATGGATGTAAGCTTTAGTATTGAACCACATAAACTATGTTGTTTGTGACGCTCCCAAATTTTCCTTAAAATAACACGGGAATCGAGGCGTCATGATGATGACAACATGGGTCACACATCCCAACAAAAAGTGTCAAACGTGTGTGCACACGTGACATACATAAAAATATAGGTCGCAGCGGATAATAAATTAATATCTAAGTACCAGAATTTTTAGAAATATTTTACAAACCAATTTAATATAGATTCTCCAACAGGAGATTTAATACAGTCAACCAAAAATTAAATTAAACAAATACATATTTATAAAAATGGGAAAATAAATTTCTCGAGATAACAATTAATATTAATATCACCTCAACGGCAGAGCCGTCTCCTCAGGCTCAGCCTCTTCATAATTTGCATCTAAAAAACTACGACGCCAAAATGACATCGCAGGTAAGTACAACCCAACCAAACCAAAAGACAAAAATACATTAATGCCACAACAACAACCATGAACAATTACCATATGCATGAGACTTAAAATCATCTTCCTCAAAGTCAATGAAATAACCACACTCGTCAAAATCCCAATTTAATCCACAATAAAATCCCAATAAAATCACCCATCATTTTCTATAAAATAATATCCTCAAAACCAATCATACCGGGCATTACGTATCGCCGTCCCCGATATGATTTACACACACACCCGAAACCATAATGGGCGTTACGTATCGCCGCCTCCATTACGATACACACATACTCATTTCATACCGGGCGTTACGTATCGCCGTCCCCGATATGAAATGCACACCTAATAACCATAATGGGCGTTACGTATCGCCGTCCCCATTATGTTATCCACACACACGCGCGCTGATCACAACGGGTGTTACGTATCGCCGTCCCCGTTATTACTCAGCCAAAAACCATTAAAATCCATTAAACACAATTTAAATCCCATTTTCCATTCTCAACACATGAATATCTGAAATCATGCAAAAATTCACTTTCCAAATATTTCCATGAACATACGCGTAAATACACAATGCAGACAACCATGCAGCAATTATCCAACATTTAATTAATCCAATTAACTAACAAATACCAACATCAACCAACACAGAGCAACAAAAATCAAACACAATAAGTGTTGATGCCAAAAATATATTTAAATCTTAAAACTCGTTTGGAAAGTACTTACAGCGGTTAAAACGTAATTCCTTGAACAACGCCAATCTGCAGTGTTTGTAGCGGTCACATGTACGTTAGACTAAAATGCTCGGTTTGACCCCAAAATTTAGGGAGGTACTCTTTGAAGGGTGGGGAATCTCATAGAGGTGGTGGTGTGGCGGTACAACTATCGGAAGGTGGCAGATCGGGGTCAAAATGGGTGAAAATCTATTTTCGAGTTTGAGGTTGTATCGGGAAGGTGAGGCAACGATTGGGGAAACTGAGCTAGGGGGTTGACCAGCTGGGCGAGGGGAGTCTTTTGGTGGCGGTGGTGAGGCCTACTGTGGCCGGACGGCGGCGCGGCAAAGAACGACCTGTTTAAGACCTATTTCGGGTAGAGGGGATAACCGGCGGCGATGGGTGGCTTTGGGCGGTGGGTTATGCTCGCCGGAGGGTGGGGGGTCTAGTGGTGGTGGTCGGAGGCCAAGGGGTGGCCGGCGGTGGCCGAAAAAATGCAAGGGAATGCAAAATGGACATTTCGGATAGGGGCCCGTGTAGGGGCGGTGGGGTGGCCGGAGGGGACACCATTGGTGCCGTTGAACTTGCCGGCGTGTGGGGAAGCTGGCAGTGTGGGCGGTGTCGCCGGTGGGTGGCCGACGGCAACCCTGGGTTGAGGGAGAAGGACGGGCGAGAGGGAGAGGAGGCAGGGGAGGGGTCGCACGCGAGGGAGTCTGGGGAAGCAGAGGAAGGAAGAAAAAGAAAGAAAAAGAAAAGAAAAGAAAATGAAAGAAAAAAGAGAAAAAGAAAAAGACTAACTAGAAAAAGAAACACAATAAATTAAATAAAAGCCGACTTGAAATACTATAATCTAATATCAATAAAATAAGATATTTAAAACCCATCAATAGACATAAATTAAATCCAAGCGCAATATTAAAAATAAAATAATAATTAATATAACGGAAGTAGATCAAATAAACTTACATAATAAAATAAAAGAATTAAATTCCAATCATTAAATTAATTAACTCACATTAAAATAAATAAGAAAACAACGTAACCCAATATTTACTAATTAATAGCTCAAATAAATATTTTAAACATATAAAATACAACCAATAATATTATTAAAATACATTAAAATAATTAACACCGAGAATAAAATAACGTGTAAAAATACACGTAAATCTGGGATCTCACAATATTTCTAACTTTTTATATCTCTTACACTCATTTATTATTTAGAATTATAGAAGAGCATTCCAAGCAAAGCACCACTCTCCAAGCTTCTAATTGAGTTGTGGTGGGCATGTGAAAAGCACAATTAAAGGATCCCATAGACGACGCTAATTATTAATGACTATTTTCACATCTATTTACGCTCAATCACCTGCAACTAAAAGGTAAAGAAGTTTGGAGGTTCGATGGAATACCCCGCCTAAGACAGTGAAGGGTAGTATGATTTCTCTAGCCAAATATTCAAATGAGAATATAATCATACCTAAATCTTATAGGTAGAACTTTTGACTTTTTTAGATAATGTGTAATAACTATCATGTCCGTTATTTGAAATGCAGGCTTAGGGATATTAAGGTTATCGACTCACCTTTAATGAGTGGATAACCAAATTATCTCAAAGTGCTCGGGCAGTTAGGGATCTACCTCTAACTAGATCAAGCTCCTATGGGATTAGGCCTTGGGATTACTAGCTTATCGGTATACGTACAACTGATCAAACCTCTGATAATACCCCATGGGCCCTTAGTAAACTTTAGTATCTATGGTAATACCCTTTCCAATTTATTAACGTAAACTTAGTGTTGAATCACATAAATTCTGATATTTTTATCTTTTTATATCTCTTGCATTCATTTATTATATAGAATCTTAGAAGAGCATTCCAAGCAAAGCGCCACTCTCCAAGCTCCTAATCGGAAAATGCACCAACATGGACAAAAGTAACAAATCTATATCCCTCTATGATCTTCTGCAAAATATGAAAGCGATCAGTGGCCAATATATATATTTATGTAGAAATACAGCTTATAATCAAGAAATATGGATGCCATGGGCTTCTCTAGTTAGGTGGAATGAAGAGGTGGTCTTATTAAGTGTATGTTTGAGATTGTAGGTGAAAATATTAATTTTAACTTAAGGCTTATAACTTAAAACTTAATATAATAAAATCTACTACTAAAAAATCATTTATTATTTGAGGTTCATATGTTTAAAGTACTTTTAGAGTTAGTTACGCTAATTTTTTAAAAATATATAGTAAAAAACTCTAATTTGATGCTTATTGAAAAAATTGATTTTTAACTATTTTTAACCGATTAAAATATTTTTAATAAAATTATTTAAACATATCATTTAAAAAAAAAAAACTTTTAACTACTTAAAAACATTTTTAAAATCTTAAAACACAATCCCAAACATCTAAGCAAATGGATGGAACGAGATCGATTGTGGTAAACAAAAGAGTAATGGGCCCTAGCCTTGAAGTCCCTCGATCGCACACTTGTTGCGGCGGAGAAAAAAAAGTGGGCGATGCGAGGTCGACCTCAAACTTTTTATGAAACTTGGAACCCCAGGCAAGCCAACGTTCATGCCGTAGCCTTGCTTGCAAAATAATTTTAATTTGGGTCGATGTATATATGTAGCTCGCTGATCAGTATCTGTATGGGTGAAGTGAAAAGTGGGTGGTTCAATTTAATTTTAAAACATTAAATAAAATATGTTTTTTTTCTTTTTATAATTTTAATTAAGGAATATCATGTGCCAGTCGAACGTTAGGTTGAATATTATATTGGATATATGCAATTTGCACCCATTAAGTGAGTTTTCTTGTGATTTTATTTCTTCAATATTAGGTTGTATGATTGAAATCTTCATCCAAATAATAAAGTAACAGGCTGATAATTCCACTCTTCTTTTCCTCATTTTATTTAAATTGGTTGCATTTATTTTAAACTACCAAAATTGATACAATGCGCTACCAAATTATTAACAAAATTATAAAATGAGCTGAAATGTTTTAGTCACAAAAACAAAAAATAAAAATAAAAATAAAAAAATAAAAATTAACTGACATAATTTAATATAATATATGAGATTATAATTTATTTTTATTATAAAATATATCAAATATATCATATGAATGTATGTTAATTTCAGCATTAACTTTTATAAAATCTTGTATAGTTATATCTTTAAAATTGTACCATAGATTAAAATTCAACGGCTAGAATTATGATTCATTACCTATTTTCATTTATCTAGTGATTAGAATTACTTGAGTACTCATTTTTGTTTGGGTGGCGCTAGAAGCACCGATGAGAGCTCCGTTGGGGCGCGGCTCTCGATATTCGATAATATATTTTATTTATATATTTTTTAAAAAAATTGACATGTATTTTTTTAATATTTTTAAATATATCATTTTAAAAATTCATAACATCATTACAAAAATATTTTATTAATCATTAAATAATAAAAAAAAAAAATAAGAAGATTCCAACGAAGAGCTCCAACAGAAAAAGCAGCAATATTATCTTTTTTATTTTTCCTTCCAATGGGCAAAGGTAACTAATTATATATATATATATGAAAATTCTATTAACTATATTATTATCTTACTTTTATGAGTAAAATATTATACATTTATTAATTTTACATTATTATTCATTACATACCTTTTTATCATCTAATAATTATAAATAGTCACATCTTACTAAATAAAATCATAATATTACTCACACACACACACACACATATATATATATATATATATATAGATTTTTTGGGGGGTCGGTCCGACTTACTCTCTCACTAAAAGCAGCCCGCCGCTTACAGTGATGGTGGGCAACACCGCCTACCGAAGGTGGCGAGCTGCAACCAAAGTCAAATGTCTTAAAATTCATTTCTATTTTATGTTTTTTATTTTTTATTATATTTTTTATTATGTTTTTTAATTTTATTTTTTATTATATTTTTTCTTGTATTTTTTTAAATTTTTTTAAATTTTTAAATTTTATTTTAATATACTTATTATTAAAAAACAGGCCAGATGTTAGAGGCAATCCGACCGGCTCTCAACTTTATATATATATATATATATATATATGTTTATATATCTCATTTTCTACATAAACTGCATACGATCGAGAAGTGACTGAAAAACAATTGAAACGACACATGGACGACGGAAGAACCGCTAGTTTTAAATATAATTAGCAGCTGATCATATTATTTAATCTTTTTAACTGGAAATTAAGAGAGAAAATGAGAGAGATTTTGAGGGTTATATATATTTGATATTTTAAAATATATAATATATGTCTCTATTTATAGAAAAATGAGATTAGAAAAATATCTTTTATAAATAAAACATGGTACAAAATAAATTTTATATATATTACTAAAACGGTAAAGAATATATATATATATATATATATATATATATTTTTTTTTAATATGGTAACAAAATAGAAGCGCAAACCCGACTCACCTCTTGATGTCCGTTCTCACCTACTCTCCATATCACTCATTTATCTCCTCCTTCCTCACAACATCTTAAAATACCCGCCCAAACTAACCTATTAATCTACTAATTGCTCTGCGAGAGAGAGAGAGAGAGAGAGAGAGAGAAAGAGGTGGGACGTTCGAGTTGATGAGATGGAGTGGTGGTGGTGTTGGCTGTTTGCGTTGGTGATAATGGTAGAAGGTGGCGTCCACTCTGATGATGGAGGAGGAGGAGGAGGAGGAGAAGTCACATACGATGGAAGATCTCTCATCATTGATGGACAGAGAAAACTTCTCATTTCTGGTTCCATTCACTATCCTCGTAGCACTCCTGAGGTAAATAAGTACCACATTCATCAAGAATCTTTTCTTCTTCTTTTTTTCTTTTTTGATGATTGGTGATGATCAGCCATTAAAATCTCATTCAAGAAGAAAGACAGTGATTATATTCTAGTGGTAGTTGTTGTTTTCAAAACAATGCCTGAGCTAGCTGATGAAAAAATGGTTGTTTTTCTCTTTGGAATTGCCCAATAAAATCCCAACTTAATGATTCATTTCCCTCATCATCTTTAATCATAGTCTTCTCCTTTTTGACAAATTATCATTCTGGTTGGCAACCATTTTCTCTGCAAAGACAAGAAAGTCGGCCTGTTTGGCAGGAAGAAAAAAAAAAAAAAAAAGCTGAACTTCTACTTTCAGTACTGTGTATGCACGAAACATAGCTTACAGCAAGCAGCAGATATTTTTTTTGTCTCAGTTCATCACGGGTGGCAGGAACTTTGTCCAACCTTTGGATGTCTTTTTGTTTCCTTGCCACATGTTCATCTTATTCATTTGGAATGCCTTAATGTGGAGAGACTCTGATTTTTGTTTATAAATTATGCTGATTTTGACAAAAAAAGAGCAGCACTGTAGGGAATGTGCACTGATCTGGTTTTGAGTTAATTTGGAGAATCTATGGAACATTCATGTGACCGCCATTTAATGCTATCCATACCTAAACATATCGAAGTTGAGAATAAATTTGATGCTTCTAATGAAAGACAGAATCTGATTTAATAATTTAGGAATGATATCACATCAATATGGTAGGATGAAAGTAGGATAAAAATATAGTATATAATATAATCACGTATGATACACATGAAAAATTTTATACATCACACTATATATTATTTTAATTTCATTCCACTAATTAAGATCGGATATATTTATTACTATTAAATTATTATTTATTAGATATTTTATTATTATTTAATCGTGATGAATGTACCATATCTTACTTAATAAGATGAAAGTATGGTATATAACACTACTCAATATATATATATATATATGAAAAGTGTACTAATTATTACAGCCACGTATAAATTTTATTAAAAATAAATCTACAACTTGACTGACATGATTTCAGATGATAATATATTTTATAATTTAATGTATTATATGTATTTAATCACGTCTATTTGTAAATTTACTAAATCATTTCTCTACATATATACGTACATATGGATAAAAGAAAGGAAATTTGAGTTTGGTGCAGATGTGGTCATCTTTGATAGCCAAAGCCAAGGAAGGAGGAGTGGACGTGATTCAAACCTATGTGTTTTGGAATCTTCACGAGCCCCAACCTGGTCATGTAATTACTTTAAGTCTTAAACCCTTTTTAATCTCTCTCTCTCTCTCTCTCTCTCTCTCTCTCTGTGTGTGATATTTGAAGGCATTTGCTGTTGAACAGTATGAGTTCAGTGGAAGGAATGATTTGGTGGGATTCATGAAGGAAATCCATTCACAAGGGCTATATGCTTGTCTTAGGATCGGTCCTTTCATTGAGAGTGAATGGACTTATGGGTACGTACGTATACTATATGCACCTTTATTTATTTATTATTCTCATGAAGTACTAGACGATAATTATTTAATTAATTAGAGCATTTCGAAGATTTTTTTTTATTAAGGTTTTTTAATTTACGATAGTTATTTTGTAGCATTATTAGCCATTCGTATTATATATAGTGTGAATGTGGCTAATTACTGGCAATATTGGAAAATTGTGGGTGAGGCTTTACTTTTTTTGCTTGAAAAATGATGGACAAAATCTAGCATTTTTTTCCGAGTCCGGTCACCTAAAAATTTTAATTAATACAAAATTGTATTCTAGTAAGAGGTGATCATAGACACTTAAGTAAATATTAATTAAGTAAATATTAATATCTTTTAAAAAATTTAAAAAAAAAACATTTGAAATTATTAGAATTGACACTCCACACCTTTTCTGGAACAGAGGATTTCCATTTTGGTTGCATGACATCCCTGGCATTATATTTCGATCCGACAATGAGCCGTTCAAGGTAACCATCTCTCACTCTCTCTACAAGTTGGTCTTTTTTAAATTTTGTCTTAATTTATGTATCCATTTTTTGGTAGTTGTCAATTTAAGTGATTTAGTTATGAATCAGCTTGCGAGAGGTGACACCAGTCAATGTGATTTAAAAGATATAACCCAAATTAGAAAGTAGCATTAATATGCTATATTACTTGTGCTTGCCAATGAAAAAAATGACTATTTTTGGGTGATTCCCTATTTGTGTAGTTTTACATGCAAAACTTCACCACAAAAATAGTAGACTTGATGAAGTCAGAAGGCTTATATGCTTCACAAGGAGGTCCAATAATACTATCACAGGTACTACATATATATATATATATATACACACACCTTATCTATCTTGTGAGTTTAAACAAATCCTTTAGTTTTTGAATCAAAAGGTTATGGTGGTATAGATTGAGAATGAATATGGAAACATTGAAGCAGCATTCAAGGAAAAGGGACCCTCTTATGTTCGTTGGGCAGCTAAAATGGCAGTTGGGCTCCAAACTGGTGTGCCATGGATTATGTGCAAGCAAATTGATGCTCCTGATCCTGTTGTTAGTCCTCTTCATACTAAGACTTCTGCTTTTTTACTACTCTGTCTTTCAATGCAATATTGCAGCTTACATATATATATATATAATTGCTTTCAATTTAAGATTACATATTCAAATACCCTAGACCTTGTTGATCTGCAAGTTAATTTGACAAAAAAATTGCAGATTAATACATGCAATGGGATGAGATGTGGAGAGACTTTTGGTGGACCCAACTCACCAAATAAGCCCTCATTATGGACAGAGAATTGGACATCTTTGTAAGCTTTCATCAAAATCATTATACCAATTAATGTTTCATATGATTTGTTTATAAACAGAACCCTCTATCAATTCTCATATTTCATCCAGTGATTCATACACATAATCATAAATAATCTCAATCTCTTGCTTATGCATGTGTAAGGGGGAGAAAGAACCCCTCATCACGTTCTGATCCAAACTTAAGCATATCAAGTGAGAGAGACAGACATATAAAGTGTGCTTTATTTGCATAATGGTGGTGATGTAGCTTTCACAATTATTTGACAACTCTTTTGATTACTGATACTTTTCTTTGATTTCGAAGCTATCAAGTATATGGTGAGAAGCCGTACATAAGGTCTGCTGAAGATATTGCATTTCATGTTGCACTTTTTATTGCAAAAAATGGAAGCTATATAAATTACTACATGGTATGGTTTTTTCAGCAATTATTACATATTTTACATACATTACAGAAACCCTTTTAGCTGTCTTAACCTAATTGCACACTCCCTGTGTAGTACCATGGTGGAACAAACTTTGGGAGAACAAGCTCTTCATATGTCATAACAAGTTATTATGATCAAGCTCCTCTTGATGAATATGGTGAGTGTAGTATATACATTTTATGCTTCCTCTAATTGTTTCAGTTCCGATTTCTAATAATTTTGAAAAATTCTATTTGCAAGCCGATGTGAAGTGCATATCCTTTACACTGCTGGTATTATCGCAAGATCCAATTTGCAAGATATTTAATATTAAACTTTTTTTACACATTGAATTTTTGTCATATCAGCACTGTAGAGGGTGTCGTATAAAACTACGTATAAACCCTAAACTACGTATAAAATGACTTTAAATTTTGACTCTATCTTCCAGTAGTATACGTATAAAACTACGCCAAATCCTTCCTGAACCATAACCTAGAATCCGATCTTCATTATCTAATCGAATCTTAAGTATTCCATTTGGAAGTAAAATATCTCATTTTTAGGTCTATTAAGGCAACCCAAGTGGGGACATCTTAAAGAGTTGCATGCTGCTATTAAACTCTGCTCTACAACTTTGCTTCAAGGAGTGGGAACCAATTTCTCTTTAGGTCAATATCAAGAGGTGATGGCCCATAAATCATTTGCATTATGTACTGAATGACAGATGAAGTTTAAAAGATTCTGTTGACAAATGATTTTTTTGCTTATTCATGATATATTTTAACTTAATTAGGCCTATGTCTTCAAAGAAGAGACCGGAGGATGTGTGGCATTTCTCACAAATAATGATGGGCATAATGTTACTGTGCAATTCCAAAATGCATCATTTGAATTGCTTCCAAAGTCCATCAGCATTCTAACAGACTGCAAAACTGTCATTTTCAACACAGCAAAGGTAAGTTATATTTGAAAGATGTTCTCTCTAGGTGAATATCATACATCTTTGTAATTCATGACACATCATTTTATTCTTATCTAAATATATAGAAATATGATTTTCTTTTTTCTTTTTTCCTTTGATTTTGTGCTAGCTAGCTATATATATAGTTCTTCAACAATGCTACGTACAGTCGTAGATTGTGTAAATATTACACAATAATTTTGAAAGATTTTTTTCAAGTGGGCTCTGCATGTATTCACTTTTTTTTAAAACGATTGAGTAGTGCTTGCGCATTCCACAACTGTAATTATCATTTCTCATAGTTCTTATTCTCTTATTTCTCTTTCTCTTGCAAAGGTGAATACTGAGAGTAACAACAGAGTCATAAAACCTACCCAATCGTTCGATTCAACTGATAGTTGGGAAGTATTCAAAGATGTCACCCCAAATATTGAAGATACTACTTCACTAAAATCAAATACATTTCTAGAGCATATGAATACCACCAAGGATAAATCAGATTATCTTTGGTACACTCTTAGGTAATCTGTAATCATATCCCTTTCTCAGTCATGAACTTAATTTCAACACATATATATGTACCAATGAAGTCATCTTAATTGCTTTTATGAAAGAAATATTAATGGATTCAGCTTTTGGATTTCAGGTTTGAACACAACTTGTCTTGCACTAAGCCAGTGCTTCATGTTGAATCTCTTGGGCATGTTGCTCATGCTTTCTTGAACAACATATATATAGGTAGACAACTTCATATATAAACATAGAAAGATCATGCAAAATATCTTTTTTTTTTTCTTTTAGAATTTCAAGAAATTCTGAGTATCCATCCAGTAACACTCACCTCTCTCTCTCTCTCTCTCTCTCTCTCTCTCTATATATATATATATCTTTATATATATATAATCAGGAGCTGCTCATGGAAGTCATAATGTGAAGGGATTCATGATGGATATTCCAATTATGTTAAATGATAAGATAAACAATATTTCCATAGTCAGTGTTATGGTCGGGCTACCGGTAATTATTTTGGAATTTCTTTTTTATATAATATTAGCATTGATTCCACCTCTTTTAAATGCTCCTAATAATTAATAATAATAATAATAATAATAATATTGTGTGAAGGATTCAGGAGCATTTCTCGAAAGTAGATTTGCTGGATTAACAAAAGTGGAAATTCAATGCATGGAGGAAGAATTCTATAACCTTACAAACTATGCATGGGGATATCAGGTTACATATCTCTTTTTCTCTTCGAACAATCATTCCCATATTTTCCACCATTTTAATTCTCCCGAACGTGACATTTTAATTCCAATATTCTAAGTACTACAGGTTGGACTACTTGGAGAGAAGTCAAATATATTTAGAGAAGAGAGTTTGGATGATGTTGTGTGGAGTCGAAACGAAATCCCAATCAATCACACATTTACTTGGTATAAGGTAGGTATAGTTTTACTATATTTTCAAACATTTTTATAATATTCTTTCGCTATAAGTAAGGGAAGTTAGAAATCAGAATGAATGAGTTTGGATTAATTAGTGAAAAATGTGGTTTAAATTAACCATTTTTTGTGACCTTTTTGGGAACAAAAGCTGCATATAAATTGGGTAATTAGCTCTCTTTAATTAGGAAAATACTTTAGACATTAAGAAATTATACAAAAGTAAACTCACAAATTGACGTGGTTTGATGTAGTACGTCAGATTATAAAATTACCTTTATTGTAAAATAAATTTAATAGATCTTATAAAATCATATCAATTTATAATTTTATTTTTTCAGTCTCGGTATGTATTTAGCAATTCTTTTTTTAATTATATAATTGTATATAAAATTTTTGAAGACATTTTTCGATGCACCAATGGGAGATGAGCCAGTGGCCTTAAATCTCAGCACAATGGGGAAAGGTGAAGCTTGGGTCAATGGGGAAAGCATTGGTCGTTATTGGGTCTCTTTCCTTGACCCTCAGACCAACAATCCATCACAAACAATGTAAGTACTCTCCCATTAATTAACGTTTGTATTTAAGAATGTTTCTCTCACGCACATACATATATGATCTAATAAATACATAACTATAAGTAAAAAAAAAAACAAATTCGTGATTACTTATGCAGTTATATGTTTCTATGATTTTCTAGGTATCATGTTCCTCGATCCTTCCTCAAAACTTCTAAAAACCTTTTAATTATACTCGAAGAAGGTGGGGGAAATCCTTTTCAAATTTCTTTGAACACCATTTCAATCATTAATGAAACTCATAATAAAGCTTTCTATCACTTTCCTCGATAATTTTATACCCAAAAGATAAGAGTCATGATAACTACAATGTCATCGGCCCAAGAACAATATTTTCTCCACATTGCAATCATGTAATTCTATTATATATGAAGATTGGTAAAAAGGAATAAATGTTTATTTATTTTGGGTCTTTGTATTAATTAAATTTATGTTATTATGGTGTTGCAATTAAGCACAAATCTATATATAAGATTTGGATATCTTAAACTTAAGCTTGGAGTGAAAGAGGGATCAATATATAAAGTGGGTTTCGTAATATAATTTATTAAGATTTTATATATAATGCTTGAGAGATTTATAGGAGCAATGATAAAAGTTGTATAGTCCGCTTTATGCGTCTATTATTCTCTCATTTTTAGGTCCATATAATTTAGATAGAAACTCTACAATGCCGTCCCAAGTGTACTGCTCCAAATGACCGTTTTTCAAATTAATTTTTTTTTTATTTAATAATTAAGGAAGTAATTTTGAGTATATTAATGTATTTTTTATTTATTAAAAATACTTAAATACATTACAAAATATCAAAAAAAAAAATGTCTAGCGATCCGCTACAGCAATATTAAGCTGTAGCGGGCATGCTAGCATTGCCAAAAAAAAAAATTATTTGAACCCTTTTTTTATACATCCAACACTTCGCAAAAGTGAGTTCTACAATAATAATAATAATAATAACTATTTATCTTTTAACGTATTTTTTTATAACTATAATAGGTTCTACGACAAATGGAAAATTGACACACCAAACTTGCAATTAGTACTTTTTTTTTTGAACTTTTCACTATATACATAAGTAATAGAAATAATGGTAATGCTCAAATGGGTAGCAAACTAAGTCATCGTCTAAGACCCCACTTTGAATAGGCCTTCGCATTTTGCTTAAAAGATGAAAAATTTGATTAAAAAAAAAAACAAATATAAAATTTCTCATTTAAAAAGATCTTATTTAAAATGTACAAAATTTTTAAACAATAATAAAATTAAAATAAAAGTAGTAAAATGATATGTATTTTGATGTTGATGGCCTTCTTTATTTTCAAAAGTAAGTATTAAAATAAATATATATTACTTAAAATAAAAGTAAGTATTTCAGTTATAAAGAAGTATATTATATTTGTATCTCAAGATCTTCAAATAAAATTTTCTTATTTAATATTTAAATATTATTATTATTATTATTAAATTAAAATATAATGTACTTATGATTGTCTAAGACTACAAAATATAATGAGACACCCTTGATAATGATGAGCAAAAAAAGATGAATTTAATGAGTGATTGAGATAAATTGAAAGTACGAAATGAGTTGTGAATAATAAAACTCATTTATGAATACAAACCACCCTACTTGTTTGATCTTATTGTTTCCTATTCCTAATCAAAGGTGGAGCAAATTTGGGAATTCTTTTGCTAAGAAGATGGCATCACATGACACACGTGGTTATGAAAAATATATTAGTAATTAGTTCAAGACCTTCCATCGTTTTTTACACCAATTATATGAAATATTATCCCACATGCACTTAAGATCTCATTGGTGCTTGGAAAAATTCTTTCATTAATTCTTGAGTTATTACTATATCACTAGTCATTGTTATCTTCATATGTTGGCGAGCTCAAATTTGAGACAGACAATGAATACAGATTCAATATCATCCCGTGTCATGCTTGCTCATGAATTTTTACTTTTTAAGATTTTTATGCCAACTTTATTAATTAGAGTAAAAATGGATAATAATATGAAGTGAGTTATATAATATTTATTATTAAATACTATTAAAAATTCATCCAAATAGTTAAATATTATGTATCCAACTTTATGTAAAAAGAAATGAATTATATAAAGTATTTTTATATTATTTAAATAATAAAAAAGCTAATTTATAAAGTTCAAATTTTAAAATTTTCTAAACAAATCAAATTGTAAAATCAAGTATTTAGTAATCATTTAAAGCATTCGTATTTAGTGTACTAAACATCCTTTTTCCTTATAATTTGGAGGAAAGTTTTGGGTTTTCACCTCATGCTCTCCTCTAGTTGAGTCCTTAAAATAAGGACCTTGAATTGGGATACTATAGTGGATCCATTGTAAATCCCCAAACCTTCTTTTCATTGCTACTACTTCAATCGTTGGGTGCCTTCGTCCTTTTTGCCCCTACTTCGCATTGCAGCCATCGTCGACGGAAGCCTCAACATCGATTCATCACTATAAGTATCCCTATTCTCACTTGATTTCCTCTATTGTTGGGTTCTCTCATTCTCATTCGCACACACTAATGATTCAGCTTTCTCCATGGATGAACTTTCATCCATTCGAGATCCTCCATAACTATTTGTATTGAGTTTTTTTTTTTTTATCGCATTTCATTAAGAATAAAGTTCCTCCAAGGCTAGATTTTCAAATCCTAGGGTTTGACAAAAAAAAACCTAAATTTTGTTTTGGGTTTTCAAATCTCTTTCAAAATTGTGTTTTCCTTGAATTTTTGTTGCAATGTATTTCCCTTATGTGCTAAGATAGGCATTTTCTATATTTAGATTGGAGGCTATTTTTCACTGATTTGTGAATTGCAATTTAGGGGAAGAAAAGTCCCAAGATTTTTCTAAGCAATTTATTTATACATTTTTTTATAATGCCATTTTCATGCTAAGATTTAGAGCTATTTTTCACTAGTCTACATGTTGAAAATTATGAAAAAAATCCTAGATTTTTTTGCCTGTTGTTGGATTGATCAGTGTTATTTCATTGTTTTGTTATGTTGGATTGGTTTGTACTTTTCCATGTGGTCTATTCTATTTGATTGCTTTGTGTTGTTGGATTGCGACCATGTTATTTCATTACTCTGTACAGTTTCATTGGTCTGTGCTTTTTTATTGTTTTATGCAGTTTCATTTCTTTGTGCAGTTTTATTGCTTAGTGCAGTTTTATTGCTCTGTGTTGTTTAATTGCTCCATGAAGTTTTATTGCTTTGTATATACCATAATTGCTTTGTGGAGTTTCATTGCTATGTACCATGAATTACACCGCGATGTTGAATTGCAATTGTAGAAAGGGAAAGCTAATGGTGGTTGTGGTGGTGAGGTTGTGCAATGGTGCATGGCGGTGCTAGGGGCAACAACCTATGTGTGAAACCCATTTTTGGGTTGTGCATGTGTGCAATGGTGAGTGGAGAGGGAGGTTGGGTTTGGTGGCTGGTAGTCATCGGTGAGAGGAGAGGCCGACGATGGTGGCTTGGGCTACAGATGACGACAAACAGTAGCTGAAAGGGTGAATAACCCGTGTATGGATACCCATTTTGGGAGAGAGTTGTGTGGAAGGAGAGGGGATTGCATAAGGCTGCCGATGGTAGCTGGATGGTTGCTAGCATGAGGGGATATGCTCAGAAGTGGCGGTGGCCAAAGGTGGCCGGCAGTGAGGGCTGGTTTGCTTGGAGCTAAAGTTACAAGGGGGAGTGTCACACGGCTTGCTGCGCATGAAAGAGAGGGAGGAGAAAGAGAGAGGGAAGATAGGAATAAGGGAAAGCCCGACATTTCACCTTGAGGTATTTAAAACGGACTAACAATAGGCTTTGAATATTGATTTGAATATATGAAAATACTAACTTAACCTAAAACACTGAGAGGAATTAAGATAAAATATTATTTTAACTTAATTTTAGTTTATAAAATAATATTCCTTTATCATTAATTAAATGATGAAATTTTGCTAATTATTTTTAAGAGAATAAAATAATCTAATTAAATTAAAGTTTTCAACGTAATTTTAAATAATTAAAATCATATTAATAAAATAATTTTCCACAGCTATAATATTTTTGGTGCTTTTCAAAAATATTATAATTGTCTTTTCTTAAAATCAGACTTGGTTCGATAACATTGCAAATACCCTTATAAAGTCCTTTTAGGATATTTAAATTACTCGAAGGCATTAAAACATTGTGCCTATTTTAAAATCGACTGTTATATTTAAAAACATATCATTGGAGTTTAACACGTATATCGAGACTCGTGATCATTCAAGAAAAGAAGGATCATGCTGTTACATATTTTGTTCATGTTCTACTATTTTGTTATGTTATTGATAAGCTTTTTTGCATGTAGTACTATTGCCAAAATTATTTTGATACTACATTTGCATACTTTATGCTGATTTTCATGCCCTCTATTACTTTTGTCTTTCTTTTCATTGATTTGCTCTTTGTTGTTAGGTCATTTGCATGTTTGGTACATATCAATAATTATTTTTCGAGAGGCTGCATGTCTATTGTTAGGCTATGATGATGGTGTTAGTGGGGGTTAATTAACAAATGTTAGTGGGCCTCATCGATAGGGTGGACAATTCTCACCTAAATGGTCATATTGCTGCTTGTGATAGTTTTCACAAAAGGTAATTGGGATTTGGGTAAGGTTTTGCAGCCTCTCAATGTTGAGCTCATGCTTTGCGCATGCTATAAATAAATAAATCATTATGAGTCACATTTATATGTATATCATATATTCGACATCGGCTACGAATGCTCTTATTTAACATGATTTTTTTTGTGATTTTGCATGCTGTTTAGATTTGTTTTGGTATTTTATTGAATTTTATGAATTTAGTTTTATTTGTTTTCAAAGATGAGATAAGATGAGATGAGATAAAAGTTTAAAAAAAGAATAAATTATTGTTGTAATATATATTTTTAATATTAGTTTTATTTTGAGATTTGAAAAAGTTGAATTTTTTATTATATTTTATATAGGAATTTGAAAAACTGTAATGATGAATTTGAGATATATTTTAAGTTTTGATTTTATCTTTGTAAACAAACAAGCCCCTCGACTGTGATGATGACAAACCCTCATAGGGACATAGAAAATTTAGTACATAGCTCAATAGGTAGGTAACCTAGATGGCCAACAAGTAGTGGCAATAAGTTGTAGGCTTTTGTGGGTGCCAAATTTTTTAGATGTTACGATTCGGTTCTTAAGCCGACTAGTGAAATCACGTTTTCCATTTATTTTGTTTGGTATATGTTGAATCTAAGATTTCGAGTTTTATATAATTATATATCTACGTAGAAATTTTGATGATAACAAATGAATTCAAGTCTCAAATTGAAGTTATCTACACAATGGAACCAAACACATCAATGAATCAAGCATAAGCAAAAAAGAAAATAAATTTACGAATGAAACTCCTAAAGTAATTATATACATCTTTAGATAAAATTCGACATAAGATTAAGGTTCAAAATTAATTTTTTCTCATAAAGTATCAAATTGCATTTTTCATATGTGCATGACATCATTAAAAACTATAATTTTAAAAATTGTAATTTTTCACATGTGCATGACATCATTAAAATATTTAGTTTTAAAAATTGTAATTTTCACATGTGCATGACATTATTAAAAGTTTTAGTTTTAAAACTTGTATTTTTTACATATGCATGACATCATTAAAAATTTATATTTTAAAAATTTATAAGATGATTCATTGTTAAATTTGACATGTGCATATTTTATTTGAAAATCTTAAAAAGTGCTTGATACTCTTTTGACATATGTAAAAAGAATATGATTTGGTTTGAAAAATAAATCATGTTTATTTTGTCATATGTAAAAAGTAAAAAATTAGATTTGAATATTTTGATAAATGAATGAGATTGTTTTTTACAATTGCGAAAAGGGGATGCTTTTATTTGAAAATCTTGAAAAGTGAATAGTGCTCCTTTTTGACATGCGAATCTTTTTAAATTTGAAAATGAAGATTCATTTGCTTATAAATAGCTCACTTGATATCTTCAAAAATTATAATAAGAGCTTACACATCAATTGCTAAAGTGTTGCATCATTCTAAATGTTTTCATTCTCTCTTTTCTAAGTCTTGAACCTTAATTTTTATTTATTTTGAGAGATATATAATTTGCGTTGTATTATTTTTATTTTACTCATTGATAAGTGTTTCTGATAATTTACCTACTATCAGTTTTTGTATTAGTAAGAGAGTGTGTATAACCCTTGTGTGTGTACAAGGTGTTATACACAAGAAATAATTGAATTACCATATGTAAGATGATTGTAAGTGTAGAAAGTGTTCTACACGAATTCTTTGTAGCAATATTGGTCAAAAATGTATAGGTTTTTATTTCCACCTGGAGGAGATTAAATAATGAACTTGGAGATTCTCAAGAGGTAGCTTAAGGCAAGGACGTAGGTAATGAAGCTAAACCTCGTTAAAATATAAAGTTTGCTTCTCTTACCCTTATTTTTTATATTTCGTGCTACTTCGTATTTTACTTATATATACTATTGTGTATTTAGTTTATAATTGTTAATTTTTTAATACAACCTAATTCATCCCCCCTATTGGTATGATCCTAAAATATCAATATATGGCCAAAAGACAATTAAAAATCGAATTTCATAAGATACAAGTCTCAATAGGCAGTTAAACCATTAGACATCGAGTAGAAATAACTTTAGAGAGGCATAATAAAAAATTGGAGAAAATGAGTTTGATTATTATGCTTTTGATGTCGTGGTTATTTATTTTGGCAAATTATTTTGAAAAATTCTGTGTAATCTTATGTTGGAATGTAATAAACTTTTGGGTTTAGTGAATGGCTATTTATGTAATTATAGCATTATTTCTTTCACGAGACATGCAATTTGTGTTTTGAGACTAGTGTGAATGTGCAATAGTAATACATTGTATGTCGATTTTTATTTGTTATAAATACAATAGTGTAGAATTTAAGGTTTCAAGTCTCGTATCTACGTATAGATTTTGATGATAACAAATATATTTAAGACTCAAGCTCAAGTTGTCTACGTATGAAGAGAGCTAAGCACATTAAAAAATCAAGCATGAGCAAAAAGAAGATCAAGTCTACAAATAAAGCTCATAAAGTAATTTTGTATATCTTTTAAAATTTGAAATTGGATTAAGGCTCAAAATTAATATTTTCTCATAAAGTATCAAATTGCATTTTTTACATTTGCATAACTTTATTAAAATATTTAATTTTGAAATTTTTTTTTTCACATATACATAAAGATTTGAATTTGTAAGATGATTGACTGTCATATTTAATATGTGCATGTGTTGTTTGAAAATCTTGATGGGTGGTTGTGTGTTTTTTTTTACAAATGCAAAATATAGATGATTTTGTTTGAAAATCTTGAAAGGTGGTTGTATATTTTTTTGAAAAATGTAAAAGATAGATGATTTGTTTAAAAATCTTGAAAGATGGTTGTGTGTTTTTTTGACATATGCAAAAAGAAGATGATTTGGTTTGAAAAATAAATCATACTCTTTTTGTCATGTATGAAAAGTAAAAGATTATGTTTGATTTTTTTGAAAAATAAATGGAATTGTCTTTGACAAATATGATCTTATTTGACATGTGAACATTTTCAAATTTGAATATGAAGACTCATTTATCTATAAATAGTTCACTTGAGTTTTACAAAAATAACAATAAGACCTTACACATCAATTGCTAAGTTTTGCATCATTTTTTCAAAGCTCTCATTTTCTCTTCTTTAAGTTTTGTGCCTTAATCTTTATTCATTGTGAGAGAGATATAGGTTGTACTGTATTGTTTTTATATCACTCATTAAGGAGTGTATTCTGATAACCTACCCACTATCAGTTTTTGTATTTGTAAGAGGGTGTATATAACCTTTGTGTGTATAGAAGGTGTTCTATACAGAGAATAGTTGAATCACCAAGTGTGAGGTGATTGCAAGTGTAGAGGGTGTTCTACACGAATTCTTTGGAGCGCTGTTGCTTAAAGGTGTAATAGGTTTCTATCTCCATCTGAATGAGATTGAATAGTGAATTTGGGATCCTCAAGGGGTAGCTTGAGGCGAGGACATAGGCAGTGGAGCTGAACCTCGTTAAAATACTGAGTTTGCTTCTTCTTGTCCTTACTCTTTATATTTCCTACTGTTTCGTATTTTGTTTATATTTTATATTGTGCATTTAATTTATAATTGTTAATTTTTTTATATAACCTAATTCACTCCCTTCTTGTGTTAGTCATATGGGTAACAAATACAATTATTATTATTTATACTATTGCAACTCTTGTCATTTAATAATTAGTTATAAATAAAATACTATTTGAAAAGGCAAATATTAATTATTATTAAAATCATAATATTTTTGTCACTATACATGTACTAAGATAAAGAATTAGCTTTGTATTCAATAATTAATTTTATGTAGAAGTTGATATTGCTTAATCTAGGTTAAAGACAAAAGAGGTAGTAGTTCAGATTGTAACTGGAAGTAGGAGAAATAAATAATAAAAAAAAGAATATAATAATAGTATTTTAATAGGAAATGAGATGTATAAAATTTTTGAGATATTAATAAAATTTAGGATAAAATTTATGGAATGATAAACTTAAGTTAAATATAGAAATTTCTTTTATAGAAATTGTGATGTGATGCTTTACTCAAAGGGAGTCGTATTAAGCACCCACATTGGACTCCTTAAAAGGGAGCCCTCGCTAAATATTAGTTGGTGTTTTGGGGTTTGCGGACACCATCTTACTATAGCCCTCTCCAAATATTAATTTTAAAACACCTCCACATCCAAATCCTCGTTTTAAGGGATCTTTCGGGAGCGTTACAGTAGCCCTCAATCCCAAATACCCCCTTTATTGTCTGCGCGCGAGTCTTCAACTGTCCCTCTCCCTCTTCACGTTCTCGAGCTCCCACCTCTCATTTCTCCATCACGCGAACGCTACTACTAAATCCTCTTCGTTGCTGGCAGGAAACTTCGAACCCTAGTTTTTTTTGTCGTCTGTCGCTTCTCTCTCTCTATCTCACCCCCACGCACAAAGCACAAATTTGAGATTTACCTTCCCCATTTTTCTCTCCCATGCTGCCATTGTATCAAAGGGTTTTGTTATGCTCGATCTCTGCGATTCGGCTTTAAGGATCTTGAATACTCATGACTAGTTTGATTTTAGGCAAAAGTATACAATGATGGTTATTGCTTTGTGCTATGTATATCAGTTCAGACCCCTTTGATGAATCCCAATTTCCTGTTGAAGTTAGGGTTTTGAATTTTGGCCACATTTTGGGGTTTTACTAGGGTGTTTGTGAAATTAGTTGTGATGGAACTTGATTTCGAATTTGGCACTGTGTTGTGATGGCCCCCTATTTTGTCTAATTACATCCATCCATTGAGGCATTGTGCGTCCCTGTTTTGTTATTGAGGTTTGGATTTAGCCTTTTCTTGACTATGCCGAGCTTCTCATTGTCCCTAAATTTTTTGTTATGGTGGTTTGTGCTTAATTGACTATGATATTTACATACTAAGCATTTTGTGTAACATTTTGGACCCCTATTTTGTGATTGATGTTCGAATTGAGCCTTCTCTTGATTATGCTGAGCTTCTTATCGTCCTTAAATTTGCTGTGATGGTGGTTTGTGCTTAATTGCCTGTGATGTTTACATACTAAACATTTTGTGTAACATTTTGGACCCCTATCTTGTGATTGATGTTCAAGTTTGAGCCTTCTCTTGACTATATCGAACTTCTCATTGTCCCTAAGCATTTTGAACCCTTGTTTTGTGATTGATATTCGGTTTTGAGTCTTCTTTGTCTTATTAACCCAGCTTCGCATAGACTGAATTGTTTACGACATGGTAGATGTTGGTTATATGGCTGTGATGTTTACGTACTAAGCATCCATTCACTTATTGCAAACACTTGTTTGTGATTGAATTCAGTCATTGTGAACCCTTGTTTTGTGATTGATGTCTGAATTTATATGTTATTTTATAACTTAGTTTACATACTGACTCGGGTTTGACATGTTCCCGAATACCTGTGATGCTTGATTTTAATTCAATCTCCATCTTTATGTTATTAAACATCTCCACATCTAGATTTCCATTTGTTATGTCTCTAAGGTGTGATCCATTATTTGTCTATCAGGATTAATTTGCTGTTAGTAATCTAATCTAAGACTGTGATGAGTGGGGTAATAGTGTTTAGCCTGGGAGATCCATTAATATAACATGGTAATCCGTGAATCCTGGAAGGCTAGTATGTGGCAATCGGGGTTCACGGTTTTGCAGTTGTTTATGCGTGCTTTCGGCTTTTGCATGCTGTGATTTTGGAAAACCTTCTTGAGTTTCGATTATTTAATCACATACTTTAAGATGTTGAATATTTTCTCGCCATTTTTATTTATGTTTGTTTACAAATTTGAAGCACAACAAAAGAAATTACTACTAAATGCCTGGTCTAGTAGTAGCATGATCAGTCTCTCACGTTAAGGAAATAATCATTGTAACAAATATCCAGTATGTTACTGTGGTATTAAAGTATGTCGACGAACTACTCATACTAAAGAAAATGATGAGCGGCAATTTTCAGTCAAAACTATAAGGTAATTGAAACTAATTCTTAATGTAATAAATACTTTTCTTGTGGGAATTAGGTTCATATTGCTATGCTCATATGATTATTTCTTGGTTGATTGCCAATCGTTTAGACTGGGCATGCTTGTGGATTTTTCTGTTGGTATGATCTAAAAATACTAGTATATGGAAAGAAGACAATTAATCGATTAACAATCGAGCTTTATAATATACAAGCCTCAATATACTGCCAAACAAGAAGACATCATTTAGAAATTGATGTTGAGAGACGTAAACAAAAAATTAAAAAAAAAAATCCACTTTTATTATTTATATTTTAGTATTATGGTTAGAGGTGTAAGAAGATTGAACCGGACCGGTGGATTGGACTGGACTGCATGGACCGGATCAGGATTGGATTGGACCGGATGGAATTCGGTCCGGTCTGGTCCTTTTTTGCATGGACCGAACATTTTCGGTCCGGTCTCGATCCATGGCATTTCCCCTTGGGCAGGATTGGTTCGGACCGAATGATTTTTTTTTTTTTATATATATATGTATATGTAAATAATAGTATATAAATTATAATATTAATATTAATATAGATTAAAAGTGGTAGTATAATATATTAATATATAATATATACTCTTATAATATTAACATATTATAATTTATAGGAGTTGAGTAGTTGTAGTATAAAAATTATAATTTTTAATTTTAAGATTTTTTTTTTATTTAGATTATTTTTTCTTTTGCCAATTGTTTTAAGAGCAAGTTTTTTTTTTAATATTATTTGGTTTAAATCTATGATAAATATATAAATTGGGCTAAAAATAATTAAATTTGGGTTAAAAATTATTTTTCATCATTGCAAGATTTTAGATTAAATTTAATCCATTAAATCATATCAGGTGCCCTGAATCGGACCAGATTGCTCCTAGACCGAATTGAATTGGATAAGTATGGATCGAATAGGAATTTAATCCGGTTCAGGATGGAAAAATTTTTAGATTAAATGGAATCGGTCCACATTTTTTACGGACTAAACCGAACCATTTATACTACTAATCATGCTTACTAATGTACTATGAAAAATTTTGACTAATGCAATAACTTGAATATAATTATGATTTATTTGGATTGTTATTTTCTTCCAATATATTTATATTTTTTTGAAGGCTTCTTTTTTGTTCCATATACAAAATAAAGAAAAAATTAAAAATTTGTTCCAAAAAATTATTATTTTATAATCACATAACATTTTTAATTAATCGAATATCGCGATAACAAATAATTATATCTAATTTTTTAAATTTAATGGAAGTTGGAAATATTAAAAATTAGAAAAAGCAAAATAATAAATGGTTGAAAATAAAAATAGAGGTAAGAGAAAAAAGTAATAAAAAAAGAAGTAAAATGTTATTTTAATATATGAGAAAAAATATATATAATAAGATGTAAGTGGTGGTTTTTGAAGATGAGTAAAATTTTAAAAAGATTTATAAAAAATAAAATTTTAATTAAAATTTAGAAAAAAAAAATGATCAACTGTATCCCCAGGCCACCGAGAGAGTCACAGGTAAAACAATTTTGTCTTTGTTTTTTTTATGTTTTTTCAAATATTTTAATTTCATTAAACATTTAAAAGAAATAAAATAAAAATCACAAATTTATTAAAAATAATTATTTAACTAATTAAAAAAAAAAGAACTCAATCGGTGCCACTGCGAAAAGCATTTCCCTTACCGAAAATCTGAAATTCGACCGCCAAACCGCTGCAAAGGCCATACTCAAGAGTCAAGACTCCTCGACGACCAAAGGTGTCTTTTGGTTTGCAGCTGGCGACTGACCATGTCCTCCTCAATCTCCCCAACCCCATCCGCACCGACCTCAAACCTCTCATTCTTCTCCTTCAAACTCCACCACCCGCTCCCTCCTTTCTCACTCTCGTTCTCTATCTCTTTCCCAATGCCAAATCCAAGCCCTACAGCCACACTCCGTTTCGCTCTCTGTCGCGCCGCCAAGCCCCAGACCGGAGCTCCCAGAAACCACCGGCGAGTAAGAGGAAGAAAAAGAGTAAGGGCAGCTCCAGTGGTTCCGAGGCTTTGAATGTCGGCGACGTTGAAGTTGTTCGTGAGTCGAGTGATGTTGGTAATGACGACGCCGTTGTGGAGTACTTGGGCTCCGATGCGCGCACGTTGCCGCATCAACCTATGCCGCTGCCGAAACCGCCGGCTGGGTTTGTGGTCGATAATCATGGGACCGTTGTGATGGCTTCAGCTGCCGCGAAGCGAATTGCAACCATTGTAAGTTTCGTTTTGCTATATTTACTGCTGTTTGTGTTATTTGGTTATCGAGTCTGCCCTTCATTTTTTCTATCACACCGATTTTAGTTCTGGTTGGAGATCCATTTGCTCACTTTGTGAGTATATTTATTTGGGATTAGTATAAATGGATGATATTTGAGGCGTTAATGAGAGAAAAAGGAACACAAAACCGTATATTTTCCCTAATGCAGGAATGCTGGTTATGAATATAATCCATTTTATTTTTTCACAAAAATACACCTGTTCTAAGTCTTAAATGAAGCAGTTTTTTCTTCCTTAATTTCAATTGATGGACTTCTATCTATTGGTATTCGGATCCCAAAAATTTGAAAGTTATAAATAACTCCTGGACAGGTTGATCCTATGAACAATCTTCCATTAGAGTGCGTTGTACGAAGAGTGTTCAAAAGTTCTAAAGGGGATGAATGCATGCTGCTCTGCCCAGTTGACACGTAATAAATGTTGCTCCTGTGTATGCAATATGTCCATAATTATATTCTAAGTCATGCTATTTTTTTTATTGAAATTAAAAAAAAAAGATGATTCCTGCAGGCCTGTACAGATATTAAAGAGCACAAATATGGACGGGTGGTCAGCAGTATGTTTATTCTTCCATCTATATTTTGGGTTTAGTACTGATTTATTCAGATTTGATCTAATGTTTAGTATTTCGGCTCTCATTTATATATGTCAGTAACGGGTTGATTTATGCAAAGGAAGAATTTGAAGAAACCAGTTCCTAAAAACTCCAACTTAATTGAGAGGTAGGTATGACTCTTTTTGAGGAAACGATGAGAAGAGAGAGGCTAAACTAACATGAGTAATTTGTCTATAGAGAGAGTAATTAGTTTCAAGCTCATGGGGCAAAAAGTGGCTGACTAGCCCCTAGACTAACACGAGCAGGAGTAGGGAACACGGATGTATAAAGCAGGGAGGGTGAAAAGAAGTGCAAAAATAGATAGTTTCAGATAATAAAGAATACATGTGAATAACCCTAATTAGTTGATGATAATTTATATTCAACTTCAACTTATCAAAAAAAATTTATAGTCAACTCCAGTTTAATCCAGTTTAATTGGGATTATGGTCTAGTTGATTTATGAAAGCTTCAAAATAAGTACAAAATTCATACATGTGTTAGATAAAGGGAGATGCACAATGGGGAAATCATATGAATATTTTGCAATAATCTTTACTAATTAACTTTATCCTTTTTTCATTTCTATGCCTTAATGCTCTATCACCTTGATTTTTTTTTTCCTTGGTGGTAAGAATCAAGATCTATTAAGCAATCTTACACTGTCTTCTCTTTCCTTTTGTAAGTTCACATCATGGTTGCTTATAATCAATATATTTTCTCCATTTAAGGTCAATGATGAAGAAGTTGAGTCCATTCTTCCATCTGCTGCTTATGCTCTTGCCAAGATACATATGCATCTTGTCCATAGTGGGTATGATGGTATAGATTTTCTTATTTGAAACTTCAATATTAGCAGTTTTCAGTATGTTTATTTTTAAATTTCTTGATGCCTTTGGTTCTTTATTTGTGTTCCTGTCAGATTTTGTTATACAGCACGTGGGAGGTTTTGCTACTCGGAAGATGACCTTTTTGATTTCCGCACAGGCAATAGTCATCTCTTTTAAACTAATTCATTCGGGTAGTTTGTTTGTTTTTTTGTTTTTTTTTTTTTCCGCCCCTCCCATCTGTTTGTGCAAGAGCTTATCCTGCAATTTCCAAGTTAAGGTCTTTTTCTGTGGCAATATTTTACCATAGGTGCTAATTGTTTTGCAGAGAATGGTCAAGATGTAGATGGCTTGCCAACCGAAGGTGTAGAAATCACATGCTTCCATTTGGTAATGTGATAGCCACCTATTCTTTGAGCAGTTCTTAGTTTTGTGAGAACCGAAGACAAACTTGCATTTTTGGTTTGTGGAAAATATGCAGTTCCAACAAACTTTGTAAATGTGCATGTAGCTTTTATGGAAAGACCTAATTGTTACCATCTTATATAATTGCTGTCTTCCATAATAAAACATACGTGTTTGGAAAGGTTCTTGCTTGATCTTCTCTCCCGTATTCTATGTCGAAGGTTCTTGCCAACCAGCTAAGTCCTGTGTTGGGACAAATTATATCGAAGCCTCATAATGCATTTATTTGTAGGAGACAAATTTTTGACTCGGTGCTCATTGCAAATGAGTGCTTGGACCATAGACTGCAGGAGAGAAGGTCATGTATTCTTTGCAAGCTTGACATGGAGAAGGCTTATGACCATGTTAATTGGGATTCCTATTATACTTGCTTGGGATGTGTGATTTTGGCGATCGATGGATATCCTGGATGCATCACTGCATCTCCACCGTTCGGTTATTAGTTCTAGTGAACGGCACTCCAGCGGGGTTTTTTGATAGCATTCGGGGTTTGCGGCAAGGAGATCCCTTATCTCCCCTCTTGTTTGTTATAGTTATGGAGGCTCTCAGTCGTATGGTGAATGCTGTTGTTGATGGTGGATTCTTATCTGGTTTTCCCGTGGGTAATGGCATTAGTAGCCTTATTATCATCTCACATCTTTTATTTGCAGATGATATGCTACTTTTTCGTGGAGCATATACTAACAAGATCCAATCGCTACGAGCATTGTTATTGTGTTTTGGGGTTCAAGGTGAATCTTGAAAAGTTTGAGATGGTTCCGGTGGGAGCGATCCCAAATATCCTTAGTTTAGCAAATATATTGGATTGTAAGGTGTTCTCTTTGCCTGTGAAATACTTGGTCTTTCCGCTGGGAGTTACTTTGAAGGCTAGAGCTAAATGAGATGGGGTGGTGGAGAAGATAGGGAAGAAGTTGGCGGGTTGGAAACGAATATATCTCTTGAAAGGAGGTCGTCTCACCCTTATCAAGAGTATTCTTACTAACTTACCCACTTAGTTTTTTTTTATCTTTGTTTCCTATGCCTGCAGGGGTGGTTAACAAGATTGAGAAACTCTTTAAGGCATTCTTATGGGGAGGTATGGGCGAGGAGAAAAAATTTCATTTGGTTAGATGGAGGATCGTTTGTGCTCCAGTTATTCATGGGGGGTTGGGAGTGTGTAATTTGAGAACTTTTAATAAAACTCTATTGGGGAAATGGCTATGGAGATATCACTCAGAGGGTGGGCATTGTGGAAAGAAATTATTGATGTTAAAATGGAATTGCTTGGGAAGGTTGGTGTTCTAAGGAAGTGAAAGAGGGGGGGGGGATATGGGGTGGGATAATGGAAGTGTTTCACGGATGGGTTGGCCATGCTTTGAAAATCATATTTGATATGTGGTCGGTGAGGGCAATCGTATTAGTTTTTGGAGGGATATGGGGTTGGGGGTGGGGTGGGGTGGGATTATGGAAGTGTTTCATGGAGGGGTTGGCCATGCTTTGAAAATCATATTTGATATGTGGCCGGTGAGGGCAATCGTATCAGTTTTTGGAGGGATGTGTGGTCTGGAAATAGAGCTTTGGAGAGGGTTTTTCGGGGCTCTATCGCATTGCTGCCAACAGGGAGGTTTCAGTGGCAGAGATGTGGTTTTTTTCTCATGGTACTCATCAGTGAAATATTCTATTTATTAGGAATTTTTACAATTGGGAACTTCCTATTGTATCCGACTTTCTCAGTTTACTCTATTCCATGGAGACTGCCTCAACACAGCATGATAGGTTGAAGTGGAGGTCCAACAACCACAAGAAATGTACGGTTAAGGCGTATTATAAAATTTTGTCAACTCAAGATTATACCCCTCTTTCTCAAACCCTTGGAGCTCTAAAAAAAACCAGCCGGTGGTTGTTATTGTCATGGAGGCAATGAGTTGGATGGTGAAGGCTGTTGTGGGTGGTGGATTCTTGTTTGGCTTTCAGGTGGGTAATAGCACTAGTGGTTTTGTTAACATCTCACACCTCTTATTTGCAGATGGTACCCTACTCTTCTGTGAAGCGGAGGAGAGTCAGATCCAAACCTTGCGAGCATTGTTACTTTGTTTTGAAGTAGTGTCAGAGCTTAGGGTGAATCTTAGTAACTTCGAGTTAGTGGCGGCTGGAGAGGTTTCTCATGTTTCTAGGTTAGCTAGCTTGTTGGACTGTATGGTTTTTTCTTTGCCAATGAAGCATTTGGGCCTTCCGTTGGGTGTAACGTTCAAGGCTAGAGCCATTTGGGATGGAGTGGTAGAGAAGATAGAGAGAAGATTGACGGAGTGGAAATGGATGTACTTATCTAAAGGGGGGCATCTTATCCTTATCAAGAGCACGTTAACTAATCTACCCACTTATTTTTTTGTCATTATTTCCTTTGCCTGCAGGGGTGACGTGTAGGATGGAGAAGTTTTTAAGGGCCTTCTTATAGGAAGGCATGGGGGAGGAGAAGATGTACCATTTGGTTAATTGGAAAATAGTCTGTTCCCCAATTCCATATGGGGGATTGGGTGTTTGTAACTTGAGAACATTCAATACAGTTTTATTGGAAAAATGGCTATGGAGATATCACATGGAAGGGGGGGCTTTGTGGAAGGAAATCATCGATTCGAGACATGGAGTTGCGCGGGGGGGCCGAAGGGGGGGGGGGGGGGGGGAGGGCACTCCAACGAAGTAAGGGGGTTTTGGTGTGGGCTTATGGAAGTTTATTAGGAGAGGGTGGCCAAATCTTGAAAAACACATCCGTTTTGTGGTCGGAGAGGGCATTAGAGTCAAATTTTGGAGGAATTTGTGGTGTGGTGATGTCGCACTGGATAGAGCTTTTCTAGCCTTGTATCGCATTGCAGCTAATAGGAAGCTTCAATGGCGGATATGCGATTATTTTTTCATGGTTCTCATCAATGGAACATCCTCTTTAATTGAGATCTTCATGATTGAGAATTGTCTATGGTCACAGATTTTCTTAGATTACTATATGCCACAAGGATTCCTATCCTACAGGGAGATAGAATGAAGTGGAGATTCAATGACCACAAGAGATGTACGGTAAAGGCTTCTTATAAACTTTTATCAACTCAAGATCATGCTCCCTTCCCATGGAAGAATATATGGAGGTCTCGCGTGCCTTTTCAAGTAGCATTTTTTGTATGGACTTCCGCTCTTGGAAAGATTTTGACCATGGACAATTTGAGAAAGAGTGGATGCATTGTGTTAGATTGGTGCTACATGTGCAAAAAAAGTGAAAAATCTGTGGACCATCTTTATTGTATTGTGAGGTCGTAAGGATGCTGTGGGATGAGATCTTTCGAAGGGTTGATGTGGCCTAAGTTATGCCAGCAAGGATGGTGGACTTGTTGGGTGGTTGGAGTGGCAGCAGCATGAAAGATGGTTGTGTTGTGTATTATGTGGTGTATTTGGTAAAAAAGGAACGAACGTTGCTTTGAAGATAAGGAGCAATCAATGGCGGAGCTACATAAATTCTTTTTTCACACTTTAATGTTGTGGTTTTCAACCATTGTATTAAATGAGAACAATGTTCATGATTTCTTATCTTTATTTTTCAGCTCTTATAATATCTTTAGATATGTTGTATACTTCCTGTGTACACGGGATAGACCCTTTTAGAGCATATCAATAATAATTATCTCTTACTTATAAAAAAAAAGATTATATCCCTTTCCCTTGAAAGAGTATTTGGCAGTCTCGGGTGCCCTCTAAAGCAGCCTGTTTTGTATGGAACGTCGCCCTTGGGAAGATTTTGACTATGGACAATTTGAGGAAGAGAGGCTGCGTAGTGATAGATTGGTGTTATTTGTGCAAGAATGATGATGAATTCGTGAACCACCTCCTACTACATTGTGAGGTAACAAGGGTGTTGTGTGATGAGATTTTTCATAGGGTTGATGTTGCTTGGGTCATGCCTTAAAGGGTGGTAGAGTAGCTAGGTTGTTGGAGGGAGATGCAAGGTTGTCCTCGAGTGGTAGCAGTATGGAAGATGATTTCGTTATGTCTCATGTGGTGAATTTGGTTGGAAAGGAATGCTCGATGCTTTGAAAATCAGGAACGCACTATGGCGGAGTTGAAGGATTTTTTTTCTCCACACTTTATTGTTTTGGTTCTCAACTATTGTATTAAATGAGAACAACGTTCATGATTTCATGTCTTTACTTAATCACTCATAGAATGTATCTAGGTGTTCTTTTGTATACTCTCTGTGTACATGGGTTATGCCTATTTCATTCATTTCAATAAGATTTATCTATTACTTATCAAAAAAAAATATATATACGTGTTCAGCATAGAATTAATTTATGTTCAGGATTGGAGCTTAGACATGATTGGTGTCTTAATCTAAGCACCCAGATTCCTTGAAGTATCTGCTGCCAGAAAATTCCAGCAATAAACATTCTTCAAGTTTCAATACACTTTGAGCTTGATTTTTGACACCCACCCTTATTCAATCTACAGGCATTGTTTTATTTTATCCACTGTTCACAGCCCTAAAATCCCATATTTTCAGAACCTGAAGCCATAAATGGTTGGTAGCTCCTAAATCTGTCCTATGTCAGCATTTTGGTGTTGAATGGGAACAATTTACTCCACAGATTATGTGCTATGATTCAATCTGTTTAATGCATTTTGACAATCTCATAGAGGGGAATACTTGCTTCCCAAGTCGGGATGGACTCTTCAGAGAGCTGTTATATAAATCTCTATGAAAAAGGGTAGTCCAAAAGCCTCGGAGCATTGTTGTTGATATGTATCAGATATGGCCAGATAAGTGTCTGGCAACTTAAAATAAAAATTCCAAATTTGAGACATGATTTGAATACAGTCACTGCATGGGAGGGTTATGACTACTAGAAGCTGGAAATTAAACCCTTCACAAATCTGTTTTAGGCACTCAATTTCTCCTTCTCATCTCAACCATATTTCTAGTGCTCACTGAGGATCTCTGTCTCACAGATGACTGGTAATGGGTGAAAACCCTGGCTGGCCCAGTTAGATTATTGAAGAAAAGGCTGTTTTTTTCTTACTTTTTTCTTTTTCATTTTGTTGGATGGTGGTTTGTGATGTTGATTGTAGTTTCTACTCTTATGTGTATGTGATTTGTTCAACGCAAAAATTCCCTTTTAATGTTCTTGAAATTACTTTTTTTCTATCATTGTTTTTAAATTACTGTTAAATACGTTTTTAAATGTCTTGATAATTTTCCCTTGTCCCATAATAATTGAAACTTTGTATAAATGGCATCAATTTTAATGAAATAAACACCCTCCTAAAATTCCCTTAGATGGAAAAAATGTTGGGAACAAATTCTACTTATAATTAGAAAGATGGGAACAGATTCTAATTTGATAGTGCCATGAAAATTTTTGTTTAATGATAAATAAAAATAGTGCTATGGAAATTTAAACTAGACAAAAGTGTGCATTTTTTATAACTTTCATCTATTTTGGAACAGTCTGAAAGATAAATACATCATCTATTGGGGGCAGGGAGTATGTTTCAATTAATTAATTAATTTTCATATCCTACTGTATTGTGTCCTAGTTTGGAAGACTTCTCATATCCTGTATTTGTATCTCATAGTATGCATGTCCCATCTCAGTATCCTACTCTATTGTATCCTAGTTTTGTGATGTGTGAAAATCATAGTTATGAGCTTAATTGTTTATTCCACTGTCTCTTAATCTGTACTTTTTGTTCCAGGATGGTGCACATTACATGATTTACACTCCATCTGATCCCCTCCTTTTTGTTGTAGTAAAGGTATCTTCTAGATTTTAATATTCCTGTTGAAGGGAACAGTGCTGCTGGCCTACAAAAGTTGAACCTGCAATTGATTGATCATGATCACATTTTATTCTATATTTTTCCTAGAGGGAAAAAAAGGCTTTGGAAATATACACTCAGATTTTTTGATATTTTGAAAGAGATATATAGTTGGCTAGCTCAAGACTAGGAGCAGCTAGGACATGAGTTGGAAACGGAACTAAAACAGGTTGGTTTTTCTTTTTGCAGAATCACAATGGAGTGTTACAAATTGCGGATGATGTAAGCAATCTCATTGATTTTTTCTTTTAGCTAGTCAACATTTCATAAGAAGCGTATTTAAGAGTCTCCTCTCCAGTTATTCTCTTACCCTATCTGCTGCATAAAAGGTTTGGAGATTATAATAGTTCCCTTATATTCTTCATAATTATGATACTTCTGGTAATACCATTCTTTTTCCATTCTCAGTCCTTCAAAATATTACTTCTGTGCTGCTTATGTTGGTATGGGTATCTAGGGGCGCCCTGGCTTTCCTTCAAATTTTGTGAAATTTTTGAGATCATAATTGCTTGAAATTGCTAATTTTAACATAAAATCAGCAAATTGAAGAAGTGCCTACTTTCACAGATGAATCTTTGTTAAGAGGTTAGTTAAGGCAGGGGACAATTGTCGCTGGCTACTTAAAATAATGCAACAAACTAACCATTGGTCACACATGCACATACATATATTTTCTGTATAGATTGGAGTATGCTGGCCTTGTAAGACTATAATGGATTAGCTTGTGTCTGGATGCCGTTTTGGACTGAGGCCTTTATTTTGTATGCCAAAGTGTACACGTAACATTTTTGGCCCCCGATCCACCACCCAAAAAGGATGTTTTGGATCTTCAGAGTTGTAAGAAATCTCATTTTAGAGACAAGTTGCAGCACCACGTGTGTGTCTATGCAGATGTATGTTTGTGCATCAAAGATTACTTTGTGCTTCTTGGTCCTGCTAAAACTGTTCAGAAAGAATTGCCTACATGAGGAAGTATATGTTTGCGTTCAAGTAAATTTTTTTTTATTTTTTCCATTGGTTAGTTAAAAACACAAATAGTAGGTCATGAACCTAAACCTCACCCTCCACCCCATTCTTATTGAGAAAAGGTGTCATTGCGCTTGTCTGTGACTCTTACATACAAGCAATTTTCTTTGAAACAGGATCTCCTGGAGGACCCTGCCATTATAAGTTCAATAGATGAGGAGACCGAATTTAATGCGTTGGTGGTATGTTGCTGCCTCTTGCATAAACTTTCATTTGATTATGATTATATTGGTCTAATTGACTGCTTTGGCCGGTTAATCATATTTGCAGGAGGAAGAGGCAGCCCTTCTTGAATCATTGAAATTAGGGGAAAAATAAGCCAGATGTATCAACTTATGCCCAAAAGTTTTGCCGAATTGGCTTGTTTTGCCATCTTGCTGGAGGCTGCACAAAGTGTTTGAATTATTATTATGCGCACTAAAATCTTAGGGAGGGGGTGGAGAGATGTAGAAGCACTAATATTGTTGTTTCCCTTTGTGTATATATATTCAAATTTAGTCTGCACGTTTAATGTATTGAGGTTGTGTCTGGTTTGCATGGTTGGGTTTGATTTATGATATCATTTGTTTTTTGTTTTGAACAAGTCCTCAAGATGAGCTGTACATGTTGAGTTTAGTTAGTTTTAGTAATTTTTTTGGCTAATCATTGATACGGTGTAAGGTAAATTAAATGGCTTTTAATATTTTCGTTACAACACTTTTTGTGAAACAACATATAGGTTGATATATTGTTGATAAAAAATTCTACTTACAGCCGAGCTGGGGTTCCCCGTGTCACTACGTCCTACTTGGCACATTTCAGAACGACATCGTTTCTTTCATCTCCCTCCATCCCAGTTGAACTCCATCCACATTCACCTACGAAGTCAATTTCCATTGAATCGAAAATCTTTTTTGTTTTTTTGTCTCCGTCTGCTTTGTCTTCTACACAAAGCCAGTGAGTCTGTCTTCAAAATCGTACATTTGTCTGTGGAAATCCCAATCTTTGCTGTTCTTTGATTTTGTTTTCATTTTCGTCTTCTCTCGACTGAATCACCCATCTCTGATTTCTCCATTCTATTTCGTTTTTGAGACCCCCATTCCCATCATCTTCAAAACCTCTACCATTTGTTGTCTCGAATCTCATATTTGTAGGATGGTAGATTGTGATTTTCTTCTGTTTTCTCGATAATCAAATAGACTGTTATGGACTATTGTGGTTGATTGTGATTTTTCTCTATTTTCTTGGCAACCAAACAGATTGTTACAGACTAGTGTAGACTATTACGTGATTTTCCTCTATTTTCTCAACAACCAAACAGATTGTTATGAACTATTGTCGACTATTACGTGATTTTCCTCGTTTTCTCGACAATCAAATAGACTCTTATGGACTGCCACATCCCACAAAGCCCCTATAGGCTATCGTCTTCTCCACAGTCACTATCTTGATAAAAATTTTGCTAGCATTCTCCCTAACCAAACAGCAGAGAGAAGTAGAATTTAAACCTTAAAAGTGTCATGCAAATTGATTTTCAAAAACTAAAACAAAATGATCTCCTGTATTTACAATGAGTAGAAAGAGGGAGACTTTAGTATCTCAATGGGTCTTATTTTTGTCTTCCTTCAATCCCTCTTCTTCAAATGCTGGTTCTTCTTCAATCGCTAGTTCAAATGCTAAGATGCTATTACTTCTTCAGTCGATGAGTTGCTATTTTATTATTATTATTATTGTCAGAAGCTAACATGGCAGTTGCCACATTAGCCGATTACATAACCGTTTCACAAGACCAGTTGTATGTGTAAGCATTGATTTCTTATTACTCCCAAGAGGCTAATACCATTTCCAAATATTTAAAGAGTCCTACTATGTACATGTGTACGGATGTGGAGGCCTTGTGCACTGTATTGACGTGGTAAGTTCTATTTAAAAAAAAAAAAGTAAAAACAAAAACAAAAATGATAGACGCGGGCAACAAAGCTCCAAAGAGGGAAAATGGCCAAATAATGAACATCGGATGAAGCCTCCATATGCTCTAAAGCCAGACACAGACTAGATTTCTTTTTAAGTAAGGTTTCTTTCATTTCTTGCTTTAGGTGAATCCTCCATTATTTCTTGGTTTCTTTCTTACTTTAATCTTGATGAAGCCTCCCATTCCTATCTCCTTCCATTTTAGATTTTTTTACTTTCTCATTTCCAAAGCTGTTCTTTTCTCATTTCTTTGTTCTTTTCTTGTTTTTAGATGTTTGAGAACTAGATCTCATTAGCTAGGATATTATTATTTCCCAATATTAAATCTAAATATATTTATGGAATGTGAAAAAAATGTGAGAGATCTCTGGAGGTGAATATCGGGTCTCTACTAAAATAAAAAACACTACAAATTAAAGATTATTGCAACTAAATATATATGTATGTGTGTGAGTGTGGGAGACTTCAAGTCAAAGATCTAATACCAAAATGTCAAATAAGTAATAAACTAGGGCCTGCTTTGGAGAGTGGGGATCAAAGCATGAGAATGGGTGGAGAAAACAATTGAAAATGTTCAAGAAGTGGGTTCAAATTTCTTGGATACTACAAAGTAGACTTTTGGAGTTGTTGGATGTATTTGATTCCCAACTTTGATAGCTCGATATTTTGTTGTAATTAACTACAAAGCAAATTACGTTATATTTGACATTTTCTCTCTTATTTAGCTCAAAATATTGTCCAACTTTTTTTCCATATAATATGGATCGACTAATTGAGATGATCTTTTTCTTAAGAGACACGACATTAGACATTAACACATTTTAATAAATATTTTAGGTTCTATTTGGAATTGTGAAGATGGAGAAAGAGAAAAAGATGCATTCCTCGTAACACCTCCTCTCACTAATCCATCAACCCAGGTATTGTACACAACACACACGATTGACGTGTGGTTTTTTATTTGTAGTCATTGCTCATTTGGGTTGATTAACATTATGCTCCTATATGTCAGGTTGGGTCAAGGTTATTTTATCCAGACTTTTCAAACTACATGCAAAATTTATTACGACCCAATGCCTCCTATGTGGCTACCACCTTTTGTACCTCCTCCAAGTGCCACGTCAAATACTATTGTCTTGAGTAGTTTTCCTCCCTTGTATAGTTCCACCATACCAATGATGGGACCTCCTCCAATTGCGTACTCATATTTCTTGGAGCAACCAGGTAATTGTTGGATGATAAAGTAGTTCCTGTGTATAGAATGCAGTCTAATCTCTTCTATGGATATTTGTAGTTATTCCTCTTATTTATAGAATGCAGCTTTAAGATAAGGTGGTCAATAAAAATGTCTAACTTGTTGATAGTTCTTGTTGCAACTGTATTGCTCAAACCTTTTTTTCTTTTAAGAATAAGGTCAAAACAGCTTTGACTTCTTCTTTTTCTGCAGCTAATAAAGTATTAGATAGCATTTCAAAACTGAATGATCCATGTATTCCAGAATCAGCTAATAGCTAACAGGCTTTTAAATTATATGTAGTTAACAAGGTATTAGATAGCACTTTAAAGTTGGTTATGGCATTAAAAAATAATTAAAAAAGAGGTTAAAATCATAAGAGAGATTGATAAATACAAATCTCCAAATCTTGTGGCTTCATGTGAAAGTGAACATAGTAGTGCAAAAGCCACATGAAAGAAGTGTCAAATAATGATAAAAAAGTAAGCTTTTTGTACAAAAAAGTAAGGAAAAGCATTTATTTCTTTATATGATGAAACTCAAATTTCTTTATGTAAGAAAAGAACATATTTGATATTTAATTTGCAAGAGAGAACACAACACCTAGAGTGATTTTAAGTCCCCCAAGTCCTTGTCAGTTCTACTAACTAGATATTCAAATTCATAAAACTCCAATATCCATCAACAAACTAGGACTCATGGATCAAACTCAGTTGGCCTTGCCTCATAATCAAAGCTCCAATCTCCATCAACAAACTAGGATCCAATCTCCAATCTTCTAAGATTTCCTTTTTGCACAAGAAAAATCAGAGATCATTCATTCATTGCCATCTCATTTTTATCCACACTACTAAATGATTTCTACTTTGCAGTACCGACTCCCCAAATCAAAGCATCAAGTATTCTTCATACATGCATATCAAATATTGATTGTGTATAACATGCACAACAACATTTAATCAAGCAAGTATATTCTAAAGGAATAATGATATATTTACTACTCATCTACCACTCTTCTATTACGTTTTTTTTTTTTATAACTTTCTTTTTACTTAATAGTTAAGAAAATGATTATTAGTAAAATTGTATTTTTTTAAAAAAAAAATTTCTTAATGATTAAGGATGTTAAAAAAATATTTAAAAGAAAAAAAAATACACTAAGAATGGTAAACAAGTGGTAAACTAATGGTAAGTATATCATTACTCATTCTAAGGAACACACATTATAAAACAGACACAAACACACTATATTGGTTGTAAATATTGATTCTGTTATAGTACAACTTTATAAAGAATATACATTGTACACAAGTTGAAGAAGCTCGAGCGACACATTGAAGAAGCTCCCACGAGTTACCTAGGACAAAATTAGAATCGACGCAGAAGATCCAGCACGTCTGCTCCACGAAACCCATGGAGCAATAACGGATTCGTGGTTGAGGGTTAGAGTTTGACGTTGAAGGAGGGGGCTTAAGACGTCAAAGGAGGAGAAATGAGGAGAACTCGACGTGGATTTTTTTTCTTCTGTTAAATGCACTGTTTCAACATTAAACTAATCATATCGTTTCATTAGACATCGTGAAAATAATGCGTCTTCACAAGTTGTGCCTGTATTTAAAGTTTTTCATATTTAAAATAGAGAAGAACTTTAGGCTAGTACATCTATTTTTCTCCAAATGATAGCCTCCCAATAAATGGATTCCACGTTAGCGTTCCATTTCGAAATAGTGAATCTCACGTGTGAAAAACTACATTTTCGTAAATTTTTTAGGAAGTAAATGTCAATGGTCATCACCTGCTAAAAGGGCTATTACGCCGTTAAGGTTCGTGAAATTTGGTAGGCTCGTCTCAGCCTACTTTCGGTCCAGCCCAATTGTTATAAAAAAACCCTTCCGACAAGAACACACGGCCCATCCTATTGTTGCTACAGTGCTTCCACTGCTTCCATTTCTTCTTCTTCTTCCGTTGCTAGGGTTCCATTTTTCTCAATTTCTGTATGTACTAATACATGCCAATTCACCCATATGAGAAACCTTAATCTCCTCCTTATCCTTCTTCTCTTGGGTCTTCACCTCTGCTCAGTCCTCTCCTGGAAGAGAGACGAGTTCAGAAATTGCAACCAGACCCCTTTCTGCAAGCGCGCCAGGTCCCACAGGCCCGGATCCTGCTCCCTCATCGCCCGCCACGTCTCCATCTCCGACGGTGAGCTCACCGCCAAGCTCCTTCCCAAGAATCAAGATAATGTGGAAGACCATGATCAAATCCATCCCTTGGTTCTCACTCTCTCCGTGTACCAGGATGGCATCCTACGTCTCAAGATCGACGAGGACCCCTCCCTCGGTCCACCTAAGAAGCGCTTCGAGGTCCCCGATGTGATCGTCCCCGAATTCTCTAGCACGAAGCTCTGGCTCCAGAGGGTCTCAACGGAGACGGTCGAAGGCGATGCGGAGCCTTCGTCGATCGTGTACATATCTGACGGATACGAGGCGGTTCTCCGGCACGACCCGTTTGAGGTTTACGTGCGCGAGAAGGGTAACGGTAATCGTGTGATTTCCTTGAACTCCCATGGATTTTTTGATTTCGAGCAATTGAGAACGAAGGGAGAAGGTGAGGAATGGGAAGAGAGATTTCGAGGGCATACCGACTCGAGGCCGTACGGCCCCCAGTCTATTAGCTTCGATGTGTCGTTTTACGGCGCGGACTTTGTGTACGGGATCCCAGAGCATGCTACGAGCCTCGCTCTGAATCCGACCAGAGGCCCCGGCGTCGAGGATTCCGAACCCTATAGGTTGTTTAACTTAGATGTGTTCGAGTACATTCATGATTCTCCATTTGGGATTTACGGGTCGATTCCATTCATGATTTCGCACGGGAAGCAACGCGGGTCTTCCGGATTTTTCTGGTTGAATGCAGCGGAGATGCAGATTGATGTGATGGGCGCGGGGTGGGATGCCGAGTCGGGGATTACGCTGCCGTCTGAGAAGAACAGGATCGATACGTTTTGGATGAGTGAGGCAGGAATAGTGGATACATTCTTTTTTGTTGGTCCGGGGCCCAAGGATGTTGTGAGACAGTATACGAGTGTGACTGGCATGCCCGCCATGCCACAACTGTTCGCGACAGCATATCACCAATGTAGATGGAATTACAGGGATGAGGAGGATGTTGATCAAGTAGATTCCAAGTTTGATGAACACAACATTCCTTACGATGTGTTGTGGCTCGATATCGAGCACACGGATGGAAAGAGGTATTTTACTTGGGACAGAATGCTTTTCCCGCATCCGGAGGAGATGCAGAGGAAGTTGGCCACCAAGGGAAGGCATATGGTTACGATTGTGGATCCTCATATTAAGAGGGATGACTCGTATCATGTGCACAAGGAGGCCACCCAGAAGGGGTATTATGTTAAGGATTCCCATGGGAATGATTTTGATGGCTGGTGCTGGCCTGGTTCTTCGTCGTACCTGGATATGTTGAGTCCGGAGATAAGGTCATGGTGGGCTGACAGGTTCTCTCTTGAGAATTATGTTGGTTCAACTCCCTCGCTTTACATCTGGAATGATATGAACGAGCCTTCTGTTTTTAATGGTCCTGAGGTATGTTACTTCTCTTTTTGTGTTCCTACATGTTCCATGCTATTATTGTTTTACACCTGTGTGCATGTTTTTCATTCCAACAACACCCCCCCCTCCCCTCTCCTTCTGAAAACGCTGAAATAATAAAGGTTTTGTTTTTACATTTAAAAAAAAAAAAAAAGAGTAATAGAAGTTTTGTGTATGTAGCACTCATATTGCATTCATGCTAAAACTGATTAAATCTACTTATTTTCTAAGCGAGGCAGCTGTAAGTTACACTTCCTATAATGATGTTTAGTGACTTTTTGAAGAACATAGAAAAATAGGCTGCAATGTCAAATCAATCGCTTTTAGTTATTGGAACTGACCATCAAACTGTTTTGTGATAAAACCAGCTAGAACCGATCAGTCCAGTGAGGTTTCAGTTCGCTAGTTTGGAATTTTTTCTAACACCGCATTGAAATCTGAGCATATTTTTCTTCCAAATTTGAGCCCCCCTTCTTCACCTAACTAGGGGCATTTTAGGAAGTTATTATGTTTATTTTGTTTCATTAAATGTGAGCCAATTATAAGCTCACATTTTTTTTGAGGGGAGGGATTTGTAGTTTATCACCTTGTTTATGATAGTTGAATAAAGATTTTCCTTTTGAAACACAAATTGTGTCACTCATTAACTTGTCGGGCCTGTTGCACCTTTTTTTAAATTTCATCATTACTGCTTATTAAGAGGAATCTGAAGTTAATTCGAGAAATCCGAATTTTTGTTACAATGAGTCTGAGTGATGCTACAAGATTTTGAACTTCAATGGTGTTGAATATGGATGATCTAAATAAATTTGAGGTCATTAGAGAAATTTATAAAGTGCTCCCTCCCCGCGCATACTGATAAAAAGATACATGGTCATCATTACTGATGACGTTTAGAAATTAGATGGCTTAAGATAATTATTCTCCCTCAAGAAACTCTGAATGTAATGCCTTAACTATATAATATGATCAGTAACTTAACCAAAAAAAAAATATTATGACCAGTTGACAATGCCGAGAGATTCTTTACATTTTGGAGGTTTTGAACACCGGGAGCTACATAATGCCTATGGGTACTACTTCCACATGGCAACAGCTGAAGGACTTGTAAAGCGTGGAGAAGGGAAGGATAGGCCTTTTGTTTTGTCAAGAGCGTTGTTTGCTGGAAGTCAAAGGTATGGAGCAATTTGGACAGGAGACAATTCAGCGGATTGGGATCATCTAAGGGTTTCAGTCCCAATGGTTTTAACACTTGGTCTTACTGGAATGTCATTCTCTGGTAAGTGTTATTTATTAGTCTTAAAGAAAATAAGTTTTAAAGAAAATAAGTTTTTGCTTTCATGGAACCTCTTGCCTGTGAGAGCAAGGTGGAGGGTGAAGCTTTTGATTTTTTTTGACACGTAGTGATAGTTGTTATGGTTATGTTTTTCTGCAGGTGCGGATGTGGGTGGGTTTTTTGGCAATCCTGAGCCTGAATTATTGGTTCGCTGGTATCAGCTAGGTGCTTATTATCCGTTCTTCAGGGGGCATGCCCATCATGACACGAAAAGACGTGAACCATGGCTATTTGGGTAGGATGTCCAATTTTGTCAAAGTATACTTACCTTTTTCTTTTACTTATCCAAGACAAAAAAATTCTGTTCTGTTTTTCCTTTTTTCTAGGATGCATGATTCAAATTCAAGAAATTAAGTTATCCAATATTCCTACCAAATTAGCGTTATTAGCATGTATATTTTATTTATCAGTAAATGGAGAAAATCAGAAGCAAGATTCATCCCACCCAATAGACACATTTGCCACTGTTTTGATGGCATTTTATGACATTCTATATGTTTTTTTTTTTTGGCAAAGAGTTAGGACCACATGTCCAAGAGTAACCCTCCTCAAGTTTATTGAAATCCCTCACTTATGGCGGAAGAAGACTGGTAAACAATCAAGACACACGTGTTTTACAAATATTCAACACTAAACAACCCATGTATCAAAACCAACTTATTCAGAAACAATAAACCAATAAATCAATAAATAATCAATTGGAAGAAACACCAAACTAACAAGAAAACAGCAGACTCTAAAAAAACAAACTGTTAACACCTCAACGTAGGAAGACCTGGTTTATCTAATCTAACCAAGCCTCTTGCTGCGTGTAGTATATGTTGCTATATGTTTGATCATTCATAAGATTTGTTCCATTATGCTTTACTTTATTGGGGAAAATATGATTGTAAATATTATTTAAAGACTGCAGGGAGAAATTTTTCAGGTAGGTGGATCTTAGCATATGATACCTAGAAAAATAATCCTGCTCAACCGTTGGGTTATGGGTATTATGCAGGCTCAAATTGAGTTGAGCAAGCTTGTCTGAGGTACACCTTACCCAAGTTTTGTGTTGAATGGAATCCGTCAAAAGACATTTAAGACCCAGATTTTAAATGTTTGCAGTTGCAAATATTTGATGTGGGTATCGATTTACTTACCTTGTATGCATCAGTTCCAATTCCAGCCATCCTAGTAACTGTTACTGATATGGAAAATCCATGGTCTCTTACATCACTGCAGAGAGAGAAATACGGAACTTATCAGAGATGCCATACATGTCCGCTACATGTTGCTGCCTTATTTCTACACATTATTCAGAGAGGCCAACACTAGTGGTGTTCCTGTTGTGCGTCCATTGTGGATGGAGTTCCCTTCTGAGGAAGCTACTTTCAGCAATGATGAAGCTTTTATGGTTGGTAGCAGTATTCTGGTTCAAGGGATTTATACTGAGGTACCGTGGTGACCCCTTGTATCATGTCTTTTAGAAATCTGTCCTCCCTTCTAATTTTTTTGATAAACCAATTTAAACTATTGGATATCTTCTCAGCGCGCTAAGCATGCATCAGTGTATTTGCCTGGGAAACAATCCTGGTTTGATCTGAGAACTGGAACTGCATATAAAGGAGGTTTGACCCACAAGCTGGTGGTCTCAGAAGACAGCGTTCCTGCCTTTCATAGGGCTGGAACCATCATACCGAGGAAAGACCGGTTTCGGCGAAGCTCCACGCAGATGGTGAATGATCCATACACTCTGGTATGTATTTGACGCCCATACAACCCATATAAGCTGTTATATAACACTGAAAATCGGCATGAGTACGTTCCATGGTTTTGATCTTGCAACGTGTAATTGCTTTAATTTATTAACGAGTCTTGCCACTAAATGGCAAAACTCCATAATGAGTTTGAAAGCATAAGCCAGTTTCAGCATGATTTCTTCTAGTAACAGCAGCTGATATTTCGTAAACTGCTACCTTCATTAATAGCGGAACTGTTACTGCTATTTTGGCTTGGAAAAGAATTCTTATTGCTAATCTCTCGTGTGCCTACCTTAGGTGATAGCTCTTAATAGCTCCCTAGCGGCTGAAGGTGAACTCTATGTCGATGATGGCAAAAGCTTTGAATTTGAGCGGGGAGCATACATTCATCGCCGCTTTGTGTTCTCAGATGGCAAACTAACATCTATGGATCTGGCACCCGCATCCCCCGGTAAATCCCAGTTTTCTTCAGAATCTGTTGTTGAGAGAATTGTGGTGCTAGGACATGTTCACAGGGCAAAGAGTGCTGTGATTGAGCCAACTAATCAAAAGGTTGACGTAGAACTGGGGCCGCTGTGGCTTCAATGGGGACGCGAATCTGCTGCTGTAACCATCCGCAAGCCTGGTGTTCGGATTTCAGATAATTGGAGCATAAAATTTTTGTAAGAACCTAAACCTTGATGACTAGACTGAGTTTTGTTTTGTTTTTTTTTTTGTTGGGGGGGGGGGGGTGTGTTTGGGGGGTGCGGGCTGGCAGGATAGAAAATCTCCAGTGTTTCTGGTACGATGATCATGAAATCTGGAACTCTGAACTATGTTTAAAGATACAAAATCTTTTTACGTCTTGTTGAGTCTCGATCTATGACCCTGAGGCAGCATTGAAAATTAGGAAACAAATTAAAGCCCTCCTTTGGAATAGCCCAGGATATTTGAGATCACGAGCGGTCCTTCAAGACTTGTCAAAAGTAGGTATTGTTATTTTTCTTTTTTCTTATTTTGATGTCGGAGAACCTTTTCAAGGCAGAGCTCGGCCCTACAGACCCACTCCTGCAGAGTAAATTTTGGCCCTGTATACCACACTCAAAAGTTTTCCTACACGGAGTTGGTTAAATTGCTGATTTTTCACTAAGGTATTGGTTCTAAAGGATTGTTTGCACCCATGAAGTGTTGAATTGTGGACCTTGAAGAACTGATACTTCAGGACCAAAGCCTTTACTACTTGGGCCAACCCCTTGGAGTTTTGTTGTTTATCACATTAATCATATGCTCTGATCAGTTGCATCATCTTTCTAATGTTTTGCCTCATCATTAATTTCAGGACTTACTATAGAAATTTATAACCTCTTGATAAAATTATTAACTTGTAACTAAAAGTTCTTGGACAATATATATATATATACATATATTTTGATCTATGGTTGCAATAAGTTTGACAAGCTTAATTAGTCAAATTTCTAAATTAATTGCTCTGTAGATCAGGAAAAAGAATGTCCCAATTAACAAACCGAATTTATAAATTAAAAAAACCAGAAATCCTAGCTGGACTTGACTCAGAAGATCAATTTCTTAATGAAATATAGCTTAGTTGGAAATTAAGCCTGGGTGTGTAAAAAATAAAACTTAGAAATAGATTTTCTCATTATATATATATATATATATATATATAAAGCTTATCTTAACCTTTTTGGTGTTGATGATGTTAATGTACTAAATGGGTGTTGATCATGATCATCACCAATATTGTTAATTAATAATCATGTGTCATTTATATTTATATCACATCAAAAGAATTTCTCACTTTGTTAATTAGTTATGAAATCTGCACGTACGAGCACAAGTACTATAGCCATGCATGATGCATGCACCATTAACAAGCCGTTAGTCAATCTAAACAACCTAAATCCCAGCCTTTCCAACTTTCACTATTAGAACAAGCACAAAAATCAGAAGCTTGTAAACACCAAAAATAAAACAAGTTTCCAAATACGTCCAAACAGATCAATACTACTCAAAATACATGTAAAGTTTGAGGAAGAAAATAATTGAAAAATAATAATTTTAAGTAAAAATTAAATTATTGATTAATATATGGTGTATTTATAAAATATTAAAAAAGTTTAAATATTATTAATATATATAATATTATATTATTGTTTTGACTTCAAATGACTAGTCTAGTGTGGATTAATTTCTCTAAAAATTTTGGCTATAGCTAAAATTCTAATCGTAATTTAGATTTGGAAATGCTCTAGTATGATCATTAAAATTAAGGTCCTTCCATTGGTGCTTCTGGTGTTAATCGGATTAATTAGATCGTGACAAAAATATTCAAGCCTGCTAAAAATAAAACATCTTTGATATTCCTTTTTATAACATATCTATTAGGGGTGGGCAGCGAGCCCTGTGAGGGAATAATCATGTTAAGGAATAAGTTGATGATCACCAACAAGCATGGCGCCTGCCTACTCTTCTATTTGGTACCTTAGGAGGATATGAAACGAAAGGTTCAATTCCGATTCCAATCAACTTAACTATATTTCTCATAGTTGATTCCTATTAGATAAACATAGTGAATTTAATAAATTCATCGGGATTATCCCTTACACGAGAACAGTATAATAATCAAGATCTTTATAGGCATTTAATACCTGACAGTGTGACATCTCGCATTAAATGCAGACTGATCGATATAAATATCCGAAATGTGTACAGATTGCCCAAGTATGATCATACTAAAGAAGATATTATTTAGAAGAAACAAAAATGATAAATGATTTGAGAGAACGGGGAAGAGAAAAGATAATGATTTATTGACATCCTTCCCTGTAATCCCGGATAGTGACACGTATGTCAAATTGATATTTCAGTTCATATAAAAGAGAACGTTCATCATAAACAGAGGTACATACAACTATTAAAATTTTTTCCTAAGCTTAACCTTGATATATTTGGATTCTCTCTCTAACAAAGGCATTAGAGAGTTCTAAGGGTTGAAGAATCCAGTTCTCCATCTTTCTTTGTGCATATCAATTAGTTTGCAATTTAGACGATACTCAGGAGTGCAGAACACACATCAACAGTTGGCGCCATTTGTGGGATCCTTGGTGTTCTCTGCAAACCGGTTGCGTTGTGATTACAGGGTAATAACTACAATTTAAAATACATCTCGATGGAAGAGCGACTAGCTGCCATGAAAGAAACAATAAGGGAGCTCACTAGAGAAAACGAAAAGCTGCAAAGAAATAATGAAGAACTGACTGCCCGTGAAGAACCTTCTGTTAGTATATGCGCGGAATCTCATCATGTCAATGAACCTAATCGCGAGGAAGATGAGGAAGAAAGGCGTAAAATGCAATTGGAACTCAAAGAACTAGAAGACAAGTATGAAAATATAGCCAAGCGTATAGAAGTCCCTTCCATCACTGGGCAATTATGCAACAATCTCGGCACTCCTTACAGTGCAAGTGTGATGGCAGTGCCGTTGCCTCCTAAATTTCGAACACCTCAGATGGGAACTGTACGATGGGGGTGCTGATCCGTATGAACATATCGAGACGTTTAGGATGCACATAGGCTTACATGGTTATCCTAATGAGGTAGCGTGTCGAGCATTTCCACTTACCCTGAAAGGAGTAGCACGAACTTGGTTTGGAACAGTTTCAACCGGCACTGTAGATAGCTTCGACTGTCTCGCTCGCCTTTTCATCACCTAGTTTTTAGGAAGTTGGAAGAGAAAACGGCCAGCTGCTTACCTTCTCACAGTTAAACAGAATAATCAGGAAAGTCTCAAAAACTATCTTCCCCGATTCAACAAGGAGCTGATGACGATAGGTGATCAGGATGAAAATATCATTTTAGCTGCTCTCCTAAGTGGAATATGGCTAGGAAGTCCTTTCTTGGCAGAGATAGCTAGACGAACTCCAACCATCTTGACGGAATTCATGGATAGGGCTGATGGATATATAAACATTGAAGACACCCTACAAGCTCTCATAGGACCACGGCGGGAAGAAATAGAGCATACTAATTAAACAGAAGCAAACTTGTCAGTAAGAAAAAGAGGTATTAACGATCTGAAGAGACGAAATACACAAGGAATCTCACAGTTTCAAGGGAGTTCACAGTACAAACCACGCCTTCACAGCAATTTAACAGTAGATAAGGAACCTGGGGAGCGACAGTATCGCAACCAAAGCCAACGTCGACCGGGAAAATATGTATTGCGAATATCATAAATCTACTTAGCACAATACTCGAGACTGTAGAACCCTGAAAAGAAGCAATGAAGAGCAAAGGGGAGAGCCGCAAAGGAAGGGGGTATCCTAACAGTAAACGCAGCTCGAGTCCTCATAAAGAAAGAAGCACCAAAAACTCATCCCAAGGGGGGGCCCTTAGGTGAAATACGAATCATTGCTGGGGGAGTGCCCAGGGGGGGAGGGGGGGACCTCCGCTTCAAGGAAGACATATGCAAGAGAAGCACGCTACGCAGAGATATTCATCACGTCAGAGGCAACTCGAGATAGACTGCCTTCGGAGGATTTCCCAATCATTTTCGACAGACAGGATGAAGGAGTGATGCAGCCTCATGATGATGCTTTGGTAGTAACCCTGTTAATTGCCAATTTTATAACTAAAAGAATTCTTGTTGATAATGGAAGCTCAGCAGATATTCTTTATTGGGATGCTTTTGACAAAATGAAGATCGGGCGAGACAGACTACGACGAGCCTCGACATCTCTCAGAGGATTCTCCGGGGAGATAATCCAGCCTGAAGGAGTCATAACCTTGCCTGTTATGGCTGGTGAGACACTTAAGACTTTAATGATCATGGTTGACTTTTTGGTGGTCAAAGTCCCTTCCTCGTATAACGCTATAATAGGGCGTCCTGCTTTAAATCGCCTAAAGGCAGTGACTTCTACATATTATTTGAAAATGAAGTTCCCAACTCAAAGTGGTATAAGAGAAGTCAAAGGTGAGCAGACTGTAGCCGCGAGTGTTATTCTCATGAGTTAAAACTCATATGCCAAATGGTAATCAACATCACCAAGGAGGATCCGGGACACAGTGAAGTTACAGCTGAGTTGCCACCCCCACCACTCCTAACACGATGGAATGAAAAATTTCGAGATGAACAAACCATCAAGCAAGCCAAACCTGGAGAGCCACTGGAGCTGATCGCCTTCGATCTGGTGAAGCCCGAGCGGAAGGTTCAGATAGGCTCCAGCCTGGAACCTAGTCTGAAACAGAAACTCAAACAACTCTTGGCGGAACATCAAGACATCTTCGCCTGGACTCATCAGGATATGCCAGTTATAGATAATAGTATTATTGAACACCATTTATGTGTCAATCAGGGAGCTTGGAAAGTTAAACAAAAAAGACGTAGCTTTTGCGCCGAGAAATACGCTGCCATAGCTGAGGAAGTAGATTGCCTCTTAGCAGTTGGATTTATCAGAGAAGTCCCATATCCAGAATGACTGTCTAATGTAGTATTAGTAAAAAAAGCGAGTGGCAAATGAAAAATGTATGTGGATTTCACTGATCTTAACAGAGCATGTTCGAAGGATAGTTTCCCACTTCCTCCCATTGATCTGATTGTAGATTCAACAACTGGTCATCCATTGCTTAGCTTCATGGACGCGTACTCAGGATATAATCAAATCAGAATGAGTACAGAAGATGAAGAAAAAACCTCTTTCATTACAGACCGGGGATTATATTGCTACAAAGTAATGCCTTTTGGGCTGAAAAATGCAGGAGTTACGTATCAACGCCTGGTAAACTGAATGTTTAAATAGCAGATAAGGAGGAATGTAGAAGTATACGTTGACGATCTACTGGTTAAGAGTAAAATACGTGGGCAACATATAGACGACTTGCGGGAAGCTTTTGAAGTCTTACGTCGATATAAGATGAAACTTAATCCAAATAAATGTTCTTTTGGAGTTTGGGTCAGGAAAATTCTTAGGTTATATGGTCTCCAAAAGAGGAATCGAAGCTAATCCAGAAAAGGTAAAGGCCATTTCTCACATGGTTGCGCCCCGGAATCATCATGAGGTACAGCAATTGGCGGGCCGAGTGGCCGCCTTGAATCACTTTATAGCTTGATGTACTAACTGATGTTTACCCTTTTTTCAAATATTAAAGAAAGCACAGGAGTGGAACTCTACTTGTGACAAAGCCCTCAACGAGCTAAAAGAATATTTAACTCACCCGTCATTGCTTAGCCAAACTGAGCTTGGTGAAATGTTAACTACTTATTTAGCAATATCACCCAATGCGACCTTTACTGTTCTAGTCAGAGACACGGCAATTGGGCAAAAACCGGTGTATTACGTAAGTCGAGTATTTCGAGGGACAGAGGCCAGGTACCTTAAGTTGGAAATGATGGCCCTAGCATTAGTAGTAGCCACTAGGCGACTTAGACCATATTTCCAAACTCATACCATACGAGTACTTACAGATCAGCCCTTGAAAACCGTATTACAGCGACCAGATATTTCAGGAAGGTTAGCAAAGTGGATTATAGAACTTAGCGAATTTGATATCCAGTATGCCCCTAGAAAGGCAATCAAAGGGCAATTACTCACTGATTTTATAGTTAAACTTATTGGCTTTCCAGAGAAAATTCCCAAGACTCCCCCCAACAAACCTTGGATGGTTTATGTAGACGGGTCAGCATGTAAAGCAGGAGGGGAAGCAGGTATCCATATCATTTCTAACGATGGGAGAAAGTATAACTATGCTGTTAAAATTACTTTCAAGGTTACTAACAATGAAGCAGAATACGAGGCGCTCTTAATTGGCTTGACCATTGCTCGCCTTCTAGGGGCTAAAGAGGTAGAAGTGCATGCCGACTCGCAAGTGGTAGTTAACTAAGTAACATGCACGTTTACTGCTAAAGGAGAACGACTAAAAAAGTATTTCCAATTAGTTTGTGAAGCGAGAGATTATTCTCAATATTTTTCTGTTCGGCAAATCCCGAGAGCCAATAATTGTCAAGTTAATCGCCTAGCAAGAATAGCATCTGGGCAAATAAATATCCTTTTTCCTGAGAATACTGAAGTAAGGCAAGCTGATATTCCTTCTATTGGAGAAAAAATGTTCCAAGTAGAGATAGCTTAGCCTAGATGGACTAAAGATATAATAGATTTTCTGCAGGATAATAAGCTATCCATCGACTCAAATGAAGCAAGAAAAGTCAGAAATCGGGCCGCTAGGTTCACTATTCTAGAAGGGACATTATATAGAAAGGGATTCTCAGAACCACTGCTCAGAGGTCTGTCAACAGAGGAATCTCAGCATGTGTTAGCAAAAATTCATGAAGACATTCTGGAGGAATCATTCTGGAGGAAGAATTATGGCAATTAAGATAAATCGGGCCGGTTATTATTAGCCAAACATTCTCAGGGATGCAAAAGAGTTCACTTAAAAGTGTCTACAATGTTAAGTACATGCCAACATTTTACACCTCTCGCCTACAAAATTATCATCCATAATAGCAGCATGACCCTTTGCACAATGGGGGCTATCTCATAGGTCCCCTTCCCATGGGACGTGGAGGAGTTAAATTCATCATGGTTGCTGTTGATTATTTCATAAAGTGGGTTGAGGCGGAAGCTCTCTCCACATTAACTACCTAAGCCATCACTAAGTTCCTATGAAAATTTATTATATGCCGGTTTGGCATACCACAAAGTTTTATATCCGACAATGGGGGTCAATTCGACTCTTCGCATTATCGACAGTGGTGCATAGAATTGAGAATCGAAGTGAGGTATTTATCGCCCGGGCATCCGCAAGCAAATGGCCAAGCAGAGGCAACTAACAAGACTATTTTGTCTATTCTTAAAAAGAGGCTAGGAAACTGTAAAGGGGCATGGGCAAACAAACTTCCCGGAGTGTTGTGGTCCTATCGTACCACCGTTCGAACTCCTATAGGAGAAACCCCATTTGCTCTTACATACGGCAATAAGGCTGTCATTTCGGCAGAAGTAGGAGTCCCTACTTCAAGAATACAAAATTTCCACCTGGAGGACAATGAAGCAAAATTGCTACAACAATTGGACATTCTCGAAGAAAGACGGGCAGAGGCAGCTATAAGAGTAGAACACCATAAACGTATGGCTGAAAAGTTTTTCAACAGGCGAGTCAAGTCAAGATCTTTCAAGCCTGGGGACCTAGTTTTGAAGCACACAGGAGTTACAACAACTGAAGAACGCAAGCTAGGACCTAAGTGGGAGGGACCCTACGTTGTCACCAGGAGTAGTCGACCAGGATCGTACAAGCTTACAGACAGTGAAGGCAACGCTCTTTCTAATCCATGGAATGCAGAACATTTAAAAAAATATTATGTATAGCTCAATTTTTCCTCACTGGTATTACATTATATGAAAGTTAAAGTTATTGGTATTACAGTGAATATTTGCAATCGTCAGTGCCTGACGAATCGCGGGGTTGCTTGGGTGCTATGCCTCACCTCACGATTTGCTCGCCGAGGGGAAGATGATTTTTCCAAAATCAACTTCTTCGTCCTCACCATCTCGTCGGCGCCAGATGAATCATGGGGTCGCCTGGGCTCTATGCCTCACCCCACGATTCGCTCGTCGAGGGGAAGACGGTTTTTCCAAAACCAACTTCTTTGCCCTCGCTATCTCGCCGGCTCCAGACAAATCGCGGAGTCGCTTGGACTCTATGCTTCGTCCCATGATTTGCTCGCCGACGGGAAGATGGTTTTCCCAAACCAATTTCTTCGCCCTTGCCATCTCGCCGGCGCCAGACGAATCGCGGGGTCGCCTGGGCTCTATGCCTCGCCCCACGATTCGCTCACTGAGGGGAAGATGGTTTTCCCAAACCAACTTATTCGCCCTCGCCATCTCGTCGGCGCCAGACGAATCGCGGGGCCGCCTGGGTTCTATGCCTCGCCTCACTATTCGCTCGCCGAGGGAAAGATGGTTTTCCCAAACCAACTTCTTCGCCTTCACCATCTCGCCAGCGCCAGACGAATCACGGGGTCGCCTGGGCCCTATGCCTCGCCCCACGATTCGCTCGTCGAGGGGAAGATGGTTTTTCCAAAACCAACTTCTTCGCCCTCGCCATCTCACCGGCGCCAGATGAATTGCGGGGTCGCCTGGGTTCTATGCCTCGCCCCTCGATTCGCTTGCCGATGGGAAGATGGTTTTTTCAAAACCAATTTGCCCTCGCCATCTCGCAGGCGCCAGACGAATCGCGGGGTCGCCTGGGCTCTAGGCCTCGCCCCACGATTCGCTCGCCAAGGGGAAGATGGTTTTCCCAAACTAACTTCTTCGCCCTCGCCATCTCTCTGGCACCTGACGAGTCGCTTGGGCTTTAGGCCTAGCCCCACGATTCACTCACCCCGAAGAAGATGGTTTTCTCAAACCAACTTCTTCGCCTTCGCCATCTCTTTGGCGCCCGACGAATCGCGTGGGCTCTATGCCTCCCTTATAAATCTTTATCAACAAATCCCATTAGTTTCATTGATAAAGATTCACGGGGTATCAATGTATAATCGCCACACAAAACAACAAGATAACCATATCGCAGAAAGAATGTTATTTAAATAGATCGCCAAAAATACATTCGAAAAAAAAAAAATATACAATAGTAAACTCTCAGGAAGGAGGCAAATGTATACGACATTCAGGTGTCCCAATCTTGGCCACTTCTGCCTTCGCTATGGGATCAGGAGCAAGATTTCTTGGATCCATGCTAGCTACGTTAAAGGAAGGGTTTCGAACAATTTCTTCCCTCAGTCGCCGCAAACCTTCCACATAACTTTGGCTCCAAGCAGATATGCAAAGGGAACGATGTTGAGTCACCTGGTGCCTAAGAACCTCAAGTTCAGCATTCGCCTCGCCTAATTCTCGGGAGAGTGTGTCACGTTCAAGCTCGGCAATATCAACTTTGGTTCGAAGAGTCTCTAGCTCTTCTTCTCGAGTAGCGCACGTATGCTCAAGAATGGCTAAGTTGGACTTCAAGCATTTCATCTCTTGGTTAGCTAGGGAGAGTTCGTTCTCTTTTGTGGCGAGCGTCTGCCCAATAGACTCTTGACCCAGGAGGAGTTCATCCCTACTCGTCTCTAAGAGCAGATTTTTTTCTTTCAGGGTCGCCATTTCTTCTTGCATAGCTTCATGACTCTCTGTATAGTAATCCCGCTCCTCTTCTAGCTCCATAACGGTTGCCTTCAGAAGATCCCTATCTCCAGTAAGCTGGCAAACCGAAGCACCAAGCTCCCGGTATTTCTCCTTAATTTCTAGAATTTGTTCTCGGGCCCGTTGTGCACTCCCATCTAATAATTTCGTCACCTCGGAGTCGATTGAGCCAACAATTTGGTCAGAAGCCTGAGCAATATCAAAAGGTTAGAGAAATAAAAGAAATTAATCTATGAGGGAAGAGCAAATGAGTACCTGCGCCAAAAGAGACTGGAGTAGGTCGACCACGATTCCCGTTTGCTTTGAAAACTCGAGAAGTGAAGTGGTTGGAGGTGAAGGATAGGCGGAATGTTGAAGAGCCCAATCGAAAGAAGATCTGATCGTTGATCTGGCATCATCGCCAAAAGTTCGAATAGGCTTCTGCCCGATATTCTCACCAATTTCGACGTTAGTTGGATCAGGAAGTGAAAGCCTCGACACGGAATGATGATCTTCCATATCTAGGTGTTGGCGTACAGCAACTTCTTCTTGTCCGCTAGTCCCCAGAGTAGATAAGTCATCTCCCTTGCCTCTTTCATGGAGACCATCTACAACCGAAGGATGTCGTTCTGATCTAAGGATATTTTCCTGATCAGGAGCCTGAGTAGATGATAACATAGGTGGCTGAAAATAAGGAGTCACAGCAGCATAAGCAGGATGATTAGATAAGGCGGCTAAAAAAACCAGCTCGACCTTATCTATATCTTGTCCAGAGGGCAAAGGCCTAGATCCATCATTCGGATTTTGTTAGCGATCTGGGGGATGATACACAGTTAATGGTTCTGGTGTCATAACTTCCTGCTCCTCCGTTTGATTGAGTCTCGTATGCTGGCTATCCTCCTCACTAACAGACACCGCAGATATAAGAGAGGATTGAAAGGGGGGCGGAACTTGAGGAGACTTGGCACGACTCTCCTCAAGAGTAGGGCGAGTGGCCCTCGTATCATGGCGAGTTTTAATTCGCCTTTCCTGAGCAAAAGTAAGAATTTGGGGCTCAGGGTTTCAACAACAGATCGTCTACCCTCCTTTATGGCGAGACTTTGTTCGCTTTTCCTGTTCTGGAGGGGGAGCAGCACGTTTGCGAGGTGCGATTGGGCGTTCAGATGGTTCAACAATAGGAACACTTGCAAATTCCTGAAATTCCTCATAACCTCACCTTGGCTCGACCAAATGGGTGTTGATGTTATGGTCAGTCAGAATGAGATCAGACTCCAGCCGGTGAAAATGACGTTGCGCCCACCTTATAACAATCTCAACCCGAGCACGTCCCTCTGGTTGAGGTCTATGTCCAGAAGGGAGGCCGGGGGTAACTCACCCCAATTCACTTGAATTAGAAATTCCCCTCTACTCTCATCCTCTGGGAATTGCCATTCGTCGCCTTAACATAAAATATTTTTTTATGATAATCTTTGACATTGGAATATCGACTTTCGAGAGTGCATAGTTTCATCTCATTGTCCCGAGACTGAAAACCAACCAAACTTAGGGAATGTTTTCTGATAAGACGATAAAGAGAGAGAAATTCTTGTGCCGTTAGATCAGGATACAATTCCCCAGCCTCTAGCAAAGAAGAATGAAATACTATGTAAGAAGCCAAGAGAATTCGCCAGGCATTAGGCAATAACTGAGCCGTGGCCAAACCTAAATAATGAAGAACTTCACGAACTGGTTTGATGAAAGAAAGGCGAAGCCCATTTTTAAACATGGCTTCATAAAGAAGCACATGCTGGCTCCATTGAAGCTTGAAAAACGCAAAGAAAGATCGAGTTAAAGATGAAGTTATGAAGAAGGAATGGGTAAATTTTCAGAAGCAAAATGGTAGTAAAAGTTGAACCATTGTGGAAAACAGTTATTTATACTGCAGATGATTACGACCATCGGGAGGCGAAACGGCGTGATTAATACATTCCTCGGGAGGCGAAACGACATGACTGATGAGTGGAGTACGAATATGAAACTGCTACCCAAAGCGTGAGTATCACGTATCAATCAATGAAGAGTAACTGACAACGAGTTTTCGAAAAATCGAAAGGTCAAACGTGTAATGATGGAAGTAATCCATTGAATCCATAAATGCAGTGCACGATATTTCGAGCGATTATTGTCAGAAGATCAATTCCTTTTCCCATGCCCAGTGGACAGAAGCCAAACGATCATGGCTAGAAGGCAAACGTACTCCTGTACGGCTAATGTACCCATATTAGATCCATTCAAATTTAACTTTGTGCGGGATAAAGATTTTGCAAGTTTGGACAGTAAAAGATTCGAATAAATCCCTATCAAATCGTTTTCGATAGGGATTCGCGGGGTACTGTGAGGCAATAATCATGTTAAGGAATAAGTTGATGATTGTCAACAGGCATGGCGCCTGCCTACTCTTCCCTTTGGTATCTTAGGAGGAATTAGGAAGGAAGTATATGAAATGGAAGGTTCAATTCCGATTCCAATAAACTCAACTATATTTCTTCTAGTTGATTCCTATTAGATAAACACAGTGAATTTGGTAAATTCATTGGGATTATCCCTGACACGAGAACAGTATAATAATCAGGATCCTTATAGGCATTTAATGCTTAACAGTGTGACATTTCGCATTAAATGCAGACTGATCGATATAAATATCCGAAATGTGTACAGATTGCCCAAGTAGGATCATACTAAAGAAAATATTATTTAGAAGAAACAAAAATGATAAATGATCCGAGAGAACTGGGAAGAGAAGATAATGATTTACTGACATCCTTCCCTGTAATCCTGGATAGTGACACGTATGTTAAATTGATATTTCAGTCCATATAAAATAGAAAGTTCATCATAAACATAGGTATGTACAACTATTAAATTTTTTTCCTAAGCTTAACCTTGATATATCTGGATTCTCTCTCTAACAAAAGCATCAGAGAGTTCTAAAGGTTGAAAAACCCAGTCCTCCATCTTTCTTTGTGCAGATCAATTAGCTTGCAATCTAGACGCTACTCAAGAGTGCAGAACACACATCAACAAGCCCCACACCCCCAATCCCGCCCCGCATTTCCCCCGTCCCGCGCCGCTTATATGCATATATATATATATTATACATATAAACATAAATATTTTTGTATATATATAATTATATATAAGTATAAATATATATGTATATTATACAAATTATGTATATATAAATATATATTACATTTTGTTAGACTTGTTCATAAAGTATGCACTAAAAAATTTAAAAATTACATAGCTTAAAGCTATAACTTATATAAAATATGCACTAGCAAATTTAAAAATATATAGAAATAATTTTTGAATCTAAAAATTATTTTTGATATATAGGAATAATTTTTAAATATAATAGAATGTAGTCCATAATTAGAGTGGACATTTAGTGGGATGTGGCGGCATCCCAAGGGCTGGATGCAATGAGGGGACTACGCCGCACCCAAGGGCAAAACTAGGATTTGGTATTTGAGGAGGGATTGACAAAGTATGTGATATGTATGATTATAAATATTTTTTTTTTTGTTTTGCACGTGACTATATATAAATTTATAATCAAGTTAGAGTGGAAATATGTGATTATAATCAATCAATTTTGACAATCATATATATTTATAATTAATTCAAAATAACAAACGAGCAAATTAGTAATTAAAAGAAGTCTTACAATTCACAAAAAATTAACATCAACCAAATAAACCAATCAGCAATTCACCAAATCTAAGGTCAACACACAAAATTTAAATAAAAAAATTTCAAAAATATAAAATATTTGAAAAGATAGACATAAGATTATAAAAAGAGAATAAATTGAATTCAATAAGCGAGAAAAAAGAGAATAAATTGAATTCAACAAGCGAGAATAATACGGTTACACAGTACTTAGAAAAAAAAAAAAACACAAACGGACCACCCTTTTTTAATAAGCTAGCAAGACTCACAATAGATAGACCCACAATATCTCTAATCTCTATCCTTTTTCAATAACACAGTTATACATTGCTTACAAACAATTGGAAATATTCTCATATTCTTAACTATTAAATATCACCATCATTATTACAGATTAATTTATAATAAACAAAAAAATGAAATACTTTAATACAATTTTTTGGATAATATTTTAATCCAATTATATTTGTCCGCGCAAGAACTCTTATAATAAATATTAAAATGACACAAATTTCAAGTCTTTTAATAAAAAAACATTCAAAAAATTTCTCAAATTATAAAATGTTTGTGATTTCAAGTTTTCAACCAAATAACAGGAGCACTGAGTAGACTAGCAATTGAAGAAGAAGAATAATGAGAAAAAAATATTGAGATTTGGGAGGATAATTTCAGTAAAAATCCAGATGTCAATAAAGTTGAAAATTAGAATGAAACTATATCAATATTAAGATTTGGAAGATAATTTGAGTAAAAATTTTGGGGGAAAATTTTTTTATTTTTAATAATTTGAGGGGAAATAATGAATTATATATAATTATATATTTATATATAATATAACTTTTTTTAAAAAAAATTTGGTGGGGGAGGGAGGTTTGGGTTTAGCCGCCCAACTCCTGATCACTTGGGTCCACCCCTTCTTGCCGTATGGTGCGGATAACATCCCTAGTATCTACCAACATGTGGGTATAAATTAACCACTAGCTAGATCGGTCGTGTTATATATATAACAAATTTCAATATATATATATATATACACGCAAAATGAAAACATAATTCATGTTAATTCCATTTGAGATCGATGAAGGTCGACACAGATTTCATGATTTCTTAATTTGGTAATTATCACCAATTTATTGACCAAGATGGGTTGGGTGTGAGTGAAGATTGGGGTGGTTTGTTTTAAAAATTGAATTTTATTATTCACAATTTATTTATTATTTTCAATTTATCTTAACCACTTATTTCAAATTTCAACTCATCTTAACCACTCATTTTATTACTATTCATAACTCATCTCATCTCATCTCTGAATCCAATCGAGCTCTTAGTGTACGTTTGAATATTGAGAATATTTGAGAGTGTTTGTAAATAGTAATAAGAAATAGATAAAAAGTAATAATAAAATATTAAATAGTAATAAAAAAATAAATAATAATAATAATAATAGATAAAAAATAATAATAAAATAAAAAATAATAAAAAATAATATTTAAAACTATTTAAAAATACTTTTATTTCCAATCCTGCCCATACATAAACTACTTCTGTAAGCCAATGAGTATGTATATAAATAAATGCAGCGATATTCATAGGTGATACTAGCTCTGAAGCAAACCAGAAGCTGGCTGGTACGCACCATATATCGATCGAGACAACTCCAAGCCACCAGTGAATGGTGGGGTACTATATATGTACCTCCATATATAATTATATGCCTATTCTAAATGCCTAGCGGGCTAGCTAGCAACCATGACCTCTTCCCACCACCTTTGCTCACCAATGAGATCATGCTGCAGACTTCAGATATGTGTACATATATATATATATATATATATATATACATATATATACATATAGCTATTGGTACACATGACATGACACATGATGCACAATATGTTAGAGCTTAGAGCATTTGAAGAATGTACGTTACAGAAGAAGTTGACTTTCAAATAAAAGAGACACCTCCAGCTACTTTTCTCCAGCGATAAATCGCCTTTGTCCCAACCTCTAACGTCTCGATCCTACAGCAGGAGAATTACATCTTATCATATATATTCACATTCAATATTATAATTAAATATTTCAGAATTTTCAAATATAATATAATTTAGTTTTAAAATTCATTTCTTCAATATCATCGACACCAAAAAAATACTAAGTTACTAGAATAAAATATTATTTTCTTATTAAATGTTATCAATATTCATATAAATTCTCTATGCTTAATTAGTCATTCTTAAGTCATCTCATCCAATGCTTCATAATAAGATTTTTGACTGAAATATCTAAACTCATCTGAAAAATATTCAGAGATAAGGAGTGAGTTTAACCACAACTCAGTAAGCGGATGATATATACAAGAGTGCAAACATGAGTATTTTCAAAAGAAACTTTATATACATGAGTCAGAAACCTTTTATTTTCGTATACAGATTTCTAAAATCTATTATCAATAAAAAATAGAACGATTTTTCAATCATTTTATATTTAGAAAAATCACTATTCATTAACAAAAAAAAACTTTGGTACAAGTAACTGTACAATCTCATCTTATCATCATATCAGAACATGTACTATGTTTAACCCCTGTAGTAGGGTTGTGCTATCCCTGGTGGCCAAACAAGACAATATCATATTGTGAGACTTTCCATTATTTATTCTCAGAGCCTCGAATGTGTACACATGAAGTAAACACATACAGGACCACTTTGTTTCCAAAGTGGTTGCACTCCTATTATATCATATCATATTGGTACCAACCATATCACATGAACCAGTATTATCATATCATAACCATTTCCAAAGCAAATCAAACAAAGAAGAATGCCAAAAGTTTTCATATCTATGTCATGTCATATCAAATCATGTACCAAACTTGTTCATATTATTTTTAGATAACTAACAACAACTCTAAAACATTTCATATCACATAAATAAAATATCAATTTTTATACTCACTCTTTTTTACATTTTAGAAACATGTTAACATTGCTCATGTCTACACTATGCATGACAGAAATATTTTTCTCTTTTTCACATAGATTTCATGAGTGATACAAATAACTGACAAATGTTTTTTTTCCAAGTTCTCATTTATAACAAAAAAATACAAAGTTTTCAGAAAGTAAACCTCGATCTTAGAGTTGGTGTAAAGCCAAGCATAGGAACCTTGCTTACCTGAACTTCTTAACTTTTCAGAATATCCTCAATAAAGCTGAACAAATTGATCAATCGTTGACTATAAAATAATCACACACTTTCTTAAATTTTCAACCAACACGCATCTACAAATTAAAGCTTGGATTGCTAAAGTCATCCTCTTTCCATTCTTTAAAACCTACAATCCTTATAATTCTAAAGATACCATCATTTTCCATAACCTCAATATGCACCCAGTTTTTTTAACCCAAAATTCAACTCAAACACCTGACTCGGATAGCCTTTAAGGGATCAAAACAAAAACAAACAACCTACTAGCATAAAGGAAAAATAATCATAATAAAAAGATTACACTGTGACGCTCCCAAATTCTCTTTAAAATAAACACGAGAATCGAGGCATCAGGATGCTGACAACACGGGTCACGCACCCCCAACGTCAATAAGTGTGTGAACATGTGACATGCATAAATAAAAGATGCGGATATTTGAAGTCAATATCTAAGTACCAGAATATTTAAAATTATTTTACAAACTAATTTAACACACATTCTCCAACAGGAGATTTAATACAGTCATCTAAAATACAAATTATACAGATACATATTAATAAAAATGGGAAAATAATTTTCCAAGATAACAATTTATAATAAGAATACTTCAATAACGGAGTCGCCTCCTCAAACTCAGACTCCACAAAACACTGCATCCAAAAAACTACGACGCCAAAATGACATCGCAGGTAAGTACAACCCAAACAAACCACAAGATATAAAATATACTCATGCAACAAGAACAACATCACCCATGAACATGATACCGTATGCATGAATCTTAAAATCATCTTCCTCAAAATAAATAAAATAAATACACGCCAAAATCCCATTTTGGTCCATGATAAAATTCTAATAAAACATCCATCATTTTCTGAGAAAAAAGGTATTTGTAAATCCTATCATAGCGGGCGTTATGTATCGCCATCCCTGATATGATATACACACAGCACCAATCATAATGGGCGTTACATATCGCCATCCCCATTATGACTCATACACACTCATTTTATAGTGGGCGTTACGTATCGCCGTTCTCGTTATGTCATCCACACACTATCAATCATAATGAGCGTTACGTATCGCCGTCCCCATTATGACTTACACATATTTCATAGCGGGCGTTACGTATCGCCGTCCCCGTTATAAAATACACATACAATGACCATAACGGGCGTTACGTATCGCCGTCCCCATTATGTCATTAACACCCACTGATCATAACGGGCGTTACGTATCGCCGTCTCCGTTATGACTCAGTCCAAAAACCATTAAAATCCATAAACCCAATAACCACATCTCATATTAAAATTCAACACCAAATATCCACATGATCAAGCGTGTAATTATACAATGTAAACCACAACACACAAAATAACAACAATTAATAAATTTCCAACATTAACCAATAAATCCCAACGTCAAACAAATACAATATTTGTCGATGAAAAAATATATTTAAATCTTAAAATTTATTTGGAAAGTACTTATAGCGGATAAAAACCGGATCATTGAGCAAACGCCGATCCACAGTGTTCATAGCGAGTCACTTTGTACGTTGGGCTAGAGTGCTCGGTTTGACACCAAAATTTAGGGAAATACTCATTGGAAGGTAGGAAATCTCATGGAGGTGGTGGTGTGGTGGTGTAACCACCGGAAGGTGGCAGACCGGCTCAAAATGGGTGTAAACCCATTTTCGAGTTTATGCTCATACACCGGAGGTGGGGCCACGGATGGGAAAACTGAGTTAGGGAGATGATTGGCTGAGGTAGGGGAGTGTTTTGGTGGCAATGGTGAGACCTACGATGGCCGGACGGTGGCGCGGCGAAGGGAAACTCATTTAAAACTCATTTCGGGTTTGAGGTGAAAATATGGAGTTGGAGGGCTCCGGAGCTAGCTAGAGGTTCACCGGTGGGTGGGAAACTTAGTGGAGGTGGTTGGAGGCCAAGGTGGCCGGTGGTGGCGCCAGAAAATGAAGGAAAAACCAAGATTACCTATTTCGGATTTTAGGCTCACGCACGGGATAGGGGGTTGCCGGAGGTGCACCACCGGTGCAGAGGAGCTCGCTAGCATGTGGGGAAGGTCGTGGGCTAGGCGGTGTCACCGGAGGGTGGCCGACTGTGGTACTGGGTGGAGTGAAGAGAAACGGCGGGAGAGAGAAAGCAGGGGAAGGGGCTCGCGCGGGCTAGGGGGAGGCAGGGGAAAAGGAAAAAAAAAAAAAAAAGGAAGAAAGGAAAAGAAGAAAAAAGAGAAAAAGAAAAAAGAGAGAGGAAAAAGGAAATGAAATCCAACTAGAAAAAAAAAGCACAATAAAATAAATAAAAGCCAACTGAAAATGCTACAATTCAATATCAATGAAATAAAATATTTAAAACCCCACAATAACTAATTTAATTTAAAGAACAACTTAAATATAAAACACTAATTTATATAAAGAAAGCACATCAAATAAACTCACATAATAAATAAAGAAATTTAATTCCTATCGTTAAAATAATTAACTCACATTTAAATTAATAAGAAAAGTAACGTAATACAATATTTCAACATAAAAACAACATAAGACTAATATTAATTAACTAATAGCTCAAATAATAATTTTAAACAAATAAAATACAACCAATAATATCATTAAAATAAATTAAAACAGTCAACAATAAGAATAAAACAAAACGTAAAAATACACGTAAATACGATGTATCACATACACAACCCAGAAAAATAATCTAGAACCCGAACCCACTCAAAATATTTTAACTTAAAAATAACTTTCATAACATAGTCAAAAAGGAACTCAACAGAAAACAAACACAAGTGACCAAGACAAAAAAAAATAACAACACACCGAATAACTTTATCAAAATCATGTTTTAAAGATTGAGGGCAAAGAAATATAATTATTTATAAAACTTCGACTTCCTTCTACCTATCGAGAGTGGCTTGCGTAAAATTACAGGAAGGTAAACAAAAGCTTGTTTTGCTTTAAAATCAAGAGACCAAAAGTGTAATTTTAAACAAAACTATTCTTGCCGCCAGCCCCACGAAAATAAGCTATATTTAGAAAACAAATAAGTTATAACTCAAAGATTGTCTCATTTTAAACCTTAGAGGACAAAATTGTAATTTCACAAGCTAATGCTCTGCAATATCACGTAAGGAGCAAAAACACAACAGGTAAAGAATAAAAACAAGAGTCATTGCAGAGAAGCATAAACGAACCTAGGAAAGAAAATGCGGTGTAAGACTTGTCAAGAGAGAGGGCTATGATCTGGTAGGGACACAGGGGCGTGGCTGGGTGGCGTAAGGAGACCGGTAGACTTGAAAAAAGGGACAACGGTTTCTATGGGTTTTCTGGGTGGTTTCTGGCGTAGCGAGACTTCGGTGTGGAGGTTCTAACTTCCAATGATTGGCAAAAAGATATGAAGGTGCTCTGTTTCGAGGAGCTAAGAACAAAGTCACTTCGGTGGGGTATCGCCTGATGAGTGGACACTGCTATGGGGTGGCTGAGACTTTGTGTGGCGGGGAGAGATCCAGTGGCTGGTAACGGAGGTGCAATGATGGGGCTGAAATGCACGGAGATGGGCAGACTCACCCGATGGCTACATAGGTTGGTGGGTGCTCTGTTTTGGTAATGTAAAACGGAGATGGGCAGACTCACTCGACGGCTACATGGCATGAGGCTCACGGTGGGTGCTATCCATGGTGGGTTCACGGTGTTCGTGAAGGGGGTTAGGTGGTGGTGCCGATTGGCTGTGACTTGCAGTCGTTCCATGTGACAGGGATGGAGGTGTTTAATGTGGAGGGCTCGATTGTGGCTTCGGGTGGCTTAGCAGTGGGTTGCTAAGGTGGGAATGATAGCCTTGAAGGTGGTGCTGGGGCTGCCATGGCTTTACGCAGTGGTTGTTTGGTGGCTACTTGAAGGTGGGGCGGCGGTAACCTAGTTTAGGTTGAGTATTGTCGATAAATGCGTAATAGTGCGGCTAATAGGAGGTATAAATAGATGAATGGCAGACCAAAAATAAAACCCTAGAGATGAAAGAGGATGAATCTATATTTATGGGTGAACTATTGCCGTGAAAGTAGTGGCGTGGGATTTGGAAACATGCATGGGAGTGGGAGTTGAGTCATGAATATATGATAAAACGTGAAGAGGACAGCTAACAAGTTTTGAAACAAAAACTTTTTACAAATACGCGTTGCAATATTCATATATATCTAAATATATAAAAACATGGGTTTTAAAAATTTTAAAGAGAAAATGACTATTGAGAATAGTAACTAGTAACTCTAGCCATTTGAAATATATAAAAAATATTAAAAACATATGATAAGTTTAATTCTCGTAAAAAGATAAATAAATAAAACAATAACTTAAGACTGTAATGTATTTAAAATAATTCGAAACACTCCAATAGACTTTTTGAACATATAAAACCAAAACTTTTATAAAGAAGTTTGACGTCAAAGCGGGATGTTACACAACCAACTCAAGTTCTCATCTTTCCTACCTCGGGGGTTTTGGACCTTTCGATCCTCCCTCCCACCTTCCAACTGATCAGTACTCCAGATAGTGTGAAGTCTATATTTTCCCGTTCTTTTCTTTGCAGTGATGGAGTCAGGAATTTATTTTAGTAGAGGTCAAGCAAAGTTGAAATTATATACATAAAATATTTTTTATTCTATTTTTATACAATTTTTTTGACAGTATAGAATAATCTAATAGTAAGATTTAAAATAAAAATAAAATATATTAATACAACTAATATATTAAAAAAATATATGATATGTCAAGAATAATATATCATTGAAATAACTTAAATAAAAATAAAATACGTCTAATACAACCTATATATTATGTGAGATATATTTTATTTATTATATTTTTAAATCAGATCAAAATAATTTTGTAGAAGGGCCAATATAAACTTTATAGGAGGGGCCAACACAGGAAAAAATTCTTCTTAAATTATAAAAAAAATTAGCGTAGATTAATTTTTTTTCCAAATTCATGGCCCCCCGCTCTCGAATAGATTCACCATCGTTTCTTTGTCTTCCATCCATAACAAAGAGAGAAGTCGATGATCTTATACTTTTCGAAGCTCAACGATCATCATGCATCTCATCGTAGGATTCTCCAGCCGTCAATCTTTTAGATGACCGAAGTTTTTTATCGATTGGAGGGGTGCGTGATTCACACGCAAGGATCAAAAAGCACATGAGATCTATTCACAAATCAAAGAGTAAGTGAGATCTACGTACCACCACACGAAGAAGGTTCTGATGCCGCTATGTGCGGCACTTTTGGGGCAAACGACCTTGGATCTTTCATATCCAACCGGCCTACATACTCTTTTTTCTTGCAAAGAGTTAGGGTTTTATGTCTAAAAGAGACCCATTTCTAAGTTTATTAAAACCCCTTACTTTTTGCAGAGGAAAACATTGATTATTACAACTTAATACTTGGGAATACAAATAAAAAACAATAAAACCACACCCAAGTGTCCAGACGAAAACTATCCAGGCCAACTAACGAATTGAAAAAATAAAAAAATAAACCAATAGACAAAACATAACCTTAAAACAAATCCTTAGGATCAGACACAAAACAGAGCACAAAATATAGCAAGCAAACTAAACCCAGCAAAACACTGACATTAGCATCTCATTATAACTAGCTAGCTGGTCCACCTGATCATTTAGGTAATGGTATTAGCTTATTAAATAATGGCTGGAGGTGAAGCGCCAGCTGCCTTGGCCAAAATGCATGCCAATTTGATCTAAGCCTAACGATATTCTCTACATCGGCTGCTGGCCTGCATGCATGCATAAATGGGCCCGCCACTTAATTTTGTGGTCATTACCTTGAACCCCCACTTTCAACGGTATACACTTCCTTCGACTTAACCCCGTTCACTAGAATGACGTCTTCCCACCCTGCATTATAAACTTTAAAATAGAATATATATCTACTACTGCATTAACAAATGAAAGCTAGGCTGGCAATTAGGAGAACGTATCTAGCTATATATGTTTGCCAGTCCAACTTCTCCATCAAAACATATGTATATTTATACTTGTCCCATATTTGAAAAGATCATGCATCTATTACCGATATTATATACATATACATATATAATTCCATGTTCTTTTGATTCTATATATATATATTAAGCCACGGCCTCAACAAGCTTCCAAATTCATGAGGTCAGAACTTCTTTACGCAAAATATATTTTTCAAGTTTAGGCCACATATGATAATAGAAAAAAACAAACCCCCCCACTTTTTCTGTACGTAGTATGGTTTGATGGTAAAGATATCAGAAGCTAGCTCGCAATTAAATTATCTATATATATATATATATATATATATAAGATCTTGGCTTAAATATATAAGATGAGAGAGAGAGAGAGAGAGAGAGTTGACCTAAATATTTTCTTTGATGGGTTTGATGGGGGTGCTTGAAAGATTATACCGGGATGGGCAGGGGCGGACCTACCCTTGGTCTAGGGGGGCTATCGCCCCCCAAATTTTAAAAAAAATTATACGTAGTATATAAATATATATAATTTTTTGTATATAATTAAAATTTCTATATCAATTTATCAAAAAATAAAAAATTCCCCCCCCCCCAATTCTTAGACTTCTAAAAATTTTATTAAAATTATTTTTTCAAATTTTAATACTTACTTAATCTCTCTCCCACTTTAGCTTGATGTGCTGATACAATTAAATTTTTAAGATATGTTTAGATTATCTAAACTATGTAGATGACTAGAAATATGAATTTTTTACATATCATTTGCTAATTTATATTGAGAAAAAATTGTCAATAATTTCACTTTAGAAATGATAATAGATGAATTTTATTTTATGAAAGATCATTGTCGAGCTTAATTTGTAAGAGAAATCTTAAAGTCATTTTTTTTTTTTTTGTAATGGGCTCTAACAAATTGCAAAAATTTAAAAAAAAAAAGATGATTTATAAACATGTATTTTTATATATAATTTTATAACATGTGATTATTATTTTTATATATAATTACGAGTAAATAAAAAATTTATATTCACATATATTACATATTTTGTCAACCACCCTCCCAAATATCAAATCCTAATTCCGCCCCTTTGGATGGGTCTTTTCAATTTTTCTTTTTCCACATCTTGAAAAGCTGCTATATATACTCTACTTTCTTCACTCATTTCCCTCCATTCCTTTCTCAATACTCAGCCCTTTCCTCTTCTTCCAAACTCATGTTCTACTTCTCTCTCTGATCTCTCTCTCTCTTTTCTGCATGCCTGGGCTTAGGGATTGGGCAGCACGAGCACACAAATCAACTACTGTGTCTCTGATCTTTGATTTAGCTGCTCATCCATATTAAACACTCCTTTATTTCAAATTGGAAAGAAAAATTAATCACAGTAAAAAAAAAATCTCGTTTCCAACAGCGCCGTGCTTCAATTTGTTTCCCACGATTATCTTCTCTGTTCTGTATCTGTTCAATCAAATATGGGGGAGAACCACCACCACGAAGTTTTTGACGTCTCCATAGACGTTCTTCCTCAGAGTACTGCCTCCAAATCATGCTTTGACAATGACGACGATGGCCGTCCCAAACGAACAGGTAAGTTATAAATATCTTCCTAGCTAGCGGCCTGCTTCAGATCGAGTTCTTCATTTCTTCGTCTTTAAAATCTGAAATATTTTTGTATATTATATATTCGTGATCACCAGGGACTGTTTGGACTGCAAGTGCTCACATAATAACAGCAGTGATTGGATCAGGAGTGCTATCCTTAGCCTGGGCCATAGCTCAGCTTGGTTGGATTGCTGGCCCTGCTGTCATGTTCTTGTTCTCCTTCTTCACTTACTACACTTCATCATTGCTCGCAGATTGTTACCGTGCCGGTGACCCTGTCTCCGGCAAGAGAAACTATACTTACATGGACGCTGTCCGATCCATTCTTGGTATATACATATATATATAAAGTTGAGAAGCTCACTATATATTATTTCAATCATGAGGATCTTTCAATATAGTAGTATTAATCTTTCTCAGGTGGAGCTAAGTTCAAGGCATGTGGGCTTATTCAGTATCTGAATATTTTTGGAATAGCCATTGGATACACTATAGCAGCATCTACAAGTATGATGTGAGTCAAATGTGTGTGTATATAATTATATATATATATATGTATATGTATATATATATTATCCTAGCAGCAGCTTTAACTTTCTTGTTTAGCTATTTATGTTATATTATATCATCATTATAGTCTAATTACTTGGAAATTAATGTTCGATTATATATACTAATGATTTGATTTTGTCTGATGTTAACTGACATATATGCATGCACAGGGCGATCAAGCGGTCTAATTGCTTTCATGAGAGTAGAGGAGACAACCCATGTCACATGTCGAGCAATCCATACATGATCTTGTTTGGAGTAACCGAAATCGTGTTTTCTCAAATCCCGGACTTTGATCAAATATGGTGGCTATCAATTGTTGCCGCTGTCATGTCTTTTACTTACTCTTTAATTGGTCTAGCACTTGGAATTGCCAAAGTTTCAGGTTGAGATCATCGCTTGAACATGATCAATAATCCATATATATAATCGGAAAGAGATTATACAAAAGTAATTCTATAAACTGACGTGATTTCATGTGATCTGAGATCTACTAGTTTACAATTAATATAATTTTTGCAATATGATGAACCACGTATAACCACATAATCAGTATATAGGATTATTTTATGTAAATAGGCTAAAGTATTTCTCATATTTATATATTTATATATATATATATATATATATAAAACCAACTGTTAATATAAATTTCTTCTTTACTTATAATAATGAGCAGATACAGGAACTTTAAGGGGCAATCTTACCGGAATAAGCATTAATACCTTGACTCAAACCCAAAAGCTCTGGCGGAGTTTTCAGGCTCTAGGCAACGTAGCCTTTGCTTACTCATTTTCTGTCATCCTTATTGAAATTCAGGTAATAATTATATACTTTTTTCGTTTGAATTAGAGACAATATATATATATTATATATATAAATAAATAAATAATTGAAACCTATATTTTAATCTATCCTTTACATGACAGGACACAATAAAATCCCCACCATCAGAAGCAAAGACAATGAAGAAGGCAACCGTAGTTAGCGTTGGAGTAACGACCTTATTTTACATGCTATGTGGGTGCATGGGATATGCAGCTTTCGGTGATCTTGCACCTGGAAATCTCCTCACTGGATTTGGTTTCTACAATCCATTTTGGCTTCTTGATATTGCCAATGCTGCCATAGTAATCCATCTGGTGGGAGCATATCAAGTTTTTTGCCAACCTCTCTTTGCCTTCATTGAGAAAAGAGCTCAACAAAAATGGCCTGAAAGTGAATTCATCACCAAGGAAATTGCAATCCCCGTCCCTGGTTTTCACCCATATAAGCTAAACCTGTTCCGTTTGGTTTGGAGAACCATTTTCGTGATCTTAACCACCATTATAGCAATGTTGCTTCCTTTCTTTAATGATGTTGTGGGAATTCTTGGAGCACTTGGGTTCTGGCCTTTAACAGTGTATTTTCCGGTGGAGATGTATATTGCACAGAAGAAGATACCAAAGTGGAGCAATAGATGGATATGTCTCCAAATGTTGAGTATTGCTTGCCTTACAATATCGATCGCTGCGGCTGCCGGTTCAATTGCCGGCGTCATGCTCGACCTTAAGGCCGGCACGTCCTAGCTATCTACGGACGGCCAATCTAAAATAACTCAAGTTTAAATATTCATGCTTCTGATGATTATTTTCTGGCAGTCTACTTTTTGATCAGTATATATCTCATCAATGAAAAAAGAAGGCAGAAAAAGATGGATCATATATTTCATCAGTTCCATTTAATTTATGTAGGAAGCTGATTATGTTGTTAGTGTTAATCATGAACATGGGTGTGGTTAAATTAAAATACTACAGGTTTATGTTGTTTAATTCATGTCAGAATTTTAAAGGGATTTGATCTACTTTGTAGTACGCCATTAATATACATGTAATTAGGGAAATGCAAAACAAAAGCCCGGCCCTCACATGATCTTCTGGAGAGATACCCACCCCTTGAATTCAGTTCCATGTTGCAGTAGCAGTAGTACTGCAGCCGAGTTTTTGGTGTGAATATAATAGCTGGCATGCATATTTAGGTCTTGGAGTCGGAGATGAGATGAGTTGAGATGAGTTTGGTTTATTTTTTAATATTATTATTATTTTAGAATTTGAAAAAGGTGTGTTGGAATTTGAAAAATGTATATTAGGATTTGAAAAAGGTGTATTGGGATTTGAAAAAGGTGCATAGAAATTTATGTTTTGTATAAAAAATTATAAAAATATAATGATAAAATGGAAGTGAGTTGAGATGAGCTCAACCCACTTCCAAATCCAAGCAGCCCCTAATTGTTGAACGAAATTATTATCATTCAAATGATTGGAATTAAAACAAGTAGTACTCTTGTGATCATCACCAATGTTTATTAATATGTACAGCTAGCAGCTATATATATATATATATATATATATATATGAGTATTGTTATATATTAATAGACCATTTGAAACTAACAGCTACATGACTTTTTTGATGTGACACCACTATATAGTGCCATGACCCATGTGATTTTTTTATTAAATTAAATATACAAAAATATATTCAAATACGAAATTAGGCATACAATTAAAAATAAAATATTAAAATTTTAAGTTCCCAAAATTTCATCATGCCATCCCAGTTTTGAACTTGCGGAGGCAGTCGTAGTCTACGTACTTCTGCAAAATAATTCCACACTTTGCTAGCACCCTCCCTCTCACAAAGAATGTGATGAACAACAGTCTCTACATTTGCATGCTTGCAGCAATGACATCTTGCGGCAAGTGGGATCCCAATCTGTTTAAGAACATCATCATCAACAGGTAACTGCTCGTTGTTTAGCCACTACTAAAAAAAAAAAAATAGAAATAACCAATTTGATACATCTAAAAGAGTAGAAATAACCAATTGAATATATTAGATTAATTATTTCTATTCATTTTTCCTGTAGTGAGCTCTCCAGCACAAGAATATTGACGTTTTTCTTTGGCACTAAATCCTGCCACAACCATCATGGCTGGCCATGTACCTATTGGCCCTTGTTTTCAAGTTACTTGCCAAGCAGATCATTTTCTAGTGAAAATACATACCATCCACCGAATGCTTCCATACACAAATATCCTCTCCTTCACGGAAGCGGACCCCAGCCTGAATGATTTGATCAACCACGGACGTTTTCTAGTACAATCTCTCTTAATAAATCACAATTTGGCCGCCCCGTATCATGCAGCACATCATTCAACGTTATTCCCTGGTCCCCAACCACCGAATGAATCCCCCACTAAAGGCCCAACTCCCAGCCAATTATTGTCAAACCAAAAGCTCACATTTCCATTTCGAACAAGCCATCGGGAATTAGAAAGAACAACAGGCAAAAGAACTGAGGTAATATGCGCATGCATCCCCCGCATTTTGAAACAAAAAATTAATTGTTACCATATCGAACCTTTGGTAATTAATTTTCGGGCAAACTTCATAAGCAAACCATTTTTAACCTCACTAAGATCCCGAATTCCCAGCGCGCCCCCCCCCCCCCCCCTCCCTCTTCATCTATTGGAAAACAAAATCTTTTCTTTATTTCCATAACAACATCCCATAAAAAAATTTGAGAAGATTCCATTCAGCGCAACCAATATTCCTTTTGGCAAATTTAAAATTGAAAACTTATGAATAAACATACTATTCAAAACGAATAATCTTACTACCAAAAGAAAGAAGCTTGCTTTTCTAACCAGCTAATTTTTTTTTTTTTGCACTTTTCCCAACAAAGAATCAAACATCCGGATTTTCATTCTCGGGGACATACATTGGAACTCCCAAATACATAAACAACCATGCACCTTCCTCAAATCTAGAAATTCTGTTCAACTCATTTATCCTCTCATACGAAATGGTAGTGGAAAAAAATATTGAAGATATATGGGGACTAATCACGTGACCCGACAATGTCTCATACCCGTGAATCACTTCCATAAGCCTCCTCATAGAAACCTTACCACCATTAGCAAAAATCAAGAGATCATCTGCATATAACAAATGAATGATCATAGTACCCCCACTTGCATTGAAAAGCTTGATACGTCCCAACTGAAGTTCATGGTGAAATATCCTTGACAACACTTTGTGAATGTTTGCAAATTCACCACACCTTATTGAGGTGAGTGTTTCTTCTATATATAGTCATTTATAGAGTACATAAAAAGGAAAGAATAAATATGTACAAAAGAGTAGCCTAGAATTAAGGACAAGATATTGAACCAAAGATTAAGGTAGCTAATTATGGTAACGTATCCTTGACACCCCCCTGCAAGCTGAGCGTCGGATTTGAATAGACATGAAGCTTGGTACGAAAGAAGTCAAAGAGAGGGCGAGAAACACTTTTGGTGAAGAGGTCGGCAACCTGTAGATGAGAGGGCACATATTGAGTGCGAAGTTTACCAGCAATAACAAGTTCCCGAAGAAAATGATAGTCTAATTCAACATGCTAGGCCCGTTTGTGGGAAACGGGGTTGGAGCTTAAGAAGATCGCATTTTTGTTGTCACACAAGAGAATAGGCTTCGGTGAAATGGGAACCTTAAGATCATGAAGTAGATGGGTGAGCCAAAGTAGTTCAGCTGCAGTAGTGGCAAGTGCACGATACTCGGATTTACAGCTAGAACGAGAGACAGTGGGTTGCTTTTTAGCACTCCAAGAAACCAGATTATCACCAAGATAAATAGAGTAGCCAGAGGTGGAACGGCGAGTATCAGGACATCCGGCCCAATCAGCGTCAGAGTAAGCAACTAGGGCACCAGGAGCTGCAGAAGGGCGAAAAATAAGGCCAAAATGAAGGGTGCCCTTGACATAACGTAAGATGCGCTTGACCGCAAGAAAATGATCCGCAGTAGGGGCATGTAGAAACTGACTGACAGAGTTGACAGCATGAGCAATGTCAAGACGAGTGATGGTTAAGTACTGAAGGGCACCAACTAGAGATCGATAGAGAGTAGGGTCCGAGAAGGCAGGACCATCGCTAGTTAGGTGCTGAGAGACAACCATAGGAGTGTGAACAGGCTTGCTGTCAAGTAATTGAGCACGAGTCAGAATATCCCGGGCATATTTCAGCTGACTGATAAAAAGACCATCAGTAGTGGAAGTGGCTTCCAGACCCAGAAAGTAGCTGAGAGAGCCCAAATCTTTGGTGGCAAACTCAGAATTGAGCTTGCGAGCAAAGCTGTCAAGAAGAGAAGCGTTGTTGCCAGTAATAATAATATCATCAACATACAAGAGCAGATAAATAATGTCGGACTGCTGATGAAAGACAAAAAGAGAGGTGTCTGCACGGCTGCAAGAAAACCCAAGGGTGAGAAGAAAGGAGCTGAAACGCTGAAACCACGCACGATGAGCTTGTTTGAGGCCATAAAGAGCTTTCTTCAATTGACAAACATGATTCGGGTATCGAGGGTCAATGTACCCAGGAGGCTGTTCCATATAGACATTTTCAGTGAGAGTGCCATTGAGGAATGCATTCTTCACATCAAGTTGACGGAGAGGCCATCTGTTGGTAACAGCAAGAAAGAGCACAACACGAACAGTAGTAGCCTTAATAACAGGACTAAAAGTGTCAGTGTAATCAAGACCGGGTACCTGAGTATAGCCTTTGGCCACAAGACGAGCCTTGAGGCGTTCAATGGACCCATCAGGCAAATATTTGGTCCGAAACACCCATTTGGAACCGACAATATTTGTGTGGGCAGGTCGAGGAACTAGAACTCAGGTGCGATTTTGTTGCAGAGCGTGAACTTCGTCATCCATGGCAGCAAGCCATGCAGGATTCTTAGCAGCGGACTTGAATCCTTTAGGCTCGGTGGAGGCAAGAAGAGCAGAGAGAAGCCCAGAGGAGCTTAAGACACTGAAATTTGCCGGATGACGGGTCTTAAAGATGCCAGCTTTAGCTCGAGTAAGCATGGGATGAGAACCCAACGGAGGAGCTGGAGTAGGAGCAACAGGAAGTGGGCGAGGCTCCAGAGATGGAGAAGAGGGATCTGCAAAGGAGTCAGTAACCTGCAAAGACTTGTCCACTGGGTCAGTACAAATAACACACGGGTTAGATCCGGACGGTGTAATGGGCGGAGAATGGTGCATAGGAGACATCGGAGGGAGGTCAATTTGAGGCATGCTTGGTTCGAGGAAATTGGAAAAATGAAGAGAAGAAGGGGTTTGGGCCGGGGAGCCATCTCTGGAGGGAAAGTGAGTTTCATCAAATTGAGCATGGCGGGTGATATAAAGCTTAGAGGTGGTGGGATCAAGACAGCGAAAACCTTTGTGAGAAGGGCTATACCCTAGAAAGATGCAAGGAATGCTGCGAGGAGAAAATTTGTGAGGCATATAATCACGCAAACAAGGATAAACACGACAACCAAATGGATGAAAATTCTCATAATTAAGAGAGGAACCATAGAGAAGCTCAAAGGGAGACATACCTCCGAGAAACGGTGTGGGCAAACGGTTGATGATGTAGGCGGCAGTGCTGAAGGCGTCAACCCAAAAACGAGGAGAAAGATGAGAATGGAAAAGGAGGGCCAGACCGGTTTCTGTCACATGTCGATGTTTTCGTTCAGCACGGCCATTTTGGGCTGGGGTATAGGGGCAAAAGAATTGATGATGAATGCCTGACGTGCTAAGGTGTGCTTTGAAGCGATTGCTTGTAAATTCAGCACCACCGTCACTTTGAAAAATTTTGATGTGAGTGGAATATTGATTTTCAACAAGATTTTGAAAGTGAATAAAGACGTCATAAAAATCAGATTTTAATTTCAAAGGGTAAAGCCAAGTAAAACGGGAATAATCATCAATGAATAGCACATAATAAATAAATCCCGAAGTTGACTTAACAGGGGAGGGACCCCAAATATCGCAATGAATAAGATCCAACACATGAGATGATCGACGTTCATTACGAGAATAAGGCAAGCGATGATTTTTTGCAATTTGACATGTGGCACATAATGAAGGAGAAGGCAACAAAGAGGTAAGATAAAGATGACCATTTTTATTTAATAAAGAAATAACAGAATGGCTCACATGACCAAGACGAGCATGCCATAAATCATACGAGGCATGAAGAGCCTAATTTTTAAGAACAGAAATGAAAGCGGAATTTCCGCGCTCCAGCACATATAGGCCACCATCTCTTTTACCGGTTGCCACCATCTTTCCCGTTTGACGATTCTGGATAGAGAAAAAATTATTAGTAAATGTAACAGCAAGAGGAAAATCAGATGTTAATTTACTAATTGACAAGAGATTTTTCGTTAAGCGAGGAACAACTAATACATCCAATAAATCAAGAGATGGGGTAGGAGAGATGGTACCGGTGTGGGTAATGGAAAGAGAAGCACCATTCCCGACAACTACACTATCCTTACCAGTGTAATTACTTGAATGATCCAAGTGGGAGAGATCTGGTGTCATCGTGGTGGACGGCGGCCCTGCCCAGAGTTGGAACGACCATTTCCACGGTGAGAAGAGGAGGTGCGACCCGATTGATGGCGAGGCTGGTTCCTGGAAGCTGAGCGAGATGGACCGTGATTTGTGACTGTGAAAGCAGCTGTGGGTGGACCAGAGGAGTCAAGAGATTTCTGGAAAAGCTCAAAGCTTTCAGCCTTGGAGACCAAATCGGGAAAGGAGGGCAGGGGCGTTTGAGCCATTTGGGCGGTAGAAAAACTAGTGAAATCCGAACCAAGGCCACGGAGGAACCAAAGGATTTTATCAGTGATGTCGACTGGTCTACCAATGGCGTGGAGTTGATCACAAAGGGCTTTGAATGCCCTAGCATATTCGGTTACCGATCGAGTCCCACGGCGCATCAATTGAAGGTCATCCTTGAGCCGAATTTCTCTGGCTTCTTCCGTGAGGTGAGGAGAGGCCCACGACCTCAGCCATGGCTTCTTCCGTGAGTGAGGAGAGCAAAAGACTCAATAGACGCTGGTCAGTATTTTTCCACGCCAAGTGTTTGATATTTGGTGTTTGAGAGTCAGTAGGAGCAAACCGTGGAGGAGGTACAAGAGTTCCATCCACATGGCCGAGAAGTTCTTGGTTTTCAAGGAGAGGAAGAAGCTGGCTCTTCCATAGGAGATAATTGGATGAGGAGAGTTTGATGGTCACCATGTGAATCATGGTATTGAAAGGGAGAAGGGTGGAGGAAGTGTTTTCGGCAGCCATTGAATCAAGGGGGATCGATGGAGGCTAGTCCGAGATGGCTCTGATACCATGTGAATGTTTGCAAATTCACCACACCTTATTGAGGTGAGTGTTTCTTCTATATATAGCCATTTACAGAGTACACACTTCCTCCCACAAGATGAATAAATAAGATGATACTGGATCACCGTAACAAAATCCAAGAGATGCCTGAAAAAATCCTCTTGTACTCCCCCATTTAGCATGATCGAATAAAATGGAGAAGAAATAATATTAAAAATAATATTTCCCCATTTAGCTAAAAAGCCCAACTTACGTAAAACCTCCAAAAGAAACTGTCAATTCACCCTATCATATGTCTTGGTCATATCGATTTTTAACGTCACATTTTCACCCCTTACCTTCCTATTAATCTCATGAACCAATTCATGAGCAAGAGACATATTATAAAATATACTGTAACCCCGAATAAAATTAAAGTGCTTGTTCAGGAGATCATAAGAGCCGATTTAAAATTGGATTCAAACGAAACGCCATAATCTTCACTATGATCTTATAAACAACGGAACAAAGGCTAATCGAACGAAACTGACCCAAACCAATAGGTTCCTCCACATTAGGAATCAATACCAGATTTGTAACGCCAAAAAAATCTGATAATGGTTTACCTTCAAAAAATTTAGTGGCCATTCCTAAGAGATCAAACTTAACAATATCCCAAGCTAGTATAAAGAAACTAGCCGAAAATCCATCAAGACCCGGGCTATTATTAGACGGAATAGACCAAAGGGCTGCTTTCACCTCCTCCATAGACGGCATAGCATATAAAGCCTCATTTTCCTGCACTAAAACTTCCCGTATCAGCAAAGAAAGAGCTACCTCATCTACCTCCACAGTGGTGGACGTAAGCAAGCACTGGAAGAAATTGACGGCACCCTCATGGACCTCTTCCGCCGAACTCATGTCAACACCTGACCATCTTCAAGCACCATTCACTCAACTTTCTTATTTTTCTTCTTGACTCTCATCACTGCATGGAAAAAACTAGTAGTATTGGAATGCCCTTCCTCTAACCATTTCACGCGAGATTTTTGGCAAGTACCCAATACTTCCTCGCAATGAAGCCACTGCAAATGCTTTTGTTTTCCGGTGGAGATCATGTATATTACTCAGAGGAAGATACCAAAGTGGAGCAATAGATGGATGTCTCCAAATGTTGACGCCTGCCTTACGATATCAATTGTCGTGGTTGCTGGTTCAATACGCCGGCGTCATGCTCGACCTTAAGGAATAAGGCCGGCACCTTTTAGCTACAGGCGGCCATTCTAAAACAACTCAACCTGCAAATCTCTTTTTTTGGCTTCTTTCCATAAACATCCAGGAGTGGCCGGTAATTAATTCCTTCCCCAGCCTTATATTAATTATACGTACATGTCACATTATAACTAATTGCCTTAAATTTCTATGGCACTTAATTTGTTTGTGGAAGCTGCTTTTGACCTCCAATTAAATTAAATGAATAGAAGTTATGTCCGAAGCACACCTACACTCTAGTACATGATTTCCTTCGGGTTTTCGAACCAGATTGTGCCATTTTTTTTCACATTAAATTCACAAAAAATTGATCAAATAACTAAATTTCTTAGATTCCAAACAAAAAGTGATTAATCAGAATTTGGACCATTAATTGCATGAGATGGCGGATCAGTTTAATTAGTATGAGGGCACTCTCATTGTATTGGTTAAAAGTCATAGTTTAAAAAGCACATTTTCGTACAAATATCAAAAATTAAATATCATATTTGATTAATTATAACATTGAAGTATATGAAAAATAATGCAAAAAGTATTTTTGTAAATAGTAAAACTAGGACAATGACCAAAAAGTTAAAATAATTGCTAAATAGTGTTTTTTGTACTTTTTTCACACACTTCAATGAATTTGATAATTATTTTAGCTTTTTGGCTATTGTCTAAGTTTTACTATTCATAAAAAATATTTTTTGTACTTTTTTTTCACATATTTCAATGTCATAATTGATTAAATATGATGTTTATTTTTTAGTATTTGTGTAAAAATATATTTTTTAAATGATGATTTTTAACTAATCTAATAAGAGTATTTGAGGCATGCATGCAACAATCTGTCAATTTTAGTACTGTCTTTGTTAATTACACCCATCAATATATGATCTCTCTCTCCCTTTTTTAATATAGGAAACCCATCAGTCTATGTTAATGAAAGTTCGGTACTGTAAATCTTACATCCTACACTGGCCTCATGTACAAGTCTCGTGGACATATGTGTGGGAGATAAATCGGGAGTATACTAGATAGATTTTATCCAAGTACGTCCTTTTCTATTAATTTTAAAGCCGATTAGTAGAAAATTACAGTGGTTGGTTATATATACGGATTGAGCAGATTTGTAGGGTGAGCCAAATAACACACCAAAATTTACTTGGAAAACCTTGATCTAGTGTAGAGGAAAAACCATGGGACAAATTGCAACCACTTCCACTATGATAAAAATATGTTGCATCCACTCAAGTCTTTGCCCAAAACGTAAGTACTCAATACATATTGGGATCATAATAATAACATTAATAAAATGATCCACTCTTTGAGGAGTCGGCCGGACGATGTCATCACCAAAATATATATCACCATGACAATATCTCAATTTGTTTTTTGATACATCTATATATCAAAGAATCTTGATACATCTATATATCAAAATAAACATCGGAACCAAGGTCCAAGATCTTCGATCAATCAAAGTCATTATAAGGGGAAACTCACTATCTTCATCGATGATCACTAATCTTGCATTCTCAGTTCCAAAAATCCAGCCGAAAACTAAAGAATTTTTATATATATTGTTCTTTAAAACAAACATTATATGATACAGACCAGAATAAAGAAATCATGGAAGAACGTCATCGATATATTCTATCAATGAGCAAGTATGTAACATACCCATTACTTCAATAAGGGGAGACCCAAGCTTTAGTGAGCCTAGATGAAACAATAAGAATTAATAGTAGTGGGCCATGGGCCATATGTAGAGATTAGGATTGTGGATTGTTGCTTTTGTTTTACTATTGAGTTAAGATTGGCTTTGGTCCATTAGTTAGTAAGAGCAAGTAAAGTTTGTATTTGTATTAGCATTATACTCATTCATGAATAATGAGAAAGTTAATGAAATTGTTTCCTATTTTCTTTTCTATCTTTCTTTTTGGAGGCTAGCCAACCTGGAATTGGTCATTTCCTTTACATTTTTTCTTATTTTGTAGTTAACCAAACACTCATGAATTGGGTCAATTACAAAGTATTTTTTCATCAAGAGCATTTGCAAGAATGACGTTAACAATCATCAAAACCATAGATAATATAAAACCAAAATATAGATCAAGGAGGAGAAAGCTGCAAACATGGATTGTTGAGAGAGACAACGTCGAGAGATCTCAACCTTGAAAATGGCCATTGAGTATTGCTGAGAGACTCATATGATCGATCGATCGATTGAAGAGCTAGCTTAATCTTCTTGGAGGTAGGTGGTGATCAAGGAGCTGCTAGATAGCTTTGGAGGTTAGGGTTTTTGTGAGACGAAAGTAATTGATTTGCATGTGAGGTTTCTGTGGCCATACTTGATACGTATTTATAATTTTTAAGGACCTGATTGATCGATCGATCGAGTATTGTACGTTGTCAATGTTATTATCTTTATTTCTCTAAGTCCAAAAGACCAATTAAAATATGATCAAGTGATTTTTGTATTTCATGCAATTTGTACCAATCCTTGATTTGCACGAGTTTGTTGCATCTGATGACGCAACATGACCACATGAGGAGGCCTCGACCTGTTTGCTTTATCTTTTTTTTTTTTTTAAATTATATATATATATATATTTAAATGTATTTTAGACTCCTTCACACGTCCAATCTGATTAAGGGATATAATGTCTCGTTATTTATATAATAATAAAATCACATGAAAATTCTTTTTCATTGATAATTTTTCTTCTTCATGATGACATTGTGTTTGTCATTAGCTTTAGAACCATTTTTTTCATGGGTAATTTTTCTTCATTACATTATCCAATAGTTCTTTGAAATTGTTATGTAATGGTTGAGCTTGAAAAAAATATTTAAAAAAAAAGTCATAATAAATTAATAGAGAGAGTAATATATGTTAAAGGAATAAAGCACAACAGGTTATATGTATAAATGAATGGTACATTTTCTTAGAATGTAGTCCAAGTTATAACACTTATCACTCTGAAACCTATAAACATCATACAACACAAGGTAGCAATTATGAACTACATTGTGCAAACATCTCATGCGAGTGAACCATGCCTCATAAATATTCTAAGAAAGCTTGGATCTCATTTGTAAAAAGATTATTTACTTTAATCATACAAGTAATTCCAATTGATCTTATTAGTCTTCCTAACCAAAAATAAAACAATACCCATGAAATCGTGTTTAACTAGACAAAATCTCGAAGTAAAATTAATCAACTAAGAAAGTAATTGTTTTAAGATGCTTTGCAAAATATTTCTTTGGGTCATATTCAATATCATACAATCCTCAAGCTGGAGAGCTTCTGATCTAGTAGCTGAAAGCATAAAATTCCAGATTCAAACAATGGAAAAGATTTAAATGCTCTGCACATGTATATATCCTACTCAAAATCCCAAAAGATAGAGCATACCTTAGGCACTTCAAGCTTTCGATACATTTTTCATTATATAACAGCATATGAAAAATGTAAATCTGGTTAAATACATAGAATTAGAGCAGCTTTTCATATATTTCAAAAAACATAGAGATTAAAAATCAAGAAATATCTTATCAGTTTTCAATTATAATACCTCTTGTTAAGGCACCAATCTTTGCACCAGCCTTGGCTTGTACAGACTGTGTACAAAGATCAAATGAGACTTGACTTGTACAGACAATACAGCTTGTTCAACTACAGCCAACACACGTGCACACGCAACAGCTAAATCATAGCAAAAGGACACCCACGCTGGCTACACAATATTTGAGAATATGTATTGTTTGCGGTAATCATCTGATTGGTTTTTGTAATCTATAAATATTATGTATAGTTCCATATTGTAACAGTTTGGGAATATTGAAATATAGTAGCTGTGTTTTTTAAACCTTCTTCTCTTTGAAGTATTTTATCAAACACCTTAACTGCTTCAACATGGTATCAGAGATGTAAAGGACTTACGTCTCCCTCGTTTCCATTCCTTCTTCCCTTTTTTTTCTTTCTTTTCTTCTTCTTCTTTGCACTATGGAAGCAGACAAGATCCCATCTCCTATCAATCCCAACCTTCTCAACTCAGCCTCACACTTCATCACTCTCAAGTTGTCAAACGACAACTATCTCCTTTGGAAGGCACAAATCCTTCCATTTCTCAAAGGTCATCAACTTTTTGGATTTGTTGATGGCTCTAATCCAAAACTCCCTCTCACCATTGATGATTAACCCAATCTTGAGTACAATAACTGGATCCTTCAAGACCATCTCATTGTTTCGACCCTAAATTCCTCACTGTCTGAAACAGTGTTAGCCCAAGTCCTAGACTATCCCACTTCGAAAGACATCTGGCAGAGCTTCTGATCTAGTAGCTGGAGAGCTTATTCTCAGCTCAGACCTCAGCCCATCTTATGCAAACTCAATACAGATTAACCACCCTTCGAAAAGGATCTGAATCCATAATAAAGTATTTTCATCGTGCCAAAACACTCAGTGCATCTCTTGGTACTGTTGGGCAGCCCTTGTCTTCCTCCGAGTTCATAACCTACCTTTTAGCCGGCTTAGGTACTAATTATGAAAGCATCATCACCTCTATAACCACCCGCCTATAACTATTAAGCTCCTCCCAAGTCTATAGCTACTTACTCAATCACGAGTCCCGACTCGGCCACCAAACCCAAACCTTACTTTCTGGAAGTCCCATCTCCGCTCATGCCACTTCTGTAAGACCTCCTTCTAACCATTTCTCTCGAGGTCGTGGTCGAGGTAGGGGCCGAGGTCATGGTCTTCGTCGACATTCACCTCACTCCCCTACTCCTTTCAACTCACACCCATTTGCTCCTAAACCCGTTTGTCAAGTATGCAACATACGACTCTCTCATGTTATTATATGTTTGACCATGCCTACACCACCTCTGCCCTTCACTCATGGCTCACTATTATGCTCTTCCACCTGCTTCCTCTCCATCATCCAGTTGGTTCCCTGATACAGTTGCCATCACTCACTTTACAAATGACTTTGCCAATATGAATCTAGACTTTGCTTCATACCAAGGCAGTGACCACGTCACCATTGGAGACGGCTCTGCCATTCCAATCCAGTACACTGGGACAGCACATCTTCATACCACTCATGGAAATTTTCTCCTTTGTAAATTTTTGCATGTTCGTTTAATTACTCGTAACCTTTTATCTGTTCGTCAATTTTGTGAGGATGATCATATCTATTTTGAATTTAACTTTACTGGTTTTTGTGTAAAAGGCCTACATACACAAGCTCTCCTACTCCAGGGCCCCGTTAAGGATGATTTATATGTGCTGCCCATTGATGCTACTCCTCCCTCTCCTACTGCACTTCTTGGTGAATGAACATCCTTTCACATTTGGCACTCTTGTCTTGGCCATCCGAGCTCCCGAGCAACCTTTTACATAATTAACAAATTTCACCTTCCTCTCACGACCAAAGCTGCTCCACCTCCTTGCCATGCCTGCGCCCAAGCCAAGTCCCATGTGCTTCCGCATCCATCCTTTCCATCTCGCTCTCTTAAGCCTTTTGAGTTGCTTTTTTTGGATGTATGGGGTCTCTCCCTCGTTTTGTCTACTGGCAGTCATCGGTTTTATCTTATTATAGTTGATGACTTCAGTAAATATGTTTGGTTATTTCCGTTACATGCAAAGTCCAATGTTTCGTCCATTGCTCTTGCCTTCTTATATTGTGTAAGCAATACCTTTTCATCCAATGTGATTGCCATCCAATATGACTGGGCCAACGAATTCCAACCCCTTCGCTTGTTGCTTCAAAACTTTGGAATTTCTCAACGAGTCACGTGTCCACACTCCCATGCATAGAATGGTAGTGTCAAGCATCGACATCGTCATATTGTGGAGATCCGGTTGTCTCTTATGGCTCATGCCTTGGTTCCCACCAAATATTGGACCGAAGCATTTCAAAAGGTTGTCTTTCTAATAAATCGAACGCCAACACTCGTCCTCTAACATTCCTCTCCCTATCAAGTTCTCTACGGTCGTTCTCTTGATTATTCTTTTTTAAAAACCTTTGGTTCTGCATGTTGGCCCAACTTACGACCCTTTAATCGCCATAAAATGGATCTTTATTCTCAAATGTGTGTCTTTATGGGCTATAGCCCAGACCATAAAGGCTACAATTGTGACGCCCCCAATTTACGTTCGTAATTCAACGCAAATTGAAGTGTCAGGGTCAGTAACACTTGGTTACTCACCCCCGTACTTATTGAAATGTGAGGCAAATCACAGCGAAAAAGTAAAAATAAAAATTCTAGAGATCACATGGTTACACAAAACCTTAGTATTCATATCATCCATTCTTAAAATATCATTGTATCATTACATGCATAACCCAGTTAGTTTTCTTAGTCGAAATACAAATTTATCAAAACTTTTGTCTTAAAGCAGCCTAGGCTTTTTCTTCTTCACTTCGGAAAACTCTTTCTTCATGCCCGCGCTGGTCTTTATTACTACCAACTGGTCATAAACTTTTATGGAGAGAGAGTACTCCGGGGAACCCTCAGGGTTTCTCCAGGTCTCTCGAGTAACTAGGGTCTAGTCTATGACCGTCATCCAACCCTGCAGTAAAAATTATATTCCAAAAGAAAAGGAACCATACAAGAATGAGATTTATAGGGAAATATCAGTAAGTACACATTTAACTTAATAAAAGCACAGACATCGTGAAATAGTCACATATAAGAATTAAAGTATATGTGTATGACATGATTCATGTGACTTATGTATGAATTAAACATATCTCTTATGTGGACTTACATAAATTTGTATCATACATGGACTTTTCATTCTTAGCCATATCATTTTCATATCTTTTTATCATAATCCACTATTATTACCCGTGGTTAGGCCATGCCACTGTTATTACCCGTGGTCGGGCCTTACTACTCTTATTACCCGTGGAAGGGCCATGCCACTATTATTACTCGTGGAAGGGCCAAGCCACTATTATTACCCGAGTAAGGGCCATGCCACTATTATTACTCGTGGTTGGGCCATACCATTATTATTACCCATGGAAGGGCCATGCCTTATCTTTTATTGTTTCATTTCTCATATCCTTAACCTTATCATCATCTCATAGTGTCATAATATAACAAATAATACTTGAATAACAAATTATCATAAAATCATGGATAACCAATCATTTTATAAATTCAACATCTTATTTTCCTTTACTTGAGTCATAAACTCTTCAATTAATAAAAATCTCAAAATCAAACATAATAGGGTATTTCGCTCGAGCCAAACATTGATCAAAGGGTCGAGCTAAATTTCTGCCTAAATCTCATTCTGCCAACTAAATCCAGATTTTGTCCTTTATTTATTTTTTATATCGTAAAACTTAAAACATAAAAGTTGTAGATCTCTGTCTTATATTTCCATAGCCTCTTGAATCATTCAATTCCAATATTACACTAACAAGTTATGATCATTTTACCATAGGATGTTAAATCTGTCAACTTAACCCCTTTTAAGTCCGAAAGTTGCTAGGGTTGATTTATCAATTTTTTCCAAATCAAGACCTCATATTTTCACATAATCCTCTTAATATATCATCATAGAATATGTTTCTAAGATTTCATAATTTTCCTAGCATTTTATCATAGCCAAAACCACTTCAAAACTCAATAGGCTTCAATTTAACACATAAACAAAGATTAAGCTCAAATAAATATCAAACATAATCCAATCACCAAACCACTTATTCTATGCCAAGACTAAGTTAATATATGCACTTACAAATTTTTCTAAAGCTAAATGATTAGTCTTGAGTTGGTTTTGCACCACACTTCTCTCCAAGGTCCTTACTTAGCTCTCTTTTGACACTTAAGTGATGTGAGTGGGTTTTTGTGTATTTCTCTTGGGTATTTCTCACTATGTCCGACTGGTATCTCTCATGGGGAAGGGAGAGGAGCACATGCATCTATTTATAGGCATAATAGGCATGGGGTGCAAGGGAAGAGGGCTTGGGCATTTCAGCAACTCCATTTGGCTGCATAGGTGAGGTGTCCCCTACTTGTGGTTTCATGATCACCCCTAATCCTATGGGAATTTGCTGATATTTTAATCCCATGGTTGAGATTAATACACCTATAAAATGATATTGATCAAGGGCTCAAAGAGTTCCAACACATGGGGGTGAAGACAAAACACCATCATAGGAAATCTTCTAAGGGGTGCATCTGGCCACTTGGCCTCTCCAAGGGATTAGCCATGTTCCAGCCCTAATACATTAATGATAAAATTCGATTCTTTCAAAACTAAAAACATGAAAGTTTAAGATAATCCTCTTAGGGTTCTACAGGATTTTGAATCACCTTATTCGAATATCATATGAGAGAGATATGATCAGTTTACTGAAACACGTCAAAACTTACCCGAGAATATCCAATCCGAATTCTCCATTTGTTTTCCTCTGTTTTCTTACCTACCAAGGCTTCTAGATGAATTCTTATCGAATTGACACATGTTCCCACACATGTCAAGACTTCAAAAAATATGGTAGCTAATCATAATTTTCGTCACATGGTTGAACCTAAGATAACTCATCTAAGTCGGTTACCAGTTGACTCATATCTCTGTCCGTCCACTTCATACTAGATTTAGTCCTTGATAAATTTCTTATCTTCAAAAACCCAAAACATATAAGTTTTATATCTCTCTCTAATGGTTCTATAAGAATTGGAATTATCTTATTTGGACCTCATATGAAAAAGTTATGATTATTACACAAAAATTCGACGGTCCAGTCCGAGAATCCGTTTTGGCACACCAAGTGTTTGATGTTTTGTTCTTTCACTTCTCTTTGAATTTCTTCCTCAAATTTCGAAAATTTATCTCTTTCTAGGTCTAAATTGAATTTCTCTAGTTGATACATTACTAAAATTCTCAAAAGTCCATCCAACATTTACCTTAGAATGCATCTAAGTCTCCTATTCTTTTTCTATAAAAGTATTATTTCCAACAAATTTCTTAAAATAAATTCTCAAGAAAATATTATATCCTAAAAATTTGGGCTATTACAACAATTGCTTGCATCTTCTAACGGGCCGTGTATATATCTCTAGGGACGTCCAGTTTAATGAGAACTTATTTCCCTTCAACTTATTTAAGAGCTCCAGTACCCCAAGCCAGAGTTCAACATCACCAAGCCCATCTTTCGAGCCTATTCCCACCTATGTGCCTCCCCTAGTCATTGGGCCTGCATCCAACTCCACTAAGCCCATCTCTCAGTCTGACCCATCCACTGAACCGATCTCTCCCTTCCTTATCTCATCTGAAGAAGAACCCGACTATCCACACCCACAATCACCTTCCAAAAATCAAGACAACTCCTACAAAAATCCAGAACCTTGTCACTTATCTACCTCGTCGCAGCCTTTTGCTCCGCATCCATGGTCACACGCTCCCAAAACTCCATCTCCCGCCCTCTTCTTCGAACTGATGGAACAATCTCGTGGCCATCCTCTCGTCCCACTTCCAACCTTATTGTTACTTCCCCTATTGTCATACTTGAGGAACCTACCTCTTATACTAAAGTGTCCAAATTTTTCACATGGCGTGAAGCAATGGCCTTCGAATTCCAAGTCCTTCTTCAAAATTAGACTTGGTCCCTTGTTCCACCCAACTCTTCTCGCAATATCCTTGGTTGCAAATGGGTCCTTAAGACCAAGCGGCATGCTGATAGTACCCTTGAGCGGCGCAAGGCCCGCTTGGTCGCCAAGGGTTTCCACCAGCAGGCCGGGCTGGATTATACAAAGACCTTCAGCCCAGTGGTGAAACCCACCACTGTGCGTCTCCTTGTCTCCATTGATGTCAAAAAACAATGGCTTCTCCATCAGCTCGATGTGCAAAACACCTTTCTACATGGGGACTTGGAGGAGAATGTATACATGCAGCAACCTCCTGGGTTTGTAAATTCTAACCTTCCTCATTTTATTTGCAGACTTCAAAAATCCATTAACGGGTTGAAACAAGCTCCTAGAGCTTGGTTCTCCAAATTGAGCATGAAATTGACTAGCCTAGGTTTTCACGATTCCAAATCAGATTCTTCATTATTTATTTACTCAAATTTGTCTGACTCTATCTATATGCTTATATATGTGGATGATAGCATTGTGACTAGATCAAATGTCTCACTCATTCGGGACTTCATTGCTACCCTTAGCTCTACTTTTCCCATCAAGGATCTGGGGCACCTGCATTATTTCCTAGGAATAGAGGTCAGTCGCACTACTTAGGGGCTAGTTATGTCTTAGTATCATTACATTTCTGAATTATTAAAGAAAACCAACATGTAAAATGCTAAACTAGTGACAACTCCAATGTCACCTTCGATTAAGTTCTCGGCTATTGATGGTGTCTCCTTTGAAGATCCCCAAATTTATCGCAGTGTTATGGGAAGTCTTCAATACCTTGCTTTCAGTAGGCCTAATTTGTCTTTTGATGTCAATCGAGTCTGCCAATACATGAGCAGTCCTCGTCTTTTACTCTGGCAAGCAGCGAAGCGAATTCTTCGCTATCTGCGTCTTACGGCTCATTATGACCTTCATTTTTCGTCTGTCTCATCCAATACCTTAACAGCCTTCTCCAATGTTGATTGGACTGGCTGCTCAGATGATCAGAAGTCTACAAGCGGCTTTTGTGTTTACCTTAGATCCCACTTGATTTCTTGTGGCTTCAAGAAACAACCTACCATTGCTTGTTCCTCCATGGAGGCCGAGTACAAAGCCATCGCTAACACGGCTTGTGAATTACTGTGGTTGCAATCCTTGCTCAAGGAGCTGAGTTTCACGTTGCCTCATTCATCGACCTTGTATTGTGACAACATTGGTGCCCCATATTTATCTATGAATCTTGTGTTGCATGCTAGAACAAAACATGTGAACATTGATTATCATTTTGTTCGGGATTGTGTAGCTAACAAGACTTTACAAGTCTCATTTGTGTCAAGTAAAGATCAGCTCATCGACATTCTCACGAAGCCACTCTCCTTGGCACGATTCTCCTTTCTTCGATCAAGCCTCAAAATTTTACCGCTTGAATCGATGGGGGATATTAAGGCACCGGTCCCTGCACCAGCCTTGGCTCGTATAGATTGTGCACAAAGATCAAATGAGACTTGACTTGTACAAATAATACAGCTTGTTCAACTACAGCCAACACACCTGCACATGCAACAGCTAAATCACAGCAAAAGGACAACCACGTCGACTACACAATATTTGAGAATATATATTGTTTGTTGTAATCATCTGATTGGTTTTTGTAATCTATGAATATCATGTACAGTTCCATATTGTAATAGTGTGAGAATATTGAAACATTGCAACTGTGTTTTTCAAACCTTCTTCTCCTTGAAGTATTTTGTCAAATACCTTAACTGCTTCAACACCTCTAAGGGAGATGATCAAGAAACATAAATGGCGATACAATAATATCTTTGAAGCTTTCTCTGCTCGCGTGCACATCACGTGCAGGTGAGCTATAATTAATTATATAACAACAATAAATTTATTGAAAGTTTGTAAAACCTATCTGAGACATTATAAGACCCAACAGGGTCTTGTTAATATGTGCACAAGAAGGTCGTACAGATTTTCTTCTAATCATATCCTAAATGTAAATTGTTTTAAGGATTAAGCATAAAATTAGTGGAAAAATAAAAATAACTTGCCAAGGAATTTATGCAAATAAATTGACTTCACTTGAGATGCAATATATAAGGTTGCCATTGACTAACATTTTGATAGTCTAGTTTGACACCTGTAACATCAAACAGGATATAAAAGCATACTTCCAATCCCACCCCAAAAATAGCCCTAGAAAAGGACAAAAAGAAAGATGCATCATCTGCAGATGATGTACCATCATCCTCTTCATAAAAAATTCCAAACCAAGCTTGCTCAAATATAGTTATGCAATGAGAAACTAATACTCCAAATTGTTTAAACACCCAGATGGGAATAGAAAACATGAGCCCTCACCCTATTCCATTTCTTTCTAATACATAAATTACCTGTTTACTTCAAACTTGTTAACATAAACATAAAAAACAAATACAAATGATAAAGAAGTTAGAAATGGCAACATAGGACCAACCATTTCAATTACCTATTCAATGTTTTCTAACCCTAGTGACGGCATTAAGAAAACATGATTTGATTCGTCCCCCTGCTTATTAGGAGATTCCATGGCTATTCTCTCCCTTTCAGCCCACTAAAATGAGGTTTTGATCCACCATGAAATCCCCCAAAAAGTCAACAAACTACATCAACAAATAAGCATGAACATGAAGAAGCAAAGCTTGATGAATAGCATGGATAGATGAAAAATGAGAGAGGATCAAGTTACATCTTTGTAACGATTTCTGCAAAGTCCATGAGCAAAACCAAGTTCTCCTACTATTTTGAACTTTCTCAGACTTGAGAACCTAAAAAGTCATTAATGAGACATTTACTAGTAAAACCAAACAGGGGTTGTGCGACAGAGACTCCATGAGAATAGCTATGAAGCGGCAGCAAGGTGGCTAGGAGACGGCAGACTTAGTGACGAAACCAGCAATTGTGTCGAGGGGGGCAACTTTTTTACTATGTGACACATTTATGTAAAGAGTAATGCTAAATATAGTCTTAAGGTATGCAAGCTCTACATAATCCATTTGAAAAAATAATAGGATACAATATTAAAAAAAGATTCTTTTTCATGTGGGTTCTAAATTTACCTAATTTTTTCAAATAGAATGACGGTGCTTGCACTTGATTATAAGACTTTAAACATCATTTTCCTTATGTAAATTAAAACGAGATTGAAAAATCATAAAAACATAACTACAAATCATTTTTCATATAGATCATTAACCTTAAATAATTTTTTTTGTTTTACACTTTGGATTCCATATCAAGAAATCTAATATTGTATAATAAAAAACTTTGGAATTCATATAAATAAGTTTATTATTTCTTTTAAACTTAATTTTAATTTTAACCACATCCTTGAAAATGGATAATATATAAAACGACATGGGAGTTGCGAATGGTAGTGCAGCTTAGGGGTGGACCTACGTGTATCTTTGGGGGAGCTACCGCCCTCCAAAGTTTTTTGAAAAGCTAAGTTAGTATGTAAATTTCTATAATTTTTTATATACTTACAAAATTGTTACTTACTTAGCCGCCCCCCCAACACCCAATACTGAAATTAGCCCTCCAGTCACCAAGTAGAAATTGCTCTGTTGTCGACAATAAAGATTATCTTGAAAATGCCTACAGAAGATGACTACGATGCAGGTTGTTGTCCTCTAGTAATGTCTTTCTAGAAATCTCTCTGGACCGATCATTTGGTAATGCCTCTTCTTTACTTGACTTTCTTTATCCCTTGGACCCTTGAAAAATCGGACTACCCAGCATGGTAGTACTTATGTTGAGCTTAAGACCCTTTCCTACTCACACTTCTCATGATCTCTGATTCTCCAAACAAATCACTTTCAAAATAAGTATCAGAACAAACAAAACCCACAACAACGTTGCTGAGTGGAGTGACTCGTTGAGTCGTTGCGCCGTTCTCTTTCTCCAAACGAAACCACAACTTAAGTTGTTCTCTTTATCCAAACGAAATCCCCGACCTTGAGCCGTTCTCTTTCTCCAAACTAAACCCATGGCAAACGAAACCCACAACTTGAGCCGTTCTCAAACAAAACCCACGGGCCACATTAAGTCATTGAAGTTGCTTTCTCAAAACAAACGAAACCCCTGATGCCGTGCTGCGATTGCGAAATCAGAAAGGTTGTGAGCACTATGACCACACACACAGAGGCAGTACCGGCTTGTAAAAATCATAGGTTCTATTTTCTAGGTTCTCTCTACTGACTAGTAGTGATCGATTTCCGTCTAGATTTTTTTTTTAAAGATAATTTTTTTCTAGAATATAATGGTTTATATGTCGTATGCATATTTGGTCCCACTTTCTAGAATTTGAAGTCTTTTTTTTTTTTTGAATTCTCTAAAATATGAAGTCTGAATGTCAGATTTAGGCTTTTAGCATATATTATATTTATATAAAATATGAAATGTCTATTATATGTTGATTTAGACGTTTAGTGTATGGTTTGGATCGCCCGGTCCTGATTGAGTAATATTGTGTTTGGTTTTTAATTAATTAATAGACCAATACATTATAGATTTGTCAGATTAGTTTAGAATTTAAGAATATCCGTTAACTAACAAATTATATAAAGAAATCTAACAATTTTATATCATTATTTAATTAAATACTTCTCAAGTTTATTAATTGGATTTTATTTTCTTTTTGTAATAATCTCTAGTAAATTATGAAAATTTCAAGAAAAATAATTCCATAAGATAATTTATAGACATGAATTTTTTGTATATAATTTTGTGAGATATGATTATTATTTTTATATATAGTCACTTGTAAAAAATATACATTATTTATATTTATACCTACTGAACATTGGTAGTGCTGAACATCAACTGGGCGGTGGAGGCTTGTTTTTCGGCGTCTTCTGTTGCTGCTTGTGCTGGCGTCATGGCCCAAATGCAGCAAGACATGGTCCTCGCGGTTTGGATCGAGAAGAATGATCTCTTCTTCTTGCTTAAAACAGAGGTTGGTTCGGTACTTGTATGCAGGTGGTTGCTGGTTCTCGGAGTCTCACATTTGGCTTCCGATGCATCTTTCCAAGTGTGGAGGGTAGTTGGCGTTGGTTGGAGAGACTTCTACTGTGCAGGAGAGGACTCGACTGCATTGGGGCTGCATCTCATGATTGGTTGACGTCGTGTGTGTGGTGTTGGAATATTGAGGGAATAAGGTCAGGCGCTTGTAAGCTTGGAATGAGAAATGTGTTGCAGCGTGTTAAAAGTCGTGATAGGGAAATTATTTAATTTTTGTTTTGAGGGAAATTATCTGTGTGGGTCTATACACCTTTTTCTTTCTAATTTGTTGACTAATATTATGCTTGCTCAGTTTTCTTTGATCCAAATATTCAAATCCCTTCTGTACGTAATTGAAATGTTAATGTATATATTTTATGTTATATAAATATATTATTATATATATTATATAAAAGATTATGTTATTATAATTTTATGTTAATATAAAAAAGATATATTTTTATAACTTTTTGGACTCCGTTTTGGAGGGACGCATGTGTTGCACACGCCGCTCCAATTTTCCTTCTTCCGACGCGACTAAGAGATCGATATCTTAGGAGTAGAAAAGTGGCACACGTGCGGAATCCAAAACGGCGGAGGCCTTCATTGTCGATAACCACTGCCCAAAGCCCGAAATCGGTTCCTGCAAAACCAAAGCAAAGCAAGACCAAAAAAAAAAATCAAGAGAATAAAGGATGAGAAAAAGATGAGAAGCAGTGGAAAACGAGACCAGGAGGGACCGAAGAGAGGGAGGAGGGAGACGAAGAAGAGAAAACTCCAAAAACAAGATGGGAAAATAGAAAAGAAGAAGAGAGGAAAAGGAAAGACGGAGCACTCCCACCCTTCTCGGTGGACCATAGAAAAGTAGCTTGCCAGAAAAGGCCACCTCTAGAAGTCTGAAACCGATGCATGATTGGTCCTTAGAGTTTGTCTCCGTTATGTGGTTTTGTTTTTTGGTGGTTGGTTATGTGAAACTTTGTTTGGTATATGGTTAGGGTTAGAAATGGTCAGTCATTTTAGTGTACTAGGGAGTTCAAATCGTCGATAGTTTACTTGTAATTCAAGTTCACTTATAATGCCCATATATTAGTGAATGGAATGTTTTCGCTTCAAAAAAAAATATTATGTATTGGTTTAATTAAGTTTTAAGAATAAGTAAACATGGTATCAGAAGAGTAATTCTGAATTCGAACTTTGACGATGACACTTTATCCTAATGATTTAATTATTTCTCGGGTGGAGCCTGCATATGAGGAGTTTGGTAGACTCACGAGGGGATCAGTAAATAAGATAAAGTGAGAGTATTTATAAAAGCAAACTAGGCTCCTACTTACCTTTTTAGTTGGATATTAACTTCACTTCTCTTGCGTGCGCTAGCTATTGATGATCAGCTAGCTAGCTTCTGGAAGCCTAGATCATCTACCCCAGTTATACGATCGATGGATCGACTTTCTTTATTATTATTATTATTAATGTATGTTGCCTGCCATATATATATTATATATATATATATATCAGGTGGCTGATAAATTAAAGAAATATATATACATTTCTTTAGTTTAGCAAATCAGTTATAAATAATATATTTTTATAAAAAAAGATAAAAATAAATTTTGATCAATAATATAATGCACAAAAAAAAATGTCAATTTTAACAAATATTTGACTGATAATAAAGAAAAATATCTTAATAATGAAAAATATTTATAATTATTATAATATTTTCATTTATAAAATATTATAATTATAATTTAATACTTCATAATTAAATTAAATTAAATTGAGAAATAAATAATATTTATTCAAATAATTGTATTACATTTCTCTCTTTTTTTTTAAATATATAAAGAATGAATAGAAGTTTTAAATCATATATATATCTATTCTATTATAATAAGTGGCTATCCAATAGTCACTTAACGAATTTTCTCGTTTTTCCTTTAAGTAATCGTTAAATTTAAAACCTACTTATTTTTTAAAATTTAAAACTAAAAAATAGTGAAATATCCAATATCATTTCAAATTTTAAAATATCTTATACATATATTCTTCTATGTTTGTAGCGTATAAAAATATTTTTTTATTTTTTTACTTACTTCGGAAGTTAGATATATATAGCATATTAACATCTCACAAATTATAATGTTTGCAAATAAAAACTATCATTATTTAATAGTAAAAATATTGTTTATATACGATTTTTATACTTTTACATACATATCATATAAAAATATTAATTTTATCCATATTGTGATTTAATTATTCGTATTATATATATATATATATATATATTATCGTGTTTTTATATTTTTTTAATATTTTAATTGACTCAATATCATTATCACGTTATTAATTCTGTAAAAAATACACAGAATTGTGTATCTGTAATATTATTCAATTAATAATAGTCAAAACAAAATACTATGAATAAAAAATGCTTATATAAAGAGCAATGTAGGAAATATGACTGTTTGATTTTAAATTAGAACAGTATTGTTAGACTTACAATTTTGTTTATAATATTTTATAAAATAATATTTTTAGATTTTTAAACTAAAATTAAAATAACATATGATTAAACAAAGTTAATCTATTCTTTCTAATGTTGATAATCCAATAGCAATGATTTTACATGCTTGTCAATCATGTCCGGCTAGGGTGAGTAATTATTAGTAGATATATAATTCCAACAAGGTTTTAATAGCCTTCAAAATTAATTTAAATGGATACAAAAGCCAATAATTAACTAGCAAAAATTAATTTATAACACGCTAAAATAATAATATTTCTAGCCTCTTCAATTCACTCCAAGGTGGTTTCCATTATGTTTTCAAGTGATTTAAGTATAATATTGTTTTTGTTTTTATTTTTGCTTTTTATAGGTCTGAACTTACAATACCCAAAAACTGAAAGGTTTTTTTTTTTTTTTAATCTGCAATAGGTTTAATGGTTTCCCAAAACATGTACTAGAAAATTCAAATGCCTCAAAAACAAATGCTTAAAATAAACAAGGTATAGTTAAAAATATTGAGGCATATTTTAACCTTCATATTAAAATTCCACCACCATTATGCATATTATATATAATCTAACATCCTCTGTAAAATAAACAAATGCAATAACAAATACATATTTAAACCCTAAAATAAACAAATGTAATAACAGAACTAGCCAAACTCAAAACACTTCAAAATATACCTTATGTAAAACTAAATCTCAGCTGTTACTAAATATGATTTTGGACTCCAAACTCAATAAAACTAAATTCTTATATAAAATATGATTTTGGACTTATCACTGTGTTTCACTGGAAGATAAAATGTAAAAACAACACATCAAAATATTAGATAAAATGCTCCGAGACATCAATGATTCAGAGTTAATATTTGGCGAAAAAGTTGTGTTTTCGGTGAAGATTTTCGATAGGTTTTACCTGTGGTTCGTAAAGGAACAAGACAAGAACATGTTAATGTCAGTTTGATATCTTCCTATTTGTGGCCTACAATGATCAGTTTTCATTTGACTGAAAATATGCAAGCACGATTGGATCCAGTTTTTTCAGAGTATTTATTAGAATTAAGGGATTGCCACCAATCACATTTGATGAAACCATAAAAATTTCTGACAGCAGATTTGTTCCCTATGAAGATGACTATACTTCTTTGGATTATTTAATAGATGTTGTTTTTCATGATATTAATGAATATTCAATAAATATTTCAGCTATGATGAATTGGGTCATATTAACACCAAAGAATAGTTCTGTTGATGAAATAAATGCATTATTAATTCATAGGTTTCCTGGTGAGTTTACGCAATATTATAACTTTAATGAAACAATAGATGTATTTGAACAATCAGTTATGGAGGATTTTCTAAATACTATAATTCCAAATGGACTTCCTCCTCATGAATTATTACTGAAGAAAAATTGTGTTATCATACTATTTAGAAACATTAATTGTTCAAAAGGACTATGTGATAGCCCGGATTTTTAGACATCCGCTTAATTTTCATATATGGGATGATTATGTTTCTCCGAAACTATTTTTAGGAATTTTGGAATATATGTATAAGATTCTTATATTGAAAGGTTGGGAATAAGGTTGGGTATAAGTGTGACTTGTGTTAAGGTGAAAAAGTGCCTAGACCCGAGATCTCGCTCAACTCTCGCTTGATGTCTGGCTCGAGCGAAATACAGGGACAGACAGACGTCTTTTAGTAGAATGGTCATAACTTGCTCATTTGAGGTTGGATTTGAGTGATTCAAGAGGATATGGAAAGCTAAGAGGAATATCTACAACTTTTATGTTTTGAGGTTTAAGAGATAAGGACTTAATCAAACAATAAATGGAGATTGAAGTATCAGGTCTGAATTGGAGATAGATAAGTATTGACTTGAAGTTGACTAAGAACATTGGATAAGATTAAGCCTTTGGATTATTTTCTTAGTTATCCTAAGATCTGGACAAGTGTGTGGAGATATGGAAAATGAGGAGATTTTATTTAGTGAATTTCGTGTGAAATAAGATGAATCATCTATCCAATACTTGGTGTACCCGGATTGGTGTTCTTGGGCTTATCTGTCGAGTTTTATTAGAAAAATCATAACTTGGTCATATGAACTCCAAATGAAGTGATTCCAGTTCCTATAGAACCCAAAGACATAGATCTATAACTTTTATGACTGGAGGTTTTAGAGAATCGAAGTGTATCAATGGATTAATTGGGCTGGAATGTGACTGATCTGTTTTAAGTGCAAACTGGAGCTCGAAAATGAATCACTTCACCACCTCACCTTAGATGTTCGAATTTGATTGGTTCTCCTCATGGTTATCTGCTAGATACATGTATGAGAGCATGTGTTAGGTGGAGGAAGAGCTTCTAGAAGAATAATTAGCTTAGAACCAAACAAGAGTGAAGGACTAATCTGATTAGCCAAAACAGTCAACTATCCCCTTTGTTTCCAACCAATTGGTAACCAAACCTTGGGAATTAGGTGAAGAGATATTTTCCAGCCACTCTAAGGGTGCTAAGGAGGTCTGGGACGTGTGGCCAAAGAGGAAGAAAATATTCTAGAAGTCTTGAGGATGCAAGGAAAGCCAATGGCCAGCTAAGCTCATCTTGGGTATTTTAGACTTTTTGGAAGCTTACTTGTATATCTATATTTGGTGATTATTTGGGGCCATTGATCTAAGATAATTTTAGATGAGGAAGAAGCATAGCCATAGGATGAAAATCATTGGAGATCATGGGAGATTTGGATGAGGATTAGACTAACCAAGGTTGGACAGCACATGCCATACCCTATACGGTTGGAGATTAACCCATTCCTTTGGTTTGTTTTCCTTCTCTTCTTCCCCAAGCCACCTATTCCTCTATATATGTAACCATCTTCAGATCATAGGAGACATTTTGGGAGGAGGAAGTCACGTACACTTGGAGAGGAAGCCAAAGAAGAAGCCTCCCTAACCCTTGAACCTCCAAACATCTCCTAAGTGAGCTAAGTGAGTGCTTTGAGGAGAAATGTTGCAAGGGCTAGTTGGATCATTCAACCAAGCTTTGGAGAAACTAGTAAGTATACAATTTAACTTAATCTTAGCATAGATTAAGTAGATTATTGATGGAATTTAGTTTGTTGTTGGTTGGAGCTTGAATTAGGCTTGAATGATGTGTTTGGAATCTATGGTGTTTTGGATATGATTTGGTGATGGTAAAGTGTTAGGAAAATTGTAAGGACCTAGAATTATGTTCTAATGAGTAAAAATAAGGTTGGTGTGAAAAGATTGCTTGATTTAGGTTGAAAAACCCCTTGAGCCGTGATCTCGCTTGACTGTCGCTTGATACCCCACTCGAGCGAGTTCCAACCCGTGACTTCGCTCGACACTCGCTCGACACCCGCTCGAGCGAGATACCCTGTTTTGCTTAGATTTAGGGTTTTCTTAGAATAGCAGTGGTGTTTCAAATGGGTAGAGTTATAGGTGAAAATAACTCATATGAATAAGAGAGAAACAAAAAGAAAGAAAACAATTTATATAAAGAATATGTTCCGTGTCATGACGGGGACGGCGATACGTAACGCCCGGACGATTGACACGAGACTCATCATAACGGGGACGGCGATACGTAACGCCCGGATGATTGATGAGTATGTTGATAAGTTAGTCACGTCATGACGGGGACGGCGATACGTAATGCCCGTATGACTGACGTGCCGGCAGGGACGGCGATACATAACGCCTGCCGTGATATAATAATATGTTCCGTGTCATAACGGGGACGGCGAGACGTAACGCCCGGATGATTGACACGAGACTCATCATAACGGGGACGGCGATACGTAACGCCCGGATGATTGATGAGTATGATTGATAAGTTAGTCACGTCATGACGGGGACGGCGATACGTAACGCCCGTATGACTGACGTGCCGGCAGGGACGGCGATACGTAACGCCTGCCGTGATATAATAATATGTTCCGTGTCATAACGGGGACGGCGAGACGTAACGCCCGGATGATTGACACGAGACTCATCATAACGGGGACGGCGATACGTAACGCCCGGATGATTGATGAGTATGATTGATAAGTTAGTCACGTCATGACGGGGACAGCGATACGTAACGCCCGTATGACTGACGTGCCGACAGGGACGGCGATACGTAACGCCTGTCGAGATATAATAATATGTTCCGTGTCATGACGGGGACGGCGAGACGTAACGCCCGGACGATTGACACGAGACTCATCATAACGGGGACGGCGATACGTAACGCCCGGATGATTGATGAGTATGATTGATGAGTTAGTCACGTCATGACGGGGACGGCGATACGTAACGCCCGTATGACTGACGTGCCGACAGGGACGGCGATACGTAACGCCTGTCGAGATTTTAAAATAAAGAAACTAATGAGATTAATAAGTAAAGTGAAAAGTATAAGTGTATGTGATGATGGGTCTAGCTAAGATCTAAGGTTGTATGTGATGATGGGTCTAGCTAAGATCTAAGGTTGTATGTGATGATGGGGCTAGCTAAGATTTAAGTTTGTATGGTAAGATGGGTATTTGACTTGTGAAGTTCCATAAGGTATTCTTGTAAGTGATATGTTGATGAGTATGACTATGTATGGTGATAGTTGAGGTTGTCTATGCTTTATTTCGTTAACTGTGTACTTGCTGAGATTTCTTGTAAATCTCACTCTTTGTTGTTTTATCTATTTTATCTATCATTCCTTATGGAATGACAGATGTTGTTGCAGGGATAGATAGATTGCATTGAGACCCGATCAGCACGGGAGATTCTGAGGTACCCTGAGGGTCCTATGGAATGCTCCTCTCCGGTTGAGATGACCCCATGTACGTGATCAAGTGAAGAAGTAAGAGTATTGGACGATGGTAAGATATGAGTTTTTGTTTAGAGAAAACTAACTGGGTTATGTAAGAGTAAATACAGAATGTTGTTGTAAATACAATGTTATGAGAAGTGTAATTATAGTATGCCATGTGGTCTATTGATGCGAGAGTTAGATCTCTTTGCTCATATTGGGAATTTACTTCTTCCAGCTGTGATCGGCATTGCATTTCATTAGTAAGCTTAGATGCATGCATGCTGCTTTTTATGTTTACGTAGGATAAGTAGCCTTGTGTTGCTTGTCCGGATGCGTCGATTTGCGTTGTAATCAATGCGAAAAATCGGGGCGTCACAGACTATGTAACAGAACACGTTTAATTTGTCAGGCTTTTGATCGAAATGTCATTAATGCAGAAATTGTAGTTGGGCAACATAACGGAAAAATAGTTTTTATTTCAAAGATTCCATTCTTACCAAGTATTGATGAAAATAGTGACTTCCTATTCAAACGAACTCAATTTCTTATCAGATTAAGTTTCACAATGACTATAAATAAGTCACAAGGGTAGATATTGGGTTTTGTTGGCATATATTTACCTCATCCTATTTTTTCACATAATCAATTATATGTGGCTTTATCAATGGCGAAAACTGCATCTATAGTAAAGATTCTAATACGATCGGTGTCAACTGAACGATGTGAAAAAAATTGTACAAAAAAAATTATATTTACATAATTATTAAGATTAACATGTTTAAGTTAATATTATATGTAACGCCCCCAATTCCCTCTTACGAAAGCACGAAAATCGAGGCGTCGAGATGCTGACATCATATAGGTAACTAGGTACAATTGTATAACTTCAATTTAATGTATATTATAAAATCGTTATATAATTTTTGAATAGGAATCTTTGTCTATTAATCTCTTGCCTTATCCTAATATTCATAAATGCCAAATTAGCCTGCTCCCAAAAGGAAGGAAACTAGAGATATGATGATGACACAAACCAAGTTTTACGTTTGAGTTATTATTATCTATAGATGCTTATTAATTTTTTTTAATTATATTATTTTTGTAAAAAAATTGTTTCACTTAATTAGGCAACGAGCTTCGCACGTTGCTTTGGACCTAGTATATAATATAAATTAGAATTTATCTTAAATTTATATATATGATTTAAATTTAAATTGTATTTTAAATCATATCCAAATTATATATCTAAACTTAATTTATATATAACATCTAAATTTATATATATAATTTAGATATGATTTAAAATACAATTTAAATTATATATCTAACTAATGATTTATATCTAATTTAAAATTATATATCTAATTAATCTCATCTAAATTATAATCATATATAATATCTAAATTTAAAATTTAGATAATTTAGAATTTATATATTTATATTATCTAAATTATATAAAGACAAAAACTGGAATAATTTATAACTTATCTAATTTAAACAAACGGAATAATTTATATTATCTAAATTATAATTTACATATATAAATTTATAATTTAGATATTTAAAATTATATATCTAATTAATCTCAACTAAATTTTAAATAATATCTAATGTTTTGAATATTTAGTGTTAAGTGGCCGTTAAATTAAATGAAAAAAACAAAAGAATTTAACTCCATCCGTCTGTCTATCTAAATTCTGAAATGATCATGTGATTCTTGAAATTTAGTCTCTTGATTCAAACTCTTATTTTAAACCCTTCAAATTCAAATCTAACAAAATTTAAAACTCTTGAAACCAACACTCAATTTCAATAAACGTATTATGTATCAAGGTTTAAATGAAGTTATTGTTTGAATTGTATAATATAAATGAGATAGAGATGAAGAGCAATAAAAAAAGTACTATTATTTTTCTAACTTTATTTTTAATGAAGAGCATTTATATGAAATATGAGTCATTTCATTAAAAATAACTTATAAATTAAATCGTTATAGAAGTATTATCATTTTATACAATTAGTACCTAAAATCAAAATTAAATTATGAAAAACTTCAAAGTTATAAATTTTTATAACTTTATAAAATAAAATATTTTAAATTTTTATATAAAATAAAATAAATAATTCAACTTTTTTAAATTTCAAAATAATTTTTTCAAATCTTATTACAAAACTAATATTAAAAAAATATTTTATAATAATATTTTATTTTATTTTTATATTTTATTTTATCTTATAATCACATCTTATCTATAAAAACAAACCAAGCCTAACTTGTATTGAAGCTGAAACTAATCACCATAATATTCGTTTAACTTATAATCCAGCAAATCATGATCATAATCCATGTGCAGAAACAGATTACTTCAAGACTCGGTCAAGCTCTCCTAGAGATAAAGCACCTGTAAAATCAAATTCAAAGTGATTCGAAACTAATTAATAAAGATATGTTAAAAATTAATTGGAGGGGCGGCTACCGCTCTCCTACCTCACTACTAAATATGTGAATGGCTCCATCACAATTATTTTAAATCTTATATAGTAACTTGCATAGTAATTTCAAAGCCTATAAATATGAGTTTCAGTTCTTATAGATTTCATAAGAAAATATATCGAACGAAGAAAGTTTCAGTTATTGAGAGTTCTTAAGAGTTCCTTCTATATTTCTCTCTGGCTATAGTAGTAGTTTTATTTTTAGTTTTATAACACGTTATCAGCACGAGACTCTACCGATACTGAAGCTAGTGGTCTTCTACTTCAAGTAAGATTTTCAATATATTATTTGCAGTCCTCGAGATAAATATTAAAGGTAATATTGCTGAATATTACTTGATAAAATTCTACTTTTATTCTCATGATTATGTGAATATATTTCTTAAATCTACAGATTTATTTTTGTAATTTATATATATATAATGTCAAATATTGAGATTTATTACTATTGACATTTCTAGAAAAAATTATTTATCCAGGATTCTTGATGAGATCTATTTGGATATGATGATGAACTTGAGAGATACAATCATAGAAGAAAATCATGTGTCCCTGAAGGACCGTACTGTGTATCTCATAATGAAGAATCATCTTACTGTGTGAAATGAATTAAGAGAGTGATATGAGCACCAAAAGATGTAATTCTCTCAAAAGATCATTATGACTTATTGCACCTGAAGTTGCAAGATTTTAAGAGTGGTATTGAATATTCTGCACTCTTTAAAATCAGCTCAATATTAAAATTATGCAGTAAGAAAGTCACTGAAGATGATATTTAAAAGAAGACATATTATTTTTCATACCTCGAATGTGCTCCTGCAGTAGCAATATCGAGAGTGAAAGTTCAACAAATATTCTGAACTTTTATTTTGTCTTCCAGTGATTGAGTTAAATAACGAGTTTTTGTTAATAAATCACCAGTTACGTTCTATTAATGATATTGAATTTACACCATTCCCAGAAGTGAACGGTACATCCTTTCAAAGGAATTAAGGGTGTAGTCGTGGTAGAAAAACAATAGAAGTGTTGGTCCCAAAAGTGACAACACTAAAAATGATAAAAATATATCGTATCACCAGCAGTGATCCAACTCAGAGAATGGTAAAGGCCATCAGAATAATTCTTCATAGAAAGATAAAGATGTTTGTCATAGATGTGGTATGACTGAACAGGTCACGTACTTGTTGTACAGCCAAACACTTGATTTACTAAGTTTTTATACATTATAGTAAAGCTTTATCATGTTTTGAAATAATAAAAAGTCGGTGCCTGAAGCACGACAAGAAATTACTTGGGATAATAAAGTCCTGTCTAAATGTGATCCTCTTACAAATAAATGTGAACCAGAAGTTCAGAGGATTACCTATCTGCAAAGTGTTACAAATCAATTACATAATGTATTTACTGACCCTAAAAGTGTTGTAAAATCATATATTACTGTTGTTAATGCTTAAGCAATAATTGAAATCCCTGAATGACAAGTTGTTAAAACAGCAATAGATGAGTATAAGATACACCTGAAGTGTTGAAGACCTATTGATGCAAAAGAGGAAAATGAAAATAAATCGGTGCTTTTGAAAAGACCGTACCTACAAAATAAGATCTATCCAGACTTTCTGTATAAAATACAAAACTCCTGAAGAGTATAAAACTCTTGAAGAGTACAAAACTCCTGAAGAAAAAAAATCTTGAGGAGTATAAATCTCTTGAAGAGTATAAACCTCTTGAAGAGAAAACTCCTGAAGAGAAAACTCCTGAAAAGTACAAACCTCCTTAAGAGGAACCTCCTGTAGAGGTGTTTCATGAAATGTTTTCCTCTGGAGAGGAATAGTTACTTGAAATAATGAGATCTTAATACATTTCATGAATACTGGAGAAATTCTGGATAAAAATAAAACTGTTGTCGACAACATATTTTCATATATGATGGCCCTTGATATTACCAGAAGTAATAAAGAAAGTGAGCCAAAAACCGTCGAAAAATGTCGACGTAGAAATGATTGGCCAAAATGGAAAGCAGTTATTGAAACTGAATTAAACTCGCTAGTGAAGCGAGATACATTTGGACCTATTGTCCAAACACTAAAGGGTGTAATATCTGTCAGATATAAATGAGTATTTATATGAAAGAAAAATAAAATTGTACGGTACAATTTGTCGCACAAGGTTTCCTGCAGAAACCCGAGAGTAGTTATGAGGAAACATATTTCCTTTTTATAAATGTAATCACATTTATATTTTTAATCGATTTGGTTATTACAAAAGGATTAGATATGCAGTTGATGAATGTGGTCACTGCATATTTATAAGGATCATTAGATCATTACATATATAAAGATATACAATACTTGAAGTATTTAATCCAATTATATTTAAGAGTATGTACTTTATAAAATTTCAAAGATCTTTATATGGGTTAAAGCAATCTAGATACATGTGGTATAATTGAATCAACGAGTAGCTATTGAAAGAAAGATTTGATAATAATCTTATATGCCCATGTATTTTATCAAAACCCGGATTTGCCATTATTGCAGTTTACGTTGATGATTTACCTTATTAGAACTCCTGAAGAGATCACAAGGACTGCTATTAATTCAAAGAATGCATTTGGAAATGAAAGATCTTATTATTCAAATGCTAGATGAGTTACAAAAATTTGAGACTTCTAACCTCATCTCTCAAATGTATTTGCTCTTCATAAAGCAACATGTCATCTTTATCTAAAGGATTAGGCAGTCGAAATGAAGAGGCAAGTAATGATTTTAAATCTTTATTCTCTTACTTTAAGTCTGTAATTTTTCTGTCAGACTCTTGAACAAGTCGTTGAAGTATGGAAACTTTCTCTTTAAGCTCCTCAATCTCACAATTTTTGGATGGTAATCGGTTGGAAAATCCGACAATAGAGGAGAAGTATTGGGTGCCAAGAGTCACCAACTCATAAACGGCTTCACGATCTGATTTATTAGTCAGATCATTCGCTTGCTGCAACATAGCACATGCGGAAGATGCGGGAACAACTTGTAATTGAGGTGAAGGATACCTCATATGTTGATCGTGAGAAATATTGAAAGGAAATTGATGAGCCATTGAAAATTTGTGGAATAAGAATGCAAATACAGATGAATTATAGATATAAGAAGAAGATTTGATACGTACTAAATGAAGTTAAAAACGGTTCTTATAGAAATGAAAATAAGAACAAGACAAATCATAATCTCTTCAAATCTCACTTTATAAGATATGCTGGATGCATAATTTCAAAAGCTAGCGAGATTAATTACAGCTATCCCAATTTTCTTGTAAACGCTGAACTTCTGTCATTAGCTGCTGTTGTTGACTTTATATTTGAGCTCTCTCTCGTTCCAACTCTTCTACTCGTGTTTTCAGGTCACGAGAATACCAATCTACAAATTTCTTCAGCTCCTTGTTTTCTTGTCTTAAATCTTTATTTTTTCTATCTTTAGTTGCAAGCGTTTGATGCAACTCAGATATTTGATTTTTAAGATGATCAGCCTCACTCGTTCTCGCCAGTAGCCTTTAAGACATGGTTGTAAGAGAGGCAGCATATTGAGCACTGAAGGTTCTTGATGCTGCAACAATTTCAGGATCAGATTTACTAGAAAGAGATATCTCTACTCCTATCATGGTGTTTACAGCCTCAGGAGAAAATATAAATGGTTGAGGTATAAAAGGTTCATGGTTCAAATCTGAGATATTAGAATTTCTATCAGACATAATATCGTTCTGAATGAACAACAATTGAATCTATGAGTAGAGATATCTCTTCAAGATCTTTTTGTGAGATCTTTTTGCTGGAGCAAACCAATGGTAAAACTGATTATATTTAAATAGCAACCCGAAGCCTTCAAATCTCTTCAAGATCTCATTTGTCAACAATGTTAAGTGTATTTGATTTTCCACCGAACCGATAATATTAGACCTCAAACTTTTACAACTTTTATCATACATGGATGGTTTCCAATGCTATTTCCGCCGTATATAAACAAATTCTCCCTAATAATGCCGAATGAGGGAGAGAAAATTTTAGAAGAGAATATTAAGATGTTCCTCCAATGCATTATTTAGATGGAAATCTTGTTTGAATACCTTGTTATATATGCTGAAGTCATGATTATTTATTATTTGAAAAACTGACGCATATTTTCAGGGAGAGTTTAAGTATTATTGCAGATTTTAGATTTTTACTAAATCTGTCAAGTATCTTATATATGGGATTCTCTCTACTTTATCCGACGCATTTTAAACTCGTAATGCCTTGAAGTGCCAACACAGACAATATCAGATGGGGATATAGAGGTTGTATCTGTCATATCTTCAAATTACTCAAAAATTATTAAATAATGCTGCTTGTATCATTCAAATCAGAGGAAAATATATCAAAAATATGATCTAGTGATAATCTGGCAGATTTATTTACAAAGACATTACCAACTGCGAAATTCAAGAAGATTGTGCAGAACATTGGAATGTGAATACTCAAAGATCTATTGTCATACACTTTTCAGGGGGAGTAAATGTCCTGAAGACTTGTACTAATTGTACTCTTTTTCCTTCGCTAAGGTTTTGTCCCACTGGGTTTTCCTTTGCAAGTTTTTAATGAGGCAATCTTAAAGGACTTGTAGATACATAAGAAGACTGTACTCTTTTTCCTTCGTCATTGGTTTTTCTTCCCACTGAGTTTTTCCTTGGCAAGGTTTTAACGAGATAAATTATTTATGGGTAGTCATTCAATGGAGAGTGTTAAGAATTAATTGGAGGGATGGCTGCCGCCCCCTGCCCCACCACTAAATTATGTGAATAACCCCACCACAATTATTTTAAATCTTGTATAGTGACTTGCATAGTAACTTGCATTGTAATTTCAAAGCCTATAAATATGGATTTCAGTTGTTATAAATTTCATAAGAAAATATATAGAACGAAGAAAGTTTCAGTTCTTGAAAGTTTTTAAGAGTTCCTTTTATATTTCTCTCCTGCAATAGTAGTAGTTTCGTTTTTAGTTTTATAATAAGATAAGATTAGTCAACATTTTTTTTAATTATATTTCAGCTTGTAACAAACACTTTGTAATTTATCTATAAATTAGCATTTTTCATAATTCTGTCCAGCTGCAAATATATATATATAGAAATACACTTCCTAGTTACATTATATATATATATATATATATATATATATATGAAAATGGGTTGGGTGTGGGTGTGGGTGTGGGTGTGGGTGGGTCCTAAGCGGTACTTTAGATGATCCTTGCCTCCGAAAACACTCTATTGAAATGTTAAAATTAAAGAAAGTTGCATCCGATCCCACCGGCCATTTTTTTATTTTTTGTTTTTATTTTTTGGGTTCTATTTATTATCTGACAACCTTTTCTTTAGAACGTGTTACGTCTATGTGTGTGTATATATATATATATATATATATTATTCTGCATTATATGTGTTTCATATATTGGCCGGGATCGATATATTATAAAGTACTGTACTTGGTATATATACGTAAAAGTCTGGCATCTATTGAAAAAGAAAGTTTCTATATATAATTAATTAATATATCCTAGCTAGAACCAAATTAAAAGCACCGATGCAGCAGTTCTGAAACCTGGGATTATACAATTAAATATAAATAAGCGAATGCGCTCTGCATGATGCCCGGCCATCTGATGATCATGATTCGTTCAAAGACAGCGCCTACCTTATTCATTAATGCGAAATCAATCATTCGCGCACAACTTTCAAGTACCATGCAAGCCAACAGATATATATATATATATATATATATATATCGACGGAAAAAATGCTTGGTTTTGAAGGGAGGAATTACTAGCGAAGCTCGACCATATATAAGTTGACGGTAATTAATAAACTGCGGGATATATATAAAAGCTGGTAGAAATATGTTCAATAATCTTGGATCGATGAGTCTCAACAGCTAATTTGAGTACATTCGGCCAGAAGAAAATAGTTTTGTTAAATTAACGAGGATCATGCATGTTCACGGAAAAGAAAAACAAAACAAACAAAAACAATTACTCTTTTGTTTGAACTTTACAATTATATATATATATATATATAATATATGATGGCGGAAAGATTTATCGGCCATTTGTACATTTCGTTGGACCAGCAAATACATGAGATAGTTTATCAAGATCTGAAAGCTGAGCTAGGACGTAGGAAAGAAATTTACAAAAAAAAAAAAAAAAAGTAAAAAGCAGAAAACGTCGTACATGATCATGATGATGGCCAAATTAACAGCATATATATATATATATATATAGAAAAAAGTTTAAAATATATTGGTTACAATCCCGTAGATCCAACGAGCTTGGTTAAGCCAAAAGTAACTCCCATGGCTAGCCATCCTCCAGCCAACACCCTCAAAGACGATTTCACCACAGGTGCTTTCCCTAGCACTGCACCTAACCCTCCAAACCCTAACAACGCAATACTCACAACCCCTATCACCACCCCAACCCTAACTCCATAATCCTTACCAAAGGCAGCCCCGAGTAGAGGAACCAACGCCCCCACCGCAAATGCAACTGCTGACGCTCCTGCTGCCAGCCACGGCTTTGGCAATTTCTCCTTCTCAGCATCAAGCTCCTCGGCTCTCATGTTTTGAGTCCGACAAGTACTCTCTCTATTCAATTGAGCCATTTCGATGTCATATTGTGAGTAAACGGAGACGAATTCTCCGATGGCCATACTACAAGCTCCGGCAACCAAGCCTGCAATTCCGGTGAGGACCATGGTCTTAGCATCCCTTTTGACGGCTCCAACTCCCATCATTAGAGATGCTATCGAGAGCAGCCCATCATTGTCGCCCAAGACGGCAGCTCTGATCCACTGCGCTCTTTTCGCATAATTAAAAACCTTTATGATTTCCTCTTCTTGATCTGCATGTTCTTTGGTTTGTCCCTTCTCGACGTCGAAAGGCGTGGCGGCTTTCTTAACAGATGATTTGACGTGATCGGGGGGGTCTTGTTTGGTTGCCATGAAGAAATGAAGCAAAGAAAACAAGAAGGATTCGGAGTAGTCACAGTCAGGAAATGGTAGTGATGGGTATGAGGGAATGTGGAGAGCACACGCCCCCAGGGACAGCTATATATATTAAAAGGAACGAATTGTCGTGAATGGTACAGGTGGGATCGATGTGGTGGAGGCCACTTGTGATTGGCTGAAAGTGGACCGTGTCTCGAATCTAACGTGTTCACACTTGCAAATTAAAATAAGAGTAATATTTCATACAATTATATAAATATAAATAATATGTATTTATTTTGTTAAAAAATAAAGTTTATTATTAAAAAAATTAATATTTTTCATATAGATTCCATATATATATATTAAAGCGATTATATACCACTTATAAATCCATATTTATATTTTTTATTTTTTAAAAAATAAAATGTTTTTAAAACGATAACATGTTACTTACAATTCTATATTTAGCTTGAAAGGTTCTTTATTTTTATTTTTTTGCCTTTTTTGTTTCGTTACCTGTAAAGGTTTATTTGCGAGTATGTAAAATATTAGAGTTATAATTCCTTTATATATAATTAAAGTAATTTTGCAATAAATGATTAAATGAGTAATATTAGATGTAGTTATAAATTATTAAAATTTTACATAGTTTTTTGAAAAAAAAAAAAGGTGAAGTTCATTATTAAATTAAAGAATAATTTTCATTTAATTTGTTTGTCAACTGCATTTATAAATATAATTATTTAAATAAAACGTTGTCTATTTCCCAATTTAAATTCATTATGAAACATTAAATTCAAATAATAATATTTTATAAATGAAATTATAATAATTATTAAATAGTTATTTTTCATCACTTTATATCAGTTTATAATTTATTTTTATATAATTATTTTATTGTTAAGATATTTTTCTTTTATTATCCATCAAATATTTGTTAGAACTTTTTTTTGTTTTTTCTTCTATACATTATATTATTGATCGAAACTTTTTTTTTTTATAAAAATTTTATCATTTTTAAAAAATAATTACTATACTAAATTAAGAAAACGTATTTTGCATGTTATTCATCATTAATATATAAATATATATATATATATATATATATTCAAATATGAGTATTGTTATTAGGCCATTTGAAACAAACTGCTTGGATAATTCTTTTGATATGACACTATCAGGTAGTTTCATGTTTATTAAATTAAAATTAAAATAACCACAAAAATATATTTAAATCAAAAGAAAGTACAGAAATACAAAAAGAGTAATATTGAAATTCTAAGTTTTCTCTACCCTTTTGTATGTGTTTTTAATTTAACTACCATGGTAGTACCACATCATGAGAACCATCTAAACCATAAGTTTTAAATAGCTAGCCAAAAGGTGTCAAAGGAAAAGTGGGTATGCGTTTTCTCTCCCACTCGTAACTTGAGTTTTTATAAAACCGTTGTCTCTCCCCCCCGCCCCCGTCCCCGTTTTCTCCTTCGTTTCCTTTCTCCTTCTCTCTTTCCTTTTCTGATTCTTTTCCGTTTTTCCATCTCGTTTTGGGGTTCTCCTTTTCATCTCCCTCCTCCCTCTCTTCAGTCCCCCCGACCTCGTCTTCCACCCCTCCTCATCTCATTTCCCATCCTTTTCTTCTCATTTTTTCTTTATTTTTGTGGTTTTGTCTTGTTTTTATTTTGGTTTTGCAAGTATTGTATCGGGTTTTGGTCGATGTTCTTCGACGTGTAGGCCTCCGCCGGTTTGGACCATGCACGCGTGCCACCGTTCTCCTCTTAAGGTATCGATCTCTCAACTGCATCGAAAGCAGGAATCAGAGTAGTTTGTGCTACACACGCATCCCTCACAGCCGTCTCTCCGTGCGCTTTCGCCAAAGAGTTTTATAGGCATCCACACGCGTGTCCGGCGGGTTCAGGGACTCCGACTGTCCGCCCTTATCTTTTTCGCCCCAAGCTAGGTGGCGCATGACCTTCACGAGCCACTGATTGACTCTGGTCTTGTATTGCCGTTTCTTTTTTCCTAAGGTTGAGAACCGGTTCCGGTTTTCCCAGTTAGCTTATTTTCTATTTGTTGTGTTCTTGGAAAAAAAAAATCTAGTCTCCAGAACTTTTGGTCCTTAGAGTTTGTCCCATGTATGGGGTTTTGTTTTGTTTGTTTATTTGTGGTGGTTAGTCGTTTGGAATTCTGTCTTGTATAGAGTTAGGGTTAGAAATGGTTAATCACTTTAGAATACTGAGAAGCTCAAATTGTCGATAGGTAACTTGTTTTTCAAGTTCACTTGTAATGCCCGTAATTTAGTGAATGAAATATTTCCGTTCAAAAAAAAAAAAAGCTAACCAAAATAACATTATTCATATAGATATATAGCTACGTAGGTACTACCATGGTATTAGGTGCAGACTTTTTTTTTTTAAACAAGCATATTCATTAAACTAGAAATATGATACATGAGGAGGAGGTGAGGTTTCTCAACAATCGTCCCAATACAACAAATAACAGTGCAAAAGGAATGGAAAAAAAAAAATAGGTTTATTTGGGACCAATTTCTGGGGCTTCACTCATGTTCCAAAGAACGACATTTTATAGAAAGATGGATATATATAAAGTGTTTGTTGAAAAATGAACAACGGAACCACCACTGGAGGTGGTGGATCATCTACTAGAAGTAGCAAGGGTAGCAGGTGCACTATCATTTTTTTCTGGAGTAAATTAAATGAGAGTTTCACGATCTCTCTATCAAGATCACGGATTATTGAAAGTCATAAGATAGGATAACAACCTGAGCCGAATTCCTGGCAAGAGACTCTCGGAGACGCGTGCAGCAGTGATGGCACGTGTGGCATGCGCGCCACCTAAAGCAGAGAAAAGTGGTCCCATCCGAAAAACCCGAAGACTCCGAAGCCATCTGAGCCGCGCATAGCTTCAAAAACAGCCCCAAACTGTGGCTATGCATGACCAACATGCATGGTAAGAGCCATGCGTGCGGTCGACACGTCGGCCAAAATCATAGTCCCCCTCTGCAAACTTGTAGATCGACAGCTAGAGAAGTTGACAGAGTCGCACATGGTGGTCGGAGGTCGCCGGTTCTCAAAAGATTGGTGGTTGGTGCTAGTGAACGAAATACAGACTAAACTGAAAGGAAACACACAGGAACTTATAAACAAACTGGAAAACTTGCGAAAATGGAAGGAAAGTGGCCAGAAATAAATGGGAGGAGGTGGTCTGACCCACCTCCGCCCATGGAAGAGGAAGTCATTGGAGAGGAAGAAACCGGGTATCGCCTGGGTTGAGAGAGACTAGGGGAGAGAGAGATAACACAACTTACCGACGCTAAATAGAAGTTTACTAGCTGCAGACTTAATTTGTGTATACTCCACGATAACTTAGCGAACTTTAAGATTATGGATTTAATTGATCTCTATGCACTTATAACTGGTAATAGCTTATAATTTCCTAATCGGGTAGTTACTGTTACATAACGATAAAAAAAATTCACCAAAGCTTGTCAACTTTGGAGTCGTGCAAATACTTCATAGGAATTATAGTTCTGTTAAAAAAAGATTCGCTTATCGATCCCCATCCAAATTAAAAAGGCTTAAATATAAATATATATATATATATTACACAGGAGCTAGCGAAGAAATCTTAAAAAATTATAATATATGTTCTTTGTTACAATAGTCGAGATCTAGAGATATCCCAATGAACATCTCAAGATAAATTTAGATTTTTTTTTAAAAAACAAACATCGACTTCCTTTTTATTAACTGAAGAATCTGAGCATGGCTCAATACAAAGTTTTTCTCTGATCTCAACAATAGACACTACCTCAAATGGAACCTCTTCAATCCAATAGGATTCCTCATGATCTCTTTGTATTGATCCCTTAGTCATTCAACTCACGTGTAACACTAATATGAATTATCTTCTCTATGGATGAAATTGACATCCCAATCTTTCCGGTTTCTGTTGGGTAAGTTTCTGCTACAGATTCTCCCATAGTTGTTGTATGAAGACCACACCATCACAGCTCCATTTCTGCAAGCCACTCCTACACTCACATAAATTTTCACTACCTTCCTTTTGAAAATGTTCAGTTTTACAAGAATCAAGTTCAAAGCTTTCCACAGAAACTGCTTTATTCTACCAGAGATATTCAAGCTTCCATACCTCTTTCCATATCTGCCTTTCTTTCTGGCCTATACGAGCCATTCACCTATTATACCCCTTTCTTTATTCTTCCCTACATGGTAGTAAACATTCCATCTTGATAATTATTACATAGTCGTAAATAAAAAAAATAAATAAAAATTAAAAAGGTCAAAAATTCAGCTAACATATTTATTTTTGCAACCAAGGATAAATTGGATCTATATGATAAAATCATGAACAGCGTAAACTTTATTTTGCTGATTTTTTTTTATTAAAAAAAAAAAAGTACAAAAGTTGTGGGTACAAAATTTTGAACGTGTATGAGGATGATGCTACATCCAATAAGAGTGGTCACCAAATGTGTAAAAAATAAAAATTCCCTTTTTTAACTGTACTTTTTCTTGTCAAATTAAGCTAAATTAATTTAGTGATGTATTGCAAAAGCACAAAAGAAAATTTAAAACAAGGCAGCATTCACAAAAGCAAAACACACAAGATCATTTTATCATGATCAAATTCTCAACTCGATGGCACACTGGCTTGTTCTTCATGTTACATTTCAATGAATTGTACTATATCAGAGAGGTAAAGAAAAATCATAATAATATTAATAATAATAAAATAACTATTCAAAAAAATATATATAGAATGGCCTTTTGACAGAATGAGATTGCAGATATTGGTATTGTACATCAACTTAGCCAATTCTGAACTTCATACACAACCCGGAGAACCTATAACACCTGGAGGAACATCAAGTATCTCAGTATAAAAACCACTCAGGCATCCCAGTTCCCAACCAAGCCTCCTTCATTCTCGGTAGATTCATATCGGCGTCGATCAAAATTCAGTAACTCTAGAGAGAAGTCCCAGAATAGATGTCAGTCTCCCTTCCCAGCAAATGGTGCAGTCACCCACTGAGTATATAATGTCAAGTGAAAATCCCACACAAAAACTTAAAAAAGCTCCTCTGAATTGAACTTATTCCAAGCTTCCTGTGACAATATTATCAAAAACTTTTCGTGAAAACCAAACCCAACAAAATGAAACAAAGAGGTACAATTAACTTATCCAACAATAATCAATGAAACCAAGATTGAAGTGCAACCACTCAGCAAATGTGCCTTCGGAGTTTGGAGTTGACTTAAGGACACAAGTTGAATATCTATGCAAATTACATAATGAAAGTTCTCCATTAATGATGGTGAATGAAGCAAAAAATTAATAGAAATGACATATGCATCATTGCTACGTAATGAATGATTGTTTAGCTCCATACCCTGTGGTTGTTTAGTTTCTTCCAGTCATAATGCACATAATGAACTCAATGTTTGACCAGTTTACTAGCAAAAGATATGTACACAAAACACTGAAAAGCCAAGGATTCCCAAATCTCTTTATAACTGTAGGGAACATGGTCAGTCCCTGTAGTTTTCTTTCCTTTGTGTACCCAGGAAGACTGATCAGAAAATGGGACCTAAAACCATCTAAATGGATTCCATATTAAGTACCTTAAGGAGATCAAACACTTTCTCCGCAACATATTTTTGTTGAAGAGTGGCGCCCTTTTGTTGCACCTTATCAGGATGGATGGACAATGTTGCCTTCCTATAGACCTTTTTAACTGCAGGCGCTGTGATCATATCAGTCAAAGAAACGGGCTGCCAACCACATTCTGGCCAGAGCACCTGATCAATCCAGAGAAGAGAATCCATTCAATATATATACAAGGGCAACAATTACAAAACAATAGGACAAGCAATACTAACCTCTTTTCTTTAATATAAGCGATACTAAGTTACTAACTTACAACATGTAGGAAATATAAAACTCAAACTCACTGAAAGAAATTCAGTTCATCAAATCAGTTACAAGTTTAGAACAATTAGTAGTTATGACACTATTGAATTATAACTTACCTCCTAAAACCCATCCATCAGAATAGTAAAAAATTAAGAGACAACAATAACTACCCCGTGAGTGTAGGTTCTAGTTTAGCCTGGCAATCCTCTCCGTCCGCTTTGCTCCTACCCTCAAAATTCTCAACCAAAATAGCTTAAGATAAGCCACGAAAATTGTCTGAAGCAAGCTGACCTTACAACATTATGTATGAGCAATCTCCCATATATCTTTTTTTTTTTATAAGTAAGAGATAAGTTTCATTGATGATAGTGAAAAATGTGAAGCCCAAGTATACATGAAGTATACAAAAGAGCAACTAAGTACGAGCTAAGAGCTGGAAATTAAAGACAATAAATCACAGACATTGTTCCCATTTAAAACAATAGCAGAGAACCATAACAATAAAGTATGCATGAAAAAATCTTGTAACTCCGTCAATGTCGCTCCATGTTTTCAAAGCAACGTTCATTTCTTTCCGCCCAAATACACCACATTATGCATGGCGGAACCATCTTCCACACTGCTGTTACTTGCGGACAGCCATGTATGTTCCTCCAACCACTCAACAAATCCACCACCCTCATTGGCATAACCCAAGCAAAAGCAATCCTACAAAAAACCTCATCCCACAACACCCTTGCAACCTCACAATGTAATAAGAGATGATCCACAATTTCTCCCTTTTTTTTGCACATATAGCACTAATCTACTACTACACATCCCCTCTTCTTCACCGCACCACACATCTCTCCAAAAACTTATCCTAGAGCCCTCTTCGGCCACAAAACAAATGTGACTTTCAAAACATGGCCAGTCTTTCCTAATGTACTTTCATAAACCCACACCATAACCCCCCTGACATCATTAGAACACCAACCGCCCCAAGCCTCACCATATCTAGAGTCGATAATCTCCTTCCACAAAGATCTCCCCTCCTAATGATATCTCCATAACCATTTTCTCAAAAGGGCTTTGTTAAAGGTTCTCAAGTTACACACACCTAAGCCACCATATGATATTGGAGAACATACTGTCTTCTAGTTGACCAGATTAAACTTTTTCTCCTCCCCCATGCCCCCCCATAAGAAGGCCCTGAAAAGTTTTTCAATTCTAGTCACCACTCTTGCAAGCATAAGAAACAAAGAGAGAAAATATGTAGGGAGATTAGTAAGAGTGCTTTTAATAAGGGTGAGTCGACCCCCTTTCGATAAGTACACCCGTTTCCACCCCGCTAGTCTTCTTTCAATTTTCTCCACAACCCCCTCCCAAATTGTTCTAGCCTTGAAAGTTGCTCCCAGCGAAAGGCCCAAGTATTTCATTGGCAAAGAAGAAACCTTACAATCCAAGAAGTTTGCTAGTCTGGTAATATGTGGAACTGTACCCACCACTACCATCTCAGACTTGCCAAGGTTCACCTTCAGCCTCGATGCAGCTTCAAAGCAGAGTAGCAATGCATGTAGACTTTGGATTTGATTAGCATCCGCATCACAGAAGAGAAGTGTATCATCTGCAAATAATAGATGGGAGATGTTAATAGGCCCACTATTGCCACCTCCAACCTGAAAGCCAGATATGAAACCACTCCCAACTGCGGCCGTTATCATCCGGCTGAGTGCCTCCATAATAATGACAAAAAGGAGAGGAGAAAGAGGATCTCCTTGCCACAAGCTTCGGGACTCCCATATATCTTGAACGAGCAATTTCCCATATATCTTGAAACACCGCAACCAATACCAATTACCAACTCATGCTTCCCTAAATAGATTTTTTAAACCAAAAGAACTTCCAAGAAAAACAAAATACTCCAATATCTAAGTTGCTCTGGATATGACCCAACTGAAAATAATGGTAACTTCCACAAATATAACATTGGAAGTAATGATCAATAATGTATTGAAGGCCTTCAGCTAAAAGCTAAGTAACATGTATCCCTCAACTTCTTTTCTTAATTTCAAAAATAAAAATCTCCTTCTTATCATACTTTTCAGGGCATGTACTGGATGAAGGAAGAAAATAATGTAGAGAAGAAGGAAGGTTATGAAGAAGAGAGGGAGAGAGAGGAGAAGAAGAATATCCTGTATCAAAGATGGAGTTGTTGCCATGTTGGAGAAGGAAGTTTGGAAGCCAAAGCAACTCAGTGATTCGGTGGATGGCTCGCTTATGCTTAATGTGGATTGTAGCATATCTTGAAGGAGTGTAACTCCGATAATTTTGAAATTAAGAGAAGCCGGTATTAGAACTACAAGTCACCATGCTAACCATCTGCATTTGGATGACTACTGATAATAGTCCCTGCTGTTATACTTTCCTAGATTTTATTAATTCTAATTTTTTCTTCTTCCTAATCAAGTGTTCTCTCTAGAATACATCCTAAGTACTAGGGTTGCAGCTTTTTTGCGTTGTTGATGAAACTGACATTCTTAGTTTTTTTTTTTTTTTTTAAACACTATTCAAAACTGCCGAAGGAAACAGAAACATGACCATACACTCAGACTGAATCATCCTAAGAAAAAATTTCCATCTCCATTTCAATATCAGCTCATTGATCCCCCAAGTTCCGAGGAACGCCATCGGCAGGTCACTACAAGTAATCTAGGACAAATAAGCTTCAAATTCAATTGTTTTCTTTCCCCAAATTATCTTAAACAGAAAATACGGGGGAGAGAACATTCAACAATCAAACCCCTAAACTCAACATAAGTAGTCTAAGCAGATCACAAATTCTGGTTGTATCAAAACACCTAAAATATTATAAGTAGCAGCAAGTTGACCATGATTAAACATGGCCATTTAAATGGTCCTAAACCTAGTGGTTAATGGTTATTGAACCCAAGACCTCACCCCCCCTCCTATTCCTATAAAGGAGGGCGTGCTGTTTGAACACCTCATTGGCAACAACTTAGCAAAGAGAGTTCTTTTTATAAGCCTATTTTATTTTCTTATAAAGTAATAATTCTTCATTAAAAAGTGCCAAGTACACAAGGAGCAAAAGAGATACCCATCTAGAAGAAGATAAAGATGCAACAAATTTATGAAGATTTAGCCCATTAAGTTTAATTTAAGAAGACAAATTTAAGAAGACAGAGACATTTAAAGGCAAAACAATGTGGCGCCTATATGTTACAAACTCTTGCATATGCACATGTATAATGTACAAAAAGGCTACAGACTAAAAGACTTGTAGGCATCAAATGATGTTATGTGAGAAGCATATAAGAATAAGCGAACTGTAAAACACAAAAACATACATATTGCAGAGTCGAGAGCAAAGCACGCAAATTGCCCTCTTTCCCTGCAGCCCAACGCTTGATCTCAACATCCAGGGTTTCAGCAATCCTCTGAAATCAGTGCATAACAGGATTACACGATGAATATTTACTGCAGTAATCTCATGTGATTTCAGAATATCATAACATTTGGACACACAAAAGAATGAAGTAATATGAACGAAAATATGAAGTATGAAATACATAGAATGAAGACAACATAAACAGCAACTGTATAACAATTTCTTCAAAATTAGATAAATAGGCCATCAATTGAAAACAACAACAATCGGACAAACAGAAATATTAAACAGGAAGGTTAGCTGGGATAGATGGGTCATAAATGGGTTCGGTATATGAATATCCATTTACCCATTTAATTGATAGACTATTACTAACACCCCAACCAATTTATTCAATGTGGGCACCTCGCCATTGACACATTTTATATAAAAGAGTGCAGTCAATTTTTATTATATTTTGGGAAGTGAGCCCCGTGAGCCCTAAGTGCGTGGTGTCACATACAACTGACGGCTCCGTTGGCCGTGTCATCGACACAGAAAGAGTCGACGGCATCCAACGACTCTTGTAGGAGTACTCCCAACGTCAAGATCTTCCCCGGTGACAGGATCTATCTCTCATCAGGCCTTTTGTAGAGAGCACGTTGGTAAATCATAGATCTGCACAGATGAAGCTTACTGTCTCACTGGGAGTTCAGACCTGCAGCGCGCGCTCTCCCTCATTTTCAAAGCTCTCCACACTCAGATAGAGAACATAGTGATACACAGATCTGTGCCGACAAAGCTTCCTGCATCGCTGGAAGTTCAGATCTGCAGTGCTCTATCTCTCTCCTCGTTGAAACTCTCTTTTGTGGCACCGAAGAGGAACGAAGTTTAGCAAGCCTTTGCATTTGAAATCGAAGGTCTGACTGAGATGGGTCAGTTTGTGTGCTTTTGGATGGAATTAAAGGCTTTTGAGCTTCCACCAGAAACATGGAGGTCCTCAATAAAAATTGTGGAGAAGAACGACAAGGTTTGGAGGTCTGTAGTTATGGGTCGTAGTGGTATTGGGTGGCTGGTGGCTATGGTGGAATCAATGTTACAGGCAGAGAGAAACTTAGAATTCACATAACACTTGTTCAAAGGTAACAGAGCCTTCATGGCTCAACAAGGCTCCAACATACATGGTAGATATCTAATTATTACCGAATATGGTGGAGGCAGGCAGAGTGACCTAGTACAAAAGGGTATGAAGGCTGGGTTGGAGAAATTTTCTGTTAAGTTATGCAGAGTCACTGCTCTGTTTTTCTCCATTCCTGATGATGGGTCACGGAGGGAAAACCGGGAGAAGACATCCAGTCATCCAAACATTAATTTGGAGTTGAAACAAACAAACCCAAGCACAACGTGGTGGTGAGGCAATCGTATGCGACAGCTCTAAAGATGGGTTACACTTCAGTTACTCAATTCCAGGGGCAAGAAGGGGAACAGGGAACTTTGAAAGTGGCCTGGAGACTGTAGACCACGCAAGGTCAAAACCAATGGAAGGAGTTTGACTGTGGCAATATGGATGAAAGAGAGATGCACATTATATAGGAGATGAAAAACCAGCTTGTCAGAAGCCGCTTTTTTATCTATGAAGATAGATTTGCTTTCAGCTAGAGGTAATAGGGTTGTAAGGCCCAATAAGAGGGAGTTCAAGATAAGCCTGAATCCGTTAAAATCCGATAAAGGACAACAGAAAGTCGGATTTGGCCCATTCCCTATAACCAAATCCAAAAGAGTGTGGAGGGTAAAAAAAAAAAAACTAGATCATTTGAAGTGTGTTCTACATCAGGTATCAGTGTAGAGACAATTAAAATGGAATGCCCTTCACCACGGGTGACACAAAAAAGGCCGATGGTCAGTGTTACACCCCCGGTCAGCATTCTCCCTGAAGAAACAATGACACCCATACCGTAGTGAAGGAAAAAGGTGTAATGCCAAGTCTTGCGGAAGATGTAGTGTCTACCAAAGCAGCACAAAAAGGATCGTCGTGGGGTGGCGCATCTCCAATTCTCGCCAACGAAATGACAACACCCATGCTAGAGGTGAAGGGAACTTTCTGGGTTTGCCACTAACCCAGAACCTCCAATGGCGACCATGGCCATCTCCACTCATGACGAAGAGAACCATTTGTCAGTATCTCTTCAGGCATATTGTGATAGCAACAAGGGTGATGTTGAGGATGTACAACATTTGAATGCAGGGAATGGTGCGGAGGAAATTTTGGGCTTCTTGTTGGTGCCTTGCAAGGATAAATGTTTAGGGCCTAGTGTAACAGTTGGGAGCTAAGTCTAGGGAATATTTTGTCCCCTTGTTATCTCTTCCTCCGTTAGCTGGTTCATCATCGGATTGGATTTGCAAAAAGTTAACGAAATACAACAGTGTTTGGGATTACATGTGGGGGATTTGATGATCAGGTCGGTGCCTTTGGATGGAGAGAAATAGTCAGTGTTTTAAAGATCAAGGAAAGTTCCTTGGATGAGCTCAAGAGATTCTTCTTCAACACTCCATTTTCATTGGCTACTATCATTGAATTCAATGGGGCTTGTCTTCATGATTGTCTTATATCCATTTCTAGTCTTAACTTGTAACTAGGTGCTCTCACAATCTACCTTCTTCTATGTACTTGGGATATACCTCACTCATTTTAATCCAGTTAATATCACAAGAAAGGAAAGGTTTTTTCCCAGAAGCGGATGGATAAGTTGAGAAACTAAAAGGTTTTATAAAAAAAAAAATAATAAATAAATAATAAAATTTATGAAAATGGTTGATGATGTGGCTCATTCTTTTGTGATGGCATTGCTTCAGCTTCTATATAGGTAATAGATGTATCATTGGTAAAAGGGCATGACCAACCTCCAATTCTATAATAATGGCAAGCATGGCTTCCATCTTAGATGCAAGATATCTCATTTGCCGATGAAATATCTCGGCCTCCCCTAGGGTGCCCCATTCAAATCAAAATCAATTTGGGAAAATGTGATTGAGAAAATTGAGTGAAAACTGGCGAGTTGGAGAACATTGTACCTCTCCAAAAGTGGTAGGATCACTTTGATTAAAAGTACCCTATCCAACTAGCCGACTTACTTTCTAGTATTATTCCCACTACCTACCACGAAGGCTCTACAAAGGGAGAAACTTCAATATGGTCCCCTATACCAGAAGAAGGAATCAAGCATTTGCAAGTTTTTAACAAGGCCTTGTTAGGCAAATGGTCATGGAGATATCATCAGGAATGGGAGACCTTGTGGAGAAAGATCATACATTCGAAATATGGTGAGGAATGGGAAGGGTGGTGTTCAAAAGAGGTAAGTGGGTCACATGGGGTGGGGCTTTGGAAGCACATAAGAAGAGGATGGGATAGGTACTTTGGTAATACCCACTTTGAGGTGGGTGACGGATCCAAAATCAAACTTTGGCATGACGTATGGTGTGGTGACAGGGCCCAAGAGGAAACTTACCCAAAACTTTATGGCACGGTAAGAATAAAAGAAGCCTTGATTGCTGACCAGCTAGTTACAGCAAATGGTGCTCCTCAATGGAATGTCACATTCATTAGAAATGCACATGATTGGGAAGTCAACACAATATCAAAGCTTTATCATCTCATATACTCAACTCTCATGAGGAGGGAAGTTGATGACAAGATCTTATGGCGTCATTGCAAGAAAGGGATGTTCATCGTCCGCTCCTTCTATCAAGTTATGAATTCACATGCAACAAACCCTTTCCCTTGGAAGAGTATCTGGAAGACAAAGGCACTCTTTTTTTTGTATGGACAACCTCTTTGGGGATACTCACATGATAATTTGAGGAAACGCTAATTAAATCCTGGAGTGGTGTTGAATGTGTAAAAAGAATTGGGAGCCAATTGACCAATTATTACTCCACTGTGAAAATGCTACAGCCCTATGGAATGATTTCTTCACTCGAGCGGGACTAACTTGGGTGATGCCGAGACGTGTGATCGATCTCCTAACTTCTTGGAGAGGCCTTTAGGGCAACTCTCATATCACAACAATATGGAAGATGGTTCCAATTTGTTTATGGTAGTGCATCTTGAGGGTAAGACACGACGAAAGCCTTGAAGATCAAGAGCAATCATAGAAATTGATTTTTTATACTTTACTTTATTGGTCGGTTGTAATTGATTTCAATGGAATGAATTCTCATGAATTTCTTGTATCACTGAACTAGCACACTCAGGCAATGCCCTTGTATATGTCATGTATACTTGGGCTTATCCCATTCACTCGATAAAATTTGTTTATTGATCAAAAAATAATAATGCCAACATGAGCTTTAATAAAACTAGGCGTCTGTTTGTATACTTCCTGTGTACACAGACTTTGCCTTTTCTTTATCATTAATAATACGTATCTTTTACTGATAAAAAACAAAACAAAACAAAACAAAAACTTAGTCACAAACCTATTAAAAAAACTGTCACAACCTTGGTTGATGTCCAGCCCACTCAGTCACTCAAGAAAAGTGGCAAGTATAAACAGGTGATAAATTAGAACATTTTAAGAAAACTACAAAAACTTACATGTCTCTCGGCCTGTTCCCTCTGAGTTTGAAGGTCTCTCTGATTCTTCTCAGCCAATGCTTTTGCCTAACATGAAAAGTCAACAAAAATTCAAAGAAATTTAACTAATGATAAACTCGCCATAGAGGATTATGTAGATTAACCTTGCACTTCCAAATTCAAAGCAAATATATTAGTTTTTATTTTTTATCCTCATAATTAGGCAAAGCAAATAGATTAGTTTCGGGATAGACTACATACCGCACGCTCCTGGGTCCTCTGGTGGCGTTCCAACCTAGCTCGTCGTCTGTCTTCACTTTCCCCTTCAACTTCCTGGAACTCTCCAGATGATGGAGGAGCTTTCGACAAAAAAATTATATATATAATTACGATAATACAATCACCCCATGCAAATAAGAGAGAGAACCACAAATATTCCCATGTTAGTACTAGATGTGCATACAACCTACCTCCAAAAATTGAAGAAAGGTCATCAACAAAATTTGTTGTCGGATTTACTCTCCTGATATTTGAGGAAGTTGAAGCAGATTTTCTTGTCACTTCAGGCTCTTGCCTGTTCTGAGATTGACTATCGAAAACTGGGTCCTGAAATATAAAATCGCGGAATTAACAACTTAAAATTGCAAAACTGAGTAATTTTAGGTTTCAAACTTGGGTCCTCACCGAAGGGTTAGCCCTAGGCCTTGATGCACTGCTAGCTCGAGAACCCATGCCGAAGATGGATTCAAGATCATTTTCATTCTTTTGTTGGTTCATCCTTGCAGCAGCTGCAGCCCTTTCTCGAGCTTCTGCAGCAGCCCTTTCCACAGCAGCTCGTTCTGCTCTTAGTCGTGCTTCGGCCTCAGCCCTTGCTACAGCAGCTCTGTCCCTGGCTTCTGCTGCAGCCTTTTCAGCTCTTTCCTTCGCCACTGCTGCTGCCCTTTCACGAGCTTCAGCTTGGGCTCTCTGGACAGCAGCCCTTTCAGCACGTTCTCGAGCTTCAGAATTTGCCTTCTCCACAGCAGTTTTTTCAGCTCTTAGACGAGCTTCAGCAGCTGCTCTTTCACGTGCTTCCCTAGTGGCCCTTTCCACTGCTTGTCTGGCCTTTTCCCTTTCCCTCTCAATCTCTCTTGCTCTCTCCCTTTCCTTCTCAAGTCTCCTTTGTTCTTTCTCCTTCTCCTCCCTTTCCCTCTCAATTTCCCTAGCTCTCTCCCTCTCTTTTTCAAGTCTTTTTTGTTCCTTCTCTTCCTCTTCCCTTTCCCACTGCAACTGTTCACTGTCTAACCTTTCTTGTTTTTCTCTTAGTGCTCGCTCATCTTGCATGGTTCTCTCACCTTTTTCCATCTGCACATCATCTCTACTTCTAGCAGATTTTGTACTCTCTCTCCCCCTAACTTCTCTTGCATGCCTGAATTTAGCCTCAGCTCTATCCATAGCCTCTTTTATGGCAGCAGCAGCAGAGTTCATCCCCAATTCTTCAGAAAGACCATTTGCATGTTCGTCAACATTATCTTGACTCCTATCCATTGGAAAGTCTTCAAGGTCATTGAATGGAGACGCAACTGATTCTCTTGCTGCAGTAGGAGCTGACTTAGGACCTTGATAGCACTGAGCAGAATTTGGGAAAGAATTATACTCATTCATCTTCTTTCTTGAATTTGTGTAAGCAGGGGAACCTGATCGTCCCTTTGAATTTGTAACCTGTACTGGTCTTGGAGGAGGGGGTCTTGAAGGTGGTGGAGCACTTGTTGGTTGTGTGAAGAGAGGGATCTCTGATACGGTCAACCATACATCATCAGATGATTCCAAGTTCTCTTCAGATCTTGGAGACATATCCACTTGAGCATTTGCCTCGTTATAACTAGAATTTCCGTAGGAAGGGGGAGAAGCTGTTTGACCAAAAGAATTATGAGAATCCATTGAAAATGTTGGCATCTCAAACAAGTTCTGATGAGACTCCTGATCACTTTCAACAGGCAGCTTCTTCTGTGAGTGGCTTTCAGAACTCCTAGCAGAAGTTTTCACAATCGGGTCTTTACTGGTGGAAGTTCTATTCCAACTTGTGCTCGTATCTGTCCTCACAGGGCTCTTGTCCTCGACCCTACTCTTCCTCTCTGATGAAAATGCTGGTACAGCTTTCCCAAGGCCATTAAAGGGATCCATATCATCGAATACTCCCCCATTAGCAGCAGATAAACCCTCACTTTTCATGCTTCGTGAATTGCTAAACCTACTGAATTCTTCCAATGGATTGGCCATATGCTCAGGAGATGAAACAGCAGGACGGGAAGTTGATTCTGATACATTAAAGGGATCTTCCATCACATTGGAGGAAGATCTAGCTGCACTCACAGATGGTTCTGATGGTCCTGAGGACCAACTGGCCTTTGAAGTTGGCCTGTAAAAAAAAAAATGCTGCTGATACATATACCATCGGACTAAAATATAGAGGAATGTTGGCACAGTCCCACAAAGCAACAGTTACTAAACAAACCAATGGAGTAAAAATGATCACATAATACTGGTGATTCAATGATTTTTTTTTTTGTATAAATACATAATAATGGCTCCTGGGAAAATACTGATGAATGTAACTACATTTGTTCCATTCTAGTTTATCTTTGTTTTTTAACATTTATAGTGTTTTTGGGACTTCAGAAATGGGGCACATACTGGCATGTTAAAGCCAAAGTAAAGGTCAGTCCATGTCTAAACTCATATCATAACTTATGAAAAACAAAGTCAACTCATAACAGATTACCATGTAATGACATGTACAAGACACACAAAAGACTTTTAGAGGCTCTTCAGTGACTCTTTTGTGGCAAAGAAAAAACTCATTCACATCTAAGGTCACTATACAGGCATGGATATTGTATCTACTAGTTCTACTTCTATCCTGACACTTCCTTTGCAAAGCCTTTATAGTTCCTTATAACAAAAAGTCGTTTTCACAAATTCATCGTCAACATAGAATAAACACACAACCAACCAATAACCACATATTGGCACAAACGAACCGACTGAACAGCCTTGTTTTGCACATAAACGCATTCATATCTTGACATCCTTTATAAACTCAATTATTGCGACACTAGACTTAATGATATAGACGGAGAGACACTATCCTTCTTCAGCTTACCAATAGAAAACAAGCACAGCGGCTGGACACTTTAGTCAATGAACTTATTCTTACGAGCACACTCCCAGATTGTTTCCCTTATATCATGTAGTCACTTCATGATTCCCGGTTAGTTAGTTCCTCTATTTACTTCAATTTCAATAGAAAAAATTCACTATGTCATCTCTTAGTCTTACTGCTTAAATATGTGTTTTCAAAGTTTTACTCCGCACAAAATTAAATCCAACATTGACCCGCATAAATATCCAAGTCATGTTACGTAATCTAATTTCACCTCCCAAGAAAAAGCTAAAAGGTTGTGAGTCCAACTATAAAATTCAAGCTCGTCTAACTTAATTAGGCAACAAACTCGGCCACTAATGACAAACCTTACCTTTCACTAGGGGCACTAGTACCACCAAACCCGGGTATCAAATCATCGAAACCCGCCGGCACACCCTTCACCTCTCTCGTCGACCCCCTTAAGCCCGAACCCTTTGACTCACGCTCCGACTTCCCAAATCCTGCCAGAAGATCATCAAGCGCATCACTCCCCTTGGGCGACGACGCCGAAACCGTCGCAAAAACGTCTTCATACTTCGCCTTCGACGAAGAGCTCTTCAGCCCCGGCACGCCGTCGAAAATGTCGTCATCGTACACCGGCTTATCGTAAACCGGAGGAGCCGAAGCCTTGGGGGCACCGGAATCGCGTAAGGTATCGAAATTGAAAGACGTCGTGGTTGCCGTGCTTTCAGACTTGGTAGAGAACCGCGCGGAACCGAAGAGATCGCCGAATTCGGAGCCAAAGTCATGGGATCTATGTTGGGGGCCGGTGGAGGTAAACATGGAATCGCGATCGTCGAAAGAATTGGCGGAGGGACGAGTGCGCGACGATCTAAGATTAGAGGATGCGGGGGATGATTTGGAGGCGGACATCGGGGCGGCTTTGCCCTGGGGCTTGAAGCCCAAATCGGTTGTTAAGAGGTTCTCGAAGTCGTTCATATCGGGAGGGGGAAAGCCGCCGGAGGAGAAGGAAAACAAGATCAGAGGATGAAGATTGGAGGGGAAATTAAGGATCTGATATGGTGGGGAGAGGAATGGAGGTTTGGAGAACGAGAACGGGGAAGGAAGGTAGATGGTGGAGACTCTTTCTCTCTCCCTCTAAAGTCTCAGCTCTCCCGACTCCTTCCCATTTTTGAAATAGTCTCAGAGAAGGAGCTAAAAAACATTTTTAAAATTATATTTTTTATATAATTTTTTAAAAATTTTAATTATATTCAATTAAATATTATTAAAAAATTATAAAAAAATTTCAAAAAATATACTTTATTTTAAAAAGTAAATAATTAAATTAAATTTTTCTTTATTTTTTGATATTTCTCTATAATTTTTTTTAATAATTTTTGATCAAATATGATCAAATTTTTTAACAAATTATGTAAAAAATTTAATTTAAAAAAAATTTTAATTTCTTTTACACACTCTCTCTATTTGTTTGAAAGTAAAAGAAAAGTCTTTCAAAAACAGAAAGTAAAAGAAAAGAAATATGGAAAGAAATGTCTAAAGTGAGGTTTGGACAATCATACAGTATGATTTGAGTTTAGAGGAAATCGAAGATTAAATAAAATATAATTAAAATATTATTTTACTATTTTAATTTTAAAAAATAAAATTATTTATTATATTTCATATCAAATCTCAAAAAATATAACAAAATAAAATAAATTGAGATTAACTTTCAGGTATGTTTATTTTTTGAGGTAAATTGAAAGTTAAAAATTTAAATGTTTATTTTATTTTATTTTATATAAAAATTTATAAAATAAAATTATAATAATTAAATAAAATAAAATAACTCTTCAAACAAATGAGACCTAAAATCTAAACAGTAAAAACACAATCACAGTGTGGTCATGTGGAAGGGTCATACTCATGACTTGTCTAATCTTGGGTTCAACTTATACTTTATGACAATGAAATCAGACCAAACTCCTTTTTCTCATTTACCGACTATCAAAAAGTTTCACACCGATTCACCATTTTATATAATTTCTCTGTATAAATTTTACGGCCTAAAATAAATTCATCTTTAAAATTAAGATGAAAAATATAATTTATAACTTTATAATTTTATAAATTATATTTTATAATTTAAATAATAATATCTATATTTTAAAAATTATTTATTATTTAGTAAACATATATCTGAAGCATTTTTAAAATTAATTATAATAATTTTTTTTAAATATATAATTATTTATAAAAAATTTTAATAAAGATTCAATTTATTATTTTTTTAAAAAATTAGTTTTCAATTTTTTTAACTAATTAAAGCTTTTTTATGAAATTATTAAATATTTTATTTTTTAAAAATATTTTAACTACTTAAAAATATTTTTCAAACTTCAAAACGCAACTCCAAACAAACTTTAAAATAAAGTTACATGTATTACAATTTTTCTAGTATATTTTTTTTTTATTCATCACGTTATTTTATTATCATAAATTATACTACTCAAATTTTACATGTCTAGTTGAAATTAGTTTTGATATAATTTACAATTATAGTTCGAGTTACATATAAATCTATATTTCAAAAAAATATATTTTAGATTATCATTAGGTCCAATTTGAATACAAAAATGTCTTATCTCATTTCATAATTATAATTTTTCTAAATTTTTTATAAAATATAATAAGAAATTCAATTAGTTTAAATTCTAAAACAATATTAATATTAAAAAATAATTTTTTATTCAATTTTTTAACTTTAATCTCAACTTATCTCATCTCTATCAATATCCAGAATCACCTCAAAGTCATTCAAGATTATTTTTATTTGCTGCCTTCAACCTTCTATTCTTAACACTGGATAATGCACTTTCTTTCTTCCTCCCTATTTCTTTTTCTTTATGTTTTTGTAAAAAATCATTCATTAGGACTGTTTATTCATTTATTTATTTTGATAACTACTAGGTTTGTTTATTGAGTAGTACTATTATGTCTCTTCAATTTACTAAATTGGTGTAACTCTAATGCAATTTATAAATTTTTTATTTTTTTATTTTATTTCAAACATTTTTTAAACATGTTTAGATATTTTTAAAAAATATTAAAAAAACATCAATACATTAATAATCACTTTCTTAACTATTAAAAAAATAAAAATAAAAATAAAGTACATAAACTGTTAAAATGAGAGGGTAAAATAAGATAACATAATAATATTTTCCTTATTTATTTGCATGATACATATTTTTAGTGAGGGATAAAGATAGGAGACCCACTGGTCCCCATTTTGTATCCTGCTCCCTTTTTTTGAAAAAAAAAATTATTTAATAATTAAGAAAATATTATTTGATAATATTTTAAGTTTTTTCTTTTTTAAAAATATTTTAAAAATATTAAAGAATGTAAAACTAAAATATATATATTAAAATTTAAGAGGACACAAGACGAGACCCCAAGCGGTCCCTAGCATCCTCCTCTTAGAGAATCTTTTTAGTTTCCTTTTTTCTTCTTATACCCTCATGTGATATTTGCAATTGTAATCACATGGTCCCCATTATCAATAGTGCGCTTAAAGAGTAATACTTTTTTCCCTTATTTGATATTCAAATAGTGCACTGAATGAGATCTGAAACCAATTCATTAGTTACAACTCATTCATCATTATCTTATTGCTATGATGGAGGGTAGATGGTGCGTTATGCTCAAGTGTCATTTTGGCTTCACCAAGGCTTCCCTTCAGCACAATTGCTTGTCGAGTAATGTTACTATCCTCACTAATTTATAGCACTCATTTTATTTTTTAATGTGCACTGCAATACCACATGACTTAATAAAAAACTTAAAAATACAAATATAAAACAGGTAGAAAAAATTTAGAGTTTTAGACCTTGTTTATTTTCACAATTATTATCATCTTATCTCATCTTATTAAGGCACATAACTCAGCACGTGTTGATCATACAAATGCTTTTGGAAGAATTGTGCACAATCTGATGTAGTGTATGACCCAGTCGAGAACCACGAGGTAGCAGAATATGATTCAAAATAATATTCTTGATTTTCCTTCCTGCTTTATTGAAAAGCCTATCATTAGCTACCATATTCTATAAATGTATTGTAAATCTGTTTATTTGTAATCGAATACGAAATATTGAAAATTAGAACTCATTTCATTATGTACCTTTTCATTGTAGCATTTTATCAAGCACTATGTGTCTGTTCATGGCATCAGAGCTTTAAAGGACAAAGGTCCATTTTTTTTCTTTCTTTCGCACGTCTATCATTCCTTCACCATGGAAGCTGATAAGACTTCCTCTACTAGAAGCCTTATTCTCCTCAACTTTGTGTCCCATTTCATAACTTTAAAGCTCTCTATTGAAAGCCATTTGTTATGGAAAGCTCAAATCAATGTTTTGAATACCGTACCGGTACCGGTATCAGTCAAGTCACTGAAACGAAATATTTCGATACCGGTACCGTTTCGTGTACCGTTTCAGAATAATTTATACATAAATAAATTATATATATAAATACAATTATAAATTATATTTCAAAATAATAGTCAGTATATAAATAAATTATATAGATAAATATATATATAATTAATTTAGTCTAAATTGAGGTTAAAATATAATAAAAAATTTAAAAAAAAACCCTCAAAAGCCGAAATCCGGTACGGCCGGTAACGGCCGTACCGGATTTTTTCGGCCGTACCGGCCGGTACGACACGGTATTTAAAACACTGGCTTAAATACTATCATTTCTAAAGGGTCATCAACTCTGTGGTTATATTAATGGCTCAATTCATATGTCTTCACCCACTGTAGATGGTCCCAATAACCCTGAATACTCCAAATGGGTGTTGCAAGATCAACTCATAATTTCTACCAGTAATTCCTCACTTACAGACACTGTTTTAGCACAAGTGTTTGAGTGCTCCACCTCTCGTGAAATCTGGGACATCTTACATGGTCTCTTCTCGGCTCAATTTTCAGCACATATAATGCAAACTCAGTTTCAATTAGCAACTCTAAAAAGGGTCAGAACCTATATCTAAATATTTTCATAAAGCTAAGTCCCTTGCATCGTCTCTTAGTACAGTTGGGCAGTCACTTTCTAATTCTAAGTTCACAATCTATCTTCTAGCTGGATTAGGATCAGATTATGAGTCTATTGTTACATCTCTGACCACTAGACCTAAGCCCTTAAGCTCTTCTCAAGTTTACAGTTACTTACTAAATCACGAGTCCCGACTTGCCCACCAAACCAAATCGCTACTCTCAAACACCTCTCTCACTACAAATGTGACCACCTTCAAACCTACTGCCTCTTCTTTCAATAGAGGTTGTGGGCATAATTTTCTTTGTGGTCGAGATGCAGCTCATGATTCTGCTTTCTCTACTTCAAGTCTCAATTCTAATAGTTATTCCTGACTAGTGTGTCAAATATGCCATAAAACTGGGCATGCAGTTTTATAGTGTTATCACTAACTAGACAAATCCTACCAAATCTCTCAACCTTCATCTCCTATGGCTAATTATACAGCACTGTCACTCTTGGTTTCTTCCAACAATAATTGGTTTTTAGACACTAAGGCAACAAATCATTTTACATCTGATTTCTTAAACCACAACTTGGATTTTGTTTCATACCAAGGCACTGATCAAGTCAGCATTGGGGATGGTTCTTCCCTTCCAAATCAACATTCTGGCACAACTCAAATTCACACACCGAATAGAAATTTCCTTCTACGTAAACCTTTACACGTTTCCTTAATTACTCATAATTTTTTATCTATTCGTCAATATTGTTTAGATAATCATGATTATTTAAAGTTTAATGTTTCTAGTTTTTGTGTGAAGGATCTGCATTCTCAAGCAGTACAACTCTGGGGACCCATTAGGAATGGGCTCTATGTTCTTCCCATTGTTGTCGAGCCTTCCTCCTCTGTCTCTCACTCCCGCTGCTTATATTGGTGAACAAACATCTTCCCACATTTGGCACTCCCGTCTTGGACATTCCTCATTGCACACCACTTCCTTTACCATTAACAATCTTAATCTTTCGATCACTTCGAAAGCTGCTCCATCTCTTTGCCCAGTTTACGCCCAAGCAAAGTCTCATATTTTGCCACATCCATCATCTTCATCTCACTCTCACAAGCCTTTAAATTACTTTTTCTTGATGTATGGAACCGTAGCCTATGCTGTCTACCTTGAGTCATCATTTTTATTTAGCTATAGTTGATGATTTTACAAAATTCATTTGATTGTTTCCTCTTCACACTAAGTTTGATGTTGCTACAATCTTCTTAGCTTTTTACATTATGTATGAAACTCTTTTTCATCTAATGTTATTTCAATACAATCTGATTTTAGGGGGGTTAGGGGGGGGGGCGTTGTGAGTTTCAATCCCTACAAAAATTGACGCAAACTTTTGGTATTTCTCATCGTATCATATGTCCTCATTCACATGCTCAAAATGGTAATATTGAGCAACGTCACCATTACATTGTGGAGACGGGTCTCTCCCTTTTAGCACATGCCTCAATCCTTTCCAAATATTAGACTGAGACTTTTCAAACCGTTGTATTTCTTATAAATCGCATACCCACACCAATTTCACAAAATATTTCCCCTTTTCAAGCACTTTTTCATAAAATCCTAGATTATTAATTTTTTCAGACCTTTGGGTCCGCTTGTTGGCCTTCTAATCATTACAAGATGGATCTTAGGTATGAAATGTATGGATTCATGAGCTATAACCCAGACCACAAAGGATATAACTATTTGCATCTGCCTACAAGTCGACTGTATGTGTCTAAAGACATTAGGTTTGATGAATCCTTTTGTTCCTTTGCACAGGCTTTGGGCCCTCACATCATTAAAGGCCCATCTACTCATTCTCGGACCACTTTCATTTTTCCATTCAAACCATTTTCTATTGGGTCTCTTGATACTCACCTTCAACCCATTAGCCAAACTCTTTCTCCTATACACTCAAAGCTTTTGGCCCTCGCCCTTCCAGAGTCTTTGTCGACTAATCCCTCACCACTTTTCCATTTGACTTCAGATGGAAACCCTAGTTTGCCGACATCCTCTTCCTCTCCTGGCCCACCATCCAATCCAACCCCACCGATATTCCAAACAAGTGGCCCATTCATCAACTTGATGTGCAAAACGCATTCCTACACACGAACTTGGAGGAGGACGTCTACATGCAGCAACTACCATGTTTTGTCAACTCTGTAAATTATAAAACTCTATTTACAATTTGAAACAAACTCTTGGAGCTTGGTTTTCTAAACTGAACACTAAACTGTCTTCATTAGAGTTTTAGGGGTCTTAGTCAAATTCTTCATTGTTCATTTACTTTAGTTCATCTATTTGTATTTATGTTTTAATTTATGTAGATGACATCATAGTTTTGGTCCAAATTCTCCTCTTATAAATGACTTTATTTCTACTTTGCATTTGTCATTTTCCAGTGAAGGATTCGGTTATCTTCACTACATCTTAGGTCTTGAAGTTAGTCGCCAGTCCACTGGTTTATTTATGAGTCAAACCTGCTATATTCATGAGCTGTTAAGACGTGCCAACATGCAAAATTCAAAACCTGTCTCAACACCTGTCTAATTCAACCAAATTATCAACGCTTGAAGACATGACATTTGAAGACCCATAACTCTACCGCAATGTTGTGGGCAGTCTTCAATATCTTGCCTTCATGCGATTTGACATTTCATTCAATGTAAATCATGTCTGCCAGTTTATACATTTTTTCCGTATTCCTAACTGGCAGGCTGTTAAACACATCTTGTGTTATTTACATCATACTGCACATTTCGGCCTGTATTTTTCTTCACCTTCTTTATTTAATCTTACAACATTTTCTTATGCTGATTAGGTTGATTGTCTGCATGACTGAAAATTCACTGAAGGTTTTTGTATATATTTGGGTTTACATTTGATTCCTTGAGGGTCAAAGAAACAGTCCACCATTATTCGCTCCTCTACAGAAGTGGAGTACAATGTTGTAGCAAAAATAACTTGTGAGGTAATTTGGTTACAGTTCTTATTAAAAGAACTTGTTATTGTTCTATCTCACCCACCTAATTTGTGATGTTACAACATTAGGGTTTATATATTTATCAATCAATTCAGTCCTACGCTCAAGAACTAAACATGTGAAATTAGACTACTACTTTGTATGGGAGCGTGTTGCTACTAAGATGTTACAAGTGTCCTTTATCTCAAGCAAGGATAAGCTTGCGGACATCCTCACCAAACCACTCTCTAATGTTAGATTTTCTTATCTCCGTTCAAACCTCACAATTTAGCATGTGCTGCTTGAATCAAGGGGGATATTAAGGCACATGACGTAGCACATTTTGATCAAACTTTGGAAGAATTGCACAATAATCTGATATAGTGTATGACCCAGTCGAGGACCACAAGGCAGCAGAATAACAAACTCTGCTTCAAAAGAATATTCTTGATTTTCCTTTCTATATTACTGAAAAGCCTCTCATTGGCTACTATATTCTATAAATGTATTGTGAAATTGTTCATTTGCAATTGAGGAAAAAATATTGAAAACCAGAGCTTTTTTTCATTTTTTGTCTTTCATTACAGCATTTTATTAAGTACTATGTGTTTGTTCACGTCGCATTTAATCATTATAATTTTTTTAAAATTTTCACATAAAATAAAAAAATAATAATTCAACCTTTTCAAATCTCAAAATAAAAATAATATTAAAAGAATATATTCTAATAATATTTTGTTCAACTTTCAATTTTATCTAAACTCATCTTATTTGTAAAAATAAATGTTCATCTTTTTATGTTTTAAACTATCATTTTGTTTTTTAAATTTTTTAAAAAGTTACATGACACCATCAAGAAAAAAGTGAGTAATATTAATTAGGAAACATAATAACATTCTCTTGTTTATATAGGATATTTGAGAGAGTATTAAATACTTATATGTCTCAATATATGATGTAGCACTTCACCATAGTTTTCTCTATCCAAATCTAAGTTCTCGAATTTGTGCAAAAGTTATGGGATCTCAAGCCGTGTCCAACAACCTACACTACTATACAACATAGCTTAACAGTCAACAATACTCGTTTATAACATATACAATTTTGCAAACAAAAGTTTTGATCTTATTGGGTAACATCATTATTTCTGCATTTATAAGAAGTAAAAAAAAATGTAAGCCTAAATACCAAATAGAAAATATTTGTTTTTTGTTTTTTGTTTTTTGTTTCACTTGTATAACATAATTTGAGAAGTCTAGCATCACCAGATATTATACAATATAGAAGTTTAAAAGTCCAATTTCTTAGGTGCAAAGTCCACAAAGTGCATGCCAAGGCATTTTAGTTAAGAAACAACTAAGTAAGATCTCAAACTTTTGGAAAACCTGATAAAAAAGTAGCAACACATACTTCAAAATACCCTTTTCTCCATAGCTTCTATTCAATCTATTTTAAGAACACTTGCAATTGCATTAAGACTGGCAAAATAGCAGCTTTGCCTTTCTTTTCCTAATACCCACAGACTTTTGCAAAACATCATTGGATCCTTTTCCACATCCATAAAAACAAAACACAACCACAGCATTCAACAAAAATTGCAAATGAGTAGGGTTAGAGATGCATTCACTCCACACATCAGAATTTACAGTTCTAGATTATGACAGCATCATCATCATGTCCTTCATGGTGTTGCTTATTCCTAAAATGGTGTTTGGTTGTTTATAAGCCAGCAAATTAGGTGAATCTACCATTGCATTGACATCTAGAATATCATAGTCGTACACGTTTGACATCATTTCCAGGGACGCTCGCATCACTCCCCTTACCCCTGATTGGAACAGTTGTTTGCCCTTGCACCTGGAGAAGCAAAGGTCTATTAACTTTCCACAATGAAAAATGAGACTCATTCCATCCACATTAGATTTTTCGTTTAGTGTTCTTTGTTATAGAAACTATTTCATTTATCAAAAAATATTATAAAAATCTTTCATTCAAGTTACATTTTTCATTGCTCAAATTTCAGTGGGATCATTTGTTCAGAACAGATCCAACTTTGAAATAAAAAATTATTGAAACAGGATCTTACAGTTTCGCAAGGAACGACTGCATATCTCTCTGACGGTGAGACCCAAGTTTTGCCTATTCAAAGAAACATTGACAATAGACTCAAAAATAAAGAAAATATTGTTGATTACGAACCAAAAAGAAGTGTTTAGGGGAATGCAGCACCTGATGATGGATCAGCCTTGGAGGATTCTATCTGTTGTCCACTAGATCCATCAACACTCAAAACCTCTATGATCTTTGGAATGTTCCTGTATATTACATGAGAAAAACATCATTAGTTGGAGCATTTAGTCCAGAGATTTCAAGAAGCTTAAATTAAACCTGTTCTCGGCTCCACAAACTTCAACAAAGGTAAAGTGGAAAGGATAAATCATTTAATCAAGCTTTAAATGAACATTCCAATTTAATCAAGCTTTAAATGAACATTCCAAAGCTCACATTCAATCATCAGTGAATTAGTTTTTGTTTGACAAGTAAAAATTTATTGATAGCAACTGGGCAAAAGCCCAAGTACTCAGGACTGCAAGAGGAAATACCTAATTAGGAAGGAGGGGGAAGAGAGAGATACAAGAGGAAACAGCAAGTTAGTTTAGCATGAATATTTCTAAAAAACATCTCTAAAGCAAGAAAGAATCCAATACATGTTTGTACATAAGCTTAAGACAACAGTTCCATTTCTAGTAAAAGAGTAAACAGAGTGACAAATGTAATACATGACATTCAGATGTAAATGCTATTACCGGTCAACAGATTCCCCATGCCCAAGCTGTCCATTGGTGCTTCTTCCCCAAGAAAATACATTTTGCTTTTCAGTAACAGCAAGTGTATGCCTCCATCCACAAGAGATTTGAGTTACTTTCTGCCAAGTGCCAAACAAGAGAAAGAAAATAGGGTTTTTTTTTTTTTTTTTTTGCCCAAGATGAGAAATGAAAAGAAAATCTCTATGTAAATGAATATTAAAGCCATGGCCCATCTATATTAAATTTGGGAGCTACAGTAATAGGAATGTGCCTGCTCATGGGGAAATTTAACTTGTAGAGGAGAGCAGTGATCAACATTGTCACCAACTCCAACCTGTCCAAACTGTAAGACAATAAGTTAGCAAATGCAGATGAAGTTTAGGGACATAAAGATTCAGAAGAAGTCTGACAAAATTAGATGGTCATCAAGTTTCCATGACACAGAAAATTAGTAATAATACTGTACCTATGTGGTGATATGGGCAAGGATATGCTATTGACACCCTAAAATGGTAGAAATCTTAGCAAATAGTAATATGTGACTCTTGGACATACCCAAAGCCAACACCCACACCATTTCCATGTAATATGTGCATCACATGGACACAAATAGAGGATAATAGGTGCAATACTAATAATTTTTTCATCCATACAATAGATTCTTTTGATTGGTAAAGATTTAATGTATAGATCTATACATTAGATCTTTTGACCCCACAATCTTCTCATCTATCAACCATTCATGAACGGGAGACTTGCAATTTTTTTTTAAAGTAAAATAAAATTTTATTGAAGCAAGTAACAAGGCATAGCCCAAATACATAGGATTTGCAAAATGTTTTGAAGATGAAAAGTAAAGATGTGGATTGCTAACTTTATTCCAACCCCAGCCATAAAGTTTTCCATCAGATGTAAGTGCCATAGTATGCCTCCAACCACCTGATATCTGAAAAGCACCAATCCAAGAAAATTTCAGACAACTTGAATTTAAGTACAAAACAAAGTCCATATCTAAGTCAGCATATATCATGTATCAAATGTTCTCATAAAAGCATCAAATATTAAAAAAAAAAAAAAAAGAATTCTAGGGGGAGTCGGTTTTAGGGAGTCGACTTTAGTTTAAAATTTTTTTTTTCCACATTTTCAACCTTGTTTTCAATTTCTATACCAAAAACAAACCAATAGAATTCATTAGATCCATGAAAACAATGTTGAAAATGAGGAAAAAAAATTTTAAACTAAAAACAAGGTTGAAAATGAAGATGAAGAAAAAAATGTTGAAAAAAAGGTTGAAAATGATTTTTTTTTCTTCTCATTTTCAACCTTGTTTTTAATTCTTATACGAAAAACAAACCAATAGAATTCATTATATCCATGAAAACAAGGTTGAAAATAAGGATTTTTGTTAAACTAAAGTCGACTCCCTCTCAACTCCCTAAAACCAACTCCCTATAGAATTATTCCTAGATGCAAGTTTTACATGGAACCAAAGAAAAATTGCCCCCAAGCTGCAGTATAAATTGTTCCGGGCAGAGACTGCTCCATTAACTGGATGCAATTGATAAATATGATCCAATTCATGCGAATCACAAATTCAGTCCACAACGCATGTGCAGCAAGTACTTCTTCTTTTAATCAGTGAATATGCAGAAAGTATATTAATAGGAATGAGAACTACCCTCAATTGTAACATTAAAATACAGTATATTTAATTACTTGCCAAGGCAATGTGGATGGTGCAAAACAACTTGAATCTCAAAACTAGCATTCCAATGACACAAAGTCTTAGTATCAAGATTCGTTTCTAAACATAATTTTTTTTTCGATAAGGATTTCTAAACATAATTAAGAAACCAGAACAATGGGAAAAAGAGATCACCTGAGAAATATTCGTGTCATGCAAGGCTTCTAGCTTGTGAGGAACAAGGTGATCCTCAAAATCCCCATGTCCTAGTTGGCCATATTTGCTCCAGCCATAAGTGTATAATCCACCTAAAGAGGAAACAGATATTGTATGTCGCCAACCACAAGCTACCATAATCATCTTCTCACCCTGTAATTTATATAAAAGAGCATTAATCATTCAAAAAACTATAATGGTGAACAGGGGAGGAAGAGAGAGAGGTTGTGGGTGTGGGTGTGGGTGTGGGTGTGGGTGTGGGTGTGGGTGTGAATGAGTATTGGGAAAACGTCAGAGTGCTACATGAATGAGGCTTTACTCCTATTCTAATATGAAAAGTGCAGAACATTTCATGAGAAGAATCCATAATTGAAAATAAGAGATCCCTGTCGAGTATAACCTTTCTGTTGATAACAAGATAACACCACATACAGAATTCCATTGAATATAATCAAAATTATTACTGGCTCACCAGACAGCTTATGAACCTTCTTGGCAGTTTGTTTGGCATACATGATTTTATTTTATCATAGACAGTGAAGAACGGGGATTGGTTTAGAATGCTTCAAACATACATACTACCTGTAATAAATCCTACAACTTTATCCCAATATGCATGGTTTGGAAGAAAGAATCCTACAACTTGGAATTTCCAACTGTGCTCTTCAAAACAGAAATAAGCGATACCATATTTTCAACATACAATAGCAGAAACTTTCTCAGGAACCAAGCGATCACTTCTATCACCCAAGCCCAAGTTTCCATATCGTCCCCAGCCCCATCCATATAGCTCTCCATCTTCTGTAACAGCGGCAGTATGTTCAGCACCAGCAGCAACCATTCTGATAGAAACTCCCTAACAAAAAATAAACAAAAATTAGATGCATAAGTTATTTCATAAGAAAGAGTTTGTATAAGAACCTGAGCAAATTTATGTTGTGTATTTCATAAATTCCATTGTTGTTTAATATTGGAATGTAATAAATACCACAGTATTTCTGGATAATTCTTTATCCTGATAAATTATTATTTTCTCTCTTTGATGGAAGTATAATGAACTATCCGTAAATGTAATTATCAGATAGATAGTGTTTATCAATAGTTGGCAGCATGGCAATGCCTGCAGTTCATATAAAAAAAAAATACTGCAACAAGCATAACAAAATATGAATACACAAGAAACCGAGCAATTGAACATGTATGGGCTTGATGCTTGCAGTGATATTTCTGTTGCATAAAAGTCCTCTTCGGTATGTGGAATTCAAATACCAATCTCTACTGGAGGTTGTTACCAATTTAAGTATTAGCTGTTTTATTTCTAATTATTTCTACAATTAAGAGAGATAGGAAAGGATGGGAACATCCATTCATGCCACTTCTCGACTGTCTCCCCAAGGCCAGTTGAATAAGAAACCAGCGTTGCCTCACCTTCACCGTGATACAAAATCCAAGTTCTTTATGGGAGGGCACAGGGAGATTTATTTTTTAACCCCTAGGGGTTGGTTCAAATAGTAAAGGCCTTAGACTTGGGGGTATGCTCCTCCCAGAAGGTTCAAATCCAATTAGGTGCAAATAATCTCGAGAGGCCATTGGACTGAGGAACCTCCCCTTGAATTACCCAAGGTGTACTTGTGGGAAATTCCTTGCCAAGGACATGTGCAAGTTCTTGGATTAGTCGGGACGTTGTTCCCAAATACCCGGTGCTAATAAAAAAAATATATTTATATTTTGATAAGTAGAGCATGAGGAGACTTATCATCAGTATGATGATAGGAATGCAGAAGCACATCAAATGACTGTCCATAAATAACTGTTACTCAATGATCTACCAAAAAGGAATTAATATATTGCTAAAAAGAATCATGTCAGTGTAGGAGAACTGTTCCCTTTTGATCTTAAATCATTGCAATTTTAAAAGTCATATGTTACTTTGCTCAGTCTGGTCTGTTCTCCCCTACTTCGAAAGAAGGAAAAAAAAAGAAAAAAAAAGTCAGGGATTTATGGATGCACCTAAAAGGGACTTTCCTTCTCACCGACAACCAAATCACAAAGTGCTAAAAAGATATACAGATCTTCTTAAGTTCTTTTTTTTTTTAATAGGTACACGTCTTCCTAAGTTTATGTTTCAACTTGGAGAGGAAAGGTCTTGGACTTTAAAGGTTGACACTCAAAAGAGAGGACAGTGATGTAGAGCATCTAATGAATGTCTAATGGGAATAACTAAATGACTTAAGAGTACCTGAAATCCTTGAATTTTCTGTGGGACAAGAGAGTCCTCCGTGGTGCCAAGGCCAAGTTGACCATTTTGGTTTCGCCCCCAACTTCATTGAAATAGAGACAGGTAATTCAGTTGTACAGCATTTTCCTAAGAGTTAGAATTGATATGCACAAGCTGTAAATCACACACACAAAGAAGCAAGAATGCAAAAAATACAGAAACACGCAGATACAGGAAATCTATATTGGCAATATTGGTATGGCAGCATAAGTTTCATGCTCAAGATATTTCTGTTCAACATTCATTTGGTGCAGAAACATTGAACAAATATAGAACTCTGCATGAATGAATGTTTGGCAGAATGATTCTGGATCTGCATGTGCTTACCATCCTAGACTGGAGCTCAATGGAAAATTGGTTCCATTTTGTCATTAGTAACATAACTTTCTTGACCTTTTTACTATGTTTAAATGTGGTATCTGTTTCTTACACTGTAAATGGCTTTAGATGCCTACTGTGGCATTGTGACTGCTATACAAGTGTGCCTTGCGAATCAAGGTATAGTTTTACCAAACAAACTGTCAGTTGTAAAATTTCTCCATATTTTTCTTGTTCACATTTCCAAGTGTGAGGGAAAGAAGGGAGGGTGCCAAAGAGGAAAAGAAAACCACCTTTGATTGGCCCATTAGTCCAGCTATACTGAATAAACTAATATTATACTCATTTCATCAAGTTGTAAAATTGACAGTAATACTTATCAAAATTAAAACAATATATATACATACATATATATATATATAGAGAGAGAGAGAGAGAGAGGGAGATTTTAGAAAATCTGTTAACCTCTGGACCTCGCCTTCCATAGTCACTGCCAAGCAGTGGCTGTCCCCACAAGCAATTTGCTTTATCCTTAAACCATTTAATGCTTTTATTGGCTGAGGAGTGAACAAGTCACTGGAATTTCCATGACCCAACCTCCCAAAGTCACCCCTGGAAACATAGATAAAAGCACAAGATGCTTACAGGCTATCATGGAGCATAGACAAATCCAAAGGCAATGATACATCCAGAGCTTATTAAATGACACAAATGAAAAACATGACATGTGACACGAAGAACTGCCTAACCAAATATAAACAAAGAATTCTGTAATGAGATTAAAACAAATGTTTTGCAGTAAATCAGTAATTTTAAAAATCAATATATGTATATCTAATAGCCTCATAAAAAAATTTAACCTCAAAACTATTAACAAGTACAAAATTTCAAGTGCTTCCATTATTTATGAAGGATTTCAAGCTGTTAACTTGAAACAAGAAATGGACTACATACTTTTATCCAAATAAAGGTGCTGATTGCCAAATATGATGCATTTCTGATACCCCTTGGAGTTGATATATTTAAAGGAAGGAATCTAAGCCTAGGCAAGCTACTTACCCTTGCAGTCTAAGGAACTGCATGGCAGCCCAGGAATGCCTGAACTTATGCAAATGTGAAAGGAGTCTTGTTGCCATTGGTAGCCCAACCCCATGGTCCACATGTTTATTCAAAATAATTGGTTGAATATCCCTTTCAAGCTTCTCGAGGGAAAAAAAACACAATAATTAAAATCATATAGGTTTCTGGGAAAAGAAAAACAAAAGAAGCTCCCTACAGTGAGACGATATGACTAAAAACCAAAACTCTCCTTTGGGGTACTGGAAGGTGGAAGAGGACGAATGGAATAAATAATTTGATCAGCCAAGTCCTTTATCTCGTTTCAAGAATGTCCCTCATCTGATGCAGGATCTTCTCCATTTCCTTGGCCAACAATTTTCTCCTCAATATAATTTTTGTTCATTCTTAATGGTACCATTATTTCCATATGATCAACCACGTTCTCGTGCAGAGAAAAATAAACGAGGGATATCCATTGAGCTTTGTTGTAGCCAACTTCTAAACCATGTAGTGTTTCTAACCTATGACAAATGCAACAATGTGGCAAAGAAGACATCTCTCTCTCTCAGTATAAAAGTCTACAGTGAATTTTCAAAAGAGAACATTAAAAGATAATACACAGACCATCCCCAGCTATACACTTCCAGAAGTGACTGAGAATATGCAATTGTATGATCAGCTCCACAGGCAACAGATACAATTTCATGGCTATCCAATGCACTAAGTTGAGTAGGCAAAAATCGATCTTCGGCATCTGCATGGCCTAATTGTCCATCCTCTCCCCTTCCCCAAGAACAAACAATGTTTCCAGCTGTAAAATGTCAACAAAAGCCCAACAAAGAAAATTCATTGAATTTAAAAATAGGAAAGAAAATTACACTGAAGATGTTTCCGAAGAACAACTACAAACGGAATATGTCCAACACAAACTAAAGGCAACAAAGAGCCATCAATTAACATAAGAATAAAGGAATATAGGCATGGTAGCATAATGGACATAGGAGTCATTAAGCAAAAAGTAAAAACGACCGAAGCAAGTTATAAGGAAAACAAAACAAAATATGCATCTCAAAATATTTTATGAAGCAGTACTTAACCAAAATCAAGTAACTGTCTCTTCCAAACTCATCTTTATAAAACAGAAAATTTTGCCAAAGACACTTCCTGGCAGCAGTAATTCCCCCTTCAACAAAGCCACATACAGCTCTAGCTGGGAAAGCAAATTTTGTAAGCTGACTAGCTGAAAAATGGTGCTTTGGAACATTCTCTTATCAAATTTGATGTGTTTCACTGGAAATAAGATCTTAAGCTTAGATATCGCAATGACCTACTTAGGAAAAGGAATTGACATCAATCTGATATAGTATTCAAATTTTAAAGATTAATAAAACTTTGTTTACCAATAAAAAAAATGTATATATTCAAAGATTTAGAATGGTTGAAGAACTTGGGGTCAAGGTGAACTGGCACCAATCCCGGGGATGATTTGAGCACCCAAATGGAAGGAATTAATTCATTGTATTGCCCATATAAATTATATTTATTGCACAGAAACAGTATCCAGTTACCAGCAGCAAAACTTTGGTACAGATACGGCTCTTGGAATCCTTGACTCATCAAACAAAATCAGCAGTGATTATAGCTCTAGTTTTATAGTATAAATCCTTGGTCTGATGAACAGTGTACACATAAGTCCTATAGCTTCAACAGACAACCAAAAATACCCTAGATCAGCTGAGTACCAGTCGGTTGCCAACTCTTACTTAAATCATTGTGGAATTAGTTGATGGAAAAAAAATTGCTGCAGATCATAAATAAGAGCCCCTGAGAATATGAAGAAGCCTATACTAGAAAAGCAATTGTAACGATGTTCTCCAGACATTTAGGCTAAATTCGAGTAACTATATCGCATTTCACATTCTCACTCGTTAAAAGGAAGAAAAACAAATTCTAAATCCAAATTGAAAAAACAAAGGTTTAGGTTTTGTAAAAGCCCCAAAATGCCTAACTATATCGCATTATTCTCACATTCTCACTCATACAAGCCCCAAAATGCCTTTGTAAAAGATAGGCAAATTCTTAACGCAGTCCTCATTGCAAATGAATGTCTTGACAGTAGACAGAAGACTTGAGATACAGGAAGGCGTGTGATCACGTTAATTGGGAGTTTCTCCTTGGACTTCTCAGGAAATGTGGCTTCAGAAAGCAGTGGAGGAAGTGGATCTGTCGGTGCATCTCTAAGGCGAAATTCTGTGTTGATTAATGGCAACCCAGAGGACTTCTTTCATAATTCACGTGGCTTGCGACAAGGGGATCCGTTGTCACCTTTATTGTTTGTCATAGTCATGGAGGTGCTAAGTCGAATGCTTTCGACTTTGGTGGACAATGGCTTTATAGTTGCCTTTTCAATTGGGGCCCTTATTAATATTTTCCACTTGTTGTTTGTAGATGATACTTTAATTTTGTGTAAAGCCGATCAAAATCAGGTGCAAGTTTTGAAGGCAGTGCTTCTATGCTTTGAAGTAGTATCTAGTTTAAAAGTGAACTTTGAAACATCAGAAATGGTTCCAATTGGTGATGTCCAAACATACGGCCACTTGCTCGATCGTTGGGGTGCAAGATAGCTTCCTTCCCTATGACTTACTTGGGTTTGCCTTCGGGGACTGCTCGACGAACACCTTTGGTGTGGGATTCAGTGGTCGAGAAAATAGAGCAAAGATTGTCAAGTTGGAAGAGAATGTATTTGTCAAAAGGTGGTCGGATGACTTTGATTACTCTTTCCAACCTACCAACTTACTTTTTATCTCTTTTCTCAATACTGGCAAGTGTGGCAGCACGTATTGAGAAGTTTCAGCGTGATTTCTTATGGGGAGGTATGGGGGAGGAGTTTAAATGCCACTTAGTCAAGTGGGAGACAATGTCGGCCTATCTCTCATTGTGGGTTGGATATAAGAAACTTGAGGACCTTTAATCAAGCATTGCTTGGCAATGGTTGTGGAGATACTCTAAGGAACCTGAAGTTTTGTGGAAATGGTGATTGAAAATAAATATGGGAGCCTATTGAGAGGGGGGGGGGGGTTGGAGCACTAGAGAGGTAAGAGAATCCGGACCCCGTCATTCAACTCGCCAATCATCATCGTAAAAGGATCATGCACCCTAAGACCCCATCATTCACCTTAGAATCTGGACTATCAATATCTTTCTATATATAGATCAGCTGCATGCCACGAATTTGCATAAGTGTAGTGCATAGAAGATCATAAACAAAACCGTTTGATCACTACTGAAAATGAATCGTGATCAGCGCCAAAGGGGTGCACGCAAGGTGTGGGTTTGTGGAAACATATAAAGAAAGGGTGGGGGGTCTTCTTTCAACACTCTCATCTATAGGTGGGCACAGGATCCAGAGTTAAATTCTGGAAAGATGTTTGGTGTGGTCACAGGGCATTACAAGAGGTATTCCCCTCTCTTTTTCAGATTGCAAGTGCTAAAGATGTTACCATGGCAGAAGTCATGGGAATGTTGAGAGGGCGATTACATTGAAATATTAATTTCAGTCAGGCAGTGCAAGATTGGGAAATGAGCACCTTTGCAGAGTTTTACAGCCTTGTATATTCCATAAGACCGAACCCTCAGTGTGTGAATGGCTTGTGGTGGTCACCTGCAGGGAAAGGTGTCTTTTCTGTAAGCTCTTTCTATAAGACTCTCACATGAGTACCTGACTCTCAATTTCTGTGGAGAAGGCTTTGGAAACACAAGGCACCCCCTAAAGCATCGTTTCTTGTGTGGACCGCTTCGTTGGGTAAGATCCTTACCACAGACAATCTGAGATAGAAGAGTAATCATTGCGAATTGGTGTTGCAGGTGTAGACAAGTGGGTGAGTAGGTGGAGCATCTCCTTCTACATTGCGAGATTTCACGGGGTCTTTGGAACAAGTTGTTTAGTAGATTGGACTTAACTTGGGTCATACCGAAAACTATGGCAACCATGATGGCAAGCTGGACTAATATAAGAGGCATGCAACAGATCAAAGCAGTTAGAAGATGATTTCTATCTGCATTATATGGTGCTTGTGGAAAGAGCGCAACAAGCGGACATGCGAGAACAAAGAGAGATTGATGGAGGAGCTCAAAGTTTTATTTTTTAGAATTCTTTATACTTGGGCCATTGCTGTGGACTTTAACGGCATGGATAGCTACGTGATTTTCTTGTTTCTAATGCCCTTAGTTAGGGCATAAGCATTTTTTTTGTAATTGGCTTTGCCATTCTTTGATCAATAAGATTCGTTTATTCATCAAAAAAAAAAAAAGAGACCAATAATTAATCATCGGACTTCATTACCAAGATCAAGACCAGAAACATTTTGAAAGTCGTTTCTACCATGGCTTTCTTTTTTCGTGATTAGGTACAATGACTTTTTTAAGTGCAATGAGAAAGGACCCAAAATGAGTATGTCAATATAATACAACAGTCGACAAAAAAAAAAAGTACAAAATGTTACTTGGAAAAGAAAGAAATTGCTGAAAATTTAAATCAGAGATATTCGACTTATCGTCACTTGAAAGTCAGAAATAACAATTTCCAGTCAGCTCATTTTAAAACTCTAGATTGCACTCCATTGTCCACGATACGCAGGGGACTTTCCTCAGATTTCTCAGCAAGCAAGAAAGAATGACAACAATCACTGGACCAACGATGGATTGAAAGCAAGACAACCTAGAATTGCGAAAAGGGAATTTTGGGAGCTTACAAAGAAGAGCAACAGAGTGACTAGCACCAGCGGAGATGAGAAGAACCCGACGAAATGGACCGGTAACTTCACCATCTCCCTCCTCGGCCATTTCCCACGTTCCAAACAACTCAAAAGGGACAACGGAAACGTGCCAAAAGCAAATAGAGAGAGATTATTTCGGATGATATCTCTGTGGTTGACTTAAAAGTGATTAATGGTAATCTGAAAAAGCCGGAGCAGAGGCAGGAAAACCAATTTATAGCGAGAGAGAAAGCCCATGTGCAACACAGCCCGTTTGTTGAGCAGGGCATATACTTCCAAAGAGGGAGAAGGTCAAGGAACGGGGGACATATGACAGAGGAAGACGGTAGAGACATAGGCAGGCACAGGCAGGTAATGCAAGAAACAACGGCATTCAATGCGGGATGGTCCCAACTCCCATTTCACCTGCTTTTATTTCTATTTTTTACTCTCTTCCCTCCCTTCTAACACACTTTTCAATTTTTTCCCATAAAAAAGAAAAAACACTCTTTTCAATTTCATTTTTATAGAAATTCCTTCATTTAAATTAAAATTATAAAATTGTAAAAAATATTTTTCCTTTTCGTTTTTATTTCTACAAAAGGTCTTACTTCTAACTCATTATGAATGTGTTTAAATATTGAGATGATTTGAGTTAATTTATAAATAATAATATTTTTAAATTTTATTGATATTTATATAAATATAAATAAATTGATATATGTATTAAAATATATGAAATAAATTGAGATGAATTTAAAATTTTTATAAAAAGTGAAAATAGTAATAATCTCCATCATAATTAGTTAAAAACATCTCCAGCTGACATTCAAAGTCATCAAATTAGTAAACTTTTTATATTTTAAATAATAAATATGTATTTATTATTATCATGCCAATAATTTTAGGCAAATATTATGTTTGAACTATTAAAAATAACATGACTCAGTTTCTTTTAGATCCACGAGAAAAAATACACTGGAATTTTTTTTCAACAGATTAGATTAAAGTAATGATACACAAATTTTTACAATTATATTTTAAAATAAGAGCATTAGATAAATTAATATTATTTTTATAAGTTATTTATATAATTACTCTTTATTTAAAATATAATAATATAAAAAATATTAGGTATCTATTATTTTAAAAAATAAATGTTTTTTAGTAGTCCATAACTATTAGATGTAAAGTATCAAATTAGGATAATGATAGATTTTCAATCCTTTTATCATTATTTTATTATTCATAATATTTTTGTTTTTTTTAAATATTTTTTTAACATCTTTAATTATTCAGATTTTTTTTTTAAAAAATATACAATTTCATTAACAATTATTTTTTTAATTATTAATTAAAAAAATATTAAAAATATAAAAATAATAAAAAAATAATAATAAGAACATCATTATTCATCAAAATATAGATAGTAATCATTGTGTTATAATTCCTTTAATTTCTTTTAGATAACGACACAATGTCCGCTCTCCGCCACATCTTGGAAGGCCCCATCCCTCATTTTTTTTGAAGAGTCGTGCGACATTTTTCAAGAGATTTAGGACGAGTTTGTCAAATAATTTGTTTTTTTTTATATATATAGGACGAGTAGTTTTTTAAAAATAAAAAACTATAATATTATTTAAAAACATTTTTTTTTAAATTAAGTAAAAAAAAATGTAAGTTTTTCCATTCGGGAAATAAAACATTTCCGTTTTTTAAAACTTCTTTCTTATTTCAAGAGCTTTCTATTTTATAATCTTTTCTATCTTTCAGAGTATTCTATTTTAATTTATTTATTTATTTATTAAATTAAGAAGTGTACTTCCTTGTTCTCCATTTGTTAAGTCTTTCTTTTTATTTTTATATTTGTATTTTCAAGTCTTTTTTTAATTGCTTTTACTATTTTTTAATTTTTTTTTGTTTATATTTATATGATTTGTTTTTAATTTTTCAACGTCAAATTTGAAGGGATACATTTCCATATCACCATTAATATATGAGCCACTCTACACAATCTCTCCTCAACTTGAACATATAAAAATGTTAAATATTTTATAATGATGTGATAAAAAGGAGTTGCAATTAGGACATGAATTTTTTATTTTTTTATTTTTTGAGGAAAAAAGTACCATAATGTTGATAGTTCATATATAAACTTCACTTTCATGTTGGATAAAATAAAGTGAGCCAAATATTGAAGATTTGAGATCAATCAGTCCAAAGGTGCATTATTAATTTTCTTTTCTTAGAGTATATCCAATATTTATAATTTAAATAATTCTATCATAAAATCTTTATATTCGGTATCATTTACATCATATAATTTGATTTGAAACTTAAATTATTAATATTTATAAAATTTTCAATTGTGCCGTCATTTAACATCTTCTTACGTGACATTAACTAACATCTTCTTACTGTTAGGGTATTTTAAAAAAACATTTAAAAAATGCTTGAAAGAAAAAAAGTTACAATTACACTAATTATGATAAATTTACGAAAACAAAATCATGAGGCTGAATAGCAACTTCCATTTTCTTAGAACATCACCAATACTAGACCAGTCAATAAATGCAGGAAAATAAAGTTTCGTGAGTAAAATATGAAACACCAATGCAAGAATTCTCCCCGATTCGACCTCTCCATTTGAAGTAAAATGGATATGAAATATGAAATTTATAGTCATAAAATATGTTTTATGAAAGCAAAAATTCTCTTTGAATCGACTCTCTTCATCTAAAATAAAATATGTAAGAGAGATAATATTTATAATCGTAATGTATGCAAGTACTATACAATCATTTTTAAAAAAATGAGTAAAATATGGAATTTATATGAAAAAAAAATTAATCTTTTAATAATAAATCTTACTATTTTTTAAAACAATTATATCATTTTTCCACACTCTACTATTATTTCTCAAATAAATAATAGCTGTTTATCAAAATGGACAGGTCATTTTATTTATCAATATAATATAAAATGACAAAAGTATATCATATTTTGAAAAATGTTACAAACATAAAAAGTTTCCACAAAAGAATTCACAAACTGACGTGCATGACTTCATATGTCTGTGAATTAATTTATTTTATAATAAAAATAATTAATTTTTTAATTTAATATATATATCACATCAAATCAAATTAATTTATTAATTACTTTTACATAAGCCCTTTCTATTTAAAGTATTTATCAATAGATAATATTAGGGTTGTAAAAAGATTGAACTCGACCGGTGGATCAAACTGGGATCGGACCGGACCGAATGAATCAGTCCGGTCTGGTCCAATTTATATATGGACCGAATAATTTCGATCTGGTCTCGGTCCAGGAGATTTCTCCTCCTGGACTGGACCGGACCGAACCTCCACTATATACATATATATATATATATGTATATATAAATAATAGTATATAAATTATAATATTAATATTAATATAGATTTATATAATAACATATTAATATAATATATATACTCTTATAATATTAATATATTATAATTTATAGTAGTTGACTAGTTGTAATATAAAAATATAAATTATAATATATCTATATAAAATATTAGTAATAAGAAATAAGTGTATTATTATTATTATTTAATATATTATTATTAATTTATCAATATTTACTAACACATGAATATATAATATATTAATATAATAGTGTTATTAGTAATATTTTTTCCTATTTTTTTATTTAGATTATTTTTCTTTTGCCATTTTTTTAAGAGTAAGTTTTTTAAATATTTTTTGGCTTAAATCTGTGATAAATATGTAAATTGAGTTGAAAATAATTAAATTTGGACTAAAAAAAATATTTGATCATTATAGAATTTTAGATTAAATTTAGTCTATTAAATCATATGGGATACCCCTATACCGGACCGAACCATCGCTAGACCGAATTGGACTGGACCGGTGTGGATCGAATAGAAATTCGGTCCGATCTAGGATGAGAGAATTTTTGGATCAAATGGAACCGGTCCACAAATTTCTCAGACCGGATCAGAACAGACCATTTAGTATTTTCACCCTATTAACATTCATTTCGAATGAAAACATAAATGTATTCCCGATAGATAAAGATCCTCCCCAATTTTTTGTGACTCTCTCAAGCGTTGTCCGCACTTAAAACACAGAATATGGATCTCGTAGTATTTAATGCCAGCTACACCTAAACAATATACACCCTGCATTATTAAAAGAAAAAATTTTTACAATCTCTTACTATTCACACAATCTCTATACACTAAATTATTTTATTTTATTTTTTATTAAATATTTGATATATAGATAATAAATAAAAATATTAAATTAATTTAAAAAGAACAAATTCAAAATAAAAATATTAAATAAATTAAATAAATTAAAAAAATTAAAAAATAGTGGTGTGTGAAGGTTTTGGAGGTTGTATAGAACTTCCCTTATTAAAATGCTATAAAATATGACGATAGTGTTTAGAATAACACTCCGTTTAGATAGTTAGATTTTATATGAATATTTAAATTAAAAAAATATTATTAAAATAATCATATTTTTTAATATTATTATTATTTTGTGTTGTTCAAATAACTAATACAAGAGGGGAGTGAATTGGATTATATTAAAAAATTAACACTTATAAAATAAATACACAATATAAAATATAAATAACATACGAAGAAACAGAAAATATAAAGAGTAAGGGCAAGAAGAAGCAAACTCAGTATTTTAACGAGGTTCAGCATTACTGCCTACGTCCTCACCTCAAGTTACACTTTGAGAATCCCAAATTCACTATTCAATCTCTTTCAGGTAGAGATAGAAACCTGTTACACCTTTGAGCAACACCGCTACAAAGAATCCGTGTAAAACACCATCTACACTTCCAATCACCTCATACTTGGTGATTCAACTATTCCCTGTGTAGAACACATTCTACACACACAAGGGTTATACGCACTCTCTTACAAATACAAGAGCTGATAGTGAGTAAATTATCAGAGTACACTCTTCAATGAATGAAATAAAAACAATACAACACAACTTATATCTCTCTCAAAATGAATAAGAATTAAGGTACAAAACTTAGAGAAAAGAGAATGAAGGTTTTGAAAAAATGATGCAAAACTTAGCAATTGATGTATAAGCTCTTGTTATTGATTTTACAAAACTCAAGTGAGCTATTTATAGACAAATAAGTCTTCATAATCAAATTTGAAAAAGTTCACATGTCAAATAAGGGCACTATTCACTTTTCAAAAGATTCAAATAAAAATATCTCATTTTTATATTTGTAAAAAACAACTCCATTCATTTTTAAAAAAAAAATCAAACCTAATCTTTTACTTTTCATACATGACAAAATGAGCATGATTTATTTTTCAAACCAAATCATCTTCTTTTTTCATATAAAAAAAAAACACAACCACCCTTCAAGATCTTCAAACAAAATCATCTATTTTTTACATTTGTCAAAAAAACACACAACCACGCTTTAAGATTTTCAAACAACACATGCACATATTAAAGATGACAATCAATCATCTTACAAATTCAAATCTTTATGCATATGTGAAAAAAAATTCAAAATTAAATATTTTAATAAAGTTATGTAAATGTAAAAAATGCAATTTAATACTTTATGAGAAATTATTAATTTTAAGCCTTAATCCAATTTTAAATTTTAAGAGATGTACAAAATTACTCTATGAGCTTCATTTATAGATTTGATCTTCTTTTTACTCATACTTGATTTTTTTGATGTGCTTAGCTCTCTTAATGCATAGACAACTTGAGTTTGAGTTTTAAATTTATTTGTTATCATCAAAATCTATACGTCGATATGAGATTTAAAACCTTAGATTCAACAATCTCCTTCTTTTTGATGATAACAAATACTTAGTAGAAATCTGCGACCTCTAGTAATACTTAAACTCCCCCTGAAAATATGCGTTAGTTTTTCAAATAAAATATAGACATGATTCTACCATATATAACAGGGTAGTATAATACTAGTATAAGACTTCTCCCCCTTTTGGCATCATTAAAAAGGAACCACAATTAGTTTCAGTAAGATTTGTTCCCGCAATGACCAATAACCAAATAAAATGGTGCATTAGTAGAAACTATATATAGTTGAATAATTGGAGCCACCCGTTTTTGACAAAAGCTGCAAAGGTTGAGGCCGAACTTTATCGTCTCAGTGCAGAAGACGATTTAAATCTGCTTGATGTTGTTGACGAATTAGATGTTGCGGAGATTTCAAATTGAATAAGTGGAGTCATCCGTGTCTGACAAAGGCTGCAAAAGCTGCAGGCCTACTCTGGCAATTCGGTGTGGAAGGAGATTCAAATCCGCTTGACGTTGTTGACAAACGAGATTTTGTAGAGATTTGAAAGTTTTCGATTTCTATTTAAATGACTATTTTCACCCATCGAATACTCACAAAAAAAATCTCTCATTCCTCATTAATCAAGTATCTGTTTATCCAAAATGACAGAATGACGAAGAAGATTTCTTCTGGTAATCTTCCGGATTTGAACCAAGAACCGTCTCGATTAGCCATCTCTCCCGTCTCATCCAGCATATCTTGTAAGTTTGACTAAGTAAGATTTGAAGAGATCCTTAACTGTTTATCTGTTTATAGTGTGTCTTGTTCTTATTTCCATCTCTATAATAGCAATCCTTAACTTTATCTAATTTGCATCAAATCTTCTTCTCATCTTTGCAATTCGCCTGCATTCTCATTCTACAAATTTTTAATGACTCGTCAATTTCTCTTCAGTACTTCTCGTGATCAATCTATTTCTATTTCTATTGTAGATGCCATAAAGCAACAAGAGACTGATTTAACTAATAAATCAGATCATGATGCCATTTATGAGCTTGTGGGTCTCGAGACTCGATACTTATCATCCATTGTTGCTTTTTTCGCTCAGTTGCAGTCTAAAACTCTCGAAATTGAGAAGCTTAGCAAGACTATCTCTGTACTTCAACGACTTGTTTATGAGTCAAACAGAAAAATAGTAGAGTTAAAGCAACAGAATAAGGATTTAAAATCATTGCTTGCCTCTTCATTTCGACTGCCTATTCCTTTAGATAAGAATAACATGTCGATCTATGAAGAGCAAATGCAGGTGAAAAATGAGGCTAGAAGTCTCAAGTTTTTGTAAGTCATTTGAGATAATGGAAGAAAAATATTCAACAGATATTTATAATATGCATCATTCCTATTTCTCTTCTAATCATACATAATCTATCTTCTGGTAGGGGTTTTGTGAAAATGTCTGCCAATTGATCGTGTGTGCTTGTGAATTCTAGTACAATATCTAATTTCAATATGTTTATTTCTCAAATGTTGTATTGGATTCTTTGAAAGATTTATAGCACTAGTATTATCACATTTAATAGGAATATGATTGTACATTAGATTAAAATCTTCAAGTTATTGCTTTATATAAAGAATTTGAGCACAACAACTACCTGCAGCAACATACTCTGCCTCAGCAGTAGATAATGTAAGAGAATTTTACTTTTTACTAAATCATGAAACAAGTGCATGACCTAAGAAATGACATGTTCCACTAGTTCTTTTTCGATTAACTTTGCAACCAGCATAATCCGCATCTGAATAACTAATAAGATCGAAAGAAGTATGTTTAGAATACCATAACCCTAGGTCAATAGTACCGACAAGATATATAAAAATACGCTTGACTGCAATCAAATGAGATTGCTTTGGAAATGATTGAAAACGTGCACATAAACATACACTGAACATAATATCAGGTCTACTAGCTGTCAAATATAATAATCTACCAATCATATCTCGATATACCTTTAAGTCAACTGACTTACCGCTTTCATCTTTATCAAGTTTGGTGGTTGGACTCATTGGTGTTCCAATTACCTTCGCACCTTCCATCTCAAAACTTTTTGAGTAACTCTTTAATATATTTTGACTGATTAATAAATATTCCACTTTTGCTTGCTTGATTTGCAATCTAAGAAAAAAAATTAAGTTTTCCCATCATACTCATTTCAAATTCTTCCTGCATACTCTTAGTAAACTCTTGGCACATGTTTTCATTAGTATCATCAAATATTATATTATCCACATAAATTTGAATTAGAAGAATATCATCCTATTCATATTTGATGAAAAGAGTTGTATCGATCTTTCCTTTTGAAAAATTTTTTTCAATCAAAAAATCACTAAGCCTCTCATACCAAACTCTAGGAGCATGTTTGAGTCCATATAATACTTTTGTGAGCTTAAAAACATGATTAGGAGAAATATGATTTTCAAAATCTAGAGGTTGCTCAACATATACCTCTTCATTTATAAAATCATTTAAGAAAGCACTTTTAACATCCATTTGAAAAAACTTGAAATCTTTATAACATGCATATGCAAGTAACATTTGAATAGCTTCTAATCTTGCGACAGGTGCATACATCTTATCATAATCTATTCCTTGCTCTTGATTGAAACCTTGAGCTACAAGTCGAACCTTGTTTCTAGTAATGATTCCGGACTCATCTTTCTTATTTCTAAAAATCCATTTTGTTCCAATAACAACATGATCTTTGGGTTTAGGAACAAGTATCTAAACATCATTTCTTTTAAATTGATTTAGCTCTTCTTGCATAGCTAGAAGCCATGATTTATCAAGTAGTGCTTCGTCAATATTTTTGGGTTCAATATGAGATAGAAAAATAGTGTGATTACAAATATTTCTAAGAGATGATTGAGTACTTACACCTCGTGAAAGTTCTCCTAGAATTTATTCCACTAAATGATATTTCATATGTTTCTACTATTTGGTTGCATCTTGTTCTAAGTTTTGATAATCTTTCCTGATGTCTCTATGTTAGATTTCTTCTATTGTATTCTCTTTGTTGAGATTGAGACTATTTATGTTATTTGTACCTTCTGATTCTTCATCAATAGTTTTTTTAGAGAGTAGAGGGTTAAATTCATCAAATACTATATGCATAGATTCTTGTACAGTCAAAATCTTTTTATTGAATATTCTATAACCTTTACTATTTGTTGAATACCCAAGAAAGATACCTTCATCAGATTTTGCATTAAACTTTCATAAATTATCTCTGTCATTGAGTATAAAATATTTGTATCCAAATACATGAAAGTAACCAATATTGAGTTTTTTTATCATTCTAAAATTCATAAGGGATTTTATCTAAATTAGACCTTACCATAACTTTATTTATAACATAACATACAGTACTTACTGCTTTGGCTCAAAAATAGCTAGGTAAACTATTCTCAATAAGCATTGTTATTGTCATTTCTTGAAGAAATCTATTCTTTCTCTCTACTACCTCATTTTCTTGAAGAGTTCGAGGAGCAGAGAAATTATGTAGAAAATCATTTTCATCACAAAAAACTCAATATCTTTATTGATAAACTATTTCCTCCTGTCACTTCGGATGTTTGAAATAGTATAGCCCATTTTCATTTTGAATTCTCTTGCATAACTTGGTAAAGGCATTATGTACCTCATCTTTATAAGCGAGAAAGATGACCCAAGTATATCTAGAGAAATCATCAACAATAACAAATACATAATATTTTCCTCCCGGACTCACAACTCTGTTTGGTCCAAAAAGGTCCATGTGTATTAGTTGCAAAGGTCTAGTAGTGGAAATATATTTCTTAATTTTGAAAAAAGTTTTCGTTTGTTTACCAAACTGGCATGCATCACAGATTTTTTCTTTAAAAAAGTTTGCTTTTGGCAAACATTTCACAATATCATTTTTTGAAAGTTTGGAAATAAGTTCCATATTTGCATGACCTAACCTTTTATGCCATAACCAACTATTTTCATGTTGAGCTGATAAATAAATAGTATCTTGTGAGGTAATTTCTTCAAATTCGATTGTATATACATTATTATTTCTAAGAGCAATAAAACAAATATTGCAATCATGATTATTCAAAATAATGCACATATCCTTTTTGAAAGTAACTGTAAATACTTTATTACATAATTGAATTATACTCAAAAGATTATACTTTAGACCATTAACAAGTAGAACATCTTCAATTATAAGAGAAGACTTCATACCAACTTTACCTATTCCTATGATATTTTCTTTTGAATTGTCTCTAAATGTCACGTGTCATTCTTCTTTAGAAGTGAGGTCAATGAATTTAGTTTTGTCTCCTGTCATGTGTCTTGAGTATCCGTTATCTAAAAATTATTTACTTTTACCTATGGAGGACTTCATGCATACCTGTAAAAGTAATTAAAATAATTTTTCTTGGTACCCAAGTTTTTTGGGTCCTTTATTTATTAGTATTAGAAGAAATAAGATTCTTTGGACCCATATGGCCCTAATAGTCATTGTATGTCTTCTTCTAATAGGACAAACATAATAATTATGACCATTTTTATTACTAAAATTACAAATAACATGTGACATATTTGAAAATTTTGAATGATAATATTTTTATTTAACAAAGTTATTCTTATGAGAAGAATTTTGAAAATCTGATTTTGATTTAGTTGATTTATCAAAAAAAAATTTATAGGGTTTGAGTTTTTCTTTTGGCATGTATCCCAAACTCACCTTATCAAAAACACATTTTTGACTACCAAGAAGTTTTTTAAAATTTCTTTTTCCATTTGTAAAGTTTTTAATAATCTTTTTTAAATTAGTCACTTTTTTTTTCAACTCATCATTTTCATCTTTTGAAACTATGTTTTATTTTCTTAAAACATCAATTTCATTTATTAAAGAATAATTTTTCTTTTTAAAAGCGGTATACTTGATACCCAATTTTTCAAGTTCCTCATATACCTCTTCCAAAAAATTTTGCAACTCTTCATAAAAAAGATTTTCAATATTTTCAGAATTTGTTACCTCAAGATCATCTTTAGCCATGAGACAAATATTTGTAGATTTTTCATTACTTGCGTCGCTGTCTGAGCTACTTGAATCATCATTCCATGTAGTTTTCATTGTTTTCTTTCCTTTGTATCGATCTTTCTTTAGCCTGGAACAATCTGCTTTGATATGTCCAGGCGTTTTACATTTATAACAAATTAATGAATCATATTTACCTGTATCTTTATCGGAAAACTTTTTGAAAGATTTTCTTGGAGGAGCTTTATTTTTCTTTAAGAATATCTGAAATCTTCTTGTGATCATTATAATTTCTTTATCTTTATTATCGCTTTCCTCGTTTTCATCGCTTTCACGTTTATGGGGAACAGTTTTGAGTGCTAAGTTTTTCTTTTACTTCCTTCTTCTTCTTCTCCACTTTTCAATGTGTACTCGTAGGTAATAAGTGACCTGATGAGTTCATTTACTTCGAATTTTTTGAGATCTTTAGTTTCAAGAATCGCCGTCACTTTTGATTCCCAACGTTTTGGAAGAGAGTTGATAATTTTTCTTATTATCTCCAAGTTAAAATAAACTTTTCCAAGAGTTGTCAAACTATTTATAATGTTAGTAAAATGAGTATACATAGAGGAAATAGATTCATCATCAATCATTTTAAACATTTCATATTCATGCGTAAAAATATAAATTTTTGATTTTTTGACTTGCGAAGTTACTTCATAAGTTACTTCCAAATTATCCCATATTTTTTTTGCTGTCCTGCAAGTTATTATTCTGTTAAATTCTTTGTCATTAAGAGTATTATTAAGAAGATTCATAGCTATTACATTCACTGTATAAAGTCTATCATCTTCACGATCAAACTCTTCTTCTTCCTTGTTGACCTTTACTCTATCAACAATTTTTGTTGGAATATAAGGCTCATTTACAATACATTTCTATATTTTTCGACCTTGAGACTGAAAAAATATTCTCATTTTAGCTTTCCAGAAAATATAATTGTCTCCACAAAATAGTGGAGGCCGACTACTGGATTGACCTTCAGCGAATGTAGATGTAATATTAGCCATATGATCTTAACTCAACAGATAATTAATCTTATAATAGAGTACTTGCTCTGATACCAATTGTTGCCAGATGACTAACACAAGAGGAGGGTGAATTGGGTTATATTAAAAAATTAACACTTATAAAACAAATACACAATATAAAATATAAATAACATACGAAAAAGCAAAAAATATAAAGAGTAAGGGCAAGAAGAAGTAAACCCAATATTTTAACAAGGTTCAGCCCCACTGCCTACGTTCTTGCCTCAAGCTACTCATTGAGAATCCCAAATTTACTATTCAATCTCTTTCAGGTGGAGATAGAAACCTATTACACTTTTGAGCAATATCGCTACAAAGAATCCGTGTAAAACACCATCTACACTTGCAATCACCTCACACTTGGTGATTTAACTACTCCCTGTGTAGAACACCTTCTACACACACAAGGGTTATATGCACCCTCTTACAAATACAAGAGCTGATAATAGGTAGATTATCATAGTACACTTCTCAATGAATGAAATAAGAACAATACATCGCAACTTATATCTCTCTCAAAATGAATAAGAATTAAGATACAAAACTTAGATAAGAGAGAATGAGAGTTTTGAAAGAATGATGCAAAACTTAATAATTGATATATAAACTCTTGTTATTGATTTTATAAAACTCAAGTGAGTTATTTATAGATAAATGAGTCTTCATACTCAAATTTGAAAAAGTTCACATATCAAATAAGAGCACTATTCACTTTTCAAAAGATTCAAATAAAAACATCTCTTTTTTATATTTGCCAAAGACAACTCCATTCATTTTTCAAAAAAATCAAACATAATTTTTTACTTTTCATACATGACAAAATGAGTATGATTTATTTTTCAAACCAAATCATCTTCTTTTTATATATGTCAAAAAAAACACACAACCACACTTCAAGATTTTCAAATAAAATCATCTAGCTTATGCATTTGTTAAAAAAATATACAACCACCCTTCAAGATTTTCAAACAACATATGCACATGTTAAAGATGACAATCAATCATCTTACAAATTCAAATCTTTATGCATATGTGAAAAAAAAAATTCGAAATTAAATATTTTAATAAAGTTATGCAAATGTAAAAAATACAATTTGATACTTTATGAGAATATATTAATTTTAAATCTTAATCCAATTTCAAATTTTAGGAGATGTCCAAAATTACTCTATGAGTTTCATTTGTAGACTTGATCTTCTTTTTGCTCATGCTTGATTTTTTAATGTGCTTAACTCTCTTCATGCGTAGACAACTTGAGTTTGAGTCTTGAATTTATTTGTTATTATTAAAATCTATACGTCGATACGAGACTTGAAACCTTAGGTTCAACATTTTGAAATTTAAATTTTTTAAATTATTTATTATATAATGATAAAATGAAATGAGATGAGATAAAATTACCCACACACTACACTTCTTTTAATTTTTTCTTCTCATAATAAATATGCCCATCGTGTATAGATAATAAATAGAACAATTCAATTAATTTAGTAAAAATATTAAAAAAAAAAAGATATACATAATGTGCGTTGTGGGATGACCAGTACATAACCCTTGTGTTTATCACCTATTTTCAACTGTAACAACCAAACAAGCATAAAATTACTGTGAAAATTTAGGCATGGTTTATTTACACAAACCATCTTATCTGATCTTAAATTCATCATTACATTTTTTAAAATTTTTATACAAAATAAAAATAAAAAATTTTATTTTTTAAAATTCCAAAACAACTTTTTCAAATTCTAAAACAAAATTAATATTAAAAATATATATTACAACAATATTTTTTTTAACTTTTATCTCATCTTATTTTATTTTATCTCTAAAAATAATCAAGGCCTTATATTCATCCAATAAGGACCAAGGTGGTCTTAAATAAGCCCAAAGTTGCCACAAATAATGAAATGACGTGCCTTCCTTGAGATATCAGTCTAGGCTAGGAGTGTAAATTTAAATCAGAAAACTAAAGAATCGGCCCAGACTAGATCGAACCGGACTAAAAATTTCGATTTTAAACCAGTCTGGTCTGGAACCGGTTTTAAAAATCGAATAACCGGATATAACCGGTCTGGTTCCGGTCGTTTAAGACCAAACTGAATCGAACCGGACCAATCTTATTTACTTTTATTTTTGTATATTTTTAAGTATAATTATATAATATATTTTATATTATATATAATATATAATAATATAAATTATAATTAGATATAAGATAATGTTATAACAAATAAAAATGTAATCTTAGAGTTTAGATTTTTGAAATTTAGACTTTAATTTGTGAGATTCTTGGATTTGTAAAAGTAGATTTTTATCACAATTTTTTTATAAAATAATTTTATTTTATAACAGTTTTTTATTGCAATTTTTTTACATAATAGATTTTCTTTACTACAACAAATTTCTGTAATGGATTATAATTTTTTTACTAAAATAGAATATAAACCAGTTTGTTTTAAGAAAAAAAAATTGGTTTTTATAAATTTACATTTTATTAAAATTGAAAAATCAGACAAAAAATGGTACTATCGATCTTGGGAGTTAATTGGAGCGTAATCGATTTTAAAAAATGTAAATTGGTGGTACTGATTCGGTTCGGTTCTTAATTTTGTTCAAAATGGGACCAAACTAGACCGATTACACCCCTAATCCAGGCCAATTAAAATGGCTGCTTTTTCAAGTTGGTCTTTCAAATTCAAAGACCTCCAACTGAACAAACCTTTAGAGACTATATTCCCACCTGATAGTTAGGTGAAAGTTCCCAAATTCAATGCTTCTACTTACTTCACTATCACATGTATCAACGCATCATATATTGTTAGGGGTCTAATTGGTTCGTTTTGGTCTTGTTTTGGATAAAATCTATAACCGAATTGGTATTACCGATTTTCTATTTTTTAAAACCGATTACGCACCGGTTACCTCCCAAAATCACTTGTACCGGCTTTACCGATTTCGGTTCGGTTCAATCCGATTTTTTGGTTTTAAATTAGTCCATATTAGTTTATTAGACTATTAATATATATATTATTATTATTTATAATGATTAAAATAATTATATATTAGTATTTATTATAATAAGTTTAATTTTTTATAATTATATCATTGATAGTTATAACTAATAGTATTAGTATTAGTTCAAAAAAAAAATGTATTAGTATTACTAAATTATTACTTTATATGTAATTATTTAATATAATAATTTATATATAGAGTTAAAGTATATTACTAATAGTAATGTAGTATTTTTCTATTAGTATTAGGCTATAAAATGTAAATTATAACTAATTTATATTATATATTAATGTATAACATATTATATATAATTAAAAAAATATTTTATATTATGTATCATATTAAAAAAAAAATGATTTACAATATATATTATATTAAATCGGTTGGGTCCAATCAGGTCCAGTTCTAAAAGGTTTAGAATCAGAACCGAACCGGTACCTATCGATTTTAACATTATGAAAACCGATTCCAAACCGGTACTTACCAAAATCGGACCGACTTCACCGGTTTGGACTGGTCTAGTCCGATTTACCAATTTTTTTATTTTTTTCTTACACCCCTATTTATTGCTATCAAGTTAGTTACTTCCTGTGTATATGACGCCAGACAGAATAGCGATTATTCTGCAGGCTGGTTTCAACAGATGAATTCACAGGGAAGAACACAAGAAATTCGCCCAAAATACAGAGAATACGTCTCTGAGAAAAAAATTGAATATTGTCAAATGAAAGAATGTCGAAATCAGTCTACAAGCCGGATTGTATAGCTAAAATTCGTCTGTAACCGAATTTTACCAAAAATGGCAAAATCCCGAAAATAACGTAAAATTCAAATTCAAATTAAAATAAGCAATCTGCAAAAAATCCGGAACAAATCGGATTTAAAATGACTTCCTAACAAACATACGAAATATTACCAAAAATAGTAAAAAATAACTAAAAACAATGATTCGGAAGGGAAAACAGCAGAATTTGAGGTCGAAAAAAGGGCACATGGAGCCATGCTCGATGTGGATAGCGTGCGCGTTGAAAAAAGCTTTCCGAATTGGGGTCTTATGCGCGATTCTGATACCCGTGGCCAAATTTATGGCCAAAAGACTGAAACACACCTAAAACTCCCCCAATTAGAAAGAGATCACAATCACTTCCGGCCTTTACGCTGATCTGCCAATTCATAGTACCTCAGCACCATCAACGTGCAATCAGACAGCTCAGCATCATCTGTCTCGGATCCCCCTGCATCAGTATATACATCTTAAATTTGCATATATAATTCAAACTCAGTCACATATCTAAATATAATATGATATCTCCTAACTACAAGAAAAACATCACTTAAATCATGTGATCAGTTATTTATAATAAAAAAATGACTATTCTTGTAATTAATTAATTATAATACGTACATTTTGTTCCATCCATCTCTTTATTTTATTTTCCTATATCTAAATTATCTAAAACCCTAGTTAGGCATATATATGATATGGGCAGTGAATAATTGGAGACTATTTATTATATTTTATTTGTAAACCTATCATCTAATACCATATCATAAGATAATGAGAGGATGATAAAAAAAGAAATAATGAAATGAGAAAATATATGTGCAACCATGACACTACAAGAAGTTTTACTTTTAGGGATGAAATTTGTTAGGGAAAAATTAAATTTCGTCTCTAAAAGTAATTTTTAGAGACAAATTTTAAATTTCATTCCAAAAGTTGGGCGATTCAAAATTCATTCGAACAAAAATTCATTTGAATAAGAAATTTGGTAATGCAAAAAATGGTCTCGAAAAATTAAAAATCGTTCGAACGGATAATTCTTTGTCCAAACAAGATATATTTGGACGGAAACCTAGTGCGAAACTTGCAAGACTGTCTAGATCGAAAAGATACTATTCGGATGGGTTGGAAATTAGATTTTAATTATTCATCATCATTAATTTGTTCATATATATATTTTTCATTGATTTCATTTTATCATTTTTAAAATATAAAAAATCTGTTTATATTACAAATTAATTTTATATAATTAATTTTAAAATATTATTTATTTTATCACGAGCGGTAAGTAAAATGAGAAAAATAATAAGTAAACATTGTTTTGGACAAAAAAAAAAAAACACATTAATTACATCCCAAAATAACATTGTTCAATGCAACATATAAAGTAAAAAACAAAATAATACATCTACTACTTCGGTATCAAAACTATATCCTCTTGCATAGTGTTGCCCAGATGACTAACACAAGAGGGGGGGTGAATTGGGTTATATTAAAAAATTAATACTTATAAACTAAATATACAATATAAAATATAACCAAAATATAAAGCAGTAGGAAATATAAAGAGTAGGGTAAGAGAAAGCAAACTCAGTATTTTTACGAGGTTCAGCCCCACTGCCTACGTCCTCGCCTCAAGCTACCCCTTGAGGATTCCCAAATCCACTATTCAATCTCCTTTAGGTGGAGATAGAAACCTATTACACCTTTGAGCAGCACCGCTCCAAAGAATCCGTGTAGAACACCCTCTACACTTCCAATCACCTCACACTTGGTGATTCAACTATTCCCTGTGTAGAACACCTTCTACACACACAAGGGTTATACGCACCCTCTTACTTCCAATCACCTCACACTTGGTGATTTAATTATTCCCCGTGTAGAACACCTTCTACACACACAAGGGTTATACACACCCTCTTACTGATACAAGAATTGATAGTGGGTAGGCTATCAGAAAACACTCCTCAATGAGTGAAATAAGAACAATACAGCACAAACTATATCTCTCTCAACAAGAACAAGAATTAAGGCTCAAAACTTTAGAAAAGAGAGAATGAGAGCTTTGAAAGAATGATGCAAAATTTAGCAATAGATGTGTAAGCTCTTGTTTTGATTTTTGCAAAACTCAAGTGAGCTATTTATAGGTAAATGAGTTTTCAATTTCAAATTTGAAAAGATTCCCATGTCAAATAAGAGCACTATTCACTTTTCAAAAAATTCAAATAAAAACATTTCCTTTTTGCATTTGTCAAACACAACTCCATTCATTTTTCAAAGAAATCAAACCTAATCTTTTGCTTTTCATACAAGACAAAATGAGCATGATTTATTTTTCAAACCAAATCATCTTCTTTTTGCATATGTCAAAAAAACACACAACCACCCTTTAAGATTTTCAAACAAATCATCTATCTTTTATATTTGTCAAAAAAACACACAACCACCCTTTAAGATTTCCAAACAAAATCATCTACCTTTTGCATTTGTCAAAAAAACACACCACCTCCCTTCAAGACTTTCAAACAAAATATGCACATGTCAAATATGATAATCAATCATCTTATAAAATCAAGTTTTTATAAAAAAATATAATTTTCGAAATTATTTTGTTTGATGGTGTTATGCACATGTGAAAAACATAATTTTCAAAACTAAGACATTTAAAAATGTCTTGCATATGTGGAAAAAGTAATTTGATGTTTTATGAGAAAAAAGAGTAATTTGGAGCCTTAATCCAATTTCTAATTTTATCAAGAGATGTATAAAAATAATCTATGAGCTTCATTTGTAGACTTGATATCTTTCTTGTTCATGCTTGATTTCTTGATGTGTTTAGCTCCCTTCATGCATAGACAACTTGAGCTTGAGTTTTCAATATTATTTGTTATCATCAAAATTTATACGTAAATACGAGACTTGAAACCTTGGGTTCAACAATCTCCCACTTTTTGATGATGACAAATACTTAGTAGAAATCTGCGACCTGCAGTAATACTTAAGCTCCCCCTGAAAATATGTGTTAGTATTTATACGTAAATACGAGACTTGAAACCTTGGGTTCAACACATAGATTTGACCTCTGACTCTATATCAGCTATCTTCTTATTGATGCGCACTTCTGCCTCCCAACGAATCATCTAGCAACTCTCTCCACCATTACCTCCAACTGTTGCTGTGTAAATCCAGCAAGCTAGCTCCTAGCAAGCTAGGCTGTAATACTTGTTGAGAGGCCCCATCTGTAGGGTGCTTTATCACCCACCTGCGTTGTAACTCTCGCTCAGAGTAGGATGCTAGATATCAGCAGTCCAAATGATAAACTGCCTTCACCCTTATGATGCAACTCTGTCTGGATGCGGAATAAGATATAGAGGGCCAGATCAATCGACTACATCCACTAAAAGTCTGGCCCGATCTATCCCAAAATCTGTCTTATGCTTCTTTAGGTCCACGTTGTAGTCGACTATCAGATTAAGCATCCTAAAGAACTCGGTAGCGTCAATCTGTCTGATCACCTTTCCATCGTCATATAGCAGCGCATCTGGATGTCGCAATATGGCATGTACCTGATCGTCTGTAAGACCATCATTAGGTACGTACTTCTCCTCATACTCAATATCGTCTGAGTCAACCTGCAGCTCCTCTAGAGTGAATACGGGAGCTCGCGCTGTGGATCCGGCCTCTCTATCCGTATTGGTTGTTGTAGTCGCTACAGCCGCAGATGGTGCAAGATATGCATTCGAGACAAGTTGGATATCCAAATAGTCCGCAATAGTCCTCAGACTGAAAGCTATCCTGACTTCCCACACCGTCAAGACATAATGGAACAGCTCTTCGGACTACTCTCTCATGGCGCGGTAGAACTTGCGTACCATGTCAAGGTATGCATCCTCACTCGGCGTGCATAGCGACATCCATCCTAGCTCGGTGAAAATGTGGTGGATGTTGCGTCCTTCGCAGCCCAGGTCCTAGAAGTTAGCAACGTAAAAAATCGCTCTACAAGGACGCCCCTTTCAAGAGCAACAAGGGCCTACGGGGCAATAAGGGCAACAAGGTCGCGTGGATATGAGCACTATCCGAACAGCTGCCAATGTGGGGGTGTGCTGTTGGGTAAACTAGTTTGGTCTCTCCCATGCTTTCTTCCTCTGCCTGCCATTTGTAGACTATTTAACAAAAAAGCGATGGAAGACGTTAGACTGTGGTTAATTTTCCCTAATACATGAATAAAAAATAAAAATGTAGCAAATGTGTTGTGTGCTACTTATTTGTTCAGACAAGTTATTACTCATCCGAACAGGTAAGGTCGTCTTCTTCACTCTGTTTGGACGAAAGTTATTCCCGTTCGAAGGAAAATTAACTCAACTATATCTCTGTTCTCTACAAAACTAACATACATTCAGACCAAAACAACCCTAGTTCATTCCTAAAGGTCTGAAAATATCTATTCCTAAAAAAAAAAAGAACAAAAACTATGAAAAATAGGTCGGATTCGATTTGAAAGTCAACCCTTTCGAAAATGGGTGTTCACAATCCATTTCCCACAAATAGAGGATGTTAGAAAGTCCATACCTTTGATATTTTGCTGTAGAAATAAAATGTGGCTTGTTCTTAAATGATTGACAGTGGTTTGGGAATGGTTTTGAGAATTTTTTGTTCGATGCACAAATGATATCGTTCGGGGGTCCTGGGTATTATATACCCCAACACTCGTTCGGATGAGCGAGTGTGCGTCCGAACAAGTTTTGTAACTGTTTGGCTGGTTTGGGCAGTTTAATTAGCATTCAAACGAGTTGTTAAATCGAGTTTGCAACAATGCTCGTGTATAGTTCATGTCAAGTCATGCAAACAATAAAATTAATTATAGTTAAAGTAGCACAATAGTATTACAAAATTATAAAACTAACTGTAGGATTAAAAAGTTACATCTTTGTGTGTGTGTGTGTCTCATTCGTAAATGTGACATCTTTGTCATATTTGTTGTGTAATACATTACCACCTCTAATGCTATTATGTATTATATTTATAATTATACAGCATAATATTTAATATTATTATTATTTTTTTATGTTTAAATTAATTATACTATACTTATAATGCTATATTTTTAATTGATATATGATCCGTTCTTAAGCGTTAGAACATGAAGGTTGTATGTTAGGACGAATGAGGTAGTTGTCCAAAAGTCTATTGGAGAGTTTGGGGTTTGAGTTTTAGATTATCAATTTGGGTGGTTATGATAATACTAAAAGTTACTATATGACACAAATAGTATTAGAAAGTACTTAGTACAAAAAAATACTAATATCTTTCATATAATAGACTGACATACTGTACATATTATAAATATGATAGTGTTATAGGTAATATTTATAGTAATTAGTACTTCGTATATACCAAGTACAAGTACTATTCTATACTAGTATAGAATACTTAGTATATAAATATTATACTATTTATACGTAGTACTTGGTATATACTAAGTACTTATATAGATTACTTAATGTCATAACTCGTTCTTCAATTTTATATATAACTTCTAATATATATTACTCAGTATGCATTATCCTACTATTATAATACTAATCGAATAATATTATATTAATATAAGATTAAATTAACATTACTTAATATATTAGTATTATAATACCAGTATAAAATTAGCTAATGATATAATATTAGAAACATATTACATTACTTAGTATATTACTATTATAATAATGATAAAATATTAGTAATATGTTATTTAGTATATTACTATTAAGTACTCGTTTGAACCGTAATTTACTATAGTTCGAACGCACTTTATCTCGTAGTTTATGTTTTGAATTTGAAGGAAAAATTTTGTGCCAAATACTCATGATATTTATACATCCTAACGGTAATTAACTTGTTTGAACAGTAAATACTCAGAATATGCTTAGAATATAGTGTCCGAACATGAAAATATACCCGTTTGAACGTCAAAGGTTGAAATTCCTTGAGGAAAAACAAAGCGGCATTTTGAACTTTTTGTGTTCAGACGGATAAATTTCCCGTCCGAAAGAAACTTCAAAAATTTAAATACTCGACTCTTCTCTTCATTTTCACGCGAGACTGAGGTGTATTTAAGAGAGGGAGATTGAGAGGGAGGCAGAGAACAGTCAGGCACTGTAGGAAGATTCTTGGGTGAGAGAGAAGAATGATTTTTGAGAGTGGAGGTAAATTTGATTTCTCAATACATTTTTTTTGTGTATTTCGAGTTTTACTATTATTTTCTAACATTAAAATTGGTTGATGGTTTTCTCATATTGTGATTTTTGATTGTGAACAGTGTTGTCAAATTGAATTTTGTTGTTGGAAGTGCAAAATTTGAGATTAGATTTCTAGTTGTTAGAAGGTTTGATTGTGTAGTGATTTTATATAGAGTTTAAAGGTTTCTTTATTTTGGGGTTTTATCATATTACTCACCAGAGCATGATTTGTTTATTTGAGCATTTGTTACTTGGGGTTGATGATTGGTTTTGGTATTCTTACTGTACGATTCTCGTTCGAACAAAACTTTTTATGTTCGAATGAGGATTGTGTTTCTTTAAAGACTCGTTCGGATGTTAAAATGTATGTTCGAACGGGACTTGTGCAAACAAAATACTATTGTTAATAATATATCCCTATTAATAATATTGTTTGTTAATAATAATCTTTTAACTTAATTTACTATTGTAGTTGGATATCAGACTTAATTTAGTATTACATTAAACCTTAGACCTATTCGAGAGTTATGACCAAGTATTCTCTTAAATAGTGATTGGGTACAACTTTTAAATTGTCCAAAGTGCAAAATTTGACTTTCTATCATCTATATGGTAGATATTGTTGAATCCAATATTTCAAGTCTCGTATCTACGTATAGATTTTGATGATAACAAATAAATTCAAAACTCAAGTTCAAGTTATTTACGCATGAAGGGAGCTAAGCACATCAAGAAATCAAGTATGAGCAAGAAGAAGAACAAGTCTACAAATGAAACTCATAGAGTAATATTGTACATCTCTTGATAAAATTTGAAATCGGATTAAGGTTCAAAATTAATCTTATCTTACAAAGCATCAAATTTCATTTTTCACATATGCATGACCTCATTAAAAGTCTTAGTTTTGAAAATTATAATTTTCACATGTGCATGATATCATTAAAAGTTTTAATTTTAAAAATTATATTTTTCACATGTGCATAACATAATCAAAATGTTTAATTTTGAAAATTATATTTTACATGTGCATGACATCATCAAAAATTTAAATTTTGAATTTGGAAGATGATTAAGTGTCATCTTTTGACATGTGCATATGTTGTTTGAATATTTTGAAATATGAATGATGTTTTCAAATTTGCTAAGTTTTGAAAATGAAGACTCATTTGCTTATAAATTAGCTCATTTGAGGTCTTCAAAAATACAATAGCAAGAGTTTATACATCAATTGCTAAGTTTTGCATTATTCATTCAAAGTCATCATTCTCTCTTCTCTAAGTTTTGAACTTTAATCCTTGTTCATTTTGAGAGATATAGGTTGCGCTGTATTGTTCTTATTTCACTCATTAAAGAATGTACTCTAATAATCTACCAACTATCAGTTCTAGTAGCAGTAAGAGAGTGCGTATAACTCTTGTGTGTGTAGAAGGTATTCTACACAGAGAATAGTTGAATCACAAAGTGTGAGGTGATTGTAAGTGTAGAGGGTATTCTATACGGATTCTTTGTAACGGTGTTGCTCAAAAGTGTAATAGGTTTCTATTTCCACCTGAAAGAGATTGAATAGTGAATTTCGAAATCCTCAAGAGGTAGCTTGAGGCGAGGACGTAGTCAGTGTGACTGAACATCGTTAAAATACTGAGTTTATTTCTTCTTACTCTTACTCTTTATATTTTCTGATACTTCATATTTTGTTTATATTTTATATTGTTTATTTGGTTTATAAGTGTTAATTGTTAATATAACCAAATTCACCCCCACTTGTATTAATCATCTGGACAACAATTGGTATCATAGCAATGGCTCTGTTATAAGATAAATTATCTGTTGAGTTAAGATTATATGGCTAACATTGCAACTATATTTGCTGAAAGTCAATCCAGTAGTCGGCCTCCGCTATTTTGTGTAGACAATTATACTTTTTAGAAAGCTAAAATGAGAATATTTTTTCAATTTCAAGGTCGAGAAATTTGAAAATGCATTGTAAATGAGCCTTATATTCCAACAAAAATTGTTGATAGAATAAAGGTCAAAAATGAAGAAGAAGAGTTTGATCGTGAAAATGATAGACTTTATACAGTGAATGTACTGACTATGAATTTTCTTTATAATACTCTTAATGACAATGAATTAAACAGAATAATGACTTGCATGACAGCAAAGGAAATCTGGGATAACTTGAAAGTAACTTATGAAGGAATTTCGCAAGTCAAAAAATCAAAAATTTATATTATTATGCATGAATATGAAATATTCAAAATGAGTGATGATGAATCTATTTCTTTTATGTATACTCGTTTTATTAATATTATAAATAGTTTGACAGCTCTTAGTAAAGTTTATTCCAGATTGGAGATAGTAAGAAGAATTCTCAACTCTCTGCCAAAACATTGAAAATCAAAAGTGATGGCAATTCTTAAAGTTGGAGATCTTAAAAAACTCGAAGTAAATGAACTTATCGGGTCACTTATTACCCATGAGTACACATTGAAAATAGGAGAAGAAGAAGGAACGCAAAAGAAGAATTTGGCACTCAAAGTTGTTCCCCATAAAAGTGAAATGGGATGAACATGAAGAAAGCGATAACAAAAATGAAGAAATTGCAATGATCACAAGAAAATTTTGAGAGATTCTTAAAAAATAAAACTCCTTCAAGGAAAACCTTCAAAAAGTCTTCCAATAAAGATATAGGTAAAAATGACTCATTAATTTGTTATAAATGTAAAAAGTCTAGACATATCAAGGCAGATTGTCTCCTGCTAAAAAAAAAATCGATACAAAGACAAACACACAATGAAAGCTATATGGGAATAAGCAAATCTTTGTCTTATAGTTAAAGATAATCTTGAGATAACAAATTTTAGAAATATTGAAAATCTTTCTTATGAAAAATTGCAAAATGTTTTGGAAGAAATATATGAGGAATTTGAAAATTTGAGTATCAAGTATATCACTTTGAAAAAGAAAAATTATTCTTTAACAAATGAAATTGATGTTTTAAGAAAAGAAAATATAGTTTCTAAAGATGAAAAATGATGAATTAAAAAAGAAAGTGGCTGATTTAGAAAATATTGTTGAAAACTTTAGAAATGGAAAAAAAAATTTTGAAAAATTTCTTGGTAGTCAAATATGTGTGTTTGAGAATGTAGGTTTGGGATACATGTCAAAAGAAAAACTCAAATTCTATAAAATTTTCTTTGATAAATCTACTAAATCAAAATTAGATTTTCAAAATTTTCTTCCTAAAAATATGTCACATATTAGTTGTAATTTTTGCAATAGAAATGGTCATAACTCTCATGCTTGTCCTATTAAAAGAAAACATACAATTACTATTATGGTCATATGGGTACCAAAAAATCATATTTTTTCTAATACTTTTAAATAAAGGATTTAAAGAACTTAGGTACTGAGAAAAATTATTTTAAATGTTTTTGTAGGTATGCATGAAGTCCTCCATGGGTAAAAGTAAATAGTTTTTAGATAGCGGATATTCAAGACACATGACAAGAGACAAAACTAAATTTATTAACCTCACATTTAAAGAAGAAGGACACGTGACATTTGGAAACAATTCAAAATGGAAGATCATGGAAATAGGTAAAGTTGATAAACAGTCTTCTCTCATAATTGAATATATTTTACTTGTTAAAGTTCAAAAGCATAATCTTTTGAGTATAAGTCAATTATGTAATAAATGATTTACAGTTACTTTAAAAAAGAATAAGTGTATTATTTTGAATAATCATGATTGCAATATTTGCTTTATTGCTTTTAGAGACAATAATGTTTATACAATCGAATTTAAAGAAAGTACCTCACAAGATGCTATTTATTTATCAGCTCAACATGAAAATAGTTGGTTATGATATAGAATGTTAGGTCATGCAAACATGAAACTTATTTTCAAACTTTTGAAAAATGATCATGTAAGAGGTTTTCTAAAAGCAAACTTTTTTAAAGACAAAATTTGTTATGCATGCCAGTTTGATAAACAAACAAAAACTTATTTCAAAATCAAAAAACATATTTCCACTATTAGACCATTGCAACTAATACACATGGACCTTTTTGGACCAAATAGAGTTGCGAGTTTGGGAGGAAAATATTATGCATTTGTTATTGTTGATGATTTTTTTAGATATACTTGAGTCATCTTTCTCGCTCATAAAGATGAGGTATATAATGCCTTACCAAACTATGCAAGAAAATGAAAAGATTTATACTATCTCAAACATCCGAAGTGATAGAGGAAAGAGTTTGTTAATAATGATATTGAAATTTTTGTGATGAAAATGGTTTTATGCATAATTTTCCTGCTCCTCGAACTCCTCAACAAAATGAGTTAGTAGAGAAGAAGAATAGATATCTTCAAGATATCGCAAGAATAATACTTAATAAAAATAATTTACCTAGTTATTTTTTGGCCAAAACGGTAAGTACTGCATGTTATGTTATAAATAGAGTTATGTTAAGATTTTAATTAGATAAAACCCCCTTATGAGTTTTGAAATGAGAAAAAGTTCAACATTAATTATTTTCATGTATTTGGATGCAAATGTTTTATTCTTCAATGATAGGGATAATTTAGGAAAATTTGATGCAAAATCTGATGAAAGTATCATTTTTGGGTATTTTACAAATAGTGAAACTTATAGAGTATTCAATAAAAAGACTTTGACTGTACAAGAATCTATGCATGTAAGATTTGATGAATCTAACTCTCTACTCTCCAAAAAATCTATTGATGAATACACATAAGGTACAAATAACACAAATAGTCTTAATCTCAACAAAAAGAATACAATAGAAGAAGTCCAATATGAAGACATTAGGAAATATCATCAAAATTTGGTACAAGATGCAACCAAACAGTAGAAACATGTTAAAGATTATCCAGTGGAACAAATTTTAGGAGAACCTTCACGAGTTGTAAGTACTCAATCATCTCTTAGAAATATTTGTAATCACACTGCTTTTCAATCTCCAAATGAACCACCCAAAAATATTGATGAAGTACTTATTGATGAATCATGAATTCTAGTTATGCAAGAAGTGCTAAAACAATTTGAAAGAAATAATGTTTGGACATTTGTTCTTAAACCCAAAAATCATATTGTTATTGGAACAAAATGAGTTTTTAGAAATAAGAAAGATGAGTTTGGAATCATCACTAGAAACAAGGCTCGACTTGTAGTCCAAGATTTCAACCAAGAGGAAAGAATCGAGTATGATGAGACGTATGCACCTGTCGCAAGATTAGAAGTTATTCGAATGTTACTTACATATGCATGTTATAAAGATTTCAAGTTTTTTCAAATGGATGTTAAAAGTGCTTTCTTGAATGATTTTATAAATGAAGAGGTATATGTTCAGCAACCTCCAGATTTTGAAAATTATATTTCTCCTAATTATATTTTCAAGCTCACAAAAGTATTATATGGACTAAAACAAGCTCCTAAAACTTGGTATGAGAGACTTAAGATTTTTTTATTGAAAAAGATTTTTCAAGAGAAAAAATTAATACAACTATTTTCATCAAATATGAACAAGATGATATTCCTCTAATTCAAATTTATGTAGATGATATAATATTTAGTACTACTAATGAAAATATGTGCCAAGGTTTTGCTAAGAATATCTAGGAAGAATTTGAAATGAGCATGATGAGAGAACTTAACTCATTTCTTGGATTACAAATCAAGTAAGAAAAAAGCGGAACATTCATTAATCAGTTAAAATATCAAAGAATTACTCAAAAAGTTTGAGATGGAAGATGTAAAAAAAATTGGGACACCAATGAGTCCAACCACCAAACTTGATAAAAATGAAAGTGGTAAGTTAGTTGACTCAAAGGTATATCAAGGTATGATTGGTAGTTTATTATATTTGACAGCCAGTAGACCAAATATTATGTTTATTGTATGTTTATGTGCATGCTTTCAATCATCTCTAAAGCAATCTCATTTAATGTAGAAGCGTATTCTTAGATATCTTGCCAGTACCATTGACCTATGGTTATGGTATCCTAAGCAAATTTCTTTCGATCTTATCAATTATTTAGATGCAGATTATGCTAGCTGCAAATTTGATAGAAAAAGTACCAGTAGAACATGTCATTTCTTAGATCATGCACTTGTTTCATAGTTTAGTAAAAAGTAAAATTTTGTTGCATTATCTACTGCTGAGACAAAGTATGTTGCTGCATGTAGTTGTTGTACTCAAGTTCTTTACATGAAGCAACAACTTGAGAATTTTAAGATTATGTACAAGCACATTCCAATCAAATGTGATAATACAAATACTATAAATCTTTCAAGGAATCCAATACAATATTCTATGACTTAACATATTGAAATTAGATATCATTTTCCTAGAGATCATGTGCAGAAGAGTGATATTGTACTAGAATTCACAAGCACACACAATCAATTGGCAGGTATTTTCACAAAACCTCTATCAGAAGATAGATTATGCATGATTAGAAGAGAAATATGAATGATGCATACCATGAATATTTGTTGAACATTTTTATTTCATTATCTCAAATTATTTATAAAAACTTGAGACTTCTAGTCTCATCTTTCAACTACATTTGCTCTTCATAAATCAACATGTTATTCCCGTCTAAAAGATTAGGCAGTCGAAATGAAGAGTCAAACAAGGATTGAGTCCTTATTTTTCCGTTTAACTCTACTATTTTTCTGTTTGACTCATAAGCAAGTCGTTGAAGTACAGAGGCAATTTCACTAAATTTCTCAATTTCGCTAGTTTTAGACTACAACCAAGCTGAAAATGCGACAATAGATGATGAGAATCGAGTTCTGAGACTCACAAGCTCATTAATGGCGTTATGATCTGATTGATTAGTCAAATCAATCTCTTGTTACTTCATAGCACGTATGACAGATGCAGAAATAAATTGGGGCTGGGGTGAAAAATACCACATATCTTGATCATGAGAAGTATTGAAGGAAAATTTATGAGTCATTATTTGTAGAATAAGAATGAAGATAAATTACAGAGATGAGAATAAAATTTGATAAGATTTAGATAAAGCTAATAACTGTTCTTATAAAGATAAAAATAAGTATAAGACAAACTATCATCTCTTCAAATCTTACTTAGTTAAGTTTATAAGATATGCTTGATGCATATTGTTAAAAGTTATTTAGCTAAGCCAGCGAGATTAATTGCAATTGTCCCTATTTTTCTCGTAAACATTGAAACGCTGTCATTATTTACTGATATTGACTCTGTGTTTGAGTTCTAACTCGTTCCAGCTTCTCTATTCGTAATTTCAAAACACGAGCTAATTCTATCAAATCCTTATTTTATTGCTTTAACCTCTTATTTTTTCTACCTTTATTTGCAAGCTTTTGATGCAGTATAGATATTTGATTGTTAAGTCGATCAACCTCATTCACCCTCGCCAGTAATCTCCGAGACATGGTCGTAACAGAGACAGTATATTGAGTATTAAGAATTCTCAATCCTGCAACAACCTTAAAATCAGTCATACCAGAAAAATGGATATCTGGTTCTATGATGATATTGATAGCCTTAGGAGACAAAATGACTAGCTGAGACGGTTCTTGATTCAAATCTGGAAGATTACCGAAAGAAATTTCCTCAGCCATTTTATAGAAACTGGATCAATGAGAAATGTAAGATTTTTCTTTAAGTATCCGATAGGTTAAAAAGGTCATTTAAACAACAACTAAAAACTTTCAAATCTCGATAATATCTCATTTGTCAACAACATCAAGTGGATTTTAAATCTCTGCATTAAGACGATAGAGCTAGGCCTCAGCTTTTGCAATTTTTATTGAAAATATGTTGCTCCAATTATTCATCTATTAGTTATTGCGGGAAGAAATTTTTTTGAAGCCAATTGCGATTTATTTTTAATGATGCCAAAAGGGGGAGAAGTCTTATACTAATATTATACTACACTGTTATATATGTTAGAATCATTTTTATATTTTATTTGAAAAACTAACGTATATTTTTAGGGCAAGCTTAAGTATTACTACAGGTCGTAAATTTCTACTAAGTATTTGTCATCATAAAATTAGGAGATTGTTGAATCCAAGATTTCAAGTCTGCTCTCTACGTATAGATTTTGATGATAACAAATAAATTCAAAACTCAAACTCAAGTTATCTACGTATAAAGGGAGCTAAGCACATCAAAAAATCAAGAATGAGTAAGAAGAAGAAAAAGTCTATAATTGAAGCTCATATAGTAGTTTTGTATATATCTTGATAAAATTTGAAATTGGATTAAGATTCAAAATTAATCTTATCTTGCAAAGCATCAAATTTCATTGTTCACATATGCATGACATTATTAAAAACTTAGTTTTAAAAATTATGATTTTCATATGTGCATGACATCATTAAAAACTTTAATTTCAAAAATTATATTTTTCACATGTGCATGATATCATCAAAAAGTTTAATATCAAAAATTATATTTTACATATGCATGACATCATCCAAAATTTGAATTTTGAATTTGGAAGATAATTGAGTGTCATCTTTTGACATGTGCATGTATTGTTTGAATATTTTGAAATATGAATGATGCTGTCTTGAAAAGAGATCTTTTTATTTGAATATTTTGAAATATGAATGATGTTTTCAAATTTGCTAATTTTTAAAAATGAAGACTCATTTGTCTATAAATAGCTCACTTGAGATCTTCAAAAATATAACAACAAGAACTTACACATCAATTCATAAATTTTGTATCATTCGTTCAAAGCCCTCATTCTCTCTTCTCTAAGTTTTGAGCCTTAATCCTTGTTCATTTTGAAAGATATATAGGTTACGCTGTATTGTTCTTATTCGACTTATTAAGGAGTGTACTCTGATAATATACCCACTATCAGCTCTTGTATCAGTAAGAAAATGCGTATAACCCTTATGTATGTAGAAGGTATTCTACACAGGAAATAATTGAATCACTAAGTGTAAGATGATTGTAAGTGTAGAGGGTGTTCTACATGGATTCTTTGTAGCGGTATTATTCAAAGGTGTAATTAGGGGTGTAAATGGTCCGGTCCGGTCCGAAAAATTTGTGGACCAGTTCTATTCGGTCCAAGAATTCTCTCACCAAGGACCGGACCGAACTCCTATTCGATCCATACCAGTTCGGTCTAATTCGGTCCAGGAACGGTCAGGTCCGATCCAGGAGTACCCCATATGATTTAATGGGCTAAATTTAATCTAAAATTCTGCAATGATCAAATATTGTTTTGGCCCAAATTTAATTATCTTTAGTTCAATTCATGTATTTATCACATATTTAAGTCAAAAACTATTAGAAAAACTTACTATTAAAAAAATGACAAAAAAGAAATTAACTCTTAAGATTTAAGAATTCTTAAGAGTTAGTATTTATATGTTAGTAAATAGTGATAAATTAGTAATAATATATTAAATAATAATAATACACTTATTACTTATAAGCTATTACTAATACTCTATATAGATATATTATAATTTATATTTTTATACTACAACTAGTCAACTACCATAAATTATAATATGTTAATATTATAATAGTATATATTATATATTAATATATATTATATATTAATATGTTATTATACTAATCTATATGAATATTATTATTATTATTTATCATACATACATATAAATATATATATATATATATATATATATAAATATGGTGGAGGTTCGGTTTGGTCCAATGGGAGAATTCTTCTAGACCGGGACTAGACTAGAATTATTCGGTCCATATATAAATTTTATCGGACCGAACCGAATTCCATTCGGTCCGGTCCGTTGATCCAGTTCGATCTTTTTACAGCCCTAGGTGTAATACATTTCTATCTCCACTTGAAAGAAATTGAATAGTGAATTTGAGAATTTTCAAGGGGTAGCTTGAGGCGAGGACATAGGCTGTAGGGCTGAATCTCGTTCAAATACTGAGTTTGTTTCTTCTTGCCCTTACTTTTTATATTTCTTGCTGTTTCGTATTTTGTTTATATTTTATATTATGTATTTGGTAATATAACCCAATTCACCCATCTCTTGTGTTAGTCATTTGAGCAATAGATATAGTTAGTCAAAAATCTTATTTTAGTTTATAAAATTTTGGTGTGCATTTCCTTACATTCTCTGGGTATGCAGTATCGTAACTAATATAGAAATACTGCCAAAATTTTGATTAACATTAGAGTTTTAGACAAAATATATATGCGATATAGATGATAGTCTCTTGAATGAAATATGACTAACTACCTTAACAAAGTAGTACTATGAGCTATGAGCATATCAAGATATGACTATTGATGATGTTTATGAAATAAATTAGATTTTTTTAATAGATAATGGACAAGTAAGGAAAATACAATAGATAAAAGTTGAATTCTATTGGGAGATAGATTTGGGTGAAACTATAAGGAGTATGCACGGGGGGTGAAATTTTTCATAAAGTTTACAATAGACAATACTAACAGTCGGGATTTTATAAGATGTCCATGCAATAAGTGCAAAAACTTGAGTTATTTAAACTTGGTAGTAGTGGATTCTCATTTGTTCGTTAGCGGGATAGATCCTAAATATTCGTCTTGGGTTCTACATGGTGAACCACTTCCTACAGAAGTTAGATTTGGGAGTTATTCTAATCGGATGGAGGAAACTGGGGCCGAGAATGATATGGACGATACAAATGTGATCGTTTATGATGATAGTGATGATAATTGAGAGGATATGATTAAAATGTTAGGGGATATTGACACAGACATGTTTGAAGTTCAAGATGGAGAATGAATATCTTCATAATCTTTTGAGGGAAACAAGAACTTTGCAAGACTATGAGAGATGCACAAAGATAATTGTATGGAGGGTGTACCCATCATAGCAAGTTATCATTCATGATGAGATTGCTACATATCAAGTCAATATGCCAAATTTTCGCAAAAACCATTGACATGCTATTAGAGTTATTTAAAGAGGTTTTCCTACAAGATAACATGTTGCCTCGTAATTTTTACAAGGTGAAGAAATTGAAGCGGGGATTGATATTTGATTATAATATTATCCATATATGTAACAATGACTGTGTACTCTTTTGGAAGCAATATGTAGAATCTGATTCATGTCTAGTGTGCCATGAGTCAAGATGGACATCAGATAAGCATAATTTACCGAATAAAATGTTAAGATATTTTTCGTTGATCCCTCAACTTCAACGGTTGTTTACTTCCCGAGTGATTGCGAAGGATATGACTTGGCATAATGCAGAAAGAGTTCGAAATGATCAAGTACTCTCACATTCGACAGATTCCTTACAATGAAAGAAGTTTGATAGGGAATATCCATAGTTTGCCAAAAAGCCTCAACACGTATGCCTCGAATTAACAACTGCTGATTTTAACCAATTTTAAAATATGAGCACTTCTTATAGTACGTTGCCTGTGATATTAATGCTAATTTGCCACCTTGGAAGTGTATGAAGAATGTTTATTTCATGATGGCTTTATGGATTCTAGGGCTGAGATCACAAGGAAATGACATAGATGTATATCTATAGACACTAATAGCAGAGTTAAAAAAGTTGTGAAAACATGGTGCGACTATGTATGATGCAGTCTTGTTGTAGGATTTTAAGATGCATGACACAGTCTTATAGATAATAAATGATTTTCTAGCATATAGAAACTTGTTTGGGTACAACACAAAAGGTAAAATGACTTGTTTTGTTTGCAACAAATATACACAATCCCAGTGGTTAATAAATGGGAGAAAATTAAATTTCATGGGACATCATCGATATTTACTTAATAATCATAAACAACGTTCAAACAGAGCAATGTTTGATGGGAAGACTGAGCGGAGGTTATCACTGCCAACACTGTTTGGCGATGATATTCTTATAAAACTACTTGAGGTTCCAAAAAATAGATTTGGGAATGGAGCACGAGTGCGAAAGAGGAAACAAGATGCAGTGAAATTCAATTGGACGAAAAAAGTATTTTCTTCGAGTTGTCATACTGGTCTATGTTGACACTCTGCCATAATTTAGACGTCATGCACATTAAGAAAAATATATGTGAAAATATTTTGGACACTCTAATGTCAATAAAAGGTAAGACCAAAGATACAGTTAACTCTCGTAAAAATTTAAAGGAGTTGAGAATAAGACCAAAGTTGCATTTACAAGATAATAGGTCTTAAGCCTCCATACCCCTGGGATGGTAACTATCAAGCGATGAGAGAAATAAATTATGTTACTGGTTCTTGACAATCAAATTACCTTATGGGTATGCTTAAAATATGTCAAAATGTGTGCGAACACATGACTGGAAGATAAGTGGTCTTAAAAATCACGACTGTCATGTATTTCTATAGTGTTTGTTGGCAGTTGATGTGGGTGGAAAGTTTACTCGAGATGTTTGTACATCTCTCACAGAGTTAGGGCATTTTTAGGGCATTTGTAATAAGACATTACAAGATGATGCATTGTTAAAAATGGAAGCTGACATCGCAGTGATATTGTGCGAACTAGTGATTTTGTACTCGCCTTCCTTCTTTGATGTAATGGTTAATTTGGTTGTTTACCTACCTCTTGAGACTTTAGTTCCTGGCTTGGTTCAATATCCTATTGAATAATTTTTAGAACAATTTAAGTGAACTATGGGACATAAGGCTCATCCAGAATATTTGATTGTAGAGTCATATATTAATAACGAATGACACATTTTTTGTTCAATGTATTTTCGTGAGGTTGATACCAGATTTACGAGACTGGATCGAAATTATGAAGGTGAATAAATAGGTATCTCATCACCATTTTCTATATTTTCACAAACCGTACGTCCAATGGGCGTACAGGGAGACTACGACTTATGTGGATGAGATTTTGATAAACCTCTATGGTATGTTTTAAATAACTATACAGAAATTAAGTACTACTCAAGGTTAGTAATGAATTTATGTATTAATCAAGTTTTGCATATACAAATCATATGAATATAGTATTTTCGAAGAAATTAATATTTCACATAAAAATGCGGAGTGAACATTTACAATTACTTCGCCTTGGTGGTGTAACTGAAGTAGAAAAGAAGCATGAAGAGGAATTCATGCCGTGGTTTGAACATACGGTATTATTAAAAAATTAATATGGATTCTATTGATTTTTAATATTATACTAAATATATTTATTGATGTAGGTTCTATCAAAACATGTTGAAAATTTTGAGGAGATCTCACTAAAATTTTATGCATTGGCATATGGTCTGAGCAAGCGAGCTATCCAATACTTGGGGTGTTCAGTGCGTGGATATAGATTTCACACACATGACACAGAATGATATAAAGAAATTCAGAATTGTGGGGTTACAGTCAAAGGGAGTTATGGGGATGATAACATTGACTTCTACGTAATTGTAAAAGATATTATAGGGTTAATATACGGGGGATATATTACTTGGTTGTTTAGATGTACTTGGTGTAATGTTTCAAAACCTAAGGTGAGAGTGCTTAAAGATGAAAATTTTGTTAGTGTGAGTACACCTCGGACCTAGTACGAGGACGATCCTTTCATTCTCGCCTGCCAAGCGAATCAAATTTTTTATTTAAATGATTCAGAATACAGGAATCCAAGGCGAGTGGTGGAAAAGTTTGCATCAAAAAATGTATATGATTACATTCCAGAGGCATATCAAGAAAACGAATTAGGGATCAATCTATTTGAAGGTGGAATGTCGGAAGAACCTAAATCTACTAGTATGTCTAGTGAGGATAAATGAGACCGGTCCAGTAAAATTGATAGTTTATGAATCAAAATATTTGTGTAAATATAAATCTTATAAATATCCACAACATTTTTATATGATATATTTAATTTATTTCAAGTTTATATAGATATATCTTCCAAACGCAAAGCAGTGCATGCGTCATTCCCACCTCCACCCAATGTTGACTCCAATGTATGTGATTCATTGATCATCAATAGTGGGCCAACATCACCAGACCCAGAACCAGATATTTTATCAAATTATGGTATTTAACACATGAGTTAATATATATTTACTAAATTATATATATGTGTGTGTATGTGTGTGTTTTAATTGTTGTACATGTAGTTAATGTATGCCAGTGCTGAGGGTGATGCACTACGAGGAGTGTTTGCATAGAAAAAGTAAGAAAAATGGATAAAATTAAAATTGATCTATTAGAAGGTCACACCGGTGGACACAATGATTCAACGACCTGGCTTTTTGCTTATGTTGGTGCTTCACTCGCACGTATGCTCCGATGTCAGCAGCCCACTTGATTAACATTCCCCAAGATGTGAAAAATTACATCAAAAATCATTCCATTGTAATGAGCTACATTCCAAGAAACTATATATAAATTTAATTTAAAACTAATTATATTTATACTAATTATTTATAGTTTTTTCAAGGATGAGTTTGATCTTGATTTTTAGACGGTGAAAGGATTGAAAAACAGTTGAGGAGCTGATGTCGAATGCATTCTACAGGTACAAAGCTTAGTGCCATGTACACTACACCCAGTTCAACATTGCGGTAGAGACGTGCCAAAATCCATTCCAAACAATACCACCAGCCGAGTGAGAGAAGGTTTGTAATTAATTTGAAAATTTAAATAGAAAATGATAGATGTATTAGAATTTGAAACTTATAATATATTTCTTTTTAGCAACAGAGTACTGTAAATAAAGCAAATAGATCAAATTTAAAGATATACCACCATGTAAGTTCTCAGTCTTTTCATCGTTTGCACAAAAAAACTGTCAATGCTACTAGTTCCGGTCTCATATCAAAATATGCAGTTATCTCATTTAAGTTTTAATATAGTTTTTATTTTGCAGCAAGCTAAAAATTCTAGTGACTATGATGTGACCCAATTATATGTTAAAGCACATAAAAATTGTGATGGTGTTTGGACCAATCCCGAAACTGAGGCAAATTATATAAGTTTAAGTTTATTAAGTCAAGTCTAGTACAATAATTTTATTATTTATACTAACTTCAATTTTTTTTTTTTGTAGGAAAAAATGAAATCTCTAAATAAAGTTGATGTGGACTCATTCGATGAATTATCTGTCAACGATACTTAGATCCTATTCGAAATTCTTAGATCACATTCAGAATATTTGAGAGGCTTAAAGCATTGTGTGAAACCATCCTCAAGTTCATCATCTTCTTCTAAGACCAAATCAAATGAAAACAAGACTGATGAGTTAGAGGAAGTACAACTTGAGATAAAATGATTGAGGTCCAAGCAACAAGAGTTACTGACTAGATTAGATAAAGTAGCAGAGTTAGATGCGAGAATAGAAGGGAGACTGGAGTCGATGACCCAAATAATGTTTGAAGAATGGCGGAGGATGTCCCAAAACTCTATACCACCACCACGATTTTAAAACTTCTTTGTTTTTATTAATTGTACTTTTATTATTCTATTCAACAACAATATTTGAACAATTTTGATGTATAAATTACATTTTTATTATAATAGTATTGTCTTTTTAATTAAATGTGAATCTGTATAGCAGTACTGTTCGAACAGAAAAAAACAATATTCGAATAGTACATTATGATTTAAAAATCCATCCGAATAAAAAAAAGTCCGTTCGGACAGTATTCGAAAACACGCAAATCCTTTCAAACGAGAACAATTTTAATTAATTTATTTGTTCGAACAGAGAAGATCTATTTTGACGTAGCAATCTGTTCGAATAAAAAGTTTATCCGTTCGAACGGTGCGTGTCAATTCAAACAAACAAACTTTTCATTCGACAGGTTTTTGAGATGAAAAAATTTCGTCTCAAATAAAACAAAACTGTCCAAACGAATTTGGACGAGCAAGTTAAATTTTGTCTCTAAAAACTTTTTGAGACAGGCTTTTAGAGACAAATTTGGGATGAAATTTATTTGTCTCTAAATACATTTTGGGACAAAAAATAGACTTTTTGAGATAAATTGATTTGTCTCAAAAAACTCATTTTCTTATAGTGTGAATTGAAATATCACCGCGTAACTATTTTGAAAAAAATGAATAAAAGAAAGGTCCCACATGAAATAAAATTAATTAATTTTTTAATAGTAGACCTCACTATTTTTCAAAATGGTTATGCGACGGTTATGTACTCACGGTTATATGTAGAATTACTCGAATGAAAAAGGGATAATGAATATATTTTTTTATATCAAAAGGGTACTATAGAGGCTCATGATCGATGGTCTCAATTTTGCATAAACTGATAAATGTGAGCATTAGGAACCAGAGCATGATATTGGTGGATGATATTTGAATAAGGTGAAGCTGAACAGATTCTAAACATTCCCATAAGCAAACAGGGTGCAATGATAAAATAATTTTGGCCGGGGACCTACCAAATCAAGTGCTTTCACAATAAGGAGCATCCATTATATATATGGATCTGTCAAAGAAGAAGGAGAAGATGAGAGAATCCTCAAATGGTAATAAGGCAGATGATTTGTGGAGAATGATTTGAAGCTTGGATGTATAAGATGAGATAAGCTACATGATATTCAACAAGTATGAATGAGAATTAAATGTTCACCACCATTTGATGAAGGATGGCCGAATCATTTGATGAGGATTTGAGGTTTACCACCCTCTTGCAAAGTGGTGAACTTGGGGAAGGCAACAACCCGTTCGATAGCACAAATGATAATGTTTTAGTCCAAGATACACATACACCCTTAGGTGAAGGAATGACACCCTCTACAAGAACTATTCGAGGTGGGTCTTTTATCGTTGAGGAGGACATCCTTCTTGTTTTAGCTTAGCTAAACATTAGCACTAATGCTATAAGCGAGATTGACCAAAAATCCAATCAAACGTGGGAATAGATTGGTGAATATTATAATGAAAATAAAAAACCAGAATGCCAATTTTGTACTGATGGTTCGTTGTCTTCTTGATGGGCATCTATTCAAAAAAGCACAAATAAGTTCTATGCTGCTATTGCCCAAATAGAGTCATTGCATCCTAGTGGTGCCACAGAGCAAGACAAGGTAATAATTTATGACTTTTATGTATGTTCTTTTAGTGCTGCACATTTTTTCTTCTCTAATTATTTTAATATTTTGGCTCATTTAAGCTTGAGAAGGCCAAACTGTTGTATAAAGCGAATATGAAACACAAATTCACCATGTATTACTATTGGTGTATACTAAGACACCAACCAAAATGGCAGCAATTTAGGGTCATGATGAACCAGAGGAAAAAACCATCTAGAAGATGTCCAACCAACAATGCCTTAACTCCATTAGAAAATAACATCCAAGATGACAATGTCAAGATCATTGATGAGAGACCCCTAGGCAAGAAGGGTGAGAAAGAGAGGGAGAGAAAGAAAAAGTCAAGAGAAGGTAAAGATGTTGAGTTTAACAAAGTTTTGAGTCGCATGACCGAGGATAGAACAATATGCATGGTTGAGAGGAGAGAAGCTTTCACCAAGGCCAAGAATGATCGGATGCATCTAATTGCACTAGAGAAGAACTAACTTGCTATAGAGAAGAAGGAGGTTGATATAGAGATCATGAAATTAGATCTCTCAAGTATGAATGCAATGCAACACGAGTATTTCTAAACACTTCAAGGGGAAGTGTATGAAGAAATGAAGAGTAGATCTACATCCACATCAACATCTCCATCCCCACCTTTTGGTAGAAAGTGACTTGGTCTTTACATTTATAATCTTTTGATAGTTGTTCATCCAAACCTAATGCTGATTTTAGTGGCTGCCTAGTCACAATGTTGGAATTGTATGTGACTGGGCAGCCACTATGTGATTATTTTTGTGGATGTCTTTTGATTAGCCATGTAGCATTTAGTTGGATCTCTATTGTGTGGATGTGGATATATTTTGGATGATAAAATACATTAGCACAGATTGGAGCACTTTGTAGCACTTGGTAGAAAGCATTTTGTGGATGTATTTTGATAACAAACTTTGATTGCTAAACTTGCATAGATAAGTCAGATATTTAGGATTATTAAACTTACATAAATAAGTCAGATATTGTCTTCATGTGAAAAATGTTATGTTAGCACTTGATTTCGGTTAAATGTTATGTTAGAAAAATGCTATATTGTCTTCAGAATTCTTTCAACAAGCTTCCGGTTTGGTCTCGGTTTGGTCTATTCAATTAAATGATATCATTACACCTCTTTCTTTACTATAAGTTATTTTTTTCTTTTACTATCTAAATTTGGATAAAATCTAAGAATATAACTTTTTTGCATAATCTAAAACAAAATAAATTCAATCAACCAAAGTAATCATGCAATTTAATTAGAAATGAATGGATGAGTTTCCTGTTTTGCATTTAGTCTGATGCTAATTTTTCAGAGTTTTTGGGGATATACAAGTAGTAGCATTCACGATGGATGTAGTTATTTATGAATTGATATATTTGTTATATATACCTATAAAACTAATAGTAGATCAGTTTGGTGCGTTTAACATGAAGCCCAAGAAGGTTAGAAAGATTTTTTTTTTTAAATATCGATTAATAATTTAATTTAAATATAATGTGATTATTAATTATTTCTTAAAATCAAAATTTAATTAAAATTTTACTATTAATTAATATATAATAGATAGAATAGTCAAATATGATAAAATTAATTAATTTAATAATTATAAATAATTAAAAAAGATTTAATTATTAATTACTTATTATTATATATTTTCATAAATTGATAATCTAACGTGGAGATTTGATGTGAATAACCAAAATTAAAAATTAGTTATATTATTTTATTGTTATATTTTGTAGCAATAACCAATCCAATGTGGAGATTTAGTGAATGAAACGACTAAAAGTCAAAATGAAGGTTATATTGGTTAAAAGTGTACTTTAGCAATGACCAATCTAATGAAAGTGTTCTAAGTAATAAAGATTTAACTTTTTTTTGGAAGGCGGCTTCTCCCACTTTCTCTCAATCAGTAAAGTAGAAGAAAAATCAGAGATAAGATGATATAAGATGAGATAAATTTAGACAAAAGATGAATGTTAAATAAAATATTATTAGACTATTATTTTGATATTTGAATTAATTGAATTATTTATTATATCTTATATGGAAATTTTGAAAAATTCTAATGATAAAATAAAAGGAAATGAAACGAAATGTCTTTCAAATCCTCAATAATTCATGCACTTTGGAGTTGCTCTGCAAATGATGTTTGGGTTGAAGCATCAAGAACTCTGCAAAAGTAGACCTGAGAAGAATATATATGGTTGAGGAATGACTTCATCTTCAAAGAACAATTGGGTAGACCCAGAATATATTATTTTGTCAGGGCTGCTGCTGCAAGAACTTCTTCAAAGTGGAGAAAACCAGGCGGCATGGCATGCTATCAAAGCTAACTGGAATGTTGCTGTAGATATGAAAAACAAGAAAACGAGGATAAGGATTATTATTAGAAATTAATAATTGCTGAATGCAAATTAAGTCTTATAGAAAGCTCTGGAGTTATTTGAAAGAACTGAATCTCAGACAAGTCATTTTTATTGGTGATAATGTTCAAGTGGTTATATATATATATATATATATATATATATATGAATAATTCTTATTGCAGTCTATATTTGATGGACTGCATTGTAATTTACATAGAAACACTTTCATTTTATGATTAAATGAAATGAATTTTTAAGATTTTTAGAATTTTATATTTGTAAATAAGGATATTTTAATCAATCTTATTCTAAAATAATTTTTTTTTTATTTGTTTATTGCTTGGATTGTAAATGAGTCTAATTTTTTGAACTGTATATAGCATTGTCCTATATAACTTCTGTAATCTCAAGTTATATATTCAATGATAAATTTTTTGATTAAATCATTTGTAATGTCTCAATAGAAGAGTTAAATTACATGGTCTATATTTTCAAAGGACTAATCAATAATATAATTAGAACTTCATTAAAATCTTATAAAGAGTAAGAACTTATCATTTTCAAATAATATAAGATCTTATACACCACCTATTTTTATTGAGGTATCACAAATTACTCTTTTCAAATATTCGACGTCCTCGTCGGACCTAACCGTAATAGATAACACGACTCAAGTTTCAAATTTTTGATTAGGATAGACTCGATATCAATAAAATCCTAGTTGTTTCTTAAAAAAAATCACAACTATCACGCTCTCTCTCTCTACGTAGAAATACTGTTATAATTATCAACATAAAAATTAAATTAATATATAATTTAATTTAATTTATTTATTATGTCATATCAAATCAAATCAATTTATAAATTTAATTTTATATGATGCAGACTAATACATTTATCGACAAACATTCGCAGCGCGGAGGGATGTATCTGCTCAAAATTGTTATAGCAAACAAAAGGCAGATCACAATCATAGGGGACACATGACGACAATGGCCTAGCAGCTTGGGTGTGACAACGATCGAAAGCTCCAAGTACTCGAGCTTGATCATAGATCACTAGAATCAATTAAGTACTCGTATCTTGCACGACGTTCGGTTGGCTAGCTAGCTATGTTCCTGAATAATCTGCATGCGAACAAGCTAGCTAGACTCGGACCAAACTGCATACCCAATGATTTGATGCATGCATGTGATCACGTTTGTCAATCGACAGCCACCGGCCCCAATGCCATCCATGTATTCGCTTACCCAAATGTCTTCACATTAATCATTTTTAAAATTATCTTTATTGAAAGAGATAAATAGTTTGTATTTCTCTTAAATGCTATAGAAAAGTGTCATTTAGATAATAAATTGAAATAAAATGAGTGAGATAAAATAAAAACTTAAATATATTATTGTTCTAATATTATCTTTTAATATTATTATTATTTTAAAATTTTAAAAACTTTAATGGTTTGTTATATGATAAATGATACTTGTAGTCATCGTGAGTGCATAAACATTGCACAATTATTTTGAAATAAATTAATAAATATGGGATCCACATAAAAAAAAACTAATTTTTTAATAATGGACCACGTTCTTTTTCAAATATATTATAACTATGTTTCAAATGAAATATATTTTTATAAAATATTTTATAAAATTAATATTATTTTATAAAAATATCTAATATATTGTAAAAAAATGTATTATATTATTATTATTATTATTCATATGTAAGATTGCTCTCCTCTTGTTTTATATGCATTTCAAAATTGTAAAAAAATGTATTATATTATTATTATTATTATTATTCATATGTTAGATTGCTCTCCACTTGTTTTATATGCATTTCAAAATCCCAATCATGATTTTGATCTAGGGGTGGGTAGTGGGTACCCATCCCTTGTTGCCCCGCACAGTCGAGGGATGGGGCCTCTTGTCTGCGTAGAGGCCCCCTAGCGAAGGCAAGGGTTGGATGGGGCTAAGCCCTGCCCCAGTTTCCCCCACCATGCAACCCTAATATATATATATATATATTTATATATAATCATATATATGTGTGTATATATTAGAAAAACTTAAGAGGCAAAACAACGCCTATGGGGTTTTTTTTAATAATTGACCCCAGACAAAACGATACCAAAAATCTCCCCCCTCCATTCCCCCCTTCTTTCAATTTTCAGATTCCCGAAACCCCCATTCTTGAAGCTACCCTACCTTGGCCCTTGAAGACCCAAGCTTGCTCCGTCTCTTGCATACTCTCATTATCACCGTCTCCATCGCCAGGTGCTTGGGTTTTCGTCACTGTCACCATCTTTCGTATACTCTCACTCGTCGAAGCCTATAAGTATAAGGTAGTGTCTCAATCACGATTCAAATTTCAAACCCATTTTCATTTTTTTAATTTTATTTTTGTATTTTTTTGAGTTGAGTTATAGAGATTGGAGGATGATTGGAATGAAATGGAGATGGAAGATGAGAATTTATGAACTACATACTGTGGATTTTAGATTGTGTTGTGTTTGATACACTTCTCTATGTTTGATTTGTTTGTTCATGTGGATTTTGAAATTTTGATTTCTTATTTGTTTTGAGTTGGAACCCTAAACTAATTTAGGATTCCAATTCTTTATACGTACGGTTTCAGATTGGATGTAACAACCGCCCTTCTTCTTTCTAATGCTGAACAAATTTCGAAAACGAAATTTATTATAAGGAGGGGAGGATGTAACACTCCTTCTCTCGAATGGCCACGAGTCTCGATGCACGTACTAAATCTCGATGGTATATTTTTAAAAGATAACAGTTGATTTTAAAGTATACCCAGTGTTTTAATGCTCTCAAATATTTTAAATGTCTTGAAAATATTTTATAAGAATATTTTAGTATTATTGGACCCAAACCCGATTTTAAAGAAAATACAATGATAATATTTTAGAGCTTAATAGAGCTCCAAAATATAATCATTGTACAAAATCATTTTATTAACATGATTTTAGTTATTTAAAATTTTATAAAATGTAAATATGTTTAGATCCCTAATTTAAATAGATGACTTTATTTTCTTAAAAATATTTAGTAAAGTCTTATCATTTAAACTAAAGTTAAGTTAAAATAATATTTTATCTTATTTCCTCTCAGTGTTTTAAGTTAAGTTAGCCGATACGCATTTTTGAATTAGTATTTAAAACCCATCGCTAATCTCTTTAAAGACCCAAGGTATAGGGCCTATAATTATCTCAAAAAGGGAAATCCTAGTCCCTATCATTTTTTCCTTTCTCTCTCCTATCCCCTTTGTGATCTTTGGCTCCAACTCACCCAAGCCCTCGCCGCCGACCACTACTAGCCACGCCATCGTGCCGGCAACGCCCCCTCACTCCAGCTAGTCCCCTCCAACGAACCCACCCCCTCTAAAAGCCCCTCCATAAGTAAATCTTCTCAAACTCGAAATGGGTTTCACATGGGTTGTTCACCCTTGTGCCGCCGTTGTGCGCCACCCTGCGGTGTCACCGCCACCACCCCGAGTTTCTCTTTCTCTAGTGAGCCTCCCTCTAGCTCCCTATGACCAGTCAAACCCACAAGCCACCACACTCTCCCTCACTCTCTCGGATGCACTGTATGTGCTGCCGTGCCCTGCCGCGCACCACCATGAGACCACCATCCCAAGACTATCACAAGCTATCCAAGACCACCGATAGCCTAACCCAACACCCAAACAACCACCATATAGCCTAAATCTTTAATGTACATGGTTGGCTGCCATCGTACATAGTGTTAGCCACCACGTATAACCCTTCCACCACCACCTATGAACTTCTTACCATATTGGCCACCATCGCATAGCCTAGATGAACCCACCAAATCCCTAAATCTGGTCTCGAGATAGTCCCATTTCGAGGTCACAACAGTGACCTTGACAGAGCGGTTACAGTTCAAGCTAGTGGCTTCCGACATCATTAGCTGTGCCAAGGAGTGAGCAATGCACGGATTAGCCCCGTGATGTTATAACCCTATTTCCCTCATTATTTACATTGTTATTTAATTGATTGGTTGTGGATTGTGCTGTTAGTATTGTGGAGTTTGCTGAGTAGTTGTATAGTTGTATTGTAATAGTTGTGGAGTTTGCTGTGAAGTGTGGTTATGGTGTGTGCCACAGTGGTGATGTGGCGTAGTGTGGTTGTAAGGAGTACACGCAGAGTGTACTCCATGAGATAAAGCGAATACACAGTGTAGCGTGTGTTGCATGGCGACGTGGCATAACATATTGTGAAGGGAGTACGCATGAAATGTACTCCATGGAGTAAAATGATGTACTGTGTGGCGTGTATCATATGGTGTTATGGCGTAGTGTGTGGATTAGATAGAGTATGCATGGAGTGTACTCTGTATGGTGTAGTGTGGATGGAATAGAGTACATGTGGAGTGCACTCTATGTGATATAGTTATGATGAACCATAAGGTATGTCACGATGTTAGATGGTTGCACAATTGAGGAGCATAGATCGTGGTGAAGCACCGGAAGGAATTTATGGAATAGTGTCCTAGATAGTTGTGATGTGACCTTATGGTCACAATGACGGGAGTCACCGTATAGTAATGTGTGGTTGTTGTACGTGTGAAGTGTCGAGAACTGTGAAATAGTGTCTTAGAGTAGTTGTGATGTAACCATTAGTCCCAATGACGAATATCACTGTATAGATGTGTTATGTCTTAGAGTACGTGCAAAGCGACGAAGTCGCATAGTAGTGACATATTGAAAATGTGATCGAATGTCACAATGTGACAAGAGTACGTGAGAAACCGTACTCATGTCGAGTCGGAAGTTGATGTAGAAGTCATGCGGCATAATGTCATGTGAAGTGGTGGATAATAATATAGCTTATAGCAATCTCGAACTACGTGACTCGATGGTGGTGTAGTTGAAAATGACCTTATCGTATCAAGTATTCAAATGAACTTGTAAAGGGCTGGGAACTAGGAAAATTCATGCCAATCGAGAGGGAGAAGGTTATTATCCATTTTTATTGCTTGTTTGCCGAAGCAGGTGATCGACGAATTGTGTGTTGATCTTAGGTGATAAGGAGGCAAGGTACATGTGTATCTAGTGAGACACGTGTGCCAGACGGGTTTATATGTAATGGATAATCTATCCTGAGTAAGGGTATGTGATGTTTAAGTTTGGATGAGGATGAGGATGAGGATGATGATAAAGCGTAAGTTTGGATGCAGTAGTGTCGTGCGTATCGGCTAGATTGGGATGCGTGACATGGTTAGTCTAAGTCATGCATTAGGATGAGGTTAATAGAAAATAGTTAGGTAAGGGTCCTAGTATCTTAACCCTTAGGTGAATCATGTGGTTCACTTTAGTGGATAAGCACTCAAGGTCGGGCGTTGAGTTTGGAAGATGTATTGTTTGTAAGTAAATTCCCGAAGGTTTTAGTATAGTAAGTGTCGTGTGAGAGGACATGGGGATAATAAGAGAGTATTTTAAGTGAAGTGTAAACTCTTTTTACTTTGTTTGTGTACGAAATAGATAATAATACTACGTTATATGTATGCATGTAGATTGGTTGTCATTTGACACGCACATGACCGGACTGCATGGTATGATAATAGTAAGGAGTCTAGATAAGTATTATGTTCCTATGCTTCTAGAGTTTTCTAAAAAGTACGAAAGAAATGAAACTAAAATTGAAATTGTCTCTCTTCACGATGTTTTACAAAAACAAGTCATGCTTTGTGAAAAGATGTATAAGTCTTAAAGTATATGTACATACAAATCTTTGTTGGTAGCCCCTTTTATTGCATCCCAAATACGTTATTGTATGCATGTAATGGATGTCTATACGTAATAGCTATTGGATATAGGCTTAAAACTAAAAAAACTTGAGATTTTTATCTCATGCTTTTTGTACATCGATGCCTTTATCGATGCTAAGAAAGTGTTTTAAAGATGTCCGTATGATGCCTTATGTATGCCATGAATTGATGCTATGCAATGTCTCTATGATGATGCCTATGTTTTGACGATGTTTAAGTTCATGCATTTGCTTTTTAAACAATGTTTTTCTATGAATGAACTAGTTAAGAAAAGAAAGAAAGAAAGAATAATTGAATGAATAAATGCTATGTTGTATGAAAATACGTAAAAGTCATAATGATAAATGAACGACATGCATTATGGGTACCAATAGAAAGGGCAAATTGTAATGCTGGGATGTAGTGCTGGTAGTGCACTTAGTACTGCCCCAAACCGATGGATTCTCAACCCACGACCACGGGCGGAATCAAGATCAAAGGTTGATTCGCTAACCTTATCACACAGGACATTATGGTGTGTAACGACCTAAAAAAAGTGATAAGAGAAAGAGGAATCTTTGAATTTTTTAAGAAATGAAGGCACTAAACGAGATTGGAGAAAACATTTTACAAAAGGAAAGAAAATTGATACTTTTCATGAAAACCTCACCTTTAATGTTTTAAAAAACAAAAGAACGTATTGTCATGTATGTATGTACGTACGTATGCATGAGTGATAAATGCATGACTGAAAACCTATGTTGTTATATTTTAACGGTATAAAGTAATGTTTACTGAGTATTCGACTCATTTTAATTTTAATGTATGCCCTTCTCTCTTCACAAGAACTAAAGGAGCAGAATAGGTCAAGACGGATATGATCCAAGGGGAAGAGCACAACAGTCTAAGCATGAAAGAAAAAAATGTATGAGAGGCATTTTTATTTTATAAGTTAAATGTTTTTTTTTTTCTCTATAAACCTCTTTTATAGTAAAATCATGTTTTCTTTTATACCGTAGAGTCTTGCACTCTGGATATGAACTGAAATGTTTTAAAATGAACAAAATTCGTCCTTATTTTCTAAAACCATTTCTAAAAGAACATGCTATGTAAATAGCGATTCCACCTTTGTAGGGCGAGATTGTTTCACTGGAACCCAAAATAGGGTTCCAATTCGAAACCTGATGAATATGGGCCACCATAATCTGTATGCAGCCACACAATGACTTGGTGCTGATTGTAAAGTATTAATTTGCTTATGAATTTGTAAAATGTAAAGAAAGTTAATCTGTTGATCAAGTCGTTAATGTCAATGTCCCTTAGTTAGGCCTATAAATAAGTCAGCAAGTATGTTTTGTTTTTGAATATCTTCAACTGCCCCAATTCAAGCTTGAGTTTGTTTAGGTTTGATTCATTAGTTCTGGACCTTCAATGGTATTCCTCATAACTTATATAAATAAATAGGTTTAAATAAATTCATCTTTATAATAGATAATCCAACCCCTAATTAGAAGTCTCTCTACTTAAACACAAAACTTATATTTCTTAGTCTACTGAGTAACTCTACATAATCTATTTATGCTTGCAGTGAAATAAGTTTATAAATATAACAGATAATCCAACCCTCAATTATAAACTTTGTTTTCCAAAATAATATATTTATGCTTGCAGTGAAATATGCTTATTACAAATCATAAGGACTTTTATTTATAATATTACAAGCTTGAAATGATGATGTCATAGGTCTCAACAAATCATGAACTCCATTTAATTTAAATACCATGATTAATGCATTTTTATAAAATAAACAATATGATAAATAATAAGATTTCATTGCTGTTTAAATTTTAGCAAATTTTATGATGGTTGTATTTTTGTAAGCTTTTGTAAACTATAGCAATGACCATAAATTTGATTTTTATGTCAAATGTTAACAACGGTTGCATTTCTGATTGTTTCTTGTTATTTCTGGTTGTGGGTTATTTTAATTTCAGATTTGTGACTTCTTTGATCTTTTTGAGAATTTCTTCACTCCATCGGATTTTAGTGATTGTTGTTGTGATAATCCGGATTTTTAGATATTCGCTTAATTTTCATATGTGAGATGATTATGTTTCTCCAAAACTATTTTTAGGAATTTTTGGGATATATGTATAGGATTTTTTATATTAAAAGGTTAGGAGTAGGGTTAGGTATAAATGTGGCTTGTTTTAAGGTGGAAAAATGCTTAACTCGAGATCTCGCTCGACTCCCGCTTGATGTCTGGCTCGAGCGAGATACAGGGACAGACTTAACGTCTTTTGGTAGAACGGCCATAACTTGCTCATTTGATGTCGGATTTGAGTGATTCAAGAGGCTATGGAAAGCTAAGAGGAATATCTACAACTTTTATGTTTTAATTCTTAAGATATGTAGACTTAATTAAATAAGAAATAGAGATTGAAGTGGCAGATCTGAATTGGAGATAGGTAAGCATTGACTTTGAAGTTGACTAAGAACTTTGGATAAGATTAAGCCTTTGGATTATTTTCTCAATTATCCTAAGATCTGGACAAGTATGTAGAGATGTGGAAAATGAGGAGATTTTATTTAGTAAATTTCGTGTGAAATAAGAGGAATCATCTATTCAACACTTGGTGTGCCTAGATTGGTGTTCTCGGGCTTATCTGTCGAGTTTTATTAGAAAAATTATAACTTGGTCATATGAACTCCAAATGAAGTGATTTCAGTTCCTATAGAACCTTAAGAAATAGATCTAGAACTTTTATGATTTGAGGTTTTGGATAATTGAAGTGTATCAATGGATTATTTGGGCTGGAATGGGACTGATCTGTTTTAAGTGCAAACTGGAGCCCGAAAGTAAATCACTCCACCACGTCACTTTAGATGCTCAAATTTGATTGGTTTTCCTCATTGCTATCAGCTAGATACACGTATGAAAGTATGTGTTAAGTGGAGGAAGAGCTTCTAGAAGAATAATTAGTCTAAAACCAAGCAAAAGTAAAGAACTAATCTGATTGGCCAAAACAGCCAACTATTCCCTTTGTTTCCAACCAATTGGTAACCAAATCTTGGGAATTAGGTGATAAGATTTTTTCCAGCCACTCTAAGGGTACTAAGGAAGTCTGGGACGTGGGGCCAAAGGTGAATAAGAGGTTCTAGAAGCTTTTGGGGTGCAAGAAAGGCCAATAGCCGATTGAACTTACCTTAGATATTTTAGGCTTTTTGGATTTTACTTTTATATCTATATTTAGTAATTATTTGGGCCATTGATCTAAGATGATTTTAGATATGGAAGAAGCATAGCCATAGGATGAAAATCCTTGAAGATCATGAGAGATATGGATGATCATTGGACTAGGCCAAGGTTGGACAGCACATACCCTTACACGGTTTGATTTAACCAATTGCCTTGATTTGTTTTCCTTCCCTTTTTCCCCAAGTCATCGATTCCTCCAAATATATATATAGTCATCTTCAGTCCATAAGGGATATTTTGGGAGAAGAAACTCACGCCTAACACAAGGAAATAAGTCAAGAAAATAGCCTCTTAACCCTTGAACCTCCAAACATCACTTAAGTGAGCTAAGTGAGTGTTTTGAGGAGAAATATTGCAAGGACTAGTTTGATCATTCAACCAAGCTTTGGAGAAACTTGTAAGTATACAATTTAACTTAATCTTGGCATAGAATAAGTAGATTGTTGATGGAATTAAGTTTGTTGTTAGTTGGAGCTTAAACTAGGCTTATATGATATGCTTGAAATCTATGGTGTTTTGGATATGATTTTGTGATGGTAAAATGTTAGGAAAATTATAAGGACATAGATTTATGTTTTAATAAGTAAAAAATAAGGTTTATGTGAAAAGATTGCTTGGTTTAGGTTGAAAAACCCCATGAGCCATGATCTCGCTAGATTGTCGCTCAACTGGTGGGTCGAGCGAAGGCAAAATATGAACCCTTGCTAGACTGTCGCTTAATACCCCGCTCGAGCGAGTTCCAACCCGTGACTTCGCTTGATGATCGCTCGACACCCACTCAAGCGAGATATCCTATTTTGCTTAGACCCAGGGTTTTTCCTAGAATAAAATTGGTGTCTCAAATGAAATGAGTTCTAGGTGGAAAACTCATAAGAATAAGAAAAGATATAGTATGGCCCGACCACGAGTAATAATAGTGGTATGGCCCGACCACGGGTAATAATAATGGCATGGCCCGACCACGAGTAACAATAGTGGCATGTGTCACGCCCCGATTTTTCGCATTGATTACAACGCAAATCGACGCATCCGGACAAGCAACACAAGGCTACTTATCCTACGTAAATGTAAAAAGCAGCATGCATGCATCTAAGCTTACTAATGAAATGCAATGCCGATCGCAGCTGGAAGAAGTAAATTACCAATATGAGCAAAGAGATCTAACTCTCGCATCAATAGACCACATGGCATACTATAATCACAATTCTCATGACATTGTATTTACAACAATATTCTGTATTTACTCTTACATAACCCAGTTAGTTTTCTCTAAACAAAACTCATATCCTACCATCATCCAGTACTCTTACTTCTTCACTTGATCACGTACATGGGATCATCTCAACCGGAGAGGAGCATTCCATAGGACCCTCAGGGTACCACAGAATCTCCCTTGCTGATCGAGTCTCAATGCAATTTATCTATCCCTGCAACAACATCTATCATTCCATAAGGAATGATAGATAAAATAGATAAAACATGAAAGAGTGAGATTTACAAGAAATCTCAGTAAGTACACAGTTAACGAAATAAAGCATAGATAACCTCAACTATCACCATACATAGTCATACTCATCAACATATCACTTACAAGAATACCTTATGGAACTTATACACATCAATTACCCATCTTACCATACAACCTTAAATCTTAGCTAGACCCATCATCACATACAACCTTAGATCTTAGCTAGACCCATCATCACATACAAACTTAGATCTTATCTATATCCATCATCACATACTTAATACTTATACTTTCCACTTTACTTATTAACCTCATAAGTTTCTTTTATTTCAAAATCTCGACAGGCGTTACGTATCGCCGTCCCCGTTATGATGAGTCTCGTGTCAATCGTCCGGGCGTTACGTATCGCCGTCCCCGTCATGACACGGAACATATTATTATATCACGACAGGCGTTACGTATCGCCGTCCCTGCCGGCACGTCAGTCATACGGGCGTTACGTATCGCCGTCCCCGTCATGACGTGACTAACTTATCAATCATACTCATCAATCATCCGGGCGTTACGTATCGCCGTCCCCGTTATGATGAGTCTCGTGTCAATCGTCCGGGCGTTACGTCTCGCCGTCCCCGTCATGACACGGAACATATTATTATATCACGACAGGCGTTACGTATCGCCGTCCCTGCCGGCACGTCAGTCATACGGGCGTTACGTATCGCCGTCCCCGTCATGACGTGACTAACTCATCAATCATACTCATCAATCATCCGGGCGTTACGTATCGCCGTCCCCGTTATGATGAGTCTCGTGTCAATCGTCCGGGCGTTACGTCTCGCCGTCCCCGTCATGACACGGAACATATTATTATATCACGACAGGCGTTACGTATCGCCGTCCCTGCCGGCACGTCAGTCATACGGGCGTTACGTATCGCCGTCCCCGTCATGACGTGACTAACTTATCAATCCTACTCATCAATCATCCGGGCGTTACGTATCGCCGTCCCCGTTATGATGAGTCTCGTGTCAATCGTCCGGGCGTTACGTCTCGCCGTCCCCGTCATGACACGGAACATATTATTATATCACGACAGGCGTTACGTATCGCCGTCCCTGTCGGCACGTCAGTCATACGGGCGTTACGTATCGCCGTCCCCGTCATGACGTGACTAACTTATCAATCATACTCATCAATCATCCGGGCGTTACGTATCGCCGTCCCCGTTATGATGAGTCTCGTGTCAATCGTCCGGGCGTTACGTCTCGCCGTCCCCGTCATGACACGGAACATATTCTTTATATAAATTATTTTCTTTCTTTTTGTTTCTCTCTTATTCATATGAGTTATTTTCACCTATAACTCTACCCATTTGAAACACCACTGCTATTCTAAGAAAACCCTAAATCTAAGCAAAACAGGGTATCTCGCTCGAGCGGGTGTCGAGCGAGTGTCGAGCGAAGTCACGGGTTGGAACTCGCTCGAGTGGGGTATCAAGCGACAGTCAAGCGAGATCACGGCTCAAGGGGTTTTTCAACCTAAATCAAGCAATCTTTTCACACCAACCTTATTTTTACTCATTAGAACATAATTCTAGGTCCTTATAATTTTCCTAACACTTTACTATCACCAAATCATATCCAAAACACCATAGATTTCAAACACATCATTCAAGCCTAATTCAAGCTCCAACCAACAACAAACTTAATTCCATCAATAATCTACCTAATCTATGCTAAGATTAAGTTAAATTGTATACTTACAAGTTTCTCCAAAACTTGGTTGAATGATCCAACTAGTCCTTGCAACATTCCTCCTCAAATCACCCACTTAGCTCACTTAGGTGAAGTTTGGAGGTTCAAGGGTTGGGGAAGCTTCTTCTTTGGCTTTTCTCTCCAAGTGGGCGTGTGTTCTCCTTTCCAAAGAGGGTTATAAGACTTATCAACCCATATATATATGAGGATGGTCGAGCCTTTAGAGAACAAGGAAAAGAAAGGATGGCTATAGGCAACCGGTTATGTCTTTTGCTTGGGAGATGAGGTGTCATACCTCCTAAAATCACATAATCAACTCTAGGCCTATAAGATCTAAACTTGGTAGAAAATATCTTCATCCAATGGCTGATATTAAGTCACTTTAGTCATCCAAAATTGATCAAAGGTTGAGAAGAGAGCTAAGGAGATAAGGCATGAGGTGGCACTCACCTAACCATGCATGAATCAAGCCATTCCAGTCCTCATCTGGTATGCCACGCCCCCAGCCTCCTTCCTACCACTTTTGGTAACTTCTTAAGCCTCCTAAGACTCCATTTGACATGTTCTAGAAGGCCATTTCGAGATTTGGTTGGGATAACTTTGGTTTGTAACTCACTTAGTTAGATATGGATAGATTCAGACAGATTTCTTCCTCTCATGTTACTTCATGTCTTTGTGTCAACTAAAGCTTCTAGATTACTTCTTATCCTCATGCCACATACTCCTACACATGTCAAGACCTTGGAATAATTGATATCCAATCACAATTTTCATCACATGCCCCAATTTGATCCATTTCTTCTAACTCGAGTTCCATTTGAGCTCAACCCAGAACTGTCCATTTGTTTCTAGAATAAGTCATGTTTCTAGTCCAAATATTCACAAACTTATATCATAAAAGTTCTAGATATATGTCTTAGGGTTCTATAGGAACTGGAATCACTTCATTTGGAGTTCATATGACCAAGTTATGAGTTTTCTAATAAAACTCGACAGATAAGCCCAAGAACACCAATCCGAGTACACCAAGTATTGGATAGATGATTCATCTTATTTCACACGAAATTCACTAAATAAAATCTCCTCATTTTCCACATCTCCACACACTTGTCCAGATCTTAGGATAACTAAGAAAATAATCCAAAGGCCTAATCTTATCCAATGTTCTTAGTCAACCTCAAGTCAATACTTATCTATCTCCAATTCAGACCTGATACTTCAATCTCTATTTCTTATTTGATTAAGTCCATATCTCTTAAACCTCAAAACATAAAAGTTATAGATATTCCTCTTAGCTTTCCATAGCCTCTTGAATCACTCAAATCCAACATCAAATGAGCAAGTTATGACCATTCTACTAAAACACGTCTGTCTGTCCCTGTATTTCACTCGAGCCAGACATCAAGCGAGAGTTGAGCGAGATCTCGGGTCTAGGCACTTTTTCACCTTAACACAAGTCACAATTATACCCAACTCTACTCCTAACCTTTCAATATAAAAATCCTATACATATATCCTAAAATTCCTAAAAATGGTCTTGGAGAGACATAATCATCCCACACATGAAAATTAAGCGGATATCTAAAAATCCGGGTTGTCACAGCATGGCCCGACCACGGGTAACAATAGTGGCATGGCCCAACCACGGGTAATAATAGTGAATATTAGTAAAGACTTGTGAGAACAAGGGTTCTAAGATAAGAATGAAAAGCATATGCATATATAAATATGTTAGTCACGTCATGACGGGGATGGCGATACGTAACGCTCGAATGACTGACGTGCCGACAGGGACGGCAATACGTAACGCCTGTCGTAAGAATAAGAATTATGTCACTACGGGGACGGCGATAAGTAACGCCCGTAGGATTGACATGACTAGCGGGGACGGCGATACGTAACGCCCGCTATGATAAGAATGTTTACGTCATCACGGGGACGGCAATACATAACGCCCGGATGACTGATAAGTTGACCGGCACGCCTGTCATATATGTTAAGTATGTTCCGTGTCATTACGGGGACGGCGATACGTAACGCCCGGATGACTAATGAGTTATATGTGATGGGGACGGCGATACGTAACACCCATCGAAGATAAGAGATAAGTAAGACCCGATAGGGACGGCGATACGTAACGCTTGTTGAGGTTATGCAATAAGTAGATCCCGATGGGGATGGCGATACGTAATGCCCATCGAGGATAAAAAATAAGGAAAACCTACAAGGTTAAGAAGTAAGGTGAAAAGTATAAGTATTAAGTATGTGATGGTGGGTCTAGATAAGATCTAAGTTTGTATGGGAAGATGGGTAATTGACCTGTATAAGTCCCATAAAGCATTCTTATAAGTGATATGTTGGTAAATATGATTATGTATGATGATAGTTGATGTTATCTGTGCCTTATTTCGTTAACTGTGTACTTACTGAGATTTCTTATAAATCTCACTCTTTTATGTTTTGTCTATCATTCCTTATGGAATGATAGATGTTGTTGCAGGGATAGATAAATTGCATTGAGACTCTATCAGCACTGGAGATTTTGAGGTACCTTGAGGGTCTTATAGAATGCTCCTCTCCGGTTGAGATGATCTCATGTACGTGATCAAACAAAGAAGTAAGAGTACTGGATAATGGTGGGATATGAGATTATGTTTTGAGAAAACTAACTGGGTTATGTAAGAATTAATACAGTATGTTTTTGTAAATACGATGTTATGAGAAGTGTAATTTTAGTATGCCATGTGATTTATTTATACAAGAGTTAGATCTCTTTGCATATATTGGGAAATTATCCAGCTGTGATCGGCGTTGCATTTAATTAGTAAGTTTAGACGTATGCATGCTACTTTTTATGTTTATGTAGGATAAGTAGCCTTGTGTTACTTGTTCAGATGCGTCGATTTACGTTGTAATCGATGCGAAAAATTGGGGCGTTACAGTTTTCATATCCCTACCATACATACCCAAATACCTAACCCCACAGATCCTAGTCCTAACCCCATTGACCCTTCCCTACCCCCATCGATCCTTGCCCTACCACCAAGTCCACACAAAGCAAAAAACTCATTTCCATAGTTTTGTCTCATTTCACCAAACTAGAGTACGACCCCTCAATATCCCCAAGCTAAGTGTAACTATTATGGTAAACATTATGGGTGCCACTATACGAAACATGATATCTCCCAATTAAAGGTGCACTTAGAAGAGCAGTACAAAAAAAGTTCAATATTAAAATCTTTGCAATAGAAGAGCTAATCTAGGCTAAATATTGGACTTTAAAAAATGACGGATGAAAGTAGTGGGGGTGCTATTTTGAAGGGGTATACTAAGTATGACTCTGAGGAGTTTAAGCGACACCTAACTAGTATGGTCATCATGGACGAGCTACCTTTTCAAATTGTTGATGGGAAAAGGTTCCAACCATATTCTCGTTACTTGGAACCTAGATTTACTATTTTTTCTCACCACCCTGTGACAAAAGATGTACCAAAAAGAAAAGGATTTATTAAGGGGATAGATGACGAGTCTGGTTATTTGTCTCATCACTGAAAATTATATATCAGTCCGAAATTTTAGTTATATAACTTTGACTGTGCACTTCATTGATTGTGATTGGACATTGCACAAGAAAATTATAAAATTTTTCAAATTATCGATCCCAAAAGTGAGATGATTGGGAATACCTTAATAAAAGATTAGGGTTTGGCAAGAGTTCTTACAGTTATGATAATACTTCATCTAGCGATGTTGTATTAGGACATCTTAAGACCTATCTTAGATAAATCTTAGATAGACAAATAAGTCAATTGTGGGTGGTGATTATTTGCATGTGCAATGTTCTGCACATATTATGAATTTGATTGTTTCTGGTAGTTTGAAAGAATTTGATAACTCGATTGCATGTGCTAGATTGGCTTTGAGATTTGTGAGATCTTCTCCTACTAGATTGGAGAAATTTAAAGTTATTATAAAAAATGAGGGCATAACATCCAAAAGGGGCATTTGTATTGATGTTCCAATAAGATGTAACTCAACATTTATGATATTGGAGGCGGTCCAAAAATATAAGGCAGCTTTTAAATTATTAGGTGATGAGGACATTTAATATGTGAGATATTTTGATGACCATGGGGATTAAGAAAGCCTTGTGATGATGATTGGGAGGAGATTGCTATTTTTGTAGATTGTTCAAGGGTTTTCTACGATATGACATTGAGCATATCTGATACTTTGTACCTTACATTGCATGACTTCACTCAACAAATATGTAGGGTGCAAGAAGAAATAGGTGATATATGTATGAGTGACCATATCAAGATGCAAGAGATGAGATTGACCATGAGGGTCAAATATGATAAGTATTGGGGGATATGAGTAAGCAAAATCTATCCTTATATGTGGCTAGTGCTTTTGACCTCCAGTGAAGATTGAGGGCATGAAGTATGGGTTGGGACTTTCGCATGGGGCTACATGGGCTAATCTTGTTGGGGGCATGGTTAGAGACACTCTCATCAATTGTTTGAAGAGTGGTAGTACACCCATCCATACATCTATACGTCGGGGCGAGAAAAAAGTATAAAGTGGCATAGGACCGAAGCCTCTCACAAAACCCTAACTAGCTCGTCAACCTATTGAGGCAAAGTCGGAGGTAGACCGATATTTGACAGTGGATTTGGAACCATATGTGGAAAATTTTGATATATTAGTATGATGAAAATCAATGTCGTGAAGTATCTCATCCTTGCAGAGATAGCCCACAATATTTTGGCTATCTTTATTAGTACTATAGCCTCTAAATCAGCCTTTGGTATTGAAGGGCGTGTATTGGATCCATCCAGACTTCATTAGCTACTGCCACAATGGAGGTTTTGATTTGCATGTAGAATTGGATCAATGAGACCCCAATTCATGCTCCAGATGGTCTTGACTATCCGAATGCTAGGAGGAGGAGGGTGGTGATCAAGTTGGATTTGATAAATATCGTTGATTTCATTTGACTATTATGATTTATTCTATTATACTAATTTAGTGATTATTAATTTCAAATTCCATTTTGTAAAACATTGATAGATGACACGGCATCCACCTCCGTTGTAATATGACTTCCCCATATTAGATCCCGACCCACCATTGCCATTTGCCACAAGTTGTTTGAAAAGATTATAATTTTGCTACTCTAAATTGTTTTTATAATCCTTGTATCGAACTTTCATTTGTGCAACTCAATTCTCAAGCCTCAATTCTAATCTCAATCTGAGAATCAAATGACATTAGATATATTTTTAATATCGTTCTCTCACCTTGATTTCTATCTTATCTTGGTTAGTCAGATTTCAATTTTAATTTTATAATTTCTAAATTTAGTAGTTCTTTCGTTTCTAATTTATCTTCCTAATATCTTATTAAATTGTTAATGTTTCATATTTTCTGATCTCACAACTCACGCCTTACAACACTAAGCATTCCATTTCTCCACCCGCCTCAGACCTCCAAATGTCAAGAACTCAAATATTTGTATTACACATGCTGGGCCCATGGCACAGCTGACTAGGGGGGGGACGGATTCCCCCCATCCCCCACACCTTGACATCAGTGCAGGGTACCTCACCCCTACACATGGAGGGAAGGCGCCAAGGGACAAAGTAGAACCCACTTCCCATGCGGGGCGGGAGGCGGGGTAGGGGTGGCCCCGCAGCATATGCTGCAATAATACTCATAATCCTATGACCCACACATTTCTGGATTGCTCATCATGAAAAAACAAACTCATCCAGCCTAAGTAGCTAGTACTCATCATTATGTGATGCCCACAAACATGTACTTAAGCTAGACAACCACTCCACACCAGTTCTTTACATGGGCTGGAGTTCTCTTTCTAAAATTTTATAAAGAGAAGATCATCTTTTTTTTTAGAAAGAAACTTATTTTTTCTTGTATTTTTATTCAAGAGTAGAGTAGAGTCATGACTCTCACCCTCTTCTTTATTCTCTTTTTAATACCGTTTTGGGTACATACTTTTATAGTAATATGTTTTTCATTCTTTCCACCGGTCCAGTTTTGATCAGATCTATCACACTCCATCGATTGTTAATTGACACACATCTCACCATGCAACTCTACACCCCCAAACTATTAGAACGAAATAGGCACTGCAGCGAAAATCTCAATGTGTGACCCTCACGAGAGATTTGCAGGGCATGGGTAAGGACCAAATATTTGGTCCTAAAATCCTTTTTTTTCCCTCCATTTTTACACTAAAATTATTGTATTGAGGTGTTTGTTGGAAAATTTTACCTCCTCCTCATGTATCTTAGTTTCTCTTATCTTGGAAATTTACTTAGAAAAAAAAACTAGGCAGCCGCCTCCCATCTACTGATCATCTACAGGCAGTCCCATTACATGATGATCATCATGAACTTCAATTCCCCTAAGTACCTAGCTCGCTTCCTCACCTAATAATTGTTCTTGACTCCATTGCCAATATTCCACACTAACCACCCGTATCATCATCATCATCATCATGTATTTGACTGGCCAGAAGAGAAAAATATTATAAGAAAAATGATATTTGTGACATTTTAATTATAATTAAAAGAACGAAAATAAATAATTTTTTAATTGTAATTAAAATATCACAAATGCCTATTTTCTTGTAATAAAAAAAAAACATATAGATTGAAATCTCAACATTTTCACAATGCAAAGAGATTGGGGTACTGCCTGTACTTGTATGCGGATGAAATAGGAAAAGTTGGAAGCAGGCCAAGGCCATTATATATATATATATATATATATATATAATTAGAAAATTTCTAAATTACTATTTATATGTACATATAATTAGAAATGGTCTAAATTTCCCTTTTCTTTTCTTTGTTTTGATCTTTGTTGGTGGAGCTAGCTAGCTAGGGCCCTTACTCCCTTGGATACGTTCCCTAGCTGATTATCTTAATTAAGAAAAAGGAAATTAATGTCTAGTCCGCCGAAAAAAGGAAAAAAAGTTGCAGAGAGAGTATTTTACGATACGATCAGAAGATTCAAAATGGCACATGACATTAATACTTTGACATTCTACATCAAGTTTGGTAAGTTTTTTGATCTTTTATCAAGTAGACAGATCATCGAGCACTTGATCATGTAAGAAAACGAATTTAAGAGATCAAGGTAAAATTAATCATGTAGCACTTGCCTCAGCAATTGTATATATGTGATGACACATGATTCATGATTTTCATTAACACCTCTATTATAAGATGTAAAAATTACTTTTTTACCCATGTAATAAGTCAGGTTAATGTTGAAGTTAGTAAGGTCTTGTATGTAATTTTACATTATTTACTGTGCACTATAAATGGCTGCACACGAGTGTAACTTGGATAGTATTCATTTTTGTAATATTTCGGACTATTCAGCAGATTAAGGAAATCAGAAGTAAGCATTTGATATGGTATCAGTCGCGTTTTCGAGAAGCTAGGGTTTCCTTTCCCCTTCGTGTTCTCTCTTTGATTCCTTGCTTTCTCTTCGATTCCTCTGATTTTCCTTTGATTTCATGGCGCTAGAGTCTTCTGAAAATCCTCCTTCCCCTCCACCACCTCCTATTTCATCTTCTCAAGATGTTACTAGTCCTTTCTTCCTTCATTCGGGCGATAATCCTGGCGTGGTTCTTGTTACACAACCGTTGATCGGAGACAACTATCATACCTGGTCTCGATCGATGACTATGGCGCTCTCTGCGAAGAACAAGCTAGGGTTCGTCGACGGTATGATTCTTAAACCTCGATCTACCGATTCGAACATTTCCTTATGGACACGCTGCAATAACATGGTGATTTCTTGGATTCTTAACTCTATTTCACCTGAAATTGCTGCTAGTGTGCTTTATGTTTCTACTGCACTTGAGATCTGGAATGATTTGAAAGAAAGATTTAGTCAGAGAAATGGACCTTGAATTTTTCAGATTCAGAAGTCCATTTCCTCTTTGTCGCAAGGACAACTATCTGTTAGTGCTTATTTCACTCGGTTGAAGGCTCTTTGGGACAAATTGGTTAATTACAAACCAATTCCACTCTATAATTGTGGTGCTGTGCATGTTTTGAATGCTTACGTTCAACAGGAACGTATTTTGCAGTTCCTTATGGGACTCAATAAATCTTTTTCCTCTGCAAGGGCTCAGATTCTTTTGATGGAGCCATTACCTCCTTTGAATAAAGTTTTTTCACTCGTTCTTCAAGAGGAACAACAGAGAGAGATTTCTCTTCCTCCCCCTGTTGTCGATCCACATGCTTTTGCTGCTATCTCTGATACCTCCAGATTTGTTAAGTATTTTTCCAAGAAAGACAGACCAGTTTGTAAACATTGTGGATTAACTGGTCATATCATCGACAAGTGCTACAAGCTCCATGGATTTCCTCCGGGGTACAAGCAGAGGCCATGACAGCAGTCCATGGCTAATCAAACTGCTCTTAGCAGTGATTCTACTGAAGCATCTCCTTTCTCTTTGACGAAGGAACAATATCAGCAGCTGTTGTCTATGCTGAATCTCAATTCTCAGCATAAGTCTGATGAATCTAATCCTATTGCCAATGCTGTCGTGGCATCCTCCAGTTCTTTTTCTGGTATTATTTCTTCAAATGTTCTTAATCATAAGTCTCCTTGGATACTTGATACAGGAGTCACTAATCATATGGCTTCTTCTATCAATTTTTCATCGATGCTGTCCCCGTTTTTAATAAATCTGTCAAATTACCAAATAATCAATGTGTCTCTGTGACACATATTGGTACTGTTCACTTGTCTGAACATCTTATTCTTCAAGATGTTTTATGTGTTCCAAATTTTACTTGCAATTTGATTTCTGTAAGTAAGCTAACTGAGTCTTCCATTTGCTGCTCCTTTTCTTCTAATTCTTGTTCAATACAGGACCTGATCACCTCGAAGCTGATTGGAGTGGGTAGGCTGCTTGGAGGACTTTATATCTTGCAACAACCAGGAATTTTTCAATCTCAGCCTTGTAACACCAGTAACCTTTCCATATCCCCTGCTTGTTTTAGTTCTACTAAATGTTCTTTGTTTCACCTTTGGCATAATAGATTAGGACATCCGTCTGTTTCTAGAATGTCTTTTTTGAATAAACTTGTTCCTAATCTAGTTGTATCTAGTGATCCTTGTATTGTTTGTCCATTGGTCAAACAACGAAAGTTGCCTTTTCCAAATAATAATAACATTTCTGATTCTCCTTTTGATCTTATTCATTGTGATGTATGAGGTCCTTTTTCCATTTCTACTGTTGAAGGATACAAATTTTTTTTTGACAATTGTTGATGATTGCTCTAGGGCAACTTGGCTCTATCTTTTCAGAAGTAAGTCTGAAGTTTCTCTTCTTGTTCAGAATTTCTTCAAACTTATTAAAACACAATTCAATGTCAAGATAAAAAAAATTCGTACTGATCATGGTACTAAATTTTTTTTATCTCCCTATCTCAAATCTAAAGGTGTCATTTATCAACTTAGTTGTGTTGAAACTCCACAACAAAATTCTGTTGTGGAGAGAAAACATCAACATATTCTTAATGTTGCTAGAGCCTTGTTGTTTCAATCTCATTTGCCTATCATTTTTTGGGGTGATGATGTTCTCACAGCCACCTATTTAATAAATCGGCTTCCTTCCCCTATTATTCATAATAAGTCTCCGAAAGAAATGTTATCTCAAGTCTCTCCCTCATATATTCATCTTCGAACCTTTGGATGTTTGTGTTTTGCCTCTACTTTACAAAGGTCCCGAAATAAATTTGATCCTAGGGCTAGAGCTTGTATCTTTCTTGATCATCCTTTTGGAATTAAAGGATACAAATTATATGATATAAGCACTCATCAGTTTTTTGTCTCTAGACATGTTATTTTTCATGAGCATATCTTTCCTTTTCAATCTTCCAATTCTGAATTAAAATCCTACAATAATTTCTCTGTTCCTCTTCCTTTTCCTTCTCAATCTTCAATAATTGATTTTAATGTTGTACCTTCAACAGTTCCATTTCCTGATCAGTTCTCATCTGGTCAAGAATTAGTTTCTGGTTCTCAACCAGATTCTGGTTCTTCATCTGGTCAAGAGTTAGTTCCAGTTTCTTCACCCAATAATAGTTCTTTACCTATTCCATCAAGAATGTCTACTAGAATCCGACGAGCTCCTGGTTTTTTGCAACATTATTATTGCAATTCCTCTACAACACACTCTCAATCAGCTTCATCAGCAGGTTCTACTTCTTCCATTAAATATGATATTAGTAATTTTCTTTCTTATGATCGTTTGTCTTTGGATCATAAATCTTTTGCTTTTGCTATTTCTGCTGATGTTGAACCTGAGTTTTATCATCAAGCAGTCAAGCACTCTAAATGGAGAGATGCTATGATTGCTGAGATAGCTGCTTTAGAACTTAATAATACCTAGACTGTTGTTGATTTACCTCCTAGAAAACAACCCATAGGCTGTAAATGGGTTTACAAGATTAAATATTGTGCTGATGGTAATGTAGAGAGATATAAAGCGAGATTGGTTGCTAAGGGTTATTCTCAAGAGGAAGGGTTAGACTATTCTGAAACTTTTTCTCCAGTGGTTAAAATGGCTACTGTTAGAACCTTGTTAGCAATTTCTGCTGTCCAAAATTGGCATCTTGTTCAACTTGATGTGAACAATACTTTTTTACATGGTGATGTTTTTGAAGATGTGTATATGAAGTTACCTCTTAGTTTTCACACTAAATGGGGGTCTAAAGTGTGTAAGCTGAATAAATCCCTTTATGGGCTTAAACAAGCATCCCGGCAGTGATTTTCTAAGTTTTCCACCACTCTAATAGACTTGGGTTTTGTTCAATCCAGATCTGATTATTCCCTGTTTACCAAGTCTGCTGGTTCTTCCTTCATTGCATTACTAGTCTATGTTGATGACATTTTGCTGGCTAGTAATGATTTGGTTGCTGTAAATTCTTTGAAGTCAGTACTTGATGCTAAGTTTAAACTCAAAGATCTTGGCTCCCTTAAGTATTTTCTGGGGTTAGAAGTGGCAAGGTCTTCTAGTGGGATTTCTTTATGTCAGCGAAAGTATGCTCTTGAGGTTTTACAAGATTCTGGTTTTTTAGCTTGTAAACCAATTTCTTTCCCTATGGAGCAAAATTTAAAACTTAGTAAAGATGAAGGTGAATTGATTCCAGATGCTACTGCATACCGAAGGCTGATTGGCAGGCTCCTCTATCTTACAATTACTCTGCCGGATATATCTTACTCAGTTCAAAGGCTCAGTCAATATATGGATCAGCCTCAGGTCCCTCATCTGAATGTAGCATACCAAGTATTACAGTACATTAAAAATGCCTCTGGTCTTGGTTTATTTTTTCCTGCTACAAACACACGAACCGTGAAAGCTTTTACAAACTCAGATTGGGCATCTTGTCCTAATAGCAGAAGATCAACCACTGGTTTCTGTATTTTCTTGGGTGATTCTTTAGTTTCATGGAAAACAAAGAAACAGTCAACTGTTTCAAGGTCTTCAGCTGAGGCTGAATACCGCGCGATGGCTTCCACAACTTGTGAAATAGTTTGGCTCTTATCTCTTCTCTCTGATTTTAAAGTTCTTCATCCTAACAGTGCTCAGCTTTTTTGTGATAGTCAAGCGGCATTACATATTGCTGCAAATCCAGTTTTTCACGAAAGAACTAAGTACATAGAGCTTGACTGCCATTTTATCAGAGACAAGATCCAAGCTGGAATTATAAAGACATTTCATTTGGCTTCTCAGCATCAGCTAGCTGATGTCCTTACCAAAGCTCTTGGATTTCAGCAGTTTCAGTATTTAGTTTCCAAGATGGGAGTACATTCAATTTACTCTCCATCTTGAAGGGGGGTATTATAAGATGTAAAAATTACTTTTTTACCCATGTAATAAGTCAGGATAATGTTGAAGTTAGTAAGGTCTTGTATGTAATTTTACATTATTTACTGTGCACTATAAATGGCTGCACACGAGTGTAGCTTGGATAGTATTCATTTTTGTAATATTTCGGACTATTCAGCAGATTAAGGAAATTAGAAGTAAGCATTTGATAACCTCCTATACCAATCCCGAAGGACCTTAATCTGTTAGCTAGGTTTGTTGAGTCTAATTTTGTTAATGTGTTAGTCTGATTTAATGATTTGACTTGACAATAATGTGTTATGATTTTGCTCAACGTTTACTGGATAGATGGCTCAAAGAAAGTTCAGGCAAGAAGTTCGCTCAAGCGAGAATCAGGCAAAGATCTCGCTTGATGCGCATTCAACATTTCATTCGAGCTAATAACACAAAAATGTAAAAGTTAAGATTCTCGCCATGTGACACTCCAAATATGTGTTTAATAAATAGTTGAATACAACTTGAGTGTTCTGAATAGTAAGATTTCACCTCAAAGTATATTTTGTAATTCTTTGGTATAATAAAATCTTTTGTAACTCTGTAAATATAGGTATATTGTTGAATTACATTAATTTCATGTCGTGTGATTGATTTGCTTGTGTTTGTGTTTGTTTTTATTTGTTAATTTGCCATCATGGTTGGGTCTTCACACAACATGAAACCTCACAACCACTACTAGGTCCAACTTCAAATTTAAAAAAAAAAAAAATATTCCCAAGCAATTTCTCTCCAAGAATGATCAATTACTTGGTAGACATGCAGCATGCCCGTCTCAAACAATAATAGTACATCATGCCCGTCTCAAACAATCATAGTACACCATTGTGAGCTCGAGATTGCTTATATCTTTTTCTTTTAATAGAAAAACAAATCATTTTCCAAAGAAAAACTTTTCTTCCAAATAGACAAATGAAACTCAAAAGAAACAAATTACTTTCAAAAGAAAAAAAATTACTTCATGCGACTTTGCTAAGCTATTTCTTCTTCGTTCTTCCTGCGACGTTGCTGAGCTATAACCTTCTTTTTTTTTTCCAAACGAAACTCACGTTGACATTGCTGAGCTATTTCTTCTTCCTGCGAGTTTGTGATGTTCCCTGCAATAGAAAGTTTTCTTGAGAAGTGCGACGTTGATCTCTGCATCAAAGCGTGCGAGCCTTTGATGTTGATCTCGTTTTGAGCTTCAAGTCGTTGGTTTCACTTTTCAGACCCAGGTTCTAGAGTCCCATTAATGCAAGCTTATCATTTTAATTTTTTATTATTTAACTTAAGCATTCTAGAATCTACTTTTTGTTTTTTGTTTGATTAATTTTTGGTTTTATTATTTAACTTAAAGGAAGCGTACTCTAGAATCTACTATTTTTATTATTATTTTTTGTTATTAAGTTTAGGTTTTCAGCAAGCTTTTTAGAATCTACCCTTTTTTTAATTAAGTTTAGGTTTTATTTTTTATTTTTAGAAATAGTTTCATTCATAGAAACTCAAGATACAAAAAGTCTATATTGTGATTAACCGATCGATCAACTAATTACATAATGACGAGCAGCTTTTATATCTCTTAAAAAAAATCTAAGAGAACCAAATACTGCTTCCAATAAACGATATAGTAGGTTTTATTATTTAACTCTTACAACAAGTTTATTCTACAATTTTTTTTTTATTATTATGATTAAGTTTAGATTTTTACTTTTAGACTTTAGCATTACTCTCATTGGCTCATATTGTTACTCTCATATCTTTCGACAATTTAGACTATTATTCTCAAATTTTAGTATTATTAATTTACTCTTATTTACTTAGATAACTTAGATTGTTATTCTCATATAATAATTTAAAGAAAATAAAAATTTTAAATTATTTAAATTAATTGTTAAAGATTTTAGTTTTAATAATAAAATAATTTTATAACATAAAAGATTATCGTTCAGCTTAATTTAAAAAAAAAATTCTAAATTGATCACCCCCAACGTCAAATCCTGATTCTCCTCTGATCAGGTTGATCGAGCTGTTCTAAAGTTGAACCATACCTACCTCAGTGCGTAACCCATGACGCTCATATATTATACGACTAGACCTCAATTCATGATTGTCTTTGCTGATCAGTCTCTGCCGATCACACACACACACACACACACACACACACACACACACACACACACATATATATATATATATATATATATTCAAGTCCCATAATAAAAAGCAACCGCGTCGGCTCTCTCAGCTCCCTGACGATGATGATCATCCCCTTGCATGCGGGTCCTATATATGTGTGTGTGTGTGTGTGATGAACTATGAATGTGTGAACGATATTGATCCATGGTCTTTTGTTGACTCTGCATGTCTCTCTCACGCGGTATTATAATTACTCCAAGTTGCTCAGAACTGCTTTGCGCCATGATATTCACAGATAATTGGATGATATGATGATCACTCAGTGGGGACTCCTAATTACCCTCCTATAATATGACAAATTGACCCCAAAGACCAGACTCAGACTCCAATCAATCAAATAATCACTGTTTTTTTTTTTTTATACGTTGACCCAATTAGCTAGCAATATTTAGCAGCTGCCTGAATCCATATTTCAAATCCTCACTACTTGCGCACTCAGCTTTCTTTCTTCCTTCCTTCGTTTTTCATATCATCAAGGACTCGCTTCAAAGTTCAAACCTTTGAATTAAGAAGAAATTAAGAAACAACTCTACTCCATGGACGCCGAAGCTTCATCGTAAGTTACTCCAGTACCTTTGATGATCTAATTATTCAATTCTTGGATTTGACCAAGAAGTTCTTCCTTATTTTCTCTTGAGAATTTAACTAACCAACCAACAACGTTAATCATCAGGTTCGAAAGCAGCGAGGTTCTGGCTACTTTCTTGGCATCCACACCATTTCTGTCGGAATCTTGGAGGCTATGCAGCATCGCCAACACCAGTGCGCGAGGCAGTTTTGTCTCGGATCTAGTTGGAGATGTTGGTTTTATTGCTTTTTCTGGCATCCAAATGGCTGGAACGTCCTCAGAACCCTGTTCCAGAATCTTGGTGCCATTAGAGAGCGCTGGGAACAACCTCTTCTTCCCAGAAAACCGCCTCAATGAAGGGGAGGAACCCGTCAAGGTGCATCAAGGGATGTTGCATCTCTTTCTCTCTATGTATGTTTCCTCCAGTTTCAAAGAACAGGTCAGTTAATTTCTACTACTTCATATTAATCCAGAAAATTAAAGAAGAGATGAACTTTGCCGGCCTTGAGTTCAAAGATTAAACCAATTAATATACATGATATATATATATATATATATATATATATATATATATAAGTTTGGTGTCTGCTGATTTTGAATATTGAGTGCAAGTTGATTGAGTTTTATTCCTCTATTTCAATGAATATATATTGCATTGGTAGCAACACCTCAATATTTTATATGCTTATATATAAGAAGAGGAATATCCCCAGAATCTCAAGTATTTTATGGCCGTCTAGGTAGCTAGATTTCTTAATTCTCAATTATTTATAGTTGAGACTTTAAGTTATATTGAAGAATATAACAATTAAAAGCTGGTTTGGGGATGGAAGAAGCTAGCTTGGGATATTCTATCTGCCGCTTTGTTTCAATCCCTAACTCCATGATTATATTACGGCCAACGCGGTTTGCTCGATACATCTAAAGGATTATTAGCTAGATTTTTATGGGGGATTGGGATTATAACGATCAGCTATATGTGGTATATTATATATATATATATATTATAATGAGCATATACTAAGGATATCCTTTAAGGTTAAAGAATAATCACCAAGTTTCAAATAATTGTCACTATAAGAAAAATGACTAGATATAGCTAATCTGATGCATTGAAAAGGGTCAGAAATGATCAAAATGACCATTTTTTTGACTTTTTTCGATGTATTAGATTGGTTATATCTGATCATTTTTCTTATAGTATGAATCGAAGCACTACATAATTAATTAACATGATTCCGGCAAAACAACAGGAAAATTAAAGGAGAACATATAAAGAGTTGATGAATTAGGGAATACGCATGCACTTTCTACAGTAGGGATTAAAAATGTTGAAAAAAGTTGATGATGGGGGCTCACGTTGATCCCCACAAGATCGATCTGTGCAAACCTTTAAAAAAGCGAAGATAAAAAATTTAAAAAAAAAAACCACAAAAACATTGCATTTTAAAAGACCTTAAAAGTAGAACTTTGTAGAACTTTTGTTGCCCATTGCCACTTCAATAATGCAAGCACTTGTAAAGGAAAATTAAGTTTATAAGTTTATAAATATATATAATTAATTAGTGGGGAAAAAAGAATCCAATCTCCAATCCCACAAAATAAAAAAAGATTTCAACCCAATTAACTAACTCTGTTTGCTGGCCGGCGGCCGGCCTGTTTGAATAGCAGTTGGCCGGGAGGTAAAGTTAAAAGCTTCAGTCCAAATTTTCTTTTTGTTTGTGTTAGGAGTATTGTAGTTGGGAGGTCAAGTTCAAGCTCCAATATCCAAGAAATGAATATGTGGATGATCTCCCTTCTTCAGCTAATTCCTTGCATGTAAAGAACGTGCAATGGAACTTTTTGTGCTTTTGTCTTGACTAAAAATAAATATACATATTCAAATCTAGTCAAGGTGATTTTAGAAATTAGAAGCATTCATAATCCCTTGCTGGCCTGCTGATCAAAGCATGCATGGATACTTTATTTCACGTCTAGTGCTGATCATCTCTTGTACTTCTTCATTTAGGTACTCTCTCATTCTGAATTATTTAACAAAATACAAGTAGTTAAATGATTTTTATAACTGAATTAACAATATCTATATTAATATTGATATTCAATTAAATGTAATCAGTTTTCTATTTTTGAAGGACTTCATGATCCATTAATCTTTCTTTTCCATTAATCCATTAAATGGGTTGATTTAAAAAAACAATAATAAATGGGTTTGCTAATGCATGATTGATATATTTAAATTCATGGAACAGATTTTTAATCCAAAAGTCCCAGCTTATAGCTGAGTTCTTTGGAGTAGTACTTCATGCATAAAAGATATATATGCATGAGATAACTAAACAAAATAAAAAAATTTTAATAAAAAAAAAAACTGAATAGGAAAAATTGACATACCTTATTCAAAAAGGAATGTAAAGATCGAAATATAACAGTACAAGCATGAATTAATAGAGACAGCACTAACAAATAAAGACGCAAACTATGTTATCTCGAACTCAGCGTCATGTCTGTCGGCAAGAGGTTTTGGTGTCATCATATATATATATATATATATATATATATATATATTGAGTCCGACTTTTATATGATCAAATATCTTTTGCTTAGATTTTTTAAGCACTGTTTGGTTGCCGTCACTATCTGATTAGCCTTTTATGGTCTATTCATTGAAAGTTTTCGCATAAAAAAGTTTTCGCAGTTTCTTTAAGCCTCAATTATCAGCCTTCTCGCCACTTTCACAAATATTTTTTTAAATTTTTATATAAAATAAAATAAAAATTTTAATTTTTTTAAATTTTAAAAGAATTTTTTTAAATCTTAAAATAAAATTAATACTAAAAATTTATTTTTAATAATATTTTTTTAATTTTTAATTTTTATTTCTATCTTATCTATAGAAGTAAATCATGATCATTTCAAATTTTTTTCCCTCAACTCTCTAAGGCAAGGCCGGAAAAAAAAGAATGAGAAATGATATATGCAGTCGTGGACTTATAAGCGACATATAACGCTTTGAAAAAATTTGAATATATAGAAGACCCACGTAGGTAAAAGTTAACTTTTTTAACAGTAAATCTCACTTATTGCCCAGATGACTAACACAAGAGGGTGGGTGAATTGGATTATATTAAAAAATTAATACTTATAAACCAAATATACAATATAAAATATAAACGGAATATGAAGCAGTAGAAAATATAAAGAGTAAGGGTAAGAAGAAGCAAACTCAGTATTTTAACGAGGTTCAGCCACACTGCCTACGTTCTCGTCTCAAGCTACCCCTTGAGGATCCCAAATTTACTATTCAATCTCCTTCAGGTAGAGATAGAAATCTATTACACTTTTGAGCAACACCGCTATAAAGAATCCGTGTAGAATACCCTCTCCACTTGCAATCACCTCACACTTGGTGATTCAACTATTCCCTGCGTAGAACACCTTCTATACACACAATGGTTATACGCACCCTCTTACAAATACAAAAACTAATATTGGGTAGATTATCAGAATACACTCATCAATGAGTGAGATAAAAACAATATAGTGCAACATATATCTCTCTCACAATGAACAAGAATTAAGGCACAAAACTTAGAGAAGAGAAAATGAGAGTTTTGAAAGAATGATGCAAAATTTAGCAATTGATGTGTAAACTCTTGTTGTTATTTTTGCAAAATTCAAGTGAGCTATTTATAGGCAAATGAGTCTTCATATTCAAATTTGAAAAGGTTCACATGTCAAATAAGATCACTATTCACTTTTCAAAAGATTCAAATAAAAACATCTCATTTTTATATTTGTCAAAGACAACTCCATTCATTTTTCAAAGAAATTAAACCTAATCTTTTACTTTTCATACATGACAAAATGAGTATGATTTATTTTTCAAACTAAATTATCTTCTTTTTGCATATGTCAAAAAAATACACAACCATCTTTCAAGATTTTCAAACAAATCATTTATCTTTTGCATTTGTAAAAAAAAAACACACAACCACCTTTCAAGATTTTCAAACAAAATCATCTATTTTTTGTATTTGTCAAAAAAACACACAACCACCCTTCAAGATTTTCAAACAACACATGCACATGTTAAAAATGACAATCAATCATCTTACAAATTCAAATCTTTATGCATATGTGAAAAAATAATAATAATTTTCGAAATTAAATATTTTAATAAAGTTATACGAATGTAAAAAATGCAATTTGATACTTTATGAAAAAATATTAGTTTTGAACCTTAATCCAATTTCGAATTTTATCAAGAGATGTACAAAATTACTCTATGAACATCATTTGTAGATTTGTTCTCTTTCTTGTTTATGGTTGATGTGCGCTTTACTCCATTGCGTAAATAATTTGATATTGAGACTTGAATTTATTTGTTATCATCAAAATCTATACGTAGATACGAGATTTGAAACTTTGGGTTCTACAATCTCCCAATTTTTGATGATGACAAATACTTAGTATAAATCTGCGACCTGCAGTAATACTTAAGCTTCCCCTGAAAATATGCGTTAGTTTTTCAAGAAAAATATAAACAAGATTCTAGCATATATAACAGGGTAGTATAATACTAGTATAAGATTTCTCCCCCTTTTGGCATCATTAAAAAGGAACTGCAATTGGTTTCAGTAAGATTTCTTTCCGTAATAACCAATAACCAAATAAAACGGTGCGTTTAGTAGAAACTATAAAGTGTTGAATAATTAGAGCCACTCGTGTTCGACAAAAACTGCAAAGGTTGATGCCTAACTCCAGTGTTCGACAAAAACTGCAAAGGCTGGAGGCCTAACTCTGGCAATTCGGTGCGGAAAGATATTCAAATCCGTTTGATGTTGTTGACAAACGAGATTTTATAAAGATTTGAAAGCTTTCGAGTTGCTGTTTAAAAGACCTTTTTTACCCATCGAATACTCACAAGAAAAATCTCACATTGTTCGTTGATCAAGTATCTGTTTATCTAAAACGACAGAATGGCGGAGAAAATTTCTTCTGGTAATCTTCCGGATTTAAACCAGGAACCGTTTCAACCAATCATTTTATCTCCCGATACTGTTACGACCATGTCTCAGAGATTACTAGCGAAGGCAAATGAGGTTGATCGACTTAACAATCAAATATCTGTTCTGCATCAAAAGCTTGCAAATAAAGGTAGAAAGAATAAGAGGTTAAAGCAAGAAAATAAAGATTTGATAAAATTAGCTCGTGTTCTGAAATTTCAAATAGAGGAATCGGAATGAGTGAGGGTTCAAGCACAAAGTTAACATCAGCATATAATGACAGCATTTCACGAGAGAAATAGGGACACTTGTAATTAATCTCGCTGGCTTAGCCCGGTAACTTTTGACAATATGCATCCAGCATATCTTGTAAGTTTGACTAAGTAAAATTTGAAAAAATGACAGTTTATCTTGTATTTATTTCCATCTTTATAAAAGCAATCCTTAGTTTTACCTAATTCGCATAAAATCTTCTTCTCATCTCTGTAGTTCATCTTCATTCTCACTCTACAAAATTTCAGTGGCTCAGTAATTCTCGTGATCAATCTATTTATGTATCTGTCATAGGTGCTATGAAGCAGTAAGAGACTAATTTGGCTAGTAAATCAGATCATAACGCCATTTATGAGCTTGTGGGTCTTGAGACTCGATACTCATCTTCCATTGTTGCTTTTTCCGCTAGGTTGCAGTCCAAAACTCTCGAAATTGAGAAGTTTAGCGAAACGATCTCTGTACTTCAACGACTTGTTTATGAGTCAAACAAAAAAATAGTAGAGTTAAACCAACAGAATAAGGATTTAAAATCATTGCTTGCCTCTTCATTTCAATTGCCTAATCCTTTAGACAATGATGGCATGATGATTTATGAGGAGCAAATGCATTTGAATGATGAGGCTAAACGTCTCAAGGTTCTGTAGGTCATTTGAGATAATGGAATAAAAGTATCTAACAGATATTCATGGCATGCATCATTCCTATTTCTCTTCTAATCATGCGTAGTCTATCTTTTGGTAGGAGTTTTGTGAAAATGTCTGCCAATTGATCATGTGTGCTTGTGAATTCTAGTACAATATCACTTTTTTGCACACGATCTCTAAGAAAATGATATCTAATTTCAATATGTTTAGTTCTAGAATGTTGTATTGGATTCTTTGAAAGATTTATAATACTAGTATTATCACATTTAATAGGAATATGATTGTACATAAATTTAAAATTCTCAAGTTGTTGCTTCATATAAAGAACTTGAGCACAACAACTACCTGCAGCAACATACTCTACCTCAGCAGTAGATAATGCAACAGAATTTTACTTTTTACTAAACCATGAAACAAGTGCATGACCTAAGAAATGACATGTTCCACTAGTACTTTTTCGATCAACTTTGCAACCAGCATAATCTGCATCTGAATAACTAATAAGATAGAAAGAAGTGTGTTTAGGATACCATAACCCTAGGTCAATGGTACCGGCAAGATATCTAAAAATATGCTTGACTACAATCAAATGAGATTGCTTTGGAAATTATTGAAAACGTGCATATAAACATACACTGAACATAATATCAGGTCTACTAGCTGTCAAATATAATAAACTACCAATCATACTTCGATCTACCTTTGAGTCAACTGGCTTACCGCTTTCATTTTTATCAAGTTTGGTGGTTGGACTCATTGGTGTTTCAATTACTTTCGCACCTTCCATCTCAAACTTTTTGAGTAACTCTTTGATATATTTTGATTGATTAATGAATGTTCCACTTTTTGTTTGCTTAATTTGCAATCTAAAAAAGAAATTAAGTTCTCTCATCATGCTTATTTCAAATTCTTCATGCATGCTCTTAGCAAAATCTTGGCACATATCTTCATTAGTAGCACCAAATATTATATCATCAACATAAATTTGAATTAGAAGAATATCATCCTGTTCATATTTGATGAAAAGAGTTGTATCGATCTTTCCTCTTGAAAAATCTTTTTCAATCAAAAAACTACTAAGCCTCTCATACCAAGCTCTAGGAGCTTGTTTGAGTCTATATAATGCTTTTGTGAGCTTAAAAACATTATTAGGAGAAATATGATTTTCAAAACCTGGAAGTTGCTCAACATATACCTCTTCATTTATAAAACCATTTAAAAAATCACTTTTAACATCCATTTGAAAAAGTTTGAAATTTTTATAACATGCATATGCAAGTAACATTCGAATAGCTTCTAATCTTGCGACAGGTGCATACGTTTCATTATAATCGATTCATTCTTTTTGATTGAAACCTTGGGCTACAAGTCATGCCTTGTTTCTAGTGATGATTTCAGACTCATTTTTCTTATTTCTAAAAATCCATTTTGTTCCAATAACAGCATGATTTTTGGGTCTAGGAACAAGTGTCCATACATTATTTCTTTCAAATTGATTTAGCTCTTCTTGCATAACTAGAATCCATGATTCATCAATAAGTGTTTCATCAATATTTTTTGATTCAATTTGAGATAGAAAAACAGTGTGATTACAAATATTTCTAAGAGATGATCGAGTACTTACACCTCGTGAAGGTTCTCCTAGAATTTGTTTCACTAGATGATCTTTCACATGTTTCCACTGTTTGGTTGCATCTTGTACTAAATCTTGATGATTTTTCCTGATGTCTCCATGTTGGACTTCTTCCATTGTATTCTCTTTGTTGAGATTGAGATTATTTGTATTATTTGTACTTTCGAATTCTTCATCAATAGATTTCTTGGAGAGTAGAGGGTTAGATTCATCAAATACTACATGCATAGATTCTTGTACAGTCAAAGTCTTTTTATTGAATACTCTATAAGTTTTACTATTTGTTGAATACCCAAGAAATATACTTTCATCAGATTTTGCATCAAACTTTCCTAAATTATCTCTGTCATTGAGTATAAAACATTTGCATCCAAATACATGAAAGTAATCAATGTTGGGCTTTTTCTCATTCCAAAGCTCATAAGGGGTTTTATCTAATTTAGACCTTAACATAACTCTATTTATAACATAACATGCAGTACTTACCGCTTTGGCCAAAAAATAACTAGGTAAACTATTTTCATCAAGCATTGTTCTTGCCATTTATTGAAGAAATCTATTCTTCCTCTCTACTATCCCATTTTGTTAAGGAATTCGAGGAGCAGAAAAATTATGTAGAAAACCATTTTCATCACATAAAGACTCAATATCTTTATTGATAAACTCTTTCCCCTTGTCACTTCAACTAGTATAGCCCTTTTCATTTTGAATTCTCTTGCATAGCTTGGTAAAGGCATTATGTACCTCATCTTTATGAGCGAGAAAGATGACCCAAGTATATCTAAAGAAATCATCAACAATAACAAATGCATAATATTTTCCTCCCAGACTTGCAATCCTATTTGGTCCAAAAAGGTCCGTGTGTATTAATTACAAAGGTCTACTAGGCGAAATATGTTTCTTGGTTTTGAAAGAAGTTTTTGTTTGTTTACCAAACTGGCATGCATCACAGATTTTGTCTTTAAAAAAGTTTGTTTTTGGCAAACCTCTCACAAGATCATTTTTTGAAAGTTTGGAAATAAGTTCCATGTTTGCATGACCTAACCTTCTATGCTATAACCAACTATTTTCATGTTGAACTGATAAACCAATAGCATATTGTAAGGCAATTTTTTCAAATTCGATTGTATATACATTATTGTTTCTAAGAGCAATAAAACAAACATTGCAATCATGATTATTCAAAATAATGCACTTATCCTTTTTTAAAGTAACTATAAATCATTTATCACATAATTAACTTATACTCAAAAGAATATGCTTTAAACCATCAATAAGTAGAACATCTTCAATTATGAGAGAATATTTTTTACCAACTTTACCTATTCCCATAATATTCCCTTTTGAATTGTCTCCAAATGTCATGTGTCCTTCTTCTTTAGAAGTGAGATCAATGAATTTAGTTTTATCTCCTGTTATGTGTCTTGAGCATCCGCTGTCTAAAAACCATTTACTTTTACCTATGGAGAACTTCATGCATACCTGTAAAAGCAATTAAAACAATTTTTCTTGGTACCCAAGTTCTTTGGGTCTTTTATTTATTAGTATTAGAAGAAACAAGATTCTTTAGTATCCATATGGCCCTAATAGTCATTGTATGTCTTCTTCTAATAGAATAAACATGATAATTATAACCATTTCTATTGCAAAAATTACAAATAACATATGACATATTTGAATATCTTGAGTGATAATATTTTTCTTTAAAAAAGTTATTTTTGTAAAAAGAATTTTGAAAATCTGATTTTGATTTAGTCGGTTTATCAAAGAAATTTTTATAGGGTTTGAATTTTTCTTTTGGCATGTATCCCAAATCTACCTTATCAAAAACACATCTTTTACTTTCAAAAAGTTTTTCAAAGTTTCTTTTTCCATTTGTAAAGTTTTTAATAATCTTTTCTAAATCAGTCACTTTCTTTTTTCAGCTCATCATTTTCATCTTTTGAAACTATATTTTCTTTTCTTAAAACATCAATTTCATTTGTTAAAGAAGAATTTTTCGTTTTCAAAGCGATATACTTGATACTAAATTTTTCAAATTCCTCATATACCTATTCCAAAATATTTTTCAATTTTTCATAAGAAGAATTTTCAATATTTTCGAAATTTGTTACCTTGTGATCATCTTTAGCCATAAGACAAAAATTTACGGATTCTTCGTTACTTGCGTCGCTGTCTGAGCTACTTGAATCATCATCCCATATAGCTTTCATTACTTTCTTGCCTTTGTATCGATTTTTCTTTAGCATGGGACAATCTGGTTTAATATGTCCTGGCTTTTTACATTTATAACAAGTTAATGAATCGTTTTTACCTGCATTTTTGTTGGAAAACTTTTTGAAAGATTTCCTTGGAGGAGCTTTATTTTTCTTTAGAAATCTCTGAAATCTTCTTGTGATCATTGCAATTTTTTCATCTTTGTTATCGCTTTCCTCGTCTTCATCACTTTTACTTTCATGGGGAACAGTTTTAAGTGCCAAGCTCTTCTTTTGCTTTCCTTCTTCTTCTCCTCTTTTCAATGTGTACTCATGAGTAATAAGTGACCCAATTAGTTCATTTACTTCGAGTTTTTTGAGGTTTTTAGTTTCAAGAATTGCCGTCACTTTTGATTCCCAACATTTTGGAAAAGAATTGAGAATTTTTCTTATTATCTTCAAGCTAGAATAAACTTTTTCAAGAGCGGTCAAGTTATTTATAATATTAGTAAAACGAGTATACATAGAAGAAATAGATTCATCATCAATCATTTTAAACATTTCATGTTCATACCTAAGAATATAAATTTTTTATTTTTTGACTTGCGAAATTCCTTCATAAGTTACTTCCAAATTATCTCAGATTTCTTTTGCTGTCCTGCAAGTCATTATTCTGTTAAATTCATTGACATTGAGAGCATTATATAGAAGATTCATAATCATTACATTTATGGTATAAAGTCTATCATCTTCACGATCAAACTCTTCTTCTTCCTTGTTGACCTTTACTCCATCAACAATTTTTGTTGGAATATAATGCTCATTTACAATACATTTCTAGATTTCTTGACCTTGAGACTGGATAAATATTTTCATTTTAGCTTTCCATAAAGTATAATTGCTCCACAAAATAGAGGAGACCGACTACTGGATTGACCTTCAGCGAATGTAGCTGCAATGTTAGCCATATGATCTTAATTCAACAAATAATTAATCTTATAATAGAGCCCTCTCTCTGATACCAAATATTGCCCAGATAACTAACACAAAAGGAGGGTGAATTGGATTATATTAAAAAATTAATACTTATAAACCAAATATACAATATAAAATATAAACAGAATATGAAGCAGCAGGAAATATAAAGAGTAAGGGTAAGAAGAAACAAACTCAGTATTTTAACGAGGTTCAGCCCCACTGTCTACGTCCTCGCCTCAAGCTACTCCTTGAGGATCCCAAATTCACTATTCAATCTCGTTCAGGTGGAGATAGAAACCTATTACACTTTTGAGTAACACCGCTACAAAGAATCCGTGTAGAATGTCCTCTACATTTGCAATCATCTCACACTTGGTGATTCAACTATTTTCTGCGTAGAACACCTTCTACACACACAAGGGTTATACGCACCCTCTTACAAATACAAAAGCCGATAATGGATAGGTTATTAGAATATACTCCTCAATGAGTGAGATAAAAACAATACAGTGCAACTTATATCTCTCTCACAATGAACAAGGATTAAGATACAAAACTTAGAGAAGAGAGAATGAGAGTTTTGAAATAATGATGCAAAACTTAGCAATTAATGTGTAAGCTCTTGTTGTTGTTTTTGCAAAACTCAAGTGAGCTATTTATAGGCAAATGAGTCTTCATATTCAAATTTGAAAAGGTTCACATGTCAAATAAGATCACTATTTATTTTTCAAAAGATTCAAATAAAAACATCTCATTTTTATATTTGTCAAAGACAACTCTATTCATTTTTCAAAGAAATCAAACTTAATTTTTTACTTTTCATACATGACAAAATGAGCATGATTTATTTTTCAAACCAAATCATCTTTTTTTTCATATATCAAAAAAATACACAACCACCTTTCAAGATTTTCAAACAAATCATCTATCTTTTACATTTGTCAAAAAAACACACAACCACCCTTCAAGATTTTCAAACAAAATCATCTATCTTTTATATTTGTCAAAAAACACACCACCACCCTTCAAGATTTTTAAACAACACATGCACATGTTAAAGATGACAATCAATCATCTTACAAATTCAAATCTTTATACATATGTAGAAAAATAATAATAATTTTTGAAATTAAATATTTTAATAAAGTTATACAAATGTAAAAAATGCAATTTGATGCTTTAGGAAAAAAGATTAGTTTTGAGCCTTAATCTAATTTCAAATTTTATTAAGAGATGTACAAAATTACTCTATAAACATCATTTGTAGATTTGTTCTCTTTCTTGTTTATGTTTGATGTGCGCTTGACTCCATTGCATAGATAATTTGAGCTTGAGACTTGAATTTATTTGTTATCATCAAAATCTATACGTAGATACAAGATTTAAAATATTGGGTTCTATACCATTTTTTTCTAAAATGATTGTACGTCGCTTGCAGCTTCATGATTGTATATAGCACCACTCAAAAAGAAAACACCCACTTGAATTTACTTGACCAATTAAAGAAGATCTCGTAAATTAGTGGAACCAGCAACACTAATTGGCAGTCATTTTAATGTCAGTTATGTCATATAACTATAGGCAATAAAGAAAAAAAAAACTCCGAAAGCTATTTCCCTTTTTTCCAAACCCTCCACCAAAAAAATAAGAAAAATGAGGGGGAGAAGCCACACTCAGTGCACTCCCCCTCACATGAACAGTGTCATGAACAGTACATGACACTGTTCATGTGAGGGGGAGTGCCCTGAGTGTGGCTACTCCCCAGCATTGCCCAAAAAATAAACAAAAAAACCAAAAATTTTGCTGTTGCCAAATATTAATACGAATTTGATAGTTTCAGGATAAAAATAATTAAAAAATTTTATTTAATGTTAGTTAAAATATTTATACAAATAATAATGAATATTATAAAATCATTTTATGTATCCGTCGCTCTTAATCAAACTCTCATATTCTATAAAAAATAATAATAATAATAATATTTTATGATCACCTTGTTCAACTTTTGATTTGCACGAATAGTCAGAGGGAAAAGTTTTCACGCTTGATTTTAATTTCAAAATAATAATAAAATAAAAAAAGAAATGAAATGAAATTGATCAAAGCATCAGTTAAAACAACTCATGTCAACATAACGTCTTTGCAGTCAGAAAATAAATGGAACGCCCAACGTTGACTTGGAAGCAAAAAAGAAAAAGAAAATAACACTTCAAGACCGGAAGCCAGTGGATCTAAGCAGAAAATACATAAGAACTAGTCAGTCGATATAACCCACGCAAGTACAGGAAGATGAATTTTTTTAGTCTGAAAATAATTTTTAGCCAGTCCAAAATTTGGTTGGTGATATAATCTGTGACTGAAATAAGTGTTCATTTGTTGAGTTCATTACAGTGCATTAGTTGTGCACCCTAACTATGATAACCCGAGTCTGACTGAGTCAAATATTTATTGGTATCAGTAAGATTGAGACGATAGTTTATCGTGAAAAAGTAATCAACCCTTTATTTTTCTTCACAATTATGCAAACCTATTTTTGAAACAGATAGTAAATCTAATGTACAGAATATGAAGTTTGTTCCAAGTTCTAAATTTCATAGTTAGTGCATGATTTAGACTTATAAACTAACAGATTAAGTTCAAACATGGAACCAGATTTGGGCATTAATGGCGAGAAGCAAGTCAATTATAGTCACAGGCCATTCAATTGGAGGAACAACGGCCTCTCTTTGCACTCTTTGGCTCCTCTCTTACGTCCAATCTGTGTCCTCTTCTTTACAAGTCCTATGCATCACCTTTGGCTCTCCATTGCTTGGTAATGGCTCCCTTTCCCGAGCAATACTGCGAGAAAGATGGGGCGGCAACTTCTGTCAAGTGGTCTCGAAGCATGACATCATGCCTAGATTGCTCTTTGCTCCTCTGACATTGTCCCTGGCACCTCAACTGCATTCCCTGCTGCAATATTGGCACTTCTCCATGGATTCTCCACAGTTTGGCGAGCTTGTCCAATTGCGAGACGAAGACAAAGTCGAGCTCTTTCGATTTGTCTTATTTCATAAAGAAGGTTTAGCACAGGCAGGAGAAGAGACCAGTTTGTTTTGTCCGCTGGGCAGCTACTTGTTTTGTTCTGAAGAGGGAGCAGTTTGTGTGGATAATGCTGCATCTGTGACTAAGATGATGCATTTGCTGCTTATGACCGGCAATCCGAGTAGCAGTATTGAGGATCATCTCAGCTATGGAGATTATGTGGGAAAATCTTCTGTACAGTTTATGAACCAGAGAAACTTCATGCAAACTGATCTTCCTGAGACAAGCTATGAAGCAGGGGTTGCTTTGGCATTGCAGTCTTTAGGGATAGATAGCCAGGTACTACATTCTATCCATCCCAATTAAGGTCATGAAAACATTGTTCTTCTAGAGTCATTCTACTTGTAAGTTGTCTTGTAAAGAAGACTGCTATAGTCACAAAGAGATTATACAAAAATAAGCTCTTAAACTAATGTGATTTATGTGATTCGTTATATCTACTTTATAATAAAAATAACTTTACAATCTGATCTGACGAACCACATAAAGCCACATTAGTTTGTAGGATTATTTTGTATCTATTTTGTGTAATCCACACCCTCCACAGCTCTTAACATATTAGGAGCAGATTTGCAAGAGAAAATTATTTTATTTATTTTTCAAATTGACATGTCATCGGTGTGAAAACTGTTTCACTAAAAAAGATTTTCTTTCTTTCATATTTTAGCTCAAAAAACCAATCCTCTTTTCCAACACCAATATCAACATGTTCATAGTGGTTCCTTTAATAATCTCATAGAGATTTAACAGTTATCATTGCAATGAGATGATTTTACTTAACCACATATATATCCTTTATTTTACCTATAGCAACCAGTTACTGGAGCAGCAAAAGACTGCCTGAGGATGGCGAGGAGGATGGGTCGCACTCCAAACCTGAAGAGTGCCGAGCTGGCTGTCCGCTTATCAAAATATGCACCTTACAGGGCTGAGATAGAATGGTACAAAGCATCTTGTGATGAGTCTGATGATAACATGGGGTACTATGATTGCTTCAAGCTAAGGGTATCAAACTCACGAAGGGAGTACAGGGTTAACCTGAACCGGATCAAGCTTGCCATTTTCTGGAACGATCTAATCTCTATGCTGGATAACAATCAACTGCCTCATGATTTTGATAGGAGAGACAAATGGATAAACTCTTCCCACTCCTATAAACTACTGGTTGAGCCACTGGACATTGCTGAATACTATGGAAAAGGTATGCACCGTGTCAAGGGCCATTACCTGAAGAATGGAAGAGAGAGAAGGTATGAGATTTTTGATAGGTGGTGGAAAGAGAAAGAGGGAAAGGCTAGGGGGAGAGAAGAGTATAAGAGGAGCAAATTCGCAAGCTTGACTCAAGATTCATGCTTTTGGGCGAAGGTGGAGGAAGCAAGGGAATGGCTTGACAGCTTCAGGAGTGAAAGTGACATGACTAAGCTGGATCTGTTGTGGAAGAATATTGATGCATTCGCAAAGTATGCAACGGAATTGGTGGACAGTAGGGAAGTTTCTAAAGACGTTCTGGCAAAGAATTCAAGCTATAGTTTGTGGGTAAAAGACTACGGAGCATTAAAATCAGAGTTGCAGCTACAGCACTTCCCTCCTCAGTTTCCGAGTTTTGTGGAAGGGGAGATGGTTCCTTAGACTATTCTCCAGGGAGATTATGTTTTACACTGCATATCAAAATAATGCTTGTATGTTTGGTATAATAATATGGCTTGTACTTACTAGGATGCATATCTTATGCAAAAATATTCCTACCTTAAAATAGCTGTGCGAACCATTGCTGACAGAGAAGCACTATAGATGCCTGCCAGCAATTTTGTTAGTATATGCTTTTTGATAACATGAAATCCCATCCACTCTTAGGGAGGGAACTTTGAATACTCGAATCCACCTGTTAAAACCATTTATCAGGTAATCCAAGAGAAATCTAAAATGTGTAATCTGAAATCAGGATGTCTACGCCTATCACTCATCCCTTGACCACTAGGTGACCTTTTTTTCCCTATATGTTTTGGAGAGGGTCACTACAGGGTAAAGTACAAGTAGTAATAGTCCAAATGTTACCAACAAAAAAGAGAGAATAAACAAAAGCAAGAAGCCCTGTAGGATGTCGCTGAGGTGGGATATATCTATGCGTATCTTATTAGAGATCAGTTAACCCACAAGGGAATGAGGACCAAGCCAGAGACGCATTGTTTATAAAGATGTGTTTAAACATAACATAAATTAAATATTTCACGCCCATGTTGCCCATCAAATAACAAATACTTTGGGGGATGCCCCTTTTAACAATTAGAAACTGCTAAGCATGATCAACAAACCAAAACATTATAATCAGATTGAAGAATTCTAGGACCAGCACGTAAGTCAATGTGCTTGAGAAATGTGATTTGTTAGTAGGCAGATGTAATTTGATAATATAATTTCTGTTGGGAAGATTAGTTAAAAAATCAAAATATGCAAGTGAATGGTCAGTTAGCCAACAACTTGCACCAACTACTGCTGATTACTTATATTGTCCTTGTGCAAGTGTTCAATAGTAATAGCAACAAAATTTCACATACCTGAAGATCTTTTGACTTCGGTTGTTCTTTTTTCTTTTGTTTTGATGAAAGAAAGAGTTTTTTACTTTTTAGAGATTATAGTCTAGATTTTACTTATTCAGTAGTAGCATTCTGCAATACCTAAAGTAACACGAGTAGCTGTAAATGTGGATGTCACCACGAAAAACAAAACAACACAGCACGAATAAAAAAGAAAAGGGATCACTGTACCCCATGAGAAAGAGAATATGACATACAAACTTAAGAGTATATGACAATGTTTAAAATAAAAAAGGCATTTATTGAAGAAGTTCTAGTCAAATAATTAAGAATAGGAAAAAGAAGAAATAAAAAAGTAAACAGTATTATTTTACTGCTCAAGACTGTTTACCCAAATAAAAATGAACAAATAAAACTCTCAGCAAATTCAGAAACACCTGTCATAACTCATACTGTTCACAACCTCTTGAAGGGATTGCTATAGCCTTAAAGATGAGTCTGTCCTTGTTCAATGCCTCAGAGGATGAGTCTCCACTGTTAGATCCCCATCAGCAAAGATCAATTCCATTCTGGAGCATTGCCATCTGATTGTAAAAGGATACAGTGAACTGAGACAATAATGACAATCCTTTAAATGGGCAACTACGCGGAGTGATGATTCTCATATTTCAATGCTTTTCATGGCCCAAGGGAATGGAAATATGAAACATACCTGTGTGCTGTACCTATGTATGCTTATGCATGTGCGTGAGAACTAGGTATCCATGAGTGTATGTGTAGATTCACTAGTGGAACGAACCCACAAAACAACTGAAAGCAGTTCAACACTATGATTCACCTCACCCCCCTTCCCGCGGTTTGATTTTGGTAATGAATTTATGATGCCAAAAGATGAGCTAAAGCTATCAAGTGACCTGAGAAAAAAGTGTAAGGACTATCATATCGCTGTGTTTGTGTTTCCAACATTAACCGAACAAGAGACAAGAGATTAGCATTACCTTGGCTTTTGCAGACTCATGCAAAGGCATAAAAAGTGAAGCCACCTTGACACAAGAAGCTGCTGCGATATCATGTTAAAGATACCGCATCAAATGAATGAAGAACTTGCTCCAACATCTTTCTAGTGTGGACGTCAAGAGGACTATCTGGTTTGTCTGAGTGAGCAATATTTAGAAGGTAGAGTTTCTTTGAGGCCACAAATGCAGCTGAAAAGATCCTTTTAATCCCTCCCCTTGTGCTGTCCACCTTATACTCAAACTCGTACACTTGTAAGCCTCCCTGGCTAGATCTCTCCTTTGCTGAAATTACCTCAGCACCATTTGTACTTTCCTATATGACAAGAGAACACGCATGACTGCTTGCCATGAATTTTCTTATAAAACGAGAGAACTGCTAAATAAATAAGCTGCAGAAAGCTCAACCAAGCATCATGTAACCAGAGCTGTAACTGAAACTTCCAACATTATATTCTGACATTCAATCAGTGAATAAGCCACATTGGTAATGGTAAACCTTCAAAAATGTTCAGATTATTGTTCACATAATAAAGGAGCCTTCTGGGTGCTGAGGTGGCATTTGTATAAAGCAAACACAAACCAGACTCATAACCACAGCTACCTAAAAGAATACGACTACTGAAAACTGACACATCAAATAGGAAGTCAATAGATTGCATGGTTTTTAAAATGCCTGTGGCTGAACCCAGTTGTCGACAAGAATCCATAAACCTGACCTGAATTTAGTTGAGATCTTACAACTATTAACTTGGGAAAAAAATGAGTTATCATAGCAGACTGGTATTGCATGTGTCCTAAAGGGGGCGAGTCAGTTAACCATTTTCTAATACACTGCGAGATTGCTAGGGCACTGTGGAATGAGATTTTTACTAGATTGGAATTAGCTTGGGTAATGCCGGGGACGGTGGGGGCAGCTGTGGCGAGCTGGCCCCCCATGAGAGGAGGGAGACAGATTAAAGCTGTGTGGCGGATGATTTCCATATGCATTTTATGGTGTCTTTGGCAGGAGCGCAATGAGTGGACTTTTGAAGATAAGGAGAGATCTCGAGAGGAGTTGATAGTTTTCTTTTTTTAGAATTCTGTGTACATGGTCCAGTGCCCTGGACTTTCAAGGCATGGACTTTCATAATTTTCTTGTATCCAATACGCCGTCCTAAAGGGCTTTTTGTTTCTTTTGTTTTCCTTTTAATTGGCTTTTGCCTCTCTTATTAATAAAATTTTTACTTTATCAAAAAAAAAAAAAAAATAGTTGAGATAAAGGCTCAATTGAGTTGAGTTGATGGAGTTAACCAAAGATTTGAGGTTACACGTTGACACAGAGAGAAAAAAAAAAATTCAGTCTACCTTCTTATAGTTATGGCAACAGCAAGGAAAATAACTAACCTCTGGTTTGGTGCTGTCAAACAAGATGACAAAAAGTCCACTCTCATAACAACCAAGCAATAATCTTAACTCTTCATTGGTACCCCTGATCTTCTTAAAGTTATTATATTTTAGTGTGCTTTTATATTTTTAAGACCTTGTCTCGAAACATCTTGGCTTAGACCTAATTTCGATTTACCAGCTACCGTTAGAAAACAACATCAACCTCCTCACTATACACCCTGGTATGCAAAAAAGATGGTGACTTGATGAAAGCAGCTCGTGTGAACTTTCTACCATAGAAGCCTCATTTGTCCCCTTCACTTGTTTACACTGATACTTGTACAAGAAACACAATGTAAATCATTGGTTAATTGAAGTTATCCCACCTTGAAGCAAGCGATTATCTTGAAAGAATAGAAATATTTTCAGTAGACAGAAAAGTTGCTTCATCCACCAACCATAAGTTCATAAACAACAAAATGGTCAGTTGCGTTTCAATCGTATGTAACCAATGGTTTTACAGTTGCACAAACAAGTTAAAGTATTTGGAAAACCTTGGCCTTCAGATGTTTCTAGCAAAAACTGATAGACATATCAATAGAGAGATCTAAAAACGATAAAAACCATAAGAGATGTACTCACCAAAAAATAAAACCAAGGGTAGTTTTTATAGTTACAAAACCTTCAAAATGTGTAGTCGTCCATTTCTGGTCGATCCTAGTCCATCTGGGATGTGTTCGTTGGGAAAGTCCTTTTAACATGTCTAAGAATCAACAACATTATCGTGGAACTTCGTTCAAGTCTTCTTTTTCATTGTTATTCAATTCAAGTTACAAATGCAATCATCCCCAACACGGCAACATCGATAAACATAAACAATACCAACCAGGAAAAACACACACACTCTGAAGTTACCTTGCGCCTTTCAGCTTGTATGAGCTTATTAACTACAAATTGAGGACTCCCAAACTCTCCGAGACTTGTAAGACGAACAGGGTTTACTACAACCCCAACATTGTTACTTCCCTTATTTGCCTCCTCAAACAGAACAGCTGCCCCCGCTTTATCGACCTATTCAACCACAACTAATCTCAATTATTCAAACAACATTACCCAAAGTGTGTTGGTTTGTCCGATCAATCTCTTCAATTAAAGAAAGAAAAAGATATAAATGTAAGGTAGAGAAGAGAGAGAAGAGTGGGTACCTGGATCCAAGAAGAGGGTCTGAGGAGAGTGAAACCCTCCTTGGCGTCTGTGTACCTTTGGAGCTCTAATTCTTCAGCAAAAATGGACTCTGACATGTTTGGCAAAAACCCAAATGAAAAGACTGCAATAATTGCGAGGTTGAGCTTCCTCTTGCTCAAACAAGGTGATAAGAATGCATCTTTGTCGGGATCATTGTAACTGCTCTGTGGGTTCGGTTGTCGACTCGGTAAAAAGGAATCTTTGGGCAATGACATCCGGAAGAGGTTTCTGGGAGAAGAGGACGTTGGGCCATAACTATGATTGAAGAGATTGCGGTGCGAGAGAGGAAGCAAATCTGCAAAGCCATTAGAGAGCACGAGGACGGCCTCTAAGAACCTCATTTTCAGATAATGATGTTCGTACACTCGGAGGCAGTCTGCTATCTCCAAATATTTTTGGCGGCTCATAATGTTTCTTTATTCTATTTTCTTTAAACGAAAAATATTATCTTTGTGGAAATTATTTTGTAGCAGCATCTTTAATTAACCAAACACCGAGCTACAGATAATATTTCAATCGAAAATATTTTCATTCTTAACAAACACAGCCTAAAGTCAAAAATACAAGGCACCGACTTTTTTTTGTAAAAAAAATTTTAAAAATGATTATTTGATGTTTGGAATTATGCAACGTGGAAACGGTACCACCCGATATGTCCAATGTTGAGCTTGTGCTTAGAAACACCACCCTCCCCCTGCGCCCTGTTCTCCATTGGCTTTGCCCAATTCCGACCACTTTTGCTGAGAAAGAAGCAGAAATTGACTTCGCGCACTAGAAATTTGATTTTCAAAGCCAATTCCAAAATGGCGGTGTTCATGCGCTTCCCTTCCCACCCACCCTTCTCTGTTAGTTCCAACTCTCTCTCTCTCTCTCTCTCTCTCTCTCTCTCTCTCTCTCTCTCTCTCTCTCTCGCTATGGTCGGTTTTAGTTTATCATAAATTGATGAATATTGCTCATTTATCGATTTTTCTGGTTGGGTTTTTATTTCTTTCAAAAATTTTAACTCAGTTGCGAGTTAGATGAGGATGTATTATTTGAGATGAGAGATGAAAAGGAAAGGAAATAATGGTGTCCACTCAAGTTTGGGTCTTTCATCTTTTGGTAAAGGGATGTTGGAAACAAGAACATGCAGATGAATCAGAATTTCTGTTTTGCATTGTGTTTTGGAAAGTTGAATACATTCTCATGGAACATACAATCGTGGAATTGAACCTATGCTTCCTAGAGCCTAATATGATGATATCTAATTTTCAATGACCAAGTACCACATGCAGGTGTTTTTGAAGCTTCTGGATCCTTGTTTCAAACATTATCCTAATTTACATTCTTACTTAATGCTATTGCAATACAACAGTTTTTTATGTTTCTTCATAATGGTTCCAGACTGGAATTTGACAGTGAAGTTTTTCATAAATTTCACCCACTCAATTATTTAAATTTTGTGCTCCAGTCTCACTTGACAATACGTGATTGACTCTAATACCATTTGTAAAAAAACAAGTAAATGCAACCCAATAGGACATGTCATAATTAATCAGCGTCCTTGAAATTATACCTTCATATGCATCTAATATGACACCTTCACAGTCGATCCATTGATTTGGAGTTTCACATATTGCCCTTTAAAACTTGGTATCATCTGACTGAAAGCAAACAATAACTTCATTTGCAATCTTATGTATGCACATCGGAGTATATTTGAAGCTTTATGTTATCATAAATAATAATTGGAGATTATTATTTTTTTGGTTACTCTGCAGAATGGAAATGCCATTAAATTTTCTCAGCTATTTACTCAGAAATTTGTACACGCATATGTAATTGACTACAAGGAAAGTAGTGTTTGCTGTTTGAATATGTAATTCAACATCATTTTCTCCATGAATCTGTCCAATTGCAGCTTGAATTGCTTGATGGTAAATTATTCAGTTTGGTTTTGCAGGCCCTCAGAAGTGCAACAAGTGAATTGTTGGGGGGTATCGTGACAGGCAAGTATGCCCATGCTATCTATCAAATCTTTTAGCGATATCAAATAAATTTTCAACTTTTCTTCTTTTAGTTTGGTGAGGATGGTGATATTATGTGCTTGAAATCTTTTTGTTATTTTTAGGTGTTGTTCAACCAAGAAGCAACAAATGGCAATCTGCAAGCAGAGGAAGAAGAGTCATATTGTTCCAGGGCCCTGTAAAGTCTGTACAAACTTCATGCCGGGTTTCAATCCCTGGGACCTCATCGGTGAGAGAAGAAAAGGTGTCTACAAAGTATTTGAGGGATAAGAAGTTAGTTCCTGATTCAGATCCTCCGAGCATCGATGATGTCAAACTTTTGTATCAATTTTTTGATCAAAGGTAATCTTATACACGTCTTCTCTGGTGATCCAACAAAAGGCATACCTTACAAAGGAACGTCTTTCCAAGAGACATTCGCATATTCTATTTCGTTTGAAAATTTTTTGTTACTTATGGGGTTATTTTCCGAGTGAAATATCTTATGATTCCAAATGTTTAGCTTTGATCTTTTTATTTATTTTAAGCTTTCTCACCTGGTTCTGTTACATCGGTAATTTGTTATCTTGCAGCACCAAGCTCACAGCATTGACTGGAGCCGGAATTAGCACGGAGTGTGGAATTCCTGATTATAGAAGGTTCTACCTCCACTTTGGTTGTTGTAAGCTTATATAATATGTGGAATGTTCCTATTTTAAAAGCTCCTTTTTACTGATTTTAAAGCAGATAAGTATGTGGTCATCTAAAAAGGTGAATCCTTGTTACATTTTTTCGGAGTTAGTGTTTAAGTTCATTTAGCTTTCTTGCTGTCAATAGGTCACACGGTAAATTTTTAAGGCACTGATGTGGGATTCATCTTAGATGATGAGTGAAGTGATGCCTCCTTTGCGAGGTTTACATGGATTCCTATATATATCTTAATTTTTTTTATTTTTGATATTGAGATCATAGACTGTATCACCTGGTATTTCTTTCTCTTTTATTTACCCCCAAATAGTAGTTTTCTACTTTTTCAAATAATATTGTCTTGTATTTTCTTGCAGCCCCAGTGGAGCGTATAGTTCTGGTTTCAAACCAATTACCCATCAGGTGATCTGAAGGCATGTGCTGTGATATTTTTTCTCTTACTGCAGTATTTTTTTTTTTTTTATATATATAGCATCCTCCAAAAATTTGTAGATATATTATGAACACATAGAGGTTTGTATAATATTTATTTAAAGAAAATTTCTTCAATTCTATAAGCCAGGGTAGGTCTTGAATCTTGATGATATTATTGTGTTTGGAAAATTTTATTTCTAGATTTTAGTCCTGTAGTATTCTTTTTGTTCCTCAAACTAGTTTTGCATTGGTGATTACTTTTATCTCATTTAGTTCTTGCTTCTCATTGGGAAATATGTATTCTGGTGTGAAGATCTAAAATATATCATTCCCTTGAAACTCCTTTATAATTTAAAGTTTCTTTAATTATAGAAGCATGTCATTGGCCCAAATTGTATTGACATAGCAGCTCACATGGTTGTTACTTCTGTTTCAATTAGGGGCAGTCCATTTACTCACAACTTTTTCTTTCCCTAAAATTTCTCTAGGGAATTATCTGCTTAATTCTTGCCAAGTTTTGACGCCATTAACCAAAGCTATGAATATTCACTTTCTCAATTACTGTTGTTTGTATTTCTAAGTTTCATATATAAGGCCTAATATTTTGGGATTCTCAACAGGAGTTTCTGCGATCCAGTCGAGCCCGTAGACGGTATTGGGCAAGAAGCTATGCAGGATGGAGACGGTTTTCTGCAGCACAGCCTGGTGCAGCTCATATTGCTTTAGCATCTCTAGAAAGAGCCGGCCGTATAAGTTTTATGATTACACAAAATGTTGATAGGTAACTAGTTGTACGTCCTTAACCCTTGAATGAGAATCCCTAATTGTAAGGAGCAAGCTTAATGGGACCAGTTTGTAATTATCCTGTTTCAGGTTGCATCATCGCGCTGGTAGCAACCCGCTTGAACTACATGGGACTGTATATACTGTAGTTTGTCTAGATTGCGGTTTTTCTTTTAATCGGAATTTATTCCAGGAGCAAGTGAAGCAGCTTAATCCAAAGGTTAGTTTGAGAAGTTTATCCTTTCTAGACTGTCTAAGCTTCTCATCTACATTACTGGCTACATTTATTCAGATATAGCTACCACTTCCAATCAACTTGAGCCTTCTGTGTAAGTAGTAATTTAGCATCTCATCAAAGTAACTTGAGTTTGAACCTGCCTCCACATTTCCCATTTAAGTTAAATATTTCATGTGGTTCTGTTTATGAGTGGGAGTCTGATCTCACACATAAAGGGCAGTATTGGATTAAATCTACCTTTTATTTAACGATCAAAGAAATCTACCTTTTGCTATTAGGTTAAGCTTTTGAGATAGGGTATTTTATATATATATATATATATATATAAGTAGTGAGATAATGGATATTTACGACTGACAGAATAGAGACTACCTTGGAATTTGAATTTCAGCATTATTAACGTATGCAGGACATGCAGCATTGTCAGATATTGTTCCCTAATTTATGAATGCTTTATCTGACCTTCTATGACTTCAACTATAGACTGGCTAGGTTTTCGTTTTGGGATACCTTCTAGGATGCATGACTGATAACTAAGATTTTAACTTTCTACTGCAGTGGGCAGCAGCAATTGAAAGTTTGGATTTTGGCAGCCCTGGGTCAGACAAGAGCTTTGGCATGAAGCAAAGGCCTGATGGTGATATTGAAATTGATGAAAAATTTTGGGAAGAGGATTTTCATATCCCTACTTGTGAAAAATGCAATGGTGTGCTAAAACCTGATGTAAGATACTCACTTTCAAAATATAAAATTTTTAAGTTTACATTTTATGAAAAGCTTCTATAATTTTAAAGAAATAGGAGCATGAATGTAAACGTCAGATCAAGGCACCATCAGATAAATATATATAGGACTTCACTGGATCTGGCTCATTATGGGCATTATTTGCTAGCAAATGACTTAAGAATCGCTAGAATGATCTAGAAGCAGTTTTGAATTTTAGGAGAATACTTGTAAAATTGTGGGAAAAATGACCTAGATCTTCATGATGGAAATAAAATATTTGACAATCTTGATTCCATTTAAATGAACACATCATCCTCTTTAGAATATCAAAAGGTTCATGTAGATTTTGATGTACAATAACTGGGAAAATTGCACCACAATGCATTGCAGGTCTGTGGATTTCGTAAGTTCTTTGAATGCTGAGTGATTAAAGTACATGGAATAAAATGATGGTCATCTGTTATCTGACTTCAAATTTGCATTTTTCAGTCTTTCAGTATTATTTTAGTATGTTATTTTTGTTCTATCTATTTCCACTCAGCAGTTTTGCATACATGACAACTTTTGAAGTATCTGGAAAATTAATTGAGTCTTTCTTTCTGATGCTCTTGTCGTAAGGTTGTTTTCTTTGGTGATAACGTCCCCAAAGATAGTGCCGATAAGGCCATGGAAGCTGCAAAAGGATGTGATGCATTTCTTGTATTGGGATCGTCTGTGATGACCATGTCTGCTTATCGACTAGTCAGGTACATACTTCTTCTGTATTTATCATCACATCAAATTGAGATAAAAGTTCAGTGTCCTGATAATCTTGACTTCATGGTCCTACATTAGCAAAGTCAGCAGCATGTACAATTGAATGGTAGTTTATGGACCATCGTCAAGAAGATAGTGCACCACTGAGCTACAATAGAATAAGTTTTTTAGTTTTTTTAGTAGATAAGTGAGCTACAGAATTTAATAACACATAATCATAACTTTGCAGTTGCATGTGAGTTTTGACTGGAACCAGATAAACTAAATTTATGGTCATTTTCTGTTTCACACGTGGAGGATGCATCCTCCATGGAATTGAGTCTTCATGAATTATCAGGCTTCTGCTCATTTGGGTGAACCTTGAATAAAGTTCTCTTCGCCAAATAGCATTTCAGGTTATTCATTTGACAAGAGGAAAATATTGGCATTTGGAGGAGGGGATAAGGGTCACTACCAGTGTTAATTCGCCACACTAGATATGTACTTTCCAACGGCTAAATAAGTTGTTTCTATGTGCATATATGGCATAATCCCTTCTCAACATCCTGTAAAGATGAGATTAATTACATGCTGGAAGATAGGTTTGGTTTTACTATCAATATTCTAATTGAGGCAGATGATGCAATTTGCTCCTGGTGTTTTTAATCTTTAGCTGATAAGGCTTTTCACATTGAACTCCACAGAGCTGCTTCTGAGGCAGGCGCTGCTACTGCAATTGTGAACGTAGGTGTCACGCGGGCTGATGATTTTGTGCCCTTGAAAATCAATGCCCGAGTAGGAGAGGTGTAGTTTCATGATACCATCTCAGTAGCCAGTTCTGCCACTGACATTGACTTTATTGATTCTTACTTGCCTTGAATTGTTACAGATCCTGCCAAGAGTGCTTGACTTGGGATCCCTTAGCATCCCGGCTCTCGTGCAGTGATACTCGGAACAAGGTACCATAAAATCTTAAGCTTTCATTTTCCTTTGTGTTGATTTTCATGATTGTTGAAGTTTGGACACCACATAGACTTGTAATGGTATCAGCAAATGTCTATTTTTAATTGCATATATTTTGTACTTCTCTTATTCTTTTCCCGACTGACTGATGAGTCCTTCCTGAGGGATGGTTGGGTGAATTACATGTGCCATTGTAAGTGCAACAATGATTTCATTTCCTTTGCATGCAGAAATGCCCCTCCTGAATTGGCATCCACTTTAAGATTTTAAAGGGTACGTCAAGAACCGGGAATGACAGCTTTATTAGCTTCACTTTTGGTAAATATATAATGCCTAATGGCCTTTCCCTGAAAATGAATAAAGGGAGAATCATAGATATGGTGTAGAGAAGATTGAAATACCTGCTAAGCAAGTGCAGAAAATTACTTGTACCAACACGCAAAGAGCATCTCTGTTTCTTTTAAATAAATGCACATGGATTAGTAGTTGCCATTTGGTTATTTGAAGTGAGAAGCAGCCCTTTGCAAACTGTTGTTGTTTTGTACTTAAAGATTTTCCTCTTTGTAATGGGTTGAATTTACCATTTAATGTCAGATCAAATTATTAAATGTACCATAAACGTTCATTTTTCTTTTAATTTCCTTTCTTTCTTTCTTTTTTTGTGAATGGATGAGATGCTAATGCGAACAATTCTTCCACTCCAGGCAATAATCAGTAAAAGATATTTTATAGAACTTATCATGATCAAACAATTACAAGCTTCATAGTCGTAGAAAGAGAATTCAGAGATATAAAATCAGGGTATTTAGGTTAGCTGTTGGCAAAAAAACATTCTCATAATTCATCGTTGTCAATTGTCATCTCACTGCCTTCAAGGTGGCAAAAAATCTTAATAAAAAAAAAACACGGGGAAAGTGGGTTTTGATAAGTAAAAGTTCAGTCTTCAAAGCATAGGCTGGAGTTTGCCCGTTTCTGCCCGAAGTCCTTTTTTTTCCTGAAATGGGAGTAATCCATATAATTATATGCATATATCCCAAATGGAGATGGAGGCTTCTCCCGTAGTTTCTGCTTTGCCAAATAGAGATTTGTTGTTTGAGCTTTATAATCTATCACATTCAGTACAGGAATCGATCTGTTCCGACAAGAAGAAGCAAGCTTTTTCAACATGATGATCTAAAACTTTTCACAAGTGATTCAAACCAAAATCAACTTTTGTTACAAATCATGTCACAAGGATTTGCAGCCATTGTGGAAATCCTATCTTTTAAAGTTCTTATCTAGAAGGACCACAAGGGCATTCTCTTCAACTTTGTTTTGCTTCAACTGAGAAGTGATAAACGGAAGCTGATGGTCATAAACACACAAAAAATAAAATAAAAGGAAACATGCCCCTTTGCCCTCTCAAACTTCTCCAATCCAAGAGCCACTTTCTGGAGCGAAGAAAATGGGTAACGCAACGACATTCAATGACATATAAAAACGAACTTAAGCTTAGGCTCTGTTAACATGCATATAACAGCACGTCAAATTAAAACTGAGCTCTCTTAGACCTCGTTTGGATGTGGTTTTATCTCATCTCATTTCATCATTATAACTTTCTCAAATTCTCATACAAAATAATAAATAATTCAACATTTTTCAAATTTTAAAATAATAATAATGTTAAAACTAATTTTTTATTTAATTTTTAACTTTTATCTAAAATCATCTAATTTCACCTCACTATCAAAACCGGGGTCTCAGTTTTATGTATGTTTTTAATTGTTGCAAGTAAGATAAATCAATGAATCTAGTACCCGAGTGCAATTTTTCAACTTGACAGCACTCTACAACCCCTTGCTTTCAGCTTGGACTCTAGACCAAAAAACTTCAATCCACACAACACCAAGTCGGCTGCCTTCTTCTTCATATGTTCAACTAGTATTTCATCATACACAATCATATTGGCTTCTGTCAACAGCTTGCGGTCTTTCAAATTGGAGAAAACTTTCCTTGCCTCTTCTATAGTCCCATGCTTACACATGCCAGAAATGATAGCAGAGTATATAACATCATCTGGAGGACATCTCAGTTGCATCATCTCATTCAGAACTTCAATCACCTTCTCAGCATCACCTGATTTACATGCATGGAGAATAGTAAGAGTATACTTAAACTCCATAGGGCCACTTGTAATGTTGGCTAAGCAGTCACGAACAAGCATCAGAGCTGCATCTATTTCTCCAGTTTTGCAGAGACCTTTAGCGAGAGCACGATAAGCAGCAACAGAAGGAACCGAAGACAACTCTATGATCTTATTGTAACATGCACACGACTCTTTAACATCATCAACCTGAATAAAGCACACAATTGCAATACTATAAGTCGATGAGTCAGGTTCTAAGGTCGATTCCCTCATCTCATCAAAGAGTGATAATGCCTTTTTGGCCTCCCCACTCTTGTGAAGAGCCTCCATAAGAATATTATAGATTGAAACACTACAACAACCTTTTCCTTTCAAGTCTTCAAACACTTCAACGGCCATCAGCGTCCTCTCTGCCTTCCCAACCATAAATGTAAAGAATTTAGAAAGATCATCAATGACAGAAGATCTTAATTTCTGCATTTGAGTGAGCAACTTGCAAAAGTCGTCCATCCTTCTCATCTCAGCATATGATACCAACAATGGATTCACAGTCGCAAAGTCTGGCTCAAGACCCTCCTGCAAAGTGACTTGAAAAAGCTTGTAAGCCTTATCAACCTGCTTCACACCACACAAACCCTCAATAAGCGAATTATAGATATCCAAATCAGCCCTATACCCAGAATCCACCAAGTCCTTCAACAAGCCACATGCGAACCCTATCTTACCGTCCGCCACAAATGCCTCAACCAAAGACTGATATATCGCTCTATCAATCAAACATCCCTTCTCCTTCATTTCCTTGAAAAACTTATATGCTCTCTCCACCCTCCCACCTTTGCACAATCCTGTAACCAAAGTGGCATACGCCATCACGTCAGGCTCCACCTTGTCCCTCCTCATTTCATCCCAAACGCTCAAACAGCCATCCAAATTGCCCTCTGAAACCAAAACCTTCACCATGGCTGTGTACGCAAAGACGTCAGGCTTGCACAAATTGGTCCTCATTCTCCCCAAAACTTCCAGCATTTCGTTGATTCGCCCCGCTCTACACAACCCTTTTATCAAAACCATGAAAGTAACACTCTCTTCAACTAAACCGTCATTCCTGAAGTCCTCATAAACCGATAACGCTAAATCTAGATGATCGGTTTTAACTAATGCATCGATAATCCTATTGTACAGAAAAACTCTAGGTTTGACCCCAAATTTCTTCATTTTCTGATAAATGTAGTAAACCCGAAGACCTCTATTGGCATCCGAATGCATTCTGATCAAGATTTCGAATTGTTTCTCGGAAGGTGGCTTGCCTTGGGATTCCATCAACTCAGGCAATTGATCGGCGGCGCGAAATCGATTATTACGGTTTAAACAATAGGCAAAGGCATTGTAGGAAGCGAAATTATGCTTAAAACCTTTCTGCTTACCTGCCCAATGGAAGAAAGTGGAAGCGAGGGTGGGGTCAGTTTGGACTTTAAGCACCTCGGCAACGAGGGTGGGGGTGACGCGGCGGAGCTTGTTGAGCTCGGATACGACGGGTGGGCCCCAGCGGAAGTGGTTCTTGCGGAAGGAGTCGGAAATGAATCTGGCGATGGGGGATAGGCGGAGGGAGGAGGAGAAGAAGTTTTGGGGAGGGGAAGGAGGAGAAGAGGATCCATGGAGGAGGGAGTGAGGGTCCCAGTTCTCGAGATGAAAACGGCTGGGGCTGGTGTTGGGGTTGGGGTTGGGTCCGGGAGAGGGATTGGCGATTGGAGAAGAGGCCACCACGGACGACGGGACGGTTCTGAGAGGGTTTGCGGTGGCCATAGAAGAAGTAGTGATTGTGGGGTTTGGGGGGTGGGGACTGAGGCGGCATTATTTTTCTTGGGGTAAAGCTTTTCCTTTTCGTTATTCCAATCTCAGCTTAAGCTTCAGCTTCAGCTTCTGTTCCTTGCTCTTCGTTCACTTGTTCGTGTCCCGTCGTCTCCTCCATTCCAACAATGTCAATGTCCAAGCTTACAGTGCAAATAATAAGCGAGGAGGGTCCGTACCTAACTCCCACCGTTGCAATTTTTTCATTTTTTTCATTTTTTTTGGTTTTTACGTTTTATCAATTAAGGAAAATGCTAGTGAACTCCTCAAAATTAACGTTTAAAATTATAGTTAATTTTTTAATTTAACAATTAAAAAATATTTATTAATAAGTTGTATATTTTTTTTTTAATAATTAAAGTTTCAATAACTAAATAAAAAATTTTATATATACTAACAGTACATTCAACAGTAACCACGAAACTGCAAATTTACAAAAAAAAAATAGTAACCACTAAGCGACTTGTTAGGTTAAACCTGATTTGTTTTTTTAAATTATTTTATTTTAAATTTATCATTATATTTTTTTTAATTTTTTATATAAAATAAAATAAAATAATTCAACATTTTCAAGTTTCAAAACAATTTTCTTAAATTCAAAAACAAAATTAATATTTAAAAAATATTTTATAATAATATTTTATTTTTTTTAACTTTTATCTTATTTTATATCTTAAAAACAAATTAGACCTTATCTTATTTAAATATTGAGATGAGATCATTTTAAATAAAAATTAAAAATTGAATAAACTATTATAAAAATATTAATTTTTAATAATATTATTATTTTAAAATTTTAAAAAAAATTAAATCAAAATGTTTTTAAAAAAAATTGTTTATTATATTATATTAAATATTTTTAAAAAATTATAATAATAAAATAATCTCATCTAACTTTTGAAGCCAAATCAGCGTTAAATCATTCTTATTTATTTAAATTTTTTTAAATAAATCATATTTTTTAAAAAGTTTTTTAAATGCATGACAAACTCTACTACTATAAATATCATCTTGAAAAAAAAAAAACTCAAATATCAAAACGAATGGAAAAAAATAATTAATATATAAGAATTGCAATGAGTTCATTAAATTTAAAAAAAAAAAAGTATAAATTTGTACATATATTAAAAAAATGAAAAAATTTATTCAACGACTTACTATTCATACAATTTTTATATACTACATTTTATTTTATTTTATTTTTAATTAAATATTAAATATATAATTAATGAATAAAAATTTAAATTAGTTTAAAAAGAACAAATTCAAGATAAAATAATAAAAAATAAAATAAAAAATGATGGTGCGTGAAAGTTAGGAGGTCGTGTAGAAGTCCTTTAAAAAAATTTCATTATATTTAATCAAATCTAAAAAAAAAAAGTGGAGAAAAATAAATAAAAATATTTTTTATTTAATTTTTGAATAATAATTTATTAAAAGTGTATTATGATAATTTTTTTTTTATGTGTATATAAATTTATATATTTTAAAAAAAGATTTTAATAAATTCATTATTAATGCTGTAATTCAATATAATCTTTTTAGGAAAAGTGAGGGGAGTAGCCAACACTCAGCGCACTCCCCTCACATAAACAGTGCTGTGTACTGTGCACGACACTGTTCATGTTAGGGGAATGCGCCGAGTGTGGCTGCTCCCATACGCATACTCATCTTTTTATTAAGAAAGAAACGAATAAAAAAAGAATAAATCTTAAGCGCATCCACTGTAGGCAATATCCAGCGAAGCCATTACGTGGAGACCGGTCACTGAACCGGTTCAATTACCCCCTGCCCGGTTCAATGGACCCCCTGCCCGGCTTCTTCCCCCTTCTTCCTTCTTCTCTCGTCTCTCAGCTCTCTCACTCTCTGTCAACTCCCGCCCCCCTTCCCCCTTCTTCCTCTCTCGTCTCTCAGCCCTCTCACTTTCTGTCAACTCCCGCCCCCCCTCTCCCCCCTTCTTCTTCTCTCGTCTCTCAGCCCTCACTCTCTGTCAACTCCCACCCCCCCGCCCCCCAGCGCCAAAATCGACGCCCGCTCGTCTCTCAACCCCAACGTGAAGCCGTCCCCCCGAAATCGAGCCATCCCGAAATCGATCCGTCAGTCCCCAAGCCCTCTCTCAACGCGAAGCCGTCCCCCCGAAATCGAGCCCTCCCGAAATCGATCCCTCAGTCCCAGACGATCGAAGCCATCCCCCCGAAATTGAGCCCTCCCGAAATCAATCCCTCAGTCCCCAAGCCCTCGGTCCACCAACGCGAATCCGTCCTCTCCGCCGACGCGAAGCCCTCTGTTCGCCAACGTGAAGCGGCTTGTAGGTGCCCTCCTGTAGATGTACCGGTTTCTTGCCTGTACATGCTTAAAGACTAAACCCTCCCTGTCGGGAATGATAAGGTATCTAGAGTTTAACATTTGTATTTTGTTCAAATTATAGTTGTTTTTTTTTCAATTTTTCGTAGTTGGTTGCCTGAAAGTGTGGTGAGACTTTGAAGTTCTGTTCTTACATATGAAGATAGTATGGTTTGCTTGCGTTGGCTTTTCCATTCTTGTTCTTACTCTGATTTTCGAAGTTGCTTACATATGAGAAGAATAATCTGTTGTTTAAAATTAGGTTCCAACCTCGAAAATGGAAATCCAATGTATATATTCTACTCGTATTCTCTGAATCCAGACTAAGTGCTTGATTTTCTGTTTATATTACTCTTTACTAATCTAGTGTGAACATTTTCTTTCGTGAAAAATGAAAGCGCCGAAAAATCACCCAGCCATCTCCGAGAACATAATGCTTATTTGCAGAAAAATCACCGAATTATATATTTGACATATATATATATATATATATTGGACGATTTCTCGGTACAATCTATATATTGTAATGTTATTTGAATATATTGTAAATATTAATCTTCCTGTTTTTCTTTTTATTCTAATATCCCTGTTTTTTTTTTTAAGAAAATTACATTGTTTTAATATACCAAAAACAGAGCAACTCCAACGACTATATATCTGACCATTTCCATCAAATTCTACCGAAACACCCCTGTTTTTGCTCAGCGTAAACAAAGTACACATCCTCCTGCTTCCAACCAATGCAGCAAATAATGATTCATAGCTGACGAAGACGTACTACAAGGTTAATTAAGTTACACAATTCGGTTCATCCTTAGGCGTAATTTAGATCATCTTCTAAATTATTTGTGACTAGTATTTGGCCATCTTTTTTGAGCACACTAAAATGACGTCAACGAATCAGTTTACTGGGTGCCAATAAGTGTTTGAGGAAAAAACGGGGTGATAAATAACTGTCTGGAATAAAATTTAAAATTTTCTTAGAGATGTGTTTCATATTATGCCGTGTAAATCGACATCGTTTGAGACATTTAAAAAAAACCATTTCGACTACAAATACTCTCTACAAAAGTTCAAACTTTAAACCATTTGTACTTTTCATGTAATTTTTTCTCACACTTTGTTCTTTGCCTCCCCTCTCTCTCTATCGAAATCGTGCAAAAGTTTAAATATGTATGTTCCAATTGTTCTAAAACTGGTAAGTAACAGGTAGTTGATGTATTATTTTCATTATATTGCTCTTTCGTTTATGCTTGCCCTAAAACTGTTTCATTTATGTAAGAAATAGTCGATCCGTAAAAATTTCATGGTATCTGTAGGCTCTCACTCGCTTGCACCAGGCCCTTCTATATTGCTGCAACTGGACTTTTTGGGTGTGGAATTGCCGTTGCCGCATCTAAATTGCACCGGTTAGTGATTTATTGTTTTCCCACTTTAATTACTTTCAAAACCTGGTTTCAATATATGTGTTTTAGTTTTAAAATGAATTAGAATTGAAGCACAATATCATTTATAAATTTATAGTGAAAAGGAAATAGTTTGATAATTATTATTTATAATTGTATTTATGGTAAAAAATAATTGTTGTTGTTTATTATCGTGGGCTCTAAGTAATAATTTACTGTCCATGATTATAGACCAATCATTTGATTTTTTTTTTTTTGTTCTTTCTGAAAAAAATTTGTTGGTTTTGTTCTAATTTAACTATTGTAGCTTTATTGCATCTGCTGAACATGGAGTTTGTTTTCTGTTTTCTGCTAATGATTCAGTTTGATTAATTGTGCTAATGAAAATCTGAAAGAGCAGCCATTTGATTGTATTATGGATATTAATTGTGATTATGCGCTATTGTTTTAATTATTTTTTTTCTTTTCAAATCTGGATATAGAATATTTGTTTGAAGATATGGATGTGTTTTTGGGGCTTTACATTAGAGCAATATCTATTTATATATAGATATTATAACATGATAAAAAAAAAAAATAGATGTGCATGAAAATTAACCCACATGTTTGACCAGATTAATGACCATATTTAGATAAACCAGTTTGCTTCAGTAGCAGCTTGGTTTCAGTTTGGTAGCAGTTTTTAACATAATTGTACTGTTGTCATATGTCATGAAAATAAATAATAATTTATGACATAATTCCTATCTTTAAAATGAAGTGAAATAGTGGCCATCATGGAAAACACTGGTAATGAAAGAACAATTTATTTGTCCAGTAAAAATAATATATTTTATTATGGAAACCCAGAAACATATTAGAAAACAATAGATGTGCATGAAAATTAACCCACATGGGATGATGGTTGTCATGTTCAGATAATAACCCACATGAAATTATACATCAGAATAATAGATGGGAGGTTAAATATATTAAAAATTTCTGGAACATTGGCTACGTGTCTTGCAGAGGTATAAGTAATTAACATGGAGGCTAAGATTTGGTACTAAGGGACCTATCACTCTTACAGGGTTGTGTTCAATGTTGATCTCTTTTATTGATTGCTTCTTACTACTGTTAAAATAGCTAAGCTATTTTTTGAAATACATCGTTATTCTTCCACAAAAAAGGATCACTGTTATGAAATCATTGAATTTTGCGGGTTTTAAATACCTTTAAAAACAAGGATTCTTAATCCTAGGACTTGGCCCCATCAAATCAGGGTAGACATGCAGCAAAACTACAAAATAAACAAAATATAGTTCAAAAGGAACGGTGGGAATATTCTAAAATGTAATTGGTTGGTAGTTTTTTTGGGGACAGCTGTTTGGAAAATAATATTGTAAGAGTTGGCAGTAATATTCATCTATTTGGATAGGCGTTGGAACAAAAAGGAGTACCAACTTTTGAGAATAACTCCAAGAGCTGCTTCTTATAATGTTGTTCATTATTTTGAATATACTTGGAGTATGGGAGTTTAACACAAACAGCCTGGGAAAGTTCCTTGTTAATCTAAATTATGTGCACTTGATCCTCATGGTTAAATAGATTCTTGAATGAGAGGGAGGCTTTTGTTAGGGAAGTAGAGAAAATAATTATTACTCTCGAGTTTAAGACTGCTTTGGCATAAAATAGAGACCTTCCAAATTCTTTCTTCATGATTTTAAGAATAATTGAATAGGAAAATAAGAACCAGTCCTATTTCCCTGTTCATCAACCAGGATTTTATAATTTGTTGCAGTCCTTCCATAGTCCTTGAAGCCATATCTGATGCACTATAAATGAAAATTTATATCATAATAATTCCAGGAAACAGAGAGGACAAGGAAACAAAGGGTGGGGCAGGGGTAGAGAGAACTAATTTCTTATGAAATTAAGATTAAAAGAAAGGCTTGTGTTTCCATCTTTAAATTTAAAATAGAAATACGTTAATTAGGTTTATAACAACGAATTCCTTATTATTAACCGTCCTATGCCAAAGACGAATATTGATATAATGAGCCACCAAAATTTCTACAATTCTGAATGCATCATCATTTTGGCATCAAGAACCAACATAATAGTATTAAGTAATCTATTATTTCTTCATTTGATGACATTTATATGCTAGCTACATAATTTTTCAGATAACAAAAAAGTAACCAATATGTATGGTTTCAAATTTATACAAGATTTATATTTGTATACATGCAGTTGTCCCAAGTGTACCAAAAGCAAGGCAATCGTGTACAGGTTTATTAGACATGATCAAGTATTCTAGATATGAATTACCCAAAATCGCTAGGCAGAGAGATCCAAATGCACAGGCCCTAGGTTTATTAGACATGATTTGCTTAAAGTAGAAAAAATAGATATCTCCTTTTGGTCTGACTTTTGTTCCAATTCGTATTTAATATTTAGTTTTGCGTTTATTTTGTTATATTCTACAGAACCATATATTTTTTTATACGCACATCATGCTTAAATCTATACCATAGTTTCTTTTAAAAACTAAAATTTTGAAAGAAATGGATTTAAATGGTAAAAGACAAGTTATTATATAAGGTGCAGGTATTGTATTGCCAGCCTTGGATTATGGTTTATTAAGTCTTTATGGACATGATAAATGTTATTATCTGCCAAGCACTCATAGGTAGTTATATATAATATATGTAATATATATATTTTCAATTACGAATAAATTATTGACCTGAATATTAAGGTAGATGCTTCAGAATGCGTCTTTGTTTCCAGCGTATGCGTCTTTATTTCGTAAGACAAGTTTATTGGACATATGATCAAGTATTTAAAATCCATATTATCAATTAAATAATGTGTTGAAGCTCTTGGTGATATTATTTACTTATTTTTTTGAGCATTTCATAAAGCCGCCGCATTACATTAAGCTTTTCAATATTAGCTTCGAAAAAACCACACATGATGTAAGTAATTTCAATACAATCTAAAGCACAATTCTTATAATAATCCACTTTTTAGCTCTGGACATCCACTTTTTGTATACTCCCTGTATACTTTGGGCTTTGCCTCTTTCATTCTCATCAATAAAATTTATCTATTACTTATAAAAAAAAGTTCAATGAAATTATGGGGACCAAAATATTGTTTATGTAATTGTAATAAACCTGTTACTTCAAAATATTTTGAAGGTATTGAATATTTCAATCTTTCCTTTCATAATTGATTTTTCTTTTGATTCTTCTTTGCAGTATGGTATATGCCTTGGATGTCGTCGGCGTAATTCCAGAACAACTATGGACCTTAACCTACCTTATCACTCTGTATGGTTTCTTCTCTCTAGATTATTTGCTCTCAATTATGTATGTTTTTCTTTTCCTATGAAATTGTGTTTGTGGAATGGGATTTGCGGAAAAAGAATCTGGGTATTCTTAATTGATTGCAATGTTAATATTGGTTTATTTCATTCTCAAATTTTACAATAATGGAGTTTTTTTTAAATTCAACTGAATTTTGACAGACGGACATTATTGTTCATAAACGGATAAATGCTTTTTATAATAGATAGATAAAGATAAGTACTGATTGTTATAGAGTTTTATATATATTTTACTAGTTTTTACTCACGTGCTTCTTCACTTAAGGTTTTAAATAAACTATGAACTAAACGAATGCTTCATTTTAAATAGACATACATTTCCTTTAACATTTTTCACGTATTTATATATTGACCAATCTTTACAATTTATAATTTGAATAGTGTAATATTATGTTTAGTTTATATTAAATAGAATTATTCTATTTGAAATCCTTTCTACCAGACATCATTACATAGTATAATTGGAATTTTATCCATATATAAACAGATAGGACTTTTATGCATATATAAACATCATTCTTTAAATATTACCCTTTATAACTGGAATTTTATGCTTTGAAAATTAACATTAGGACTTTATTCTTTTTGATCAATATTTGTCGGAACTGTATTTAAAGAGATACCTTTTTGAATGAGAAGAAAAACTTATTACTCTTTATAATTATTTTAGTGACTATGATTGTAACATTAATTAGTCACTGCAAGAAAATATAATATTTGGGGCTATATTATATTTCCGGCGATACTAATTTTGTGGCAAAAAGCCACTTTTGCCAATTACTCTTCTTCCCTTCTGTCAACTTACAAAAGTAGCCGGAAATTAAAATAAAACCTAAATGAGTACTCGCCTAATTCCCCCCAACCCCCCTCCCCCGCTCCCCGCGCCCCTCTCCCTCTCTGCCTCGCACGATGGTTTCCATTGTCAGTACTATGTAATCTCTTAATTTCCTATTGAAGTCGCCGCCCAATTTCATGGTTTCCTGATTTAAGTCCCCGCCTAATTTCCTCAATTTCCTGATTCGAACAAGGCATCGATTGATTTCAACTTTCTCCTTCCGTCGCATTCCTGCTCCCTCCATGGCTGATTCTCGTATTGAAGTATAAAGAATTCCTTCCATCGCATTCCACATTTTGCTTTCTCATAGCGCTCACTTGCCAAAAACAGGAGGGAGAAGTATAAAGCACAAACAGGTTAGCTAAGATTTTGAAACTTGACTTCAGTGTTCTTAATTCAAATTCTGTTGGAGGAAAGTCTTGCAAGGATTTTCATGAATATTCTGGTAGGTGACTCGTAGCCATAGTGTTGATTTAATACGTTATATGATCTTGAATAGCCTTGAAGTTATAAAACTTCTTCCTCTTGGAAGTTTATATTGCACGAGAATTTCGCAAAAATTTTTTTATACTAATATCTAATTAGAGCTTCAACATTTATGATATGATTTATGATGTCAGCTGTTTTATATTGATTAGCTTTCAGTTGTTGATATGATTTATTGGCCTTGTCAATATTTTGTACTATATATGTAAATATTTATCCATTTTAGTCTAATGTAGGTGATCTAAAATTATAAGCCGATCATTGCCCCTAAATATCCAGTAATGTTGTTGAATCCTTTTCATCTTCATTTTTGGAGTCTAGTGGTTCAATTGAACCCCTATATGTAGATTCCTCTATTTTTTTTTTTATAATTTGTTTAATAAATTCTAATAAGTGGATAATGGAACATTTTTTTTCTTTGGTTTTGCATCAATATGTTTCAACATGGTTGTGATTAAAAAATTTTGTAAACTTTAAGAACAGTCTCCCAATAAATGGTCCTCATTGTTGATTTTTTCTCATAGCATTATGTGTAAAAAATATATAGTCACAATTCTTTTGCCTAATAAATTTTTTTTTTTCTCAATGAAATGCTATTCTAGATTGAGAGAATGTGTCTGGCACCACATCGTTAAGAAATTACAGGTGCTTGACCACATTGCATGCTTTTTTATGGTGCACCTATGTTCAACATTAGTTGAGTCTTGCAAAATTGATATATTCTCCAATTTATCACTAATTGCATCTGGATTTTTCTGCTTACAGGACTGGTTCCATTTCTGCAAGGCCTCTTTACAGTGCCAGATTCTTTTGGGTTTATAGTTTTTTTGAACTTATTTAGGGTGAAGTTTTCACCGTAGAAACCATTGCAAACATCAATCTATAATATGAATAGAAATAGTTTAAGCTTAAGACAGATTCAAAAGTTTTAATTAAATGCCATGCAAAGAAATAAGATTCATTTTCATAAAAAACACGTGTTAAAACGTAGCAATTACAGCTGGATTAGGAGCATTGTGGCTGCCCATCTCGAATAAGCAACTCCAGGAGTACGAATTTAGTATTCCACAAGGTCATATTCATTCTCTATCTTTCATTTGAGGAGTTATTTTCTACTAATAATTTTACATTTATTAATACTTGACATTTATACATATCACTTATGGGTTAGCATGAAGTCATAAACTTCATTTCCTTTCTGGAGTATGTAATGGCTAGATTTACCATTACATCTTATCTTGTTGAAGATGATTATCAATTGAACAGATAAGAGATCTCATGGTGTTGGGTTTAAACTTGGGAGAATAGCATGAACTCCATCAGATCTAAATAGTTTAAAGGTATAAAAATTTATTTATTTTTTCTCTCCTCTATCCTAAGTTTATGACTTCTTGTTTGCTTTCTTATCTGCATTTTCTGTTTATTGTTTGCAGAGTACTTAAGAAGTTAAGTCTTCCAGGTGTACTTTCTCCTGAGCTGGTTCGGCTGCGTTACCTCCGACACGTGTGAGCTATATTTCGAAAAGAAAATGGACTCCAAAATTTTCTGAATGGGTTTATTTGTATTCAAAATTTATTTGTATTTATTTTTATTTTATTATTATATTTTTATAATTTTTTATATAAAATATAAATTTTTATATTTTATATAAAAATCTTAATATATATTATTATAATTCTAATATAATTTTTTTATATTTTAAAATAATAATAATATTAAACTATAAACGAATATTATCTCAACTCATCTGCTCTTATTTCCACTTTTTCAAGCGATTGCTTTGTTTTCTTCCATGAAAGCTCAAAAGTAAAATACAAACTAAACCCATATTTGCTATGGCAGGGATTTGGCTTACAACTATCTAAGTGGGTCAATTCCTCTCCAGTGGGTTTCAACGCAAATGAACTTTGTGTAAGCAATATAATTCACCTCTCGTTTTCATCAATTTAATTGTCGAGAATACTCGAATTCTTTGATTATTAAACTTGATAACCATTAATGCAGCTCTCCTCGGAAACCGGTTGTCAGGGTCGATACCAAAGGAATTGGGTAACTTTAGCAGTCTCAAATACTTGTAAGCTTTTTATTTTTACTTTGCGTATCCAAGGTTTTCTCTAGCAAAATGATGTTGAGTACAGGTTGTAGTATCGCTTACGGCATAAGTTATGTGCAATGACTTATTAAACGACCGTGTTGCAATAAATACCCTTTTGATTTACCTCTTTCTCATTTTACCTCTTTCTCTCCACTGTTGCTCCCCTTCCCCTTTGCATTTTCAATTCAATTATTCCTTTAATCTTCAGACAACAACGTTAGGATTTTTAGATTTTTGTCATCTTAGTTTCTTTGAATTGAAATTAATGGAGATGGTGATCTGGGTTTTTTCGTTGTGTGATGGGTTATTTTTAGAATTTTGTACGACTTCGAATGGGTGAATCTCCTTGATAGGGTTAACTTTCTCAGAGTTGTTACCAAGATTTTGCTACCAGTGTTTTGTTGTGGTGTCCTTCCAAGGCTTTGGTTTGCCCAAGCAAGTTGTTAGTCATTTGAGTGAGGTACATTTGGTGCTCTTGATTCTCTACATTTTTCTATGTTGTTATCCTTGTCTCATTCCTAATATTATTATATTTTTAAATGTGATGATTAGGTCTTTTAAGCTCTTTTAGACTCATTCCAAATCACAGTTCTGACTAGATACAAGTCAAAACTTGTTTAGGTAAATATACCTTCTTTTAGTTAATTACTCTGTTTATTTTATTTGCATCGATATAAATTGCATAATAGCTTTTTTTGGTAAAGTTGGCATTGAAACCCATTGCTTTTTATTACATGTATTGCAGTTTGTGATGTTCTATGCTTAGCTTAGCTTATGAATGGATTAAATGTTTTTTTTTTCAATTTGACTCGTGCCTAGCTAGTAACTAGGCTGATTGCATGAAAATCTTCACTATTAGAAATTAACTGATAATTTGCTTAGAGATGATAACCAACCAGATGGATGGTACCTTTTTATTTTATCTCATTTTAATAGCTAAAATATGGTCAAGTATCTATTTGGGTTCACATTGATTATTTTTTTGTGTACGACATACTAATGGAACTTTCACAATCCATCATTCTGTCCACAGAATTTTTAACGGCATAGTTTATTTGTCTGTAATGTAATGCAGGTTGCTGCAAATTTTGCTGCGGAGGGATTGATTATGAACGGGCTGAAGCGCAATGGAACGAACTGTATGGGGAAGGGGGTTCAAGGAAGAAGCAACAACTTACTTTCTATAGATTCTGGAAAGCATGTTTTGGAAACTCTCATCAGCACCAATCCTTGTAAAAATTTGTACAAGCTAGGAAACCAGATGCATGCTAGCTTTTGGAGCTACATCAGAAGGATGTTGTTCTTTGAGTGACAAAAAAAGTACAAATTGTTGATACAATCTATACATGATGTTAACCATGATTATTTGTTGGAACTTTACAATTGTATCGTGACTTTTACCTCTTTAAAGTATTTTAATATTAAATGTTTTTTAATATTTGAACTTTTGTGAATAAATGAATGTCTCAAAGTTGTTACAAATTCTTTTTCTTCCATTGGAATCACTAGCATATTAGAATTTGTCATTATTTTTGGAACAGGGAACAATTGAGAAACCTGAAGGGATTACTGTTAAAGTTTAGGAATTATTTGTGCCAGATAGTGGTCGCCACAAATATGTTTGGATGACAAAGTACGAATCTCTGGAAATTATTTGTGACGAAAATTTAGATCATTTCCGGCGAACACATGTCGCCGGAAAAACTAAAACTTTTTCTGTGAACTTTGCTAGTCGCCGCATTGACATATATATATGATATTGTTAAGGTGGTAATTCATCCTCTGCTCGCATGTTGACATATATATATGATATTGTTTCTTTCTTCTTCTTCTTTTTTTGTTTTTGATATTTTGGTTGTTTCCTTATGTTAGATATATGGAGTCCATCCTTCTGAAAGTAACGTATTGAATATCTGTTACAGGTTTTGCTGCTATCTTATGTTAAGGTAATTATTGATACATGGTTTTGCTGCTATTTGTTCCAATTTTTTGTGGCTTCTTTGACTTGTAGTTCCATGGAAGAGAAATAGAAACTTATAGTTCGTCCTTTGCTGTAATTAGTTTCTAGAGTAATGAATTGTTTGCTCTGTTCTTGGATGAAATAGAAACAATTGTTTTGCTGCTCTGTTCTGTTGGAGGAATAACAAAATGATTTAAGTTAATTATTGTACACTATTTTGCATCAAGATTTTTACCAGATTAAAGGCTAGGAGTTAATGTTGGTCCAAGATGCTAGTTTCTGAGATGGTAGATGGACAAAGAGTTTCCCGTATATGGAAGAAAACCGACATTGACGACAATATGCCTCACTGAAGTAGATGCAGACTTGCATATCAAAGCCAAACAGAAACCTGGACTGCTTATAAAGTCCAACCAGAGTTGTGGAGGGTATAATTTCACTTGCTCAATGGCTGCCATCATTCTACATGTTTTATAGATGGAAAAATGCACCATTGTAGTAATTGTCTTGGGACCAATAGGTTGTTAATCATGTACTTCAGACATTTGGATGACTGAATGAATTTCCCATTTGGATGACTGAATGAATTTTCATCTATGCTTGGCAACAGTTTGAATGGTTTATTTAATATAGATCCAGTCGAAGGAGTGCAAAATAGATGTGTGGGTGCAAAGTATTTAGTTGCTTGCCTTGGCTATAAAACTGCAATAGGTGGACAATATGGTCAAAATATTCTTTAAGTGGCACATATAATATATAGTTATTGACTCCAGATTATAATTACATTTTTTGGGTCTGAATTTTTATGTTAGTCAAGTCACAATATTGTAGACAATTAATGAGTGATTTTCTAGTATGGTTTTATTATTTGAAAAATAAAGTTGTGAATAAATAGGAATTATAAATATAAATATTATTATATTTATATTGGTACACAAACTAATCATGAAAAATTCCACAAAGTAATATTAATGGCCCAAATTGTATCCAAGCTCAATTAGGAGATTTTAGCATTTCACAATAATAGATGAATGCATGCCCAAAAAATAGCCCAGGATAAACAAAAAATTAATATTTAAAAAAAAAATGCATGTTCCGGCGAAATTAATATTTTGATGAGATAGTGCAGTTGTAACGGCGACAATTTGGTGCTGCAATAACCTGTTAAAACGTAGCAAAGATCTATTGCGGCGACTTTACTTCGACATAATAGATCCAAGTTGGGCATTTGTGGAATTGTCGAGAAAGCGGTCCCTTGTTGCAACGATAATCAAACTTATTGTGGCGAAACTTGTCAACGCTACAAATATATTCCAACGTTTTACAGGGTTGTCTGGACAGCCATTTGCTGCGAAAAATTGCTCATTTGCGGCGAACCAAAATCGTGGGAAAAAATGCAATAATTGCAGTGAATTTGTAAAAACGCTGGGAAAACCTTTTCTAATCAATACTTTTCCAACGATGGTGCGGCTAATTCCAAACGACGAAAATTAGTTTTTGCAGCATTTTTGCTATGCTTTTGCGGCAAAAATAGGTGCTGCAAAAAATGCACTGAGTTGTAGTGATTCTAGATGGATCCCTATAAGCTACGATGTATTAGGAATGTAAAGGCTTACTAACGATATGGATTTGTTTCTGTGGTTTGTTATTTTATTATAGAAATAGGAGCCCCATTCTTTTAAAGTTAGAACTTCTTTTTATGTATATGTAGTTTAGTATTATATACTCAAACACCTGCATATATAGTTCCTGCGCAGACACAAAGAGACTTGACTTACGTTCATTTTTTTGTGACCTCAATGATGGAAATTTAACAAAAGTTAAATATGATAACCTGAATAACTGAATATACTGGCAAGAATTCATATAATTTAGTTTAAGCATAAGAAGCTTAAACAAGTTGTATGAAAATAAGTAGGATTTACATATTCATAAGATTTACAAGGAATGAAAAGAAATATGATCCTGAGAGAAATCTTTCTAATGGTAGCAATAATTTTAATGAAGCTTCATGAGTTATTAAAAACTTAATGGCCATCGTTCGAGATGTTGTTATTTGTTATGATGGCACCATCAGAAATGTTAGTAGCAATTTCATAATCCAATTTGATTATGGGGTCAAGGCGAGAGGTAAGCCCAACAAGTTATTTCCTGCTGGCGAACCTGTTGGTGTCGTAGATGCAATAAATGAATGTCAAATCATATAAGGTTGTTCTTGATTCTTCTCCCTTGATTCTTCTCCCTTGATTCTTCTCCAAGCTATTAAAAGCTATTTGATTATTGGCTAGTTTATGTGACATTTTTTAATAACTCATGAAGCTTCTTATAACCTTAAGAATTATGTCGTAATGTTGCTTTTAGGAACTTTTTATTATCCTTTGTGTAGTGGTTTCTCTCTCCTTTATTGACATTTGAGTGTTTGGGTCGGAGAATTTCAACCCATAAACGTGCTAATTAGTGAACATTTTAACATATTGTTGGATACGTCATTCGTGTTCTTTATTGCATAGTTCATTGTAATTATATTTGGTTGTGTTTATGGAGCTGAAATTCCTAGAAATACATCCATGTGAAGTCGCCCAAATTATTTCTAGAAATGCTCAGCGTGACGGCACAATAGAATTCAGATTCAAATGATCTGGCATAAAAGTAACTTGTTTTGGTTACTTTTAAAAAAATAAAAAAATTTTAATTGTATTTTCAACTAATTCTGTAAAAGAGAGTGAGATGAGAAGTTTGAATAATTTATATTTAAGTACATTTTGTTTCAAGTTTTGTAAAAGTAGATTAATAAAAGTTTTTTAAAAATTGTTATACTTATTTGTCAAGTATTTGTGTAGAGTGGTTTTTAGATTTTTGTCAAATTCTGTAATGATTATGTATAATGAATTGTTTAGAGTTGTAAAATTCAGCATAGCATAAATTATGTTCTGCGCATTGCGAGGGTTATAAGCTCGTTAAATACTTGACAAAAAAATTTTTCCACATTAAATGAATAGTATTCACTCAGATTTGTATATATGTTTTGGATTTTATGTTTTTCAGGAAATATTGCTTTGCAAGGTCATTTTTGGTTATGAACTTATTGATCGCCATGTATACTAATATTTGAATAAAGCTGGCTGTGGGAGAAAGTGCTGCGAAGAAAAAGCAGCATATTTAGTAAAGAATCAATTGAAGAAAGTCGGCCTTAAAGATACTGCAGTTGAGTTTCTGATCGAGTATGTTTGCCACGTCAACATGCTTTCTGTTACTAATACATCTTATTAGATTTTTTTTTTACTATCTCGCCAAGGTTGTATATCTAGAGTTTATTCATTTAGATGTTTATGGTTAACGGTATTGGGCATCCTGAGTAACAGTAATGGGCTTTAATACCTTGGTTTGGGGGTCATTTCTTGATTATTGTACCATGTTATTTTCTCTAAATTATTGAAGCCTTGATATGGTCATTTTTTCCCGCTAGGATCATCTTTACCTGTTCTTTACTAACTACTTTTCTAGTGTCAACATGGTTTTTGTAGCATGCTTTGCTCTATAAAATTCTCCACCTACACATGGTACATAATAATTGCTTTGACTGTAAACAACATATCCAGAATAATTATGATATATAATCAGTTATTTTGGTTGTGTAGCTTTGTATAAACTGGTTACTCAATTCTGTATATAAATAAAAATGCTAGAGACACTCATCCAACTCATCCTTTGAGAGATGTGAGATGGACGACTAGTTGCTAATTGTCTTTGTGGTTAAATGCCAGTGAGAACAGCGGGAGAAAATTGTTGGTGAGCGATTGATGCTATTTTATGTAATTTTATCCTGTATAGTTTGATGCTATTTTACTATGATACCTTATGAGTGCGCGAAAGTGTACTCTAAATATTAGAATTTGATTAAATTGCAAATAATGAAAATATAAATGATTGGATTTCACTTATTTTATTTAATTACATTTCTATTTACATTGAGATGTTTTCAAGCATTACTGGTGTACTGATATTCAAAATTTATAAAGATTTATTTTATTTTATTTTATTTTATTTTTGATAGGGGGTCTAGGGTCGAAGATCACACGGCAACTAAAATGAATTTGCCAAACCGCACGGTAATTTAACTGGAGTGGGACTTAACTTGTGGATAGACATATATATATATGTGAGACGTAAACGAAAAGGAAGGAACGTGAAGAAGCAGGAGGCAGTACCAACATTCAGCACCTATATATAATTGTATCTGTACGTGTTGGGGAGAGCCGCGAGACGAACGGAAGAAGAAGCAGGAGAAAAACGGAAACTTGCAGCGTGAACGTGAGCAGAACGTGAAACGAAGAAGCGGAAGCAGAAGTGAAACGAGGAGAAGCAGCGAACGAAGTGAACGCAGATGATGATTTTCTTCTTGAGATTTTTGTTGTCTATCCTATTTATGGATTACTAAATTCTCAAGTAGGGCTAGGGTTGAACTTGCACACTATATGATATTTTTAATTTATTTTTAATTTATGTATTTGATCTTCAATTATTAAAATTCTTTGTTTTATTAATTTCAACATATTGTTAGTGTTTTCTTTAAAGAATAATTTTGGAATTTAGTTCATTTATAGATTCAGTCATGCTTTTTCTATTGAATGAATTTATTCTTTAATTATTTTTGGATCCATTGATTATTTATATTGATTTAATTCTCTACTGCAATATCGCTCCCTGGATATGTTGTCGTCGTCATATTTTCTCAATGTGAATAACAATTTGTGTGATTTAAAGTGATGACTGATTTTTCAAATAATTACATTTGATTTAATTTTTGGTTTATAATTTTATATCTTCCGATTGAAAATTACGGAATTGAATTCTCAATTGAGTTATCAGTGAATTGAAAATAATTAAAAATACCAGATATGTGCAAGGAGACTCCCGACACTCTACTGTTCGTCAACTTTAATTACTTTTTCATTATTTACTTTGTTTAATTTTAATTTTCATTTAAGGTCAAATTTTCTTCCCTCATTAATCATTTAATTTTTTAGTTTCTTTGCTATTTTACTTTTCTTTTAATTGTCTCCCTGTGGAGTTGACACCCCAAAGCTGAACTACAATTACCGTGAAGTTTATTGGGCGTTATTAATACCCTTTTTTTTACTGGCGTATACAGGCTCTCTCCTATTATGCATAACAATGATTTAAAAATATAGCACAGTTTGTCCATGATAATTAGTTTTTATGGAAATTATAAGTTGTGATATGTAACTGAAAATGGGAATTGGAAAATGACTCTCCTTGGCATGTTATTGCAAATTAAAGATTGTAGTGATATAATAATCCACTCCTAAAACGTCCTTTATAAGAGATGAAGTTATGAATGAAATTGAGCTTTATTCACTGAGAAGTTCCAATGCTATAAAATTTTGGAATAAATAGCTAATATATTCTGACTTTAGGCATTGATCTGATGTCGTTGTTTTTATGATGCGTGCTTGTAGGCAGGTGGGAGAAGCAATCGAATGTGTTTGAATGCAAAGCTGGGTGGGAATTAAATGATGGTATTGACTTCTCAAAACTTAGACCTGAACCGTCTACATCAGTGGCTATTTATGTGTCAAAGCAAATGCAAGCAATGGACATTGATACGGCAAATAGAAAGGGGGAGGGGGGGGCGGGGGTGGAGGGGAAGAAATGTCATTATATAATCCATATATAAATTGTGTTGCTAAATCAACCTGTGCAAGATGTGTACTCTCAATTGACTGTGTAAACTTTAGTCAAGTCTTGTGTAATTGATCGTCTCTCATGATTTAATCTATAATTCAAGCACAAATCTAATAAGATTTATTACATCTTATCCTTTTTTTTTTTTATAATAATGAGGTTTATTCTAATGTCGTTTGTATTATTTTTGTTTTTGCTATGAATCTGCAAATGAACCAATGAACAGAAACTGATACACCTAGCAACGCTGAGTTGTAAAATTGATACACCCAGCAACGCTGAGTTATCTTAGATTCCAACATTGAGTTGCCGACTACTACTAGCAACAAGTTTGGAAATTTCATTGGGTAGTGGCAAGATAATTTAATCATTAACTAATTGTAAATCTGATGAGCAATAAAATCAAATAGGGAAGAGAAACAATTATACATCCACAGAACTAATTGAGGAATTGATTCACGCAGCACGTATGTATGCCAACCAGGGTTAATAATTTGTAGCAAGTTGTATTTTCCTGTGAGAATTGATTCACGCAGCACGTATGTATGCCAACCAAGGTTAATAATTTGTAGCAAGTTGTATTTTCCTGTGAAGTATCCAGAATTCCCACAATATCTTTTATAACCATTTCAAAATCCATATTCTGAGACCTCCAAAATGGCACAAACTAGTCTGAATGCCAACCTTTGATTAGTTTCATATGTCAAATTCATTGTTGGCAAAAATATACACTTTGCATGCACCATTAAGACTGACCATCAAGATTGTGCCAGTAAAAAAAAAATTAAAAAAACAAACAACCTCATTTAAACATGAAACTAGTATTTATCCAAGTCTTTTCATTGAAGACCCATAAAAAGTTTCAAATATCCACAACTTCAATTAACTACATCTCAATTTCAAATTCTATAAATATGAAATGAAACTCAAAATTCTTCTGTATGGAGATAGGAGGGTCAGAGAGGTTGCCATCAAGAATTAGGTTGGCTATCCATCAACAATATCTTAGGACTAGCAAAACCTGCAAAACCCCCAACACCAGAAACTATAAAATGAATGAATACATGCTAAAATGAACATGATCTAGAGCAAGCAAATTTTTTTTATTCTTTATTTCTTTCTAATGTTCCTAATGAAAAAAAACTGTAGGTTATATTTAAAGCTTACCAAGCTTCTTTGCTTCATAAATCAAATTGTGGGCAAGCACACAACCAAACTGCTCTAGAAATAGCTTGCTTCCGCCCTTAGAGCTTTTATTGGCCTATGATTAAGATGAATATGAAATTCGTAAAAGTGGAAGTATCAGAGAATTCATTTAAAGAACATGGTCAAAATATTAAAAAGTGAAAAAATAATATGACTTCATTAAAGAGCACCTTAATATAGTTGTAGCTTTTATAGTCAGTATATGAAGACTGTGTTACAGCCAAGTTTTCTAAACTTCCTATCTTTATAATTATTAGTTAAAATCTTGATTCAGGTCAACCAAGAGCACTATAATGAAGTCAGCATCAAGCAGAACAAAATAATAATAAAAAACCTGATCTGTTTACCCTGAATGCCTGCTTATCACATCTAAAATTGATGCAAAATGTATAAATATGTAAAACCTGATATTTTACTTGATTTATATGCTAGTCAATTACCAGACACTAAACACAAATGCATTTGTAACAAGATGATGGTCATTGTTGTAAGCCCCCCTGACTCTCCAACCCATACAACTGCATAATACACAATTGCAAGAGATTAGGACTAAACCCAAAAAATATTATGATTGAAAAAATAAAGAAATCAAAACGAAACATCAAACAATCTTTTCTGTTTCAGCATGGACAAAATATATTTAAATTACAAACAAAGAATAAATATTATCCTTACCTAGTTCCCATCCATGAATAGAGTAGCTCTTTCCGACAGTATAACGCATGAAAGATTTAGCATTGCTGTGATCCCAAGTTTTAGGACATCCACCACAAATGGCATAACCACACAATCCCAAAACCAAAACCCACCAAAATATATCCAAGGTAACAATAACACCAAGAGGCCCAAAATTCCACATGGTATCTGCAAAAAATACACCCCTCCAAGAGGTACCAAAAATATACCTCATGCATATTCGGGACAAAAGTAAACACAGTATCTCCACATATTACACCATACCCACAAACAGTACTCCAATGGCATATCCACAAACTACACAAAACCTTCTCCAAGGGGTTCAAAAAAGTATCTGTTCTCACTACCATGAAATTACAATTGTATATCAACATGCTCACACATCTGAAATAAGACAAATATTATTAAAAATACAATTGTATAAGCTTTTTCTTTACTAAAAAATTGAAAAATATTGAAAAGACACAATTAACCTCATTTCTTGGTAGAGCTGGTTGTGTAAGAATGTTATCTTGTGTTCCAACACCAACCCCATCATCAAATTGGTGCTGTTGAGATCCCAGGGTGTCACCCAATGTTGCTTCATCGACCAGGATTTTCCTGTTAGTCTAATTTTCAAATAAAAAAAAAAAAATAGACATATATTAGAATTAGAATACGACCAAAAGAAAGTGTAAATTTCGAATACTTGTAAGGTTACTTGTTTCTTTTTCTTCGTTGCAATCTTTTCAACAGGTGGAACCTTCCTTTTACTTGCAGGTCTCCCTTTCCCACGGACCACGTTAGGGCTTTTTATCTCCTTACCCTTATCCAAGACCACCTTTTGTTTGGCTTTCATTGGTTCAAAGGTCGACTCATGTATGGAACCCTCACATTTTTCATCAAACTCATCAATAATACGTAGGAATGCACTAACTTTTTCATTATCTGAGGATATTTTGGTTGCTAACTTCGAACATCTTTTAAGTACAAGGTCATAATTTCGTGCATCTGATCTGTCCCGCTGGTAATCATAACTACTTCTAATTAATGTGTATCTCCTTTTCAAGTCTTTTCTCCAGCGATCCAAGACGTATACATCAGGTAGCACATTAATCTTCTTCAGCTGACAAACTCTAAGTGCATGCCTACATAGAATCCCCCTCGTCTGAAAAAGTGCACACGTGCATTTTATCTCACACTCATCTTCGTTATAGTAAACTGAGTACTGGACTGTTTTAATGTGGTCATCAACAGATATTTCATCCAAAACATGGTATTTTAAAATGCACCCTTGCGTGCTCTCCAAAGAACAATTACAAAACATTAGGCCCATCAACTCTCCTTGGACCTCTTTAAACTTTGCATTAGTATATACCTTCTGAAATTGCTTCTCAATGTTGGAATGAGACATGCAAGGAATGGTTTGATTGTTAGAATTGAAATCAGCTATTGTCTCGACCTCCACTTTCTTTCTAAGAGCATTATCAAATTGGTCAACGAATTCCTTCAACGTCGTACCATGATGGACATACCCATCGAAAAATGCATTCATACTTTCCGATCTTTGTGTTGTGGTCATACCAGCCCAAAATACACTCTTCAAGTAAGCTGGAACCCAAAAAGACCTTTCCTCATATAAGGACTGAAGCCATTTATTGCCCACTACATCATATTTTTCAAGTAGTTGGGCCCAACTCTCCTCAAATTCTGTGGTGGTCTGTGAGTCATATAATGCTTTTTGAATATCAGTCTTCAAACCTGCATTGAATTTGGCATGAAATCCTAATTTCTCTGGAAGTTTACGCATTATATGCCATAAACAATATCTATGACGAGTCTCAGGAAACACAATGGCAATAGCACTCTTCATTGCCCGATCTTGGTCAGTTATGATGGCTTTGGGCGCTTGACCATTCATACAATTCAACCACTTCTGGAACAACCAAACAAACGTAAGTGTGTCCTCACTTGAAATCAATCCCGCCCCTAATAGTATGGAATGCCCATGATGGTTAACACCAACGAATGGAGCAAAGGGCATCCCGTACCTATTTGTTAGGTACGTTGTATCGAAAGTTACAACGTCTCCAAAATATTCGTAGGCTGCTCGACTCCGTGCATCAGCCCAAAATACATTTCGTAACCTTCCCTCATCATCCACGTCCATATTAGAAATGAATCCATCATTTTGATCTCTCATTCTTTCAAAATACTGATTAAGTGCTTCACCACCCCCTTTACCCAACCTTAAAACTCTAGCCTTGTCAATGAAATTTCGACAATCTTTCTCTTGAAATTGAAGATTTTCATAACCCTCCGCGTCAACAACAAGAGAATTATAACTCTTGTTCATAGGTACACCAGCTCTATCATTGAGGTCAAGAATCCTTTGAATGTATTCATCCAGACACTTGTGAGATCGCAAGAGTCTTGTCTTCTTGGGACTCACGGTCATGTGGTTGTGTGTATTTTCAATAGTAGTGAAAACCCATTTTTCATTCTTGTTCAACGTCGCATTTACCCTTGACTTACATTCTGTTTTAGTTGTTGGTCGTGGCCTCGTAATATTAATACCCTTAGGTATATACTTTCCGCCACGGGCACAACCAATAGTCACATACACAGGCCTCCCATCATCATCTTTCCGAGTCCTGAATGTGCGAACACCAAAACCCTCTTGCTTGGCATATTGCTTATAGTAGGCCATAAGCTCTTTCATGTTGTCAAATTCCATACCGGATCTTGGTGCTTCAACTCGTACATCATTATCCGGGACAACAGACGTACTAGTTAAATCTTCATTTATGTCAAAGAACATTTCTAAAAAAAGAAACAAATGGATAGATTAGCATCAAAACAACATTAGTGTAATTAAAATCCAGGCAAACAAAACTATAATACCATCGACGTGATGGATAGTTTCATCAGTCATCCTGAATGGGCTTCTAAGATTTTGTTCAAATTCTGAGCTAGTTGGCACGGTTGGTTCCGAGGGTGCCTCTTGCCTCAAGTCCTGTGGAGTATTCGGAGAAGGGTAGGATGTATAGGGTGACATCTACTCAAACAGGCATGTTGTTAGGCAAAATAGAATGACTCTAATTAACATGTTAATTTTCAGAAATTTTAAAATTCAAATAAATATACACCTGAAATGAATCATCAAATGTGTTGATGTCTACCGAAGTACTTGGTGAAGGGCAGGGCATATTTACATCAAAAGGATGCTGCAATTATGCAATTAGTTAGATTCATAAGCACGTAAAACAAACTTCATTAAACAATAATAGACATCAACTAGCCTACTCACATCGTAGATGTTTGGATTTCCACCTCTATTTTGAGGCATCATTAATGATTGCGAAGTCGACGTGGAAGGCCTATATGACATTCCATCTTCCTCTTCCCCCATCACACTTTTTGTTTACTTATATAAAAAAAAAAAAGATTCCATAAACAGTGATCAGATACACAATTCTAGGTAAAAAGAATGATAGAAAATTGATGCCATACTAGTAGAGCATAATGTACAACAAAATATTACTTGCTTATGCTACTGATGAAAGATAAACTTGATTTTCTAGGACCACATAGTAATTGTGTTTATGGAATAAAAGTTTACTAATATAAAAGGGATGTTATCCACTCAACAAACTCAAGGAGAATTAAGTCAAGTTATTCCAACTTTGTGTATTCCCAATATCTATTATAAGAGATCAACTCAACTCTTTCCAATTTGAAAAGAAAAAGAAACCTACAACCACCACTCTCAAAACTTTTTCTTGGATTTTCGTCGCCCTGCAACCCAAACAAGAGCATTATTAAATGGTGAATGAATTTACAACCTCAATATCAAAATATATAAAATCCATCTATCAACATAGTTTAACTTCATAATCCGTCAAACTTAATTTTATAAAGAAATTCATACATTTCTAGTTATGTAAAAGGACAGAAATTGAAACAAAATAGTTCTTCTAATATCATCTATGCATTGCAAAAATCCATTTTAACTGTCGTGAATAGTGCGAAATTAAAAATTGTGTGCCTGCGACCACTAAAAGACACAAAGCAAGCAGTTAAAAATTATAGCAAGTTCTTTTTTCTCAATAAATAATATAAAGGTGGCTGCCAGAGAAGGAATATCCAACTATGTTTATCATACAACCAAAAGTATCAAAAGTTCATATATTTCCATCAATCGATTTAGTACAATAATCTGTCAAATTGAATTTACATCAATAAATTCCTTACATTTCCAGCTACTATATAACTTCATGTAAATGTATCAAAAGTTCATATATTTTCAACTTCATATAATACATAATCTGTCAAAATCAAATTTTATTATAAAATTCATACATTTTTCTCTAGGGAAATGCTGTTGACCCCTACAATTGGGACCATGATTGGGTCCCATTTTTTTTTTTTAAAGAGGTTATTTTTACATGGTTTTTGTTTAGGTGTTTTCAAATAATGTTGTGATTTTTTTTTATATTTTTAAAAAATATAAAAATATGTTACAAAAATCATGTAAAATAAATATCACTTCAACAAAAATGATATAACAATATATATATATATATATATTAAAATTAGGACCCAATCGGCTCCCATTGATCAGAGTCGCTAGCAGCGCCCTTTTCTCTATTACATAACTTCATACTAATTTTTCTCCAATTCTTCTCTAGCTTTATGTTCAATATGTAAGGATTCCTCTATTGTTTCTTCTTCTTCTTCTTATTATTTTTTTTAACTTCATGTTTCTAAATCTGCTTCTTGTTACAGTCTCATGGATCAAAAATAGATAATATCTATATATAGCCAACTACATGCTAGAATAAAAATTCTTAATTTAAATATTCCATTCATGTGCATTATATATGGAAGTTTAACAAAATTAGTTAAGTGCATGCAACTTTAGATTGCTCAATAAATTTTGACTTATGAGCATCTATAATAATGCATATCACCATTGACAGAGCTAAACTTCACTTGATGATGAAGAGAAAATTATTAGCTTAAAGGTTTTTATTTGATTTCTTGAATAAATGTCATATTTAGATCTACCCACCCTTAAGCCAACCCTAGAGGGAGAAATTGACTTCATGTGAGCTTTCTGTCTAAAATACAGAGTCATATAATTTGCAGCACCTAAAGGTGAAGTGGAGTTGACATCTTTTCTTTTTCTAGTTTTCAGGCAATGAAAGAAGATCTTTTATATCAAATTCAAAGTTCTTACCAAGTTATGTGTGAAGAATGCAAAAAAGACTCTTCCCTTTGCCATGGTGGTAGATGGAAAAGCTATTGAAGTTACTTTGAAAAATGGCGTAAAGAACCACTTGAAGATAAGAAAAAAAAAATACATATACATGGAAAGTTGTTTGAGACAGAAATTCCCTTAAGAAAAAAGTGTAACTTGGAGAAAAATACATAATACCAGATAGAATGATGTGCTTCTAAAGGCAACTAAATCAACATTTTTATATGCATAAATTGTGTCTTCAAATCAACTTTGAAGAGTAAAGTACCATTGAAAGAAGGAAATCATACTTGCATGAAGAATTATGCTAGCAATTATTATTCATTAAAATTTAAAAAATGGAGGGGAAAAATAGTGGGAAAATCGATACCAAGTTGCGATTTGTATTTTGTGGCCACAGTTTCAACAACTCCCTTGCCAGCAAAAAAACCACGACCAAGAGGATTGTATGGAACTATTCTAATTCCAAGTTCTCTACATGTATAAAACCATTTCGAGAATATTGTCATAATTCTAGATAGGATGACTATAACATATTGAAAAAAAATTTAATGTGCAATTCACAACTTTCATAGACAACACATACTGAACAAGTAAGTAGCACTAGATGAGAATTTTCATATCAAATTGGGTTGGTAAGCACTTTTTACATTTGTTTCTAAAACTAGAAAATCTTATCAATGATCTAATTCTAGTAACTATATTCATTAATCAAATTGCATTCAATGAAATTTCCAGTTACATGCACAATCAACATCTCATCTAGCCAAATCATAACTCTATATATTCCAACCAAAGTTATATATAGCTACTTGATGACAAGCCAAAGGTTATATGGAAGATATTGCATTCAATGAAAACTTACAGTTTACATTGAAAAGTCCTACTCACATGCACAATTATATCAGACCAAAGATATAACAGTTATCATATGTTCTCTTCTTGTACATTCTCTATTCACATGAAAAACTCCATTAGCCATGAATATAAAAGTCATCATCTACGTTGTCATCAATAGTATAGAGGAGCCAACCATTAACAATAAAGTAATCAACGCAATGAAGAAAATACGAAAAACTTCCAGCCTGTGAAAAGTAAATATTTACAATAAGTTTCTTTCGCTTTAATCATAATAAAATGCTAAATATTTAACCAAGCTGAAAATTATATTGTTCTTCTGGCAAAATACTATAAATGCAAAACCAATTTGATTTCAGACCATCTCATTTACGTAACTCCAATAAATATTCCATGCCTTTCACTCTCATAAGCTTATTTAAGTGGCAAAAAAATAAGATTGCAGTTTCTTAAAAATAGAGTTGCAGTTTCTTAATCCAATATATATTTGTACATGGTCGTGAAAAGTTTGGGTGGGGGGCTTCTCTTAACAGAGTTTGAGGATGAATCGCTGGATTAAAAAATAGCTACTCAAAGACAAAGAAGACTGTTTTGATCAATGCCCTAAGCTACAATACACATCTCGAAAAACAAAAAATTTACATCTTTCAGAATTCATGAACAACATAATAATATAGAAGGAAAAATGGGACAACATTTACCTACAACGCTACGGCGAAACAGGGTCCAATCGGTGAAACAGAGACCTGTCGTAATGTCGCTGGTTTCGTCCGTTCAATGAGCCCGTGGAGAGTGGCGATGCTGGGCAGATTTAGGAGCATCTTGAGGTGGCGCTAAACAGAAGGACGCCGTCGCGAGGTGGCGCTGGGAAGGGGAAGGTGACGCGGGCTCCTGGAGACGAAGGCGGTGGTTTTCGCGGGACTGAAGCTGTGATTTGCTCCGTTCAACGCGCTCGCGAGGAGCGCCGACGTCGGGAAGGTGGAGGACAGTCGCAAGCTGGGGTTGACGCAACGACCGGCATCACCAGACGGAAATGGGTACGGCGTCGATGGCGCGGGTTGACGTCGAGAAGGGTTAGAGGCCAGAGCTGTCGCGGGTGATTTCAAATGAGTGAACCGAACCGATTTTCAAATGGCCGAACGTGCGTTTTGGGCTTTTTTTTTTTTTTTTTTTCAAATAATATTTTACAAGCATCCACGTAGTGAGTGCACTATGTGCACTCGCTACAGTGGATACCCCGTAGAAGGACTCTTACAGAATACAGAGAAAAGCATTAATAATGATAATGAAAACAACTCATGATAATAATAAGGATGATGGATGCGCCAGTGATAAAGAGAGCAGGTGTTTTAGGTTTTAAAAAGAGGGGCTAGGGTTTTAGCTTTGCTGCTTCCATAGCTTCTTCGTCTCTAACACGAAATACAATGAGCAACGACAAGGATAACTTCAACATGTCCGATCTCAACGCCGGTATTCTCTATTTCCGTATAAATCAAAATCTCTTCTCCGTTGTGAATCTTATGTGCTAATCTATTCTTTCATTTTTCTTGGCGAAGCTCTCAACCAGGAGGATCGAGCAGGCCTCGTTAATGCTCTCAAGGTTAGTGGCTTTGTATTCGTGTCTCTCTTTGGCTGCGGATAATACAAGGAAAAATGAAACAAAGACTGTAGATAACTTGGCTCTACCGAACAGAGTGGCACTGCGTTTTTTTATTTACTTGGAAGTTGGCCCGTGTTTGGCTATCGCTTAACAGCTTGAATTTCTTTACCCGTGTTCCTGGCTTCGTTGTCCTTATCTTTTCCTCTCTCAATAAGAGCAGTCAGTTTGAACTAGAAAATTCGTTGACATCTTATCTTTGCTTTTAGGGTTTGATTGGCTGGTGCTGATAGGGTTTCTTGGTGTTGTCTGCAGAATAAGATACAGTCTCTTGCTGGGCAGCACTCCGATTTGCTCGAGAATCTACCTCCCAAAGTCAGGAGACGTGTTGAGGTTCTCAAGGAGATCCAGGCATGTCTATGTCCTTAATTTGGAAAATAATGCTCTACTATTAATTTATGTTCTTCAGTGCTAGATTTCTTTTTTATTTGGTGGATTGACTTGGTTTTCTATCGAGGTATATAAGTCTATTGTGTTGGAAGGACGCATATTAGATGCGTATATTGTGTATTCTTTGGTATACCAATACATATGCTTACTTTGAGTTTTGGTGGGGAATTGGATTTAGTGATGAACCTTTTTTTTTTTAATTAGTGGATTTAGTGAGGAGCATATATTGTATATTCTTTGGTATATTAATACATATGCTTACTTTGAGTTTTGGCGGGGAATTGGATTTAGTGAGGAATTTTTTTTTTAATTAGTGGATTTGGTGAGGAGCTGATCCCAAAAATGAGTTGATTGGATGGTTACATCTACTTATTAAAAAAAATTATGGGAGAGTTACATCTAGAAATATATATTTTTAATATATCTGGAGCATGCGATTCTGTTGGATTGCACACGAGGATGCCCTGGTGTGATTCACATACAATTGAGAACTTTTGCAGAAATAGACCATTGAAGTCCGTTTTAGGATTTACGTGATTACTCACACTGAAAATCTATAGCCAACTTGGTTTTAACTTGTTTTTAGGTATGGCCTACTCAATTGAACGATTCCAGTTAAGCAAAGTATATCGATACTTCATACTTTTTGCTCTTTTCAGATCACAGCCACGTGCACTTCGTGCCTTTAAAGGATTCCACTCATGCTTTCTAGCTCTACGTGCTGCATTTCAGATTTTCATGCAATGTTGTCTCTTATTGTCTTCATTTCATACAGAATATAGTAAAAATCATGTGCATTATTTTGCATATTCCTTTTGTATTATGGTGTCAATTGGATTTCTTTTCTCGATCTTTTGTATTATAAATTATATTTCCCGACCTCTGTTTTAATTGACAGGGCCAACACGATGAATTAGAGGCAAAATTTTTAGAGGAGAGGAGCGGCTCTTGAAGCAAAATATCAAAAGCTATATCAACCATTATATACCAAGGTATCATACCAGTCTGTATGCTCCAATAGGGATGAGAGAGGTAGTATAAACACTGTATGCTCCTTGATCTCCATGTCTTTTTAATTTAATGTATCATGAAAAAATGACGAAAGTCTTGCTAGGTTATTTTAGTGATGCACTACGTACCTATGATTTCTTTTCTGTTAGCTACATAGCCCACCTACTACTTAGCATGCTACTTCACTTAAGAACTATGGATACAGGTCTAAGATAATGCTACATGGAACTGGTGCCTTTTGCTTGTTTTTCATCATGCTTCATGAGCTGGATGCTTACTTCTTTTAAACTAATGTGAAAGCCATTAGTTATTGTGTATCACTTTACCTTGTTTCATAATTTCACCGAATTCTTGCAGAGATATGAAATTGTAAATGGTGTTGTTGAAGCTGAAGGAGTTACTGATGAGGCAGCTCCGGAAGGAGAAGATAAAGCTGTTGAAGGTACCTGCTTTAAATTGATCCAGTACCTGAAACTTTTTTGCTTCCTTGGGTGGGCTTCATTTGTAGTTTCATGTTGAGTTATGTGTTTATCCAGAGAAAGGGGTACCCGAGTTCTGGCTTACTGCAATGAAAAATAATGAAGTGCTAGCTGAGGAGGTTAGCCTTGTCAATAATAATTTCCTGTGCTTGGTGCTTCTATATGATTTTTTATGTAAATTGTGGCTTCCTTGTTTATGCAATTAGATATCTGAGCGTGATGAAGGAGCTCTGAAATATCTCAGAGATATTAAATGGTGTAGAATAGATAATCCAAAGGGGTTCAAACTCGAGTTCTTCTTTGACACAAATCCTTATTTCAAAGAATTCTGTCTTGACAAAGACATATCACATGATTGATGAAGATGAACCTATTTTAGAGAAAGCAATCGGGTACCTACGGATCCTACCTTGCTATAGCACTGAAATTTTATTTTATTTTATTTTTATAATTAATTATTTGAGAAAAGCTTGTACGCAACTATTTTTTGATCAATACTTTTGGTTCCCTTTAGTACGGAAATTGAGTGGCATCCCGGAAAAATGCTTGACGCAGAAGCTCCTTAAGAAGAAGCCTAAGAAGGGATCAAAGAATTCGAAGCCAATTACTAAAACTGAAAGTTGTGAAAGTTTCTTCAACTTTTTCAGTCCACCTCAAGTCCCCGAGGATGATGAGGATATTGATGAGGATGCTGTATGAACAATATCACGACATTTAAAAAATGATTGATGATTCTTGACTCTTTATTTTGTACTTGATATGATTTTTATTCATTTTGAGCAGGCCGAGGAACTCCAAAATCAAATGGAGCAAGATTATGACATTGGGTGAGAATATAAATGATCTTTTATCCATTATCAGGTTTCTTAAGGGGAAATAGTGTTCAGGGGTTGTGGTTGTAGCATTGAACTGAAATCTTTAGGCAACACAGCATGGAGTTTCATGGCAGTTTCATAATAATGCTTGCTTATAAAAAAAAGTTTCATAGTAATGCTTTATGCAGGTCAACTATTCGAGATAAGATCATCCCCATGCTGTATCATGGTTTACTGGGGAGGCTATTCAGGAAGATGAGTTTGGAGACATAGAAGATGATGATGAAGATGAAGACGTTGAAGATGATGATGAGGAAGAGGAGGATGATGAAGACGAAGAAGAAGATGATGAAGATGAAGAGGAAAGTAAGACCAAAAAGAAGGTGAGTTTATTAAACAATTTGGATTTGCCAAGTTGTAGCTTTATTTTGGTTTAAAGAAACATTTTTTGGGTTTTACACAATTAACTTTTTTCTCTTTACGTTTCTAAATCTATCATTTTGTTCCTTTGGATTTATAATTTTTTTCAACTAGATTTAATTTGAAAATTTTCATAAATAATCTAGCAGAAAATCTAAATAAAAAAAATGCATGACAACAATAAAAAACCAAAAAATGTTTTAAAAACGAAGATTTTTTAAAATATGTAACAAAAAAACCAGAAGATAAATAGAAACAAACTAGAAAACAAAATAAAAAATGAAGAGGATGGAAATGGAGGCCTCCACTACTTTCCCCACCAAGTCTGGATGACCGGTTTGATTTGCCACTTGGGTGTTGCACTGTTGCCTGAGTTGGTGGACATGAGTGGCTCCTGAGGACATGCCTAGGTTGGCCAACCTAGGTCATGCCTCGGTGGCCAACCAACTTAGGTCGGTTTGCAGGGCCTTGTCAACCTAGGTCAGTTGGGAGGGTCCCCCCCCCCCCCAAAAAAAAATTTCCTTTTTCTCTTTTTCATCTGCTTCCACATTTTTTAGTAGTTTTTCTGAATATCTCATTTTTGGTTTTAAAGTTTTTGTTTTATGCCTTTTCTATTTATGTTGGCCTTTTATTTTTGACATGCCTTCTCTAATTTTTAGATTTTAAAATGATGAAATTTCTATAAAAAAATGATGAAATAATATATAATTTTTTACGTCTTTAGTTTTTACTTTTTAAACCTTTTTATATTTATATATTATTTTTAGGCACATGTTGGGATGTGGCATTTCACATCTAATTTCTACTAGATTATTTAATGGAAATTCGACGGTGGTTTTTAGTTTTACAAAATTTACAAGGCCTAGGAGCGAAATGAAATTAGAAATCCTAGGAGGAAACGTTAATCGTGTAAAACCCATGAACTGTTATTGTACTCATCCCTTTTATTTTTCATTTTTTATTTTAAAAATTCGTACTAACCATTATTTGTCAAATTGATTTTGAATGTTTCTGCAGTCATCGGCTGGACACAAGGTACATTACTTGTTTTCCAATTTCACTTCTTCCAATATGGATCTTAACACTTACCCATCCCAAAAAAAAAGGAGAAATATAAGACCCATCACCCGTCCTAATTGCTACTTACTCTTATTGTTATTGTTATAAATCCAATCTATTGTGGCTTCTAAAAAAAATAAAAAAATAATCAATAATGGTGTTGTATTCTGTAGAAGAGTGGAAGAACACAAGCGGCAGATGGTCAGCAGGGTGAGCGTCCTCCAGAATGCAAGCAACAGTAAGATTAGTAATGCTTGCTGTAGCAGCAGATGCGATATGCGTGAGGGTTGTCATGGGGGGTCGTTGCAAAATGTTAATCAAAAAAGTGTGGCGATTTTGAATAGTTCTTTCTTTCAATATTTTTCTTCCAAATGTTATATGAGGAATATTTTGGGTCTCTTTTTCTCCCTTTCCTTATCTTGATGTTGGTTTGAAAATACTGCCTGCTTATATAGTTGAGATATGTCCTGTGATTTGTTGATGCATGTAGGGGGTTGTCTTGAATGTAGGCCTGGTGTTATTAGGTTGCTCCCATTTTCTTCATGAATTCTTAAATCCCTTACTCGATTTGCGCATTATTGTGATCATTTTGTGATTCACATTCTGGGCGTTTTGTGAAATTTTGTCGTGTGTTGCTTCCCCTTTTCATTAGTCGCTTGCTTCCGAGCTTATACTGGAAGTGCATTTCAACAAAATACAACATATGAACATATAGAAGATGATTTAAAGTAGGAAGGAACGAAATGTTTTTTCTTTTTATTTTAAAACATACATATTGAAGAATTGTTTTTTATTTTATTTTCTGAACTATTATCTTTTTAGGAAATTATACATTACTATCCAAACTTTTCGTTTTTTTTCTTACATGCCCACTAACTATTAAGATTCTCCAGTGACTCTTGGGTTCCTTCGTTGCGTCGGAAAACATTTGTTTTACGGATTTTCTTAAGAAAATTATTTATACAAGCAAACAACTTTTTTGTTTGTTTGGTTGTCGCTCCAGAATATCCTTTTCAAAAATGTATTTTGTTGTTTGGTGCAGTGTCTTTTACATAAATGTAATTTATTACGATAAATGTGGTATTAATGCGTTAACTGTTAACTACAAAATTAGTATATGTTGTTTGTTTTAAGAGAAATGTTTTAGTCTTATAAAGGTAAATTATATTATTTGATGTGGTTTGTTATATTGTAATTTTTTTTATTACTATTAATGTATTATATAAATCATATCATTTTCTAAATTTACTTATGTGAAATCTTTTTGTGATTGTAGTAATTCTCTAATTTTAAAAAACATCTTTGTGCATTTTAATTGAGTTTTTTTATTCTTTGTGCTTTTAAAATTGGTCTAATTAGGTCCTGTTTAGATATATAAATGATTTTATATTATCTTATTATTATAATATTTTTAAATTTTTATATAAAATATAATAAATAATTTAATTATTTTCAGATTTTAAAATAATAATAATAATAAAAAATATAAGATTTTATTTAAATTTCTAATTTTATTTAAAATTATCTCATCTCATTTCAGTTTTCACGGTACAAAGAGTGTTTAATCTTTCAATTAGAAAAGCATTGGATTTTCACTTCATTGACTGAAAGTTGTTTCTCTTTTACCAGCTATTTCAAGCAACTACGAAAATCCCTTTTTTGACGTAAATGATTATAAATCCGATGGCTTATTTTATATATCTATTTTTCCGTCGTTTTATGTCTGAGATTTTAAAAAACTTAAAAAAAGGGGGAAAAGGTAGTCAATGTTTCAATATTATAATAAAGACAGTTTCCTTTCAAATTGGGTTGGCGGACGTTTCTTCGAAACCATCTTTAGATATAACAAGTGTTAAGACACACACCCCCCCGCCTCCCTCCGCCTCCCTTTTTTTTTTTTGAAAAAATCTTTAGAGCATCCACTATTGAGAGTATCCATTACACTCATAAGCAATACTTAGGATAAATTTACTAATTTATCCTTAAACATTACTCATGAGTGTGATGGATATTCTCAAATAGTGGATGCTCTCTAGCATTGCTTTTTTTTTTTTTAAATATTAAACCCTTATACTTAGAGAGATTACACCACCAAGCTCCAAGATGAAGTCTACTTCTACATCAATTTATTATTAATAGTAGGCTGTTGCTACTTTCGGTATTTTTATTATTATTTATTATTTTATTATTACTTTCTACTTATTTTTTATCACTATTTATTACTTTTTACTATTTTTTTAATATTTTATTATTATTTTTTCATTTACTTTTTATTATTATTCACAACACTTCTTACTATCGAAATGTGACCTTTTATATATAGATGCACTAATGGTAATATTATAACCATTTAACAAAAACTTCAAATATACCAACTGTAATTTTTGAGGGAGCTAATTAGCATTATTCTTAAAAAAAATCTATTCATAATAAGAAATGTTATTCACGTATGTCAATTAATGTTACATCATAAAATAATAAGTAGCATTATTCTTTAGAATCAGATTCGGAATTAAAACTGATTACTCATATATTTATGATCATTTGAATAATTTTTTAATAAAAAATAATTAGTAAATAGTAATAAAATAAAATAAATAACTTATAATAATAATAAAATAATTTTTAGTTCTTAAATAGTTAAATATATCCCGGTGGGCCTGTTAGATGGGCTGTTCATCATGGGCAATTGAAAGAAAAATCGAAAGACAAAAAACATAATTTCAAAAAAACCTTTCGGTCCAGGACGGCCCAATGAACAACCACCCCGGTTCACTCCACTTCATTCAACTCTCTTCAACACTGTCTCAAAATGGAGGGAAATCATTCCCCAAAACCCTAAAATCACTATCATACATATATGATATATGCACTCTGCTCATGCATTGGCAAATCATATGCGTCCCAGTTAACTCATCCTTCATGTTAGTAAAAGTTATTCTTTTAGCTGTGGAGGTTGGTGGGAACCGTCTATGGCGAGGCTTGTTCGGAGCGCCTCCTTTCTGAAACGCTCTATTCTTCTACCTGAGGTCACTTTCTGTTCAAACTTTTAAGCTACCAACTTTTTAGACACTTTTTTCATTCGTGCTTCTTTTGGGACAAACTGAGCAAGAAATAAAAAATGATAGCCTGTAGAAATTTGTAATCTTAGTTTTAGGACTAAAAAGGAAAACCTCACTCAAAGGAGCCCGTGACAACTGTTTGAGTCAAAAGAGCTCGGTTGTTTGTTTCTAAGAAACGAAAACAAACCTACATGTAATGCGTTCAATCTAACTTTTCTTTAGGATTTCGTATATATAAGAGCATTTCTTTTCTCCGAGCTTATTATTTCTGAAAAAGCTATGTTTTCGCTGTACTATTTCTCAGGGTTTTTAGTTGAATTGTTTCTCAGTTTATCTTCTTCTTCTATGGTTCCCAGGTTTGGCGCATTTGCAACTTATTTAATTGTTTTATTTATTTAGTCTAATCTCTTACTTACAGGGCTTAAGAAGAGAAGGTATATTGGGGACGTCTTCTCCAGTTTTGCGACTTCTCTACTAAAGGTGCTGAAGCCTAAAATTATCTAAATGTTAGCCAAACCATAGTTTTCGAAGTGATAAAATTGGCGTTATTGTTGTCAATGTGTTTGTGGAATTTTATTATGATAGTTTTGCATGCCTTACTCTAAGTAAATTGACGTGTACTGAGGATTGTGGAATTGATTTACCATGCTTTATGCTCTTGAAGTGTGGGATGCCATTTATCTTGATAAGCACAATTACATATAATGTGAAACATAAATTCAATACAGTTTGTTCTTGCAGAACCTGAGTGGAGTTAGTGCCCTAGAAATCGCCCATTTCCCATTTTGTTTTGTATGTTAATTCGTGGATCATTAACATTCTCAATTATGATTTTCCTTAAGGTGGAAGGAAGTCCAAGACAGGTGGAATTGATCCTAATGTAGAGAATATGTCTAAGAAAGACTTGGCCCTACAACAAGCCCTAGATCAGATCACATCCTCATTTGGAAAGGAATCTATAATGTGGCTTGGTTCCTCTGGCCCTTTGCAGCACTTACCAGTGGTATCCACGGGGTTGTTTTGCTCTGGATTTAGCACTGGGAACTGGTGGACTTCCAAAGGTATCAGCTCTTGTTTCATGAAATTTCTGGACATTGTCATTCTTCAGTTTAGTAAATGTTTTCTTTTTCAGAATGTAATTTTTGTTGTTGTTGGTTGACTTAAAAAGATGGGTTGTGCGCAGTTTTGCTGGTTTGCTTTCCTATGCTGTTTTCGGGCACTTTCCCTTATATCTACCATGTGCTTTTGATCCTTCTTATTCTTTTACCTAATATATTACCTTATGTTCACTAACTTCGAGACATCTTATCTTCAGCTAGCACACACGCGCACAATGGTATGTGCTTCAGCTAGCACACAACATTTTCCTTCCAGTTTATCTACCATAGAGACCTTTTTTCTTCGGCTAAACATGCACACATTCCCACAAACAATCCCCATTTATATGTATATAATACAGATACATGTGTGTGATATGTTTTGGTCGCTCATAATATTCCTCCATTGGACTTCTGTTAGGACGGGTTGTGGAGATATATGGTCCAGAGGCTTCTGGGAAAACTACTCTTGCTCTACATGTAATTGCTGAAGCACAGAAGCAAGGAGGTTATTCCTATATGCTCCTGTAGTTACTTTTTTCTAACTGCATCACTAATAATAACAGGGAAAAGAATGGCTATGAAATCTGTTATCAACGTCATTACAGTAGTGAAGTTACATATTTTATGATTTTGTCTGTGTGTGTGGGTAGGGAGAGTGCGGGTGGGCATGTATGTTTGTATCTTACAGACCATGATAAATTTTGAGAGACAAATTAAAAAATATCCTCATTCTGTGCTGATAAGATACCTTACAGAACATGATGAATCCTGGGGACATTTTTGTAATTCTCCTTATTCTCTGCAGATGGTTTCTCCGTGTATTTGATTTGGTTATAACTTTGGTTGATCACAACTGAAACAGCTATTGGGTGGTGTGATTCATTGTCCATTGGGTAAACCATCTATCCTGGCCTCCAACCCCTGCCTCTAATTTTAGCTTTTTGCTAATTGTATAATCAAGTAAACGGGCCATTTTGTCCCAATTATACTGTTATGTTATTGGAGTCATAGCTTGCCCTATTGAGTCATTATGTATAAATGGGATACTAAAAAGAATGATTCGTTGTCTCTTCGAGGAATCTTGATTGTGACCCGAGAACAAGAAAGACACTTTTTCAGTAATCTTATGCATCTCATATCACAGAAGATATTCTTGGTATTTGTTCTCATGAGTAGATAGTTTTGACCACGTGTAGATATAATAGTACCTTTGGTGAACTTTTAACGATTATTACCTTTCCAAAGTAGTCTATAATTATTCGAGGAAATTAAGTTTGTTTCATGTCATTCTACATAGGTTACTGCGTGTTTGTTGATGCTGAGCATGCTCTTGACCCAGCACTAGCACAGGCTATTGGAGTAAAAGCTGACAAATTAACTTCTCTCTCAACCAGATTGTGGTGAAGAAGCTTTGAGTCTTGTGGACACTCTTATTCGAAGCGGTTCAGTTGATGTTGTTGTTGTTGACAGTGTAAGTAAGGTGCTCGGTTCGTGCTCATTTTGTCATGTATTCAAGAAATGTTTTTTTATTTTTTCCCCCCCAGAAGTGTTACACAATCGTTTTACAATACCAGTATTATTCCCCCAACGTTAACAGAAAATCGTTTTGTTAAAGTTATCTAATTATTTTAATTCTGCTGTGACTAATAGTAGTTGCCTTGTCTGTGTTTCTAATGGCAGGTATAGCAGGCCCTTGTGCCTAGAAGGTGAACTTGATGGCGAGATGGGTGATGCTCACATGGCAACATGCAGGCTAGATTGGATGATCCAGGCACCTTCGCAAGTTGAGCCCACTCTTTGTCACTATCGCAGGACTAATATTTATATTTATAAACCAAAGGTATCAATTTTATATTTCTACTTTCAATCGTTCAAGGATAATTCTATGCTCTTTTGATAAATAGCAATCATTTCCATCTAGCCAACATTTTTTCTCAAATTTTCTCAACAACCTCATCCCCAAATATCTTTAGGCCATAAAAGTTGCCCCCCCACTGTAAGTGTCCAAATAGTTCAATGTGGCAATGAAGCCACTTTAACATTCCAGAAGTACCTTTCCATGATTCAACAATTGGACAAACCAAAATTGCATCAAAACATCATAGCTTACTCTTAAAGCTAGCATTTGTGCCATGATCTGCATTGTAGACAAAGGAACAGAGAATTATCTCCTGCACAAAGAAGAAGAGAAAGTATGGTTAGAACACTCATTTGCCAATTCCCATTGAAAAAATCTCCTCCTGAATGATGGTCACCCCCATCCGATCCTAAATGTCTCCATGAAAATAACAACCAAGGACCCCTGTCTGCAATCCACGAGAGTTATAATGACAAAATCAGTAGTTTTGCCATTCTAACCAAACAACGAAAACTGAAGAGTAGAGTCACAAAATCAGATGAAACTAGTATCCTTTGATACCCAATGGCCTAGATCTCGCAAAAGGCACATACACCCAAGCAATAAAAAATATGAAATCCCAAATCACAATGATCAAACGATTTTTCATGTCAAGCTTACCAAGAATACTAGAACTCCTCTCATTCTAACTATCTAAAAACTAGGTGGGGGTTCATTGACGATAAAAATTGAAACAAGGATTTTGTATCCCCCAAAGGCCTTTTGAGGCTTTGAGATAATTTGCATCCAGAATCTAACACAATTTGTTGAAGCAAGAATCTGCTAAATTAGTCTATGTTATCACAAGACTAATAGGCTGAATAATCCTTTCCCTTTGAAAGCCCCAAGTTCTCATAGGGATGAGAGCAATGAAAGACGTATTGAGGCCATTTTTTTCTAAATTCTTAGAATGAATAGTAAATCTTGACATGACCTGCATCACAATTTTCTTTCAACAATATCCCATACAAGCTTGGAGAAAAGTGTGAATTGAAAAACACATCCGGGAATCAAGGAAAATTAATCTTTTTTTTCGATCCCACACATCACATGTATGAGACCTCATCATTGTCAAAAGGTATTGCAACCAACTTGGCACTTTGAGGATGTAGATATCTTGAAAAGCCAAACCATCCAAGATTTGGCCTACCAAGTAAGCTGGTTCGATGAAAAGGCCTTTCATAATAAATTTACAATAGAGGATTTTGAATCTCCAGGGGGAGAGTAAAAATTCACACAATTATTCATGAATTGAAATGTCATCTAAATAGCATTACCACACCCAATGGCGTAAGTTAGTCATTACGAAAAACTAGTGCATTAACCTTCCTCTTCCAACCGTAAAAGACCCTTGTTTGTTGCTGCCACGAAATCTTCCATCTCCCCATCAACACCCACCCACTCAAGTCTCAAGTTCAACCACCACTTATTTGTGTCCCACCAGCAAAATCTTCCTCGAGGATAAACCCCCAATGCACCACCCAAACCTCTAAGTCAATCATACTCTTCCCATAAGGGGAATTCTTCTTGGCTTTTCAATATTCCCCTATCTCCACATTTCCCTTTTTAAAAATCAAAAACTCCAGGCCCTTGGCTTGCCATACCAAGAATAAAACTTAGAATGCCCAGTCGGAACTAATAAGAAGAAGCCATCCCACCAACATTTCACCCTTAGCAATCCCTAATCATGTTAATTTGTCACACTTAAAGTTTCCGGCAACCCGATGAATATCTCCACAATCCAACGAAGATAGGGAAGTGATCCAACCCCACCAACACAAACACCAAGACTCGAGACAATAACTTAAGACACAACTCTGTGTAATGGAAACCTCCAAAGAAGGAGAAAATAAGAAATTTGTCCCAATCATGGCCAAAACCTCAGCAATTGGACCATGTGGACCACACCCCCCCAACACAAGAGGGAGATCCAAAAGCTCCCAAGTATAAAAAAAAATCTCTCAAAAAGAAAATTCACCATTGCAGAAGAAATAATCAGATATTTCCCCCTGAAAGCTCACACTTGAAAAGAGAGTAATGTTGACATCCCCCCCTCTATTGACCAGCACGGCACATCCCAACAGATGATACAATCCCGACCAATTCCATCCCATAAAAGTCTCAAAACCCGTAACCGAATTTGGCCCATAAGTGCCCACAAATGGTGCCTACTCCCACCCATCTTGGACATAATTATAAATACATATAAGCCCTCTGAACGATTCAAGAGATGTTTCTTAAGCTTCAAAGTCAAAATGAGACCCCCTCTAATTTTCAATCTGGGCCCACCCTCCACTCACCACCACCGTAACATCATTATTAGTGTGATATAATTAGACTTGATTCATATTTCTTTCTTTGAAGTAGATTCCAAGGCTGAGTGGAGTGTCCCAAAATCGATACGCAATTAGAAAAGCCCTTGAAATTGCTCTACAAAACCATCACACCAATGAGATCCCAACACATGCTTTGAATCTCCTCACCCTTCTTTACAACCCCATTCTGAAACAACCCGACCTGGATGAAAATGGACTAGGTGGAAGAGAGGCATAAACTGTTGTGTGGTGATCACGCCTCTCACCCAACAAAGCAATCTCCATCACGCAAGACTAGGATGGACCAAATTTGCAAATTTGAGACATCCGATACCCCCATTCCATAGGAGGGAAACAAACTGTATGCACCACACCAATATTATGAAAACTCTTGGGAAATGAACCCTCGCATTTTCCAATCCAGATTGCTAAAGGATTGACCAATCGGGTAAAAAAGAAGGAAAATGCCAATGATAATGAACTCCCATAGACCCTCATGCCCTAGGACTGAATGGAATTAGAGACAGACTAGAGTTGCCATCCATCCCTATCCATTGCCACTTGTGGTCTAACCCAGATAACATAAAATCCTCTTACCCCACACTCATTTATGTGATCTTACTGGCTTAGACATGCCATCCGAAGTGTTGTTTGCTGCTAGGCACTAGAGATTTATTATGACTACCCAATCAACATGAAGCAAGTATTGACGCCACAATAGTGGGAGGCCCCAAATTCCCAAATCACCCGAAACATACCTATGTACATAACTATAGCTCCATAACCGAGCCCTAAGGCCCATTTAACTTCATTTTTATGTTTTAAACCCACCTCGCAATTCTGTGATTCACATAAGAGCACGAGCCTCAACTCGGCCCATCCCATCACGAGGATCACAACAACCTTTAGCATTGCCCAATAAACCCAACCTCTAAACCCATGTAGAGGCCCAATCAATGAGCCCATGCCAATTACACCCAATATAACATTTGAAGTATACCTCCTCCTTCATGACCAAAAGTCTCTTTGCACGGTTAATACCAAGAAGGCCGTCCTTTTACCTCCTTACCATGCCCCCTTGAAACTACCAACTGTCTTCCTTTGGGAAAGAATTGATTCGATTGCAAATCTGGTCTTCTCCAACCCACCTCAACGATCACCTCATGACACATCCTCGTTGACCCTCCCGAACTACCGTGGAACCACTGGATTTTGAGGTGATTTCTTCAAAGCCTAAAACAACAGAACCCTTCTTTTCCCAACAACATTGCCCAACAACGGTATCCTCGGTTTTGCTCTATTATCCACACACCAAAAACAAAGGGAAGAAGAAATGGGACCTCCCTAAGCGTTACAGCAAACCTCAACCAATTTCTCACCCATTGGTCCTTGTAAGAATTGCGATGAAACCACCCATCACCTCCTTCCCATACTCAGATAAGCGTAAAGAAATGGCAAAAATTAATTATAGCATCCTTTGGGACTAAAGAACCTGAACCCCATTCATCCGACATTCTTGTAAA